>CM021106.1:151009505-151415098 GCA_007115665.2 Sequoiadendron giganteum | reverse complement strand
AGCTTCCATCTATGCATCCCCTTCCTCCCTCTCCTACATCCACCTATCTTCCACATCCTACCCATCATATCCCATATGTATCTGGTCCCTCCATCTTCCTTGTGATTTTGATCAAGACAAGGGCACATATTTATACATGCTTTGGACACCTCTTGGCATACATTCCCCTCATCCATACCCCATTGTATCCCTTATCCTCTCCATCCACTTTCCTTCTCCATGCATCCTATCCGCATCCACCTATCTTCCATTGTCTACCCATCCCGCTACAATCCATCTCCATTCCTTATCTCTCCATCTTGTTATCTGCCATCCCTCTTGCCTCATAACACATGGCATATCTAGAGTGGGGCATCTCCTTCTTTGTGACATAGTACTTGGTGACCTCATCCATCCATCCATCCATCCCAGTAATCCCTTCCATCTTCCAAATCCTTATCTCCCTATCCACCCATCCACTATTCCTTTTCCATCTTTTCATCCTTATCTCCCCATCCATTTATCCACCCAGTAATCCATTGTGTCTTTCCAAATCCTTATCCCTCTATCCATCCATCCTTGCATCTTTCTATCTCCTCATCTTTATTAATCTATCCATTTACCTCTATTTTTCCTTCCATCCCATAATCCCTTGTCATTGGTATGTAGTTATAGGCTACACCCATACAATCAAATTCCATTCATCTCACTATCATCACTTCTATCTATTTCTCACATCTATCTCATCTCCTATCACTCTTCATCACTCATCTATCCATCGTATCATCCTCCCCATTCATCTTTTCCTAATTTGGATAACTGTCCCATCCTTGAGCTTCACATTAACCCACATCTTATGCATATACATCATCCTATCCACCAAGTCTATCTTGTATCATCATATCGGTTCCATAATTGTATCTCCTTATCATCGTCATCTCATCATCCCTTGTCTATTGTCTATCTTTTTCCTTGTATCAAACTATATTTCCCCTATGCATTTACGTAGGAAAGGTCGATCATTTGATCCGCCCCCAGGGAATTTGTCTTTCCATCTTTGTCTTCCATCATGATATTCATTGTCCTCTTTCTGCTTTTATTCATGGGCTTTTGTCGAACTACAAGGGCTCTACACTTTCACATAGGAAAGGTTGATCTGTGATCAACCTCGAAGCCCCTAGGTCTTTAGGGTGTGTCTATCTCATGCATTTTTGTATTCTCATCTTGTGATGTTGTCAAGTAAATCCCTATCCTAGCTGGTACTTACAAACAAATGTCATTACTATCAAGAGGTTCAGTTAGTTTCAAATATCCTGGGTCATGTCGATCTTTTCGCTTAGTCTCCATCTTGGGTCTCAACAGGATGCATCAATCCCATCCACCCTTTCGATCCTATGGAAAAGGACATTTGAAATTGATTTTTATCTTTTGATTCTTTTGAAATTTTTTTATCATTCGATCTTCCTATCATACCTCGTCAGGCTTGTCACGATCCATCATATCATGGTGTGCTTTGACTGGTAAACATAAGGGCATACCTTGATTTTTTTTTTTTAAATTTGTCTTCTTGGTTGTCCCATGTGGTACCCACCAATATCCTTGTGGTCTTGTGTTGTGTTAGGGAATCCTTTGTGTTTGTGGTTATCCCAACATTAGGCCCAACCAAAGCCCCCATGACTTTGGGATGTTGGACTAACCTTTTGTTTGTTGTGTCAGTCCTATGCATGTGCTATGATGTCACCTTGGTTCCTCATACCTTGGTGCATAGTATCACATAATATATCAAATTAATTTCTCATTACATGGAAACATAATGCATTGCAATTAACTTATTTGATTTGGTTACTATCCATTCATCTAGCCAAACCCCCCCCATCCACCCTAAATATTTCCAATCCATTCATTATTCATCTCTCTCCCTCATCTATCCATCCTATCTATTTTCATGATCTATCCAACTTGCTTAGGATAATAGAGATTTGTTATTCTAAGCATCTTTCCCTCCACTATCATCATTCATTTGAACAATCTCAATCCATTTAATCTAGTACATCATCTAATCACATCCTTGGTCTTGTTCCTAGCCTTGCTACAAGCCTTGACCCAATCATCATCACCATCAGGATGTATCCTTCCCTCATCAACGACGCTTTCATCATCACTACAGTGATGTATCCTTCCCTATCCTTTTGTGTTGTTTTGGGATGTATCCTTCCCTCGTTAACAACACCCTCATCACCATCATCATCATCAGGATGTATCCTTCCCTATCCTTTGGTGTTATTTTTGGATGTATCCTTCCCTTGTCAAGAACACTCATCATCATCATAATCAAGATTTGTCCTTCCCTATCCTTGTGTTGTTTTAGGATATATCATGCCCTTATCAAAAACACTCCATCCATCATCAGTCCATCCTAGCTTGTAGCTTGACTGGAGAAACATCATATTTGTCCTTGAATCTATTTGTGCTTTCTTTTTTCTCATCTTCTTTGCCCAATATCTTATTCCTTATCATCCTTTCTTATCCATCATTTTGTCTCATATTTCCCATCTACTCTTTCATCATCTCCTCCATTTCGAGAACACACCCGTGTTATCTTGAACCCACATTTCCTCTCAAGGGGGCATCCTCAATCCCTAATCGTCATGTTTTCTCCCATCATCTTTCCTCCCAATCAATCCTTTGGATGACTGGGGCATCTTCCCCAATCTAATCATCTTCTTCCTGGTACTATCTTTTAATCTTCTTTTAAATGATGCTACTTCGTAACACCATCTCAAAGAGGGTAAAAATGTAGACACCTAAATTTGACCACTTACATTTAGTCAAATTCATCCTTTTTCATCTAAATACCCTTTTATCCATATTAGTTAAATAATGTTACTATTATTTAATTTAAATCCTTAAATTCCTCTAAATCCCTAAGGTATTTAGCTAAATAATTAAATACCTTACCCCTTTATCCCTTTCTTCCAAATAATTAAATAAATAACCCACTTATTTAATTCCATTTATGTCCCATCCACACTTAATCCTAACTCATCTCCTAATACCATCATTAGGGATGTGCACATCCCTAATCCATGATTAGGATGTGTCACATTCTCCAACTTTTTCAAGTTGGCTCCTAATCATCATTAACCACCTACCTCTCTTCTAATCCTTCGTCAACTTGTCTAATCAACCCTCTCTAGTCAACTCTCCCACATCCCAATGGAATTTTTAATTCCATTTTATTCTCCCAACAACCTTCATGGAATTTTTAATTAAATTTGCAATCCCCATGTACTTTCAAATGGAATTTTAAATTTTCCATTTATTCACCCAAGGCTGCCCAAGGATTATTTTATTCCTTTTGTCTTCCCCATGCACATTAAGAAGGAATTTTTAATTCATTTTGGGAAACCTTTGATCTCCACCCTTGATCTCTTGTCCTTGGCCAATAATGAATCTTGACCATTCATTCATCTCTCCTTGGCTAAGTGACTAAAACAATTAGCCATTTTGCAACCCTAACCAACCATACATTTCAAGCAATATATCATATTCAACCCATCTCAAGCCTTCAATTTCCAGCCATCATCTTGCACTCAATCCACCATATATTGCATCCAAAACACAAATTTATAGGTCGTTATGCTGCTGAAATTGATCTAGAATCACACAAATCAAATGAATTTATAAGGCCAATCAACCAATCAATTTGGACAAGGTAATATCACTCATTTTCTTGTATTTTGTTCAAGTTCAACTTAGGCTGAATCTCAAGGTGTTTTTTGTGTTTTTCTTGTTTGCATTTCTTTTGGTTTTTCACTTTAGGCTTGGTTAAAACACCTGCACAAAATCTCTTATAGGAAATGGGTGAAGGATTTTTCATAGGTTGGTTTGGTTACTTGGTGGGATTTTGGTTCAATCATGGTTTCATCAAGGATGTGAGTGTCAATTGTGGGATGAGGCATATTGGCAAGAGATAACTCTTTTATGTGCTTTCCCTTAAAATTTTGATAAGATTTAAAAATGAAGTCCTCACGAGGCCTAATGGGTTCTATAGGTTCAAGAAAAAATAAATTCAATGAGAAATTCCTATGAGAAGAAACATGATTAAAGCTACTATGGTGCATGGAAAATATTTCTTTAATAAATGCAAACTTTAAACATTTATGTTGTACTGATGGGAAGATATTCATGGAGTGAAGCCATGGGTAGCCTAACTTAACGTGAAATTGATCTGATGTCGGTATGATGGAGAATGCGACATTCAATATTTTTGGTCCAACTTGTAAAGGAAGAGTTATTAAACCTATCGTAGGGAAAGCAAAAACATTATGTGTTTTGATCCACACTTTTAATTGTTGATAAGTATCTTGATAAAGTTTATGCACAAACAAGAATTCTTTAGTTATCACATTCTCTACACAGAAAAAATCAATTAATATCCCATTAGTAGGCTCATCATTGTTTCTTCTAGCTATGTATAGAGGACCATCAGGTACATGTTTAAGTATGTCATTTTGTGAAAAAAACAATGTCAAGGGACATATTAGTTAGGCCCTTATGAGGTTGAACTTCAATGATTCCAATCATATGATCGATAGGATTTTCCTCACTATTACTCATGTTGTTATCTGAAAAGGTGAAAAAATAGGTTTGTGTGTGAGTTCAAAGAAAAAGGGGGTTCACCAAAATGATAGTAAATAGACCTATTCTCCACTATTTCATTAAATAAATGAGATCCAACTAATGAAATGATTATCAACCACAAGGTGAGTCAAAACATGGTGTGAATATGCAACTTTCCCTTTAATGCAAGGGAGAGGGTCCCTATTAAACAACACTTTGGGGAGAAAGATTTAAAATAGAAAATAAAAACCAAAATGTAAGCTATAAAATGCATCTAAAAGATTATTCTCAATACTAATGGAACTAGAAAAAAATTGTAGATCGAAGAATGGGAAAGTGATATGTAGTTATCACCAAAAGTCCTTTTTCAAAGCTCATTGAGGACTCATTTTCCCAATGGCGAATGGTCCAAGGCTAGGGATCCTATAAAATGGTTTCTAGGTTCGCTTCTACTGTGTCTACACTCCTAGATTCACAAATATCATAACCAAACAACCACAAATAAATCTTGTAGTTGAGTTTTTTGTGAAATTGAAATAATTATGAAAACTTTGACAACTTTACAATTTTTCTCTTCGAAAGATATTCAACCTCAAATTAGTAAATATAAATCAAAAAGGAAAAAAAAAAATTGTTGGTGAATGGGGGTTTTCCTTTGTCAAACCCCATTTTAGGAATTAGACCTTGTAATGAAACAATGAAACATCAAGGAATGATGAATGAAAAAGACTATATCACAACTCACCAAAGCTTATTTGAACCTTGGAATATGGATCAACTAGCATGAGATGGCCTCAATGGATGTGGATCTTGACCTTGAAACTTAACTTGAAACAATGCCTTTGGATACTTGAATGGATCTTGAACGCTACATCAACATATCAGCTCAAATAACATGCATGACTTTGACATGATAATGGATCTTGATTGCTACAATAATCTTCAATAAATATACTCTTGAATTCCTTCAAAATACTATTGGTTTGCTATTGAACTTGCTCTAGTTTGAAATCATGAAGACACATAAAATTATTCTAGGTGAAATACAGTGAAATGACCTCTTATTTATACATATGTCAACATTAATTCAAAAAATTCAAATAGAAAAATTTGAAATATGAATACACATTTGAAATCATTGAAATTGATAGAACTTAAAAAATTGACATTTTTGGTTGGTTTCTTGAAAATTTCAATAATCTTTCACCCTTGTGTTGATGGTTCGACCTACGGTTTTAGGGTCTAATACCCTTGTTTCACACTTTCCATATTTACTAAGGCCTTAAACACTCATGCTATGTTTTGGAATTGACCCCCTTTACCAAGTTTCTAGTTGTCCTAGTTACAACCTATGTCATCTTGCCCGTTGTCATTATCGACCCCTTTGCCTAAGCCCTCCAGTCATCCGATCTTTGTTAAATTTTAAATATTTCATGGTTGACCAGAAATATTTTTCCTCTTTTCAACTTAGGTATTAAGTCCTAAATGTGTTCACTAAGGTGTCATCACCTGTTGCCTAGCCCATGGACCCTTATTTATAACAAAAAATATATGCACGTGTAGAAAATCTAAGCCATTCACTTTAATGATTAAAATCTAAGCCCTTGCGAGCACGTTGCACAACATTAAAAAATTGTATTCTAGATGGTCGCACAGTGTACGTGATTGCACCACACGTCCTCCAACTCAAGTGGGACCTAGTCTGTACTATTAGTGTGGTCTTAGCTAGCAATAGATTGACATATCTAATGTACCATCTGATCAAATCTAAGCCATAGCGTGTGTGCCACACAAAATATTAAATAATGTTACCTAACGTGATGCGCAATGTGCATGATGGTGACACATGGACTCTAATGGAAACGTATGAAGGTTGGATGGGGCCTATAGGTGGTGGACATGTCTTCTAACTAGGGAAGACACCTTTGGTCATTGACTTGCCATCCAACAACATGGAATTTTCAAATATCTTTGACTCGATCTAAGTCATCCAAAGGGCCATCTCGACGATTGATCAATGGCTCACATTTAAAGAATAGAACTAGCCATGTGATGGCCCTTTAGACTCTATAAATGGAAAGCTTTAATAGCGTATGATCTATAGAGGGTATCAGCTTGATCTCCATGCATGTGAAGAACCACTTCCTAGAAATTATGAAGGATGGTACACCAATTTTTGTGTACCTGGGACTTAATAGTGATGAAATATACACCAATGAATAATCACTTGTATTCTTGCGCTACTCTTGGAGCATTGATTATCAAGATCATCAATTTTCTCATAAATACAGATGAAGCCTCATCATTTTCATCACAAAAATTAGGATTCTGAGATTTTCTATGGCTAGTGATTGCTTTTGTGAAGGTTTTGTTTCTTAGTGCAAGATGAGTAGATCAAGCACTTCCCCATCATTTGTGTGTAGGTATGCCAGTGTTAATGTTTGAAGGTCGGATGATGATATTCCATTGCATGAACAAAGTAATCTTCAAGGTGCTCCTAGCCTAAAGATGGAATGAATTAATCCCATCTCATTGGTTACTACGTGCATCTCTTGGCTCAAAGGTCGAGCTACAATTGTAGAGGAGGCAATGCGTGTCAAAGAGAAGAGGCTTACAAAGTTCGAGCAGAGATCAAAGGACAAAATAAGTTATGGTCATGGTTCTTTGGGGAGGAAATTTTTTCCTATTGACGTCTTTGATAATTTTGGTAATGATGATATGGATATTGACTTTGATTATGGCCAATTCCTTATGGCTCTGACTGAGATGTTTGTTGTGAATGAAGAGGTCCTCGCGGTTTCTCCAATTTCTGTGATGGAACCATTTGAAGTTGTTGGTTCTGGTGTTGAAAAGTGTGCTGGTGAGGAAGAAGAAGCAGTGGTTTTTCCTCCTACTATGGCAAAGACACAAAGTGGGCACAGGTATCATGGCCCTAGCACTGGTTCAATCTCTAGGTGATGGTGATGGTTTTCTAGTTTTTGGGTTGCAATGTGTTGCTACTAACTGCTTTTTGGTTTCGACATGGGTATGGACAACAAGGCCTTAATGAAATTTTGCAACTAGTGTGCTGACACTGACTATTTGTGTGGGTTGTTACAAATTTTGATTCTCCTATTTGGTAAATGATTACATCTAACCATCTAGGAATTTTGAAATGCGGATGAAATTCTATATTGAAATGAATTTTTGATGAAATGTAATGGTAATGAGCCCGATTCTTGTTGCTCTCTTATGCTATAAAAGAGATTTCAAGGCTCATTATAGAGGTCGAATATTTGAATCCAGAAAGGTCTAGGTAGGGTATAGTGAATGCATCTAATGCAAAATTCTTGATAAGTCTACTAGTTAATTGTCTTGGGTATGGGTTATGAATGGAATAGTCTTAAAAAGTCTTATGCAAATTACTGATATTGAAAGAAATCTATAAAATTAAAGTATGGTATCTCCTATGTACAATTGTTATAGGCCATAAATTAAAATATCAAGCATCGTTTCGTTTATCTTCAATGGTTCATTTGAATGTATGATTTTGTTTCTTGCCTTAACTCAAAGAGTTAATTAAATTCTTTGAAGAGAGTCATAGGTCTATGAGAATTTTCTAAGGATTTGGTAAGGAGTAATACTTTAAGTACTATGATTTTTTGTGATGTAATGCATTATGAAAATGGTCCATTCATTTCAAGATTAATTTTTTTTGTATGATAGAATATTTCATGCTTGACTCCTTCTACCCAATTTGATGAGGCACTAGCTTATTCGTTAGGAATTCTCGTAATAAAATACATCAAAGAATGCCTAGTCAAGGATTCAAAGTTAGAACATTACTTAATAAAATCTTATTCATTTATGAGATGTAAGTCTCATACATACTAGTGTTCCTAGCAACTTAGCAGTTATTTGTGTAAAGGTTAGCTAAGCCTTTGATAAATAATGTATGTTTTCCATTAGTAGGTGTAGTTAGGGTAAAAATAGTAGAGCAAAATGCATAAACAAATTATAACAAAAAACCCTAACAAGCACAATAGAGCACAAACTAGCATAAAAATCAAAATAACAAGCAATGCAAACCGATCTCCAAGCTAGATTTGATTTATCTCCATTTCTCTTCTCCACCTACATGAGAATGCAAGATTTTGAAGGATTGAATGATTTGATATGTTGATTTCTCATTTTTGAAACATAATGATAAGATGGATATGATAGAAGAAAAATAGACAGATAAATGAGAAGATTGAGAGAAATTTTGGTAGAGTAAGGATGCTAGAAGAAGATCCTCTAAATGGCCTATGAAAGGCTTGATTTATAGGAGAAGGCTGATTTAATTCAATGGCCAAGATTACAAGTCAAATTTGTGATATGTATGGCTAGGATTAAAATTTTATTTTAGTGCCTATGATGCACCTTAAGTGGGTTATGACATGAGGCTAAAATTAGGATGTGAGGAAATAAGTGGGATTATTTTATTTATTTTGGAAGAAAAGATGTTTATGACGCATAATGAATGGGGG
Source organism: Sequoiadendron giganteum (assembly GCA_007115665.2). Taxonomy (NCBI): domain Eukaryota; kingdom Viridiplantae; phylum Streptophyta; class Pinopsida; order Cupressales; family Cupressaceae; genus Sequoiadendron; species Sequoiadendron giganteum. The sequence goes on along the minus strand of CM021106.1, from coordinate 151,405,988 downwards.
TAAAAATAGGATGTGAGTGGGAATCTCATAATTTAAATAACAAAATTATTTAAATTGTTTGTGCATGTGAAGAGTTGTAGTCATGTGACACATACTGCAATGTGACAATAAGTGAGGGATTAATTCAAATATTTAATTTGAACTATTTTGAGACATGTGAAGGGGGAATTAATTAAATAAATGAGATTTATTTAATTAAATGGGAAGGTGATTAAGTGGAATAAATGGGATAAGTGGGATAATGTAATGACCTAGGGTAAAATATTATAAAATATCTTACAAGGTCATGTATCGACTAGGTAATATTATGACATGGACAATTTTGGGTGTCTAAATTTTTCCCCTCTTTGAGATGATGTTCGAGATGGTGAGATTTATGTCGAGTAACATCATTTCAAAGAAGATAAGGTATGGATAGATGAAAAAAATATGATGTCCCAACCACTTGAGGAAGTGAGGAGTAAGATGAGTGAAGGAAAGGGATGATAGAATAATATGATGATGGAAAAGATATGAAGAAATGGGATGATGATATAGGATATGATAATGATGATGATGCCCCCTCGAGAAGATAGACAGGTTGGACAAACACAAATATGGTCTCAAAATGAATAAACGAAATGATAAAGGAGGGATAGGATGAATGATACAAGATAAAAAGTAGATGAAAAATAATAATGACATGCTATGCTGAAATAAAGTGAGCAATCATATGTTTGATGTAGCACCAGACGTTATGCACCAAGGTATAAAGCACCAAGGTGATGGTGTGTCTCGTGCCCCAACGTAATACAACCTTGTCTAGATACAAGATATGAATATTAGCTAGGAGTTATTCGGATTTGATGCAAATGAAAATTGAAATTTGATAACACACATGAGCAAGAAAGAATGCATGCACAAATGATAATAAAATAAACAAGGTATTGCCCCTGTCAAGCTATAAATTGATGATTAATTGATTGAATGGTGATGATGATAGTGTTGTCATTGTGGGGAACAATATATCCCTAGATAAACATGAGGATGATTGATTGATTGATGATGATGATAGTATTGTCATTGCAGGGAATGATATATCCCTAGATCAACACAAGGATGATTGATTGATTGATTGATTCAGTTTACAACAAGATTAGGATCAAGACCAAAATGTGATTGGATAATTTGACTTGATTGATTAGCTTGGTTGGTATGGATTAAGGATTGATTGGCATTTGGATTATTGCTTGGAATGATTGAAGATGATTTATTTGAAGATTTGGATGATGATTGATGAATTAAATTGAGGAATGATTTAGTTGGAATGATTTTGATTGATTGGATTGATGAAGAAATTATTTGATTTGATGATAATGATTGGATTGATTAGAAGAATGGGTTTGATTAGAAGAAGTGTTATTGATTAGAAGTGATGTGATTAGATAATTTGATTAAGAAATTGAGTTGAAGGATTGATTTGAAGAAATTGAATTGATGCGTTGAATTGATTGGAAGAAGTGATTTGGTTTGATTTCATTGCTTGGATTTTTGTTAGCTATTTGATTTTTGTGTCTTTTTTCAGGACCCTTTTCCATTTTTTTGGTATGTTTTGGGGATATTTTGATTTTTTTGGAATTTTTTTAATGTTTTGATTTTTATTTTATTTTATTTTTGAAATGTTTTGATTTTTTGGATTTTTTTTGAAATATTTCGATTTTTTTTGGATTTTTTTGGATTTTTGAAATGTTTTATTTTTTTTTGGATTTTTGAAATGTTTTGAGATGTCAATGGATGACAATTTGGGTAGCCTTTGTGCAAGATACCAATGACAAGGGAAAATAAAGTCTAGGTGGAAGGAGATAAAGGGGATTGATGGATGAAAGGGGTGGGTGATAGGATAAGGGATAAAAGGCTCATGATAGATGGATGGATAAAAATGATAGGTCATAGTGAATGGAACGGATGTATGCATCATAGAAGAGCAAGGATGTGATATCCAATAACTACGTCACATAGGAATAACATGCCCCATTCTAGGTACAATACTTAGGATTTTTCATGACAAAGCTTATGATGCTAGGATAATGATAGGCTTGTTTGGAAGGGTGAGGTATATCAAAAGATATCCAAATATTTTTTTAACATTTTGCCCCATATTTTTATCAAGATCAAAAGGAGGAAGAGAGGTTGAATGGACTCAATATGATAAGTATATGGGTATGATGGCCAAGGATGATAAGATAGGAGATGGTAAGATAAGATAAAAAAATGATATGGTAGGATGAGGCAACATTCCCCCAAGTGTAAGTGGCAAAGAAGATAAACCTACACATGATGCTTGTTTTCTAGGTTTTCATCATGGTACTTATCCAGGGCACCTGTTTACCAGGTTTTCACCATTGGATGAAGGGATTTCTCTTTACTTTTTTTTTATAACTTTTTCTTTAATTTTTGGATAAGAGAAGGGGGATATGGATAGGAGGGACTCAAGTGTCTAGTTCCATGAAAGGTGATAGTCCCACTAGATATGGATTTCATTGCATGGACCATGTCAAATGTCATTATGCTAATAGATGTTGGTAAGGGATGACATTAAAGGGAGATGGAGTAGGTAGATGATGGGTTATGATGTGGATTATGAAGGGATTGGTGGATTATGATGTGGATTATGTAGGGGAGATAGTGGATTATGATAGGGATTATTTAGGGGAGATGAATGGGAGCCTTAGCCAAAAGCATGGACCATAGAAAGGTGATGGGGGAGATATGTAGGATAATGAGTGAAGGGTGAGGAGATGGAGGTATGTGCAATTATTGTGAAATGGAAGGGAACCATGACCAATGCTTGCACACACTGTGATAAACGTTGAATATTTTGATGTGGAGGGGGTGTAGGAAGCAATGGATATAGTTTCTTAGGAGATGGGTGATGAAGTGCTTTAGGTACCCACATAGATAGTCTTTTTATGAATTTTATTTTTCTTGTGGGATGGAATATGAGATTCTTGAATAGAGTGGGAATGTGAGGTGGAAGTGGATGGTTTGAATTTTTGAGATGTAGATGCCTCATTTGACTTGTTTTTATTTTTCTTAGGGACCCAAACCATTTTAGCTTTGGACTTTTCTTTTGGAGGTATGGGCTTATATTTCTTTTTGGATGGATTTTTATTTGCTTCTTTTCTTTTGTGTCCTAGGGCATGAGGACCCTTCATATTTTATTCTTTATAGATAGAGGCATCATTTTTTTTTCTTTTGAATCCCATGGGTATGGTGGAATGAGTGGAAGCTTCATGTTTAGACAATGTGTGCATTGATTGGTCATGATTAGGATTTTTAGAGGATTTATGGATAGGTGGATAAGGGGATTGGATAATGGGGATATTAGGTGTTGGGAGTAGTGGAGGTAGATTAGATGGAGGGATATTAGGAGTTGGAAGCAATGGTGGAAAATTTGATGGTGGAAGGTGTACGGTCACATGCTTTTGACATTTGTAAGATGATGGAGGACTAATGACAACATATGTTTGTCATATGATTAGATTTATGGTGGAAAGAGGAATTATGATGGATGGAGGAAGTACCGACATCTTTATATTGGTTTCCTTGGGGTGTATATCCAAGGCCATAAGAGCGTGGAGGGACCATGACATGGATTGGCTCCAAAATACCTTGTTCATAAAGGCCTAAGCTTGTACCTTGATATTTCATGTTCTGAAGCATGGGATGGACAATGTGACTAGGTGTGTTTTGAACACTAGACTTGAGTTCATTATTAGATGAAGAAAGTGAAGTGGATAAAGGTTGTTGCTGTCATAAGGAGGAACATTCATGAATAAAGATGGATAGACCAATAGGACATGTTGGTGGATTTGAAATGCGGTTGATAGTGGATGTGGAAGGATAATTAGGATCTTGATTATGTTCATTTAGATCCACATTATTGGTTTGATCTTCTACATTTGCTTCATAGGCATGTGTCTTAGCATGACAAGTGGATTATGTGGGATCATGGATAGGACTAGGTAGGGGGTGGATAAGAGCAATGGAGGTTTCTTGCTCATGGATAGATGAAGTGATAGGCTCTTGACCATGGAATGCATAAAGTTGGCTAAGAGGATCACCATGGCCTTCTTGATCATAGGTAGGATCTAGATCATAGAGGGAAGCTTCATCATGAATAGGACCAATTATGTTATGAGTGGGATCATTAGAAGGGCCTAGATCTTGATTAGAATGAGAGGTTAATGTTTCCTCATGCTTAGGATAATTTTCTTGACATAGCACCTGGATTTGAGTCAAAATGGAAGTGGAAGGCTCTAGAAGAGGCTTGGTATGTTCTTTATGATCAACAACATGAAGGCATGATGGAATTTGACTTAGACATATAAGATCAATAGGTTGTGGACCACATGATGGAGTTGGAAGAATAGGAATTTCATTCAAAGGTTTATTGGTAAGCTCATTAATGGGTGCTTGACATGGAGATGGTCTATTCCATGCTAGTAGTCTTTGGAGAAAATCGCTAAAGGATTCTTTGGTTGATGGATTAGAGCTTGAGAAGCTGGATGGTGGTGTTGGTGTAGGACTAGTATGCTTTGAGATAGGCATTTAATTAGATGGTGATGGAGGACTAGTAGATGGAAAGGTGTATGATTCCAAACTTAGGGTGGTATTTCCCTTGTCAATAGTATCATTAAGGTGACCTAAGATTTCTACAAAGTTCTCATCATCACTAGGATCTACACAGTTCTCATCATCACTAGGAGCAAATTTTGACCCACCTTGGAGGATATATGGTTTTGGATTATCTTCATGATTAATCAAAGGGGCTCCTTGAAGTATGACCTTGGGCTTGTGACTAAGATCATTAAGGATTAGGACAATTTTAGCAAGTGCTTCCCTAGAATTATGGTGATGATGATGATGTGGAATGATTAGATTGGATGAATTGGATTGACTAGGATGAAATTGATTGGAATGTGATTAGAAAAAGGATGATTAAGATGATTAGAATGATATGTTTATGTGTGGGTTTTTATAGCCTGATATGGCAATTTGCAAACAAATGATTACACATGTACACACATGAATCACACACACAAGACACATAAGAAAGTTTGAATTTGAAATTATGAATGTGATGATTAAGCATGCTTTTGAAGAAGACACATCAACAAGTCCTAGAACTAGTCAAGTCGGTATGGTCAATTAGGTCTTAAGCTAGGATGCACGAGGTTGACAAGGGATAATTTGAAAGAAAAATCTTTCCACACAGCTAGGAGAAAGGGGTAACCCACCCTTCACCTTCACTTCCCAAAGGTATAAAATTCTTTGGGGATTAGCCAAGAGTGCCAAGATATTAACTCCCAAAGAAGCATGTCTTTCAATTCACACCTTGATTGAGGTCATCCCTAGGGGTGATGAAATACCCTAGAAAACCTACTATGAAGGGTTTGACAAAAGTGAACCAAGTGAGGTGTTTTTTATCACACACACGTTTGATTCACACTCGCAATTGTTAATTTTCCTTTAAAAAATTAAAATGTGTGTAAAACAATTCAAACACTTTTTATTTTTAATCCAAAGTCAAAATGTGTGATGGAAGATAGTGGTTCTTTTTAAGTGCAATTTCAAAGTGTGAATGCAAACAATATGTTCATTTTAAAGCCCCAAATTCAAGTGTTTTGCAAACAAGATTGATTGATTAAATGAGAGATAAAGATAATAGAATGAGTGCACCCTAATGTTTTCGCATTCCTATCTGTTGTGTATGAATGATATTGTTTCTACTACAGTTCCTTATGATCACTTACAAAATAAAAAAAAATGATATTATAATGCAGCCATATAAAAAAAAAGTTCATCAAGAAATTGCAATTTCAGATACGTGTTTTTAATATACCTGAATTAGATTCGATTATTTCAAGATAGTATTGATCTAAAAAATAAAAAATCAAAGAAGAGACCCCTACTAATTTTCTATGAACTTTCCAAAAATATAAATAAGTTAGAACAATTCCCTGTTTTGCACCCAGAAATGTAGATTTATGAAAAACCTATAGAAAAGAAAGATCAGATGCTTTTGCATTGTATTTGACCTCTACATTAAATTTGTCAAAATTAAACCCCCATTGAAATTTTAAGGGATTTCTAGAAATGTAAATATTTCTAGAAAATTCACTTATTTGGGTCTAAAAAGTCAATTTTATGAAAAACAATAAAATCAAGATAAATCATACAAAAATGGTGACAAGCAATCAATTTGTTTTCTTTAGCCCCTGAAGATTATTTGTAAGCCTCTGTCAAAATATTGTATAAAAATGAACAGTCGTTTGGAATATATGATGAAATTTGTAAAACTTGGGGTTTTGTCCAAAAACTGGCAGATCTGCAACAAATGGTTAATGAAACCTGCAAGAAAGAAAGCTAGATCAAAGGATTCACGCCAGGTTCACCACTGTGGTTAGGGAAAAAATGTTAGAGGAAAATGCATAAAAAAATTATAATGAAAAACCCTAACAAGCACAATAGAGCACAAACTAGCATGAAAATCAAAATAACAAGCGAATGAAAACCAATCTCCAAGCTAGATTTGATTTATCTCAATTGTTCTTCTCCACCTACATGAGAATTCAAGATTTTGAAGGATTGAATGATTTGATATGTTGATTGCTCATTTTCACAGCATAACGATAAGATGGATATGATAGAAGAAAAATAGATAGATAAATGAGAAGATTGAGAGAAATTTTGGTAGAGTAAGGATGCTAGAAGAAGATCCTCTAAATGACCTGTAAAAGGCTTGATTTATAGGAGAAGGCTGATTTGATTCAATGGCCAAGATTAAAAGTCAAATTTGTGATATGTATGGCTAGGATTAAAATTTTATTTTAGTGCCTATGACGCACATTAAGTGGGTAATGACATGAAGCTAACATTAGGATGTGAGGAAATAAGTGGGATTCTTTTATTTATTTTGAATAAAATATGCTTATGACGCATAATGAATGGGGGTAAAAATAGGATGTGAGTGGGAATCTCAAAATTTAAATAACAAAATTATTTAAATTATTTGTGCATGTGAAGAGTTTTAGTCATGTGACACATGTTGCAATGTGACAATAAGTGAGATTAATTCAAATATTTAATTTGAATTATTTTGAGACATGTGAAGGGGGAATTAATTAAATAAATGAGATTTATTTAATTAATTGGGAAGGTGATTAAGTGGAATAAATGGGATAAGTGGGATAATGTAATGACCTAGGGTAAAATATTATAAAATATCTTACAAGGTCATGTATCGACTAGGTAATATTATGATATGGACAATTTTGGGTGTCTACAGTAGGGACAAAACTGTGTCCCATAGAGCCTAAAGAGTAGGAGCAAAGACCTCAACAACCTTTGCTCATTTTCTGGCCACTAGTTTTTGGTGATCCTTGAATACAATGGTTGGCTACCCCTTAGAGGGCTCCAGAGCTTAGCTAGAAAAAACACCGAAAGAAATGGTAATTCCGCTATGGATAACTTTGAGAAATTTATAAAAAAAAGAATCCCTGGTGCAGATTGTAGTAACACAAAGTGAAGAATTTGGTGGATCTGAACATTTTGTTCAGATATTGAAGATTTGAGAGCCTGGAAAGGCTTTGGTTGCAGCAAAATTCTAAGTGTTTATGAATGACTCTGCTAGTTGAGACAACCCATAACGAGATTTACTTATGAAAGGGATTCATATTTATTTGAAGTTTAGCCCTCTTTAAAGGAGGTGGTGACTCTAGATTGAGAACCTATTGAAGAAGTGAAGACAATTCCTAGAGCTACAAAATTTGTTGTTGGGATGAAAGGTTGGAAGTTGTTGCAAGTTTCCAAGTATTCTCATAAATGTAAAGAAAGTATTATTTTGTTTGAAAGCAGTTTATGAGAAACCTTCAATACTTGAGATGATAAATGGTTCCCTATTAGATGAAATCGCATCAAGAAAGGGAAACGTATTAGTTCTTTTCATAATTCTAATTTTTTTTAATGTGTAATATCTATAATGATTTGAGAAGTATGGTATACTTTTGAATTATACCTTTTAAAGGATTTCCCTATGAAATATCAAGTAAAAGTATGTAGGGAAAATGGTTTTAATCATTCCCTCAAAGGAATTTTGTTATTGAAAGATATATGACATTTCCTTTTAGTGGTATTAAAGGTTTTCTGAACCTAATTCCTAAAAAATTTAGGAAATATTTTCCCAAGTTCACAAGGCAGATTTCAGAATTAGCTTCTAAGCATTTGCACACATTTATGGATTTGATGGGAGATTATGAGGTAAATCATGAGGATGTTCTCATGAAGCTTTTTGTTTAGTCTTTAAAGGATGATGCTAGAGATTGGTTCTCATACTTACCAAAATTTTCTATAGCTTCATGGAATCAATTTAAGATAGCCTTTGTAGAACAAATTGGTGAAAGGGTAAATCTAGGCATGGTAAGGAAATCCATAGAAATGAAGATGAGTTGGTCCCTGCTTTCAATCTTAGATTTACAAAGGCAATAAGGGATATTCCAAAAAGAATAAGACAAAATGATGTTGAATGTTTGGTTGTGTATCTAGGTGTGTTTTGAAGAAGATGAACTATTTATTGAGAGATAAGGAGCCCACAACACTGTGCCAAGCATATCAAATTTCTATGGACATTGAAAACAATCTCAAGTATTCAATGATGAAAGGATGCCTAACTACTAATGCTGGTCATTCTGGCACATCTTGTACAATTGAAATGAATGAATCAACCAATAAAGAATCATTCCAAGAAGATATGGCTCCTAATATCTCACTTTCTCCATCATTGTAGAGTGTTGATCATAGTTGGCCCTATGAGAAATGTCCACAAGTTTCAAGGAGGGTTGATCATGTTTCTCATGCTAGAAGATTATGTGATATAAGAAGAGGTCAAGGTGAATTGTCTCATGACCTATTCCACAAGTTTATGGACGTGTTGTTGGAAATACCAAAAAATTTCAAGCCTAAAGAGTCAATGTGCATTGAATTGTTTTGTGAAATATACCAATCAGGAACAAGTATGTTGCCAAAGGAATTAAAGCCTGAAAGTCTAGGCCAAATAGTTGACTAGAAAAAACTAGCAGAAGGAATTGGGAGCAACCATGCACAACATCAAATGCTTCTAAGAAGTAGTGATCCTAATCCTTCTAGGGAAAAACAAGAAGTAGTACAAATTGGTGAAGAAAATGAGTTAGAACATAATGATTACAACCAATTGAGTAAAGATATATGGATAGATCATCACCATAGTGATGAGGATGAGGACCCCTATTGTGATGAAGGGTATGATGTGTCTGAATCAGGCTCTTGGGAGGTATTGAAGGATGAAGAGCTGGATGAAGTTCGAATGATTGCACCATCAAGTGATTCGATCAATAGCTATAATTTTAATGTTGATAATGATCATTCTTTTGTTGATGATCAAATATTGACATCAGATATTATGATACCTAGTATGAGGGGTTTGAATGTAGTCTTACTATTGATGAATTCTCATGTTGTGGTGGTTATGATGATACAGATTCATGCCTTTCCTTTGTTGAATATGAGTATCCTTTCCAAACAAAGGGAGACCCTCTTCCAGAAGTTTGTAAAGATGTTGAGTGTGATGATAAGCTGCAAAATTTCATAGGGGAGCATAGATTTCTTTGACCAAAATGCATTTAATAGAAAATTCCCTTTTTGATGAACCTCTATTTGTGGTAGTTACTGAAGATAGATTCCTTGGTTGGTGCAGAAACAATCCTCTTTCTGAGGATTTTGATGATGCTTTGGATGTATGGTCAGGGTGTGGATATGAGCAGTGCACTAGAAAGTTTATTAGTGAGAATTATTATGAAGTTTTCACATTTTGTAATATTATGGAGGATGAGGCTAAGGATCAAGGGGAAATTAGGGTCCTTGAGTGTTCTTCCCAGAAGTATAATTTGTTTCATGAAAATGACTTAGAAATACTCCAGTTACAAGAAAAGGAGCACTTTGAAGTTAAAGGTGATGAAGGATATGAGAATAATGGTATCACTGTTCAGTGTGTAAATGTTGAGTCTAAAGGAAAATGCTTAGAGAATTATGTGTACACTAATGAAGAAAGAGCCTCAACAATTAGTGCCTGAGCTGCATATTTTAATGCACATATAGATTATGAATTGGATTTGAGGCTCATCAATGATGAATGGGAACTTGGCTCATGTGTTGGGCAGCCAAAAGGTGTTGGGTACGATATCAGCCAACATGAGTGTGTGGTTGAGTTTTTTGCTAATGCTCCTCACCTTTTGGGCATCATTATGAATTTGTTTCCACTCAAGAAGAATGGAATTTATGCAAGGTAGTTTGAAGACCTTCTTGCATTGGTCTATTTCTTATCTAATTCTTTAGGAGACTATGGGCCTAGTTTGATGCACAATGTTCTTGAAGGCTTTAAATGTGATATGCAGAGTGAATCTGATCAAGTGGAATATGGATGTTTCCTTTTTCCACTTCAACTTGATAAGCCACAGGTTGGTAAATAAGGTAGTGTCGAAGTATATGGGATCATTGGTATCCATCATAATGATGTAGTTGATTGGGAGTTGTCTAGAATGAGTACTCATCTAGTGCAGGTATGTGAAAGAAAGGCCTTTGAAAAAGAAAAGCTTTGGCTTGAAATCTTGGAAACTCTTGATGCACCAGGCTTACAAATTGAGGCTAGTGGAATTGGATGAAATTTTCTAATAGAGGAAACTTTGTACAGTCATGAAATTTTTTTTTATATGTGTGGTTTGTTTCTTTCCTATTGTGTTTGCTTGTCTTGTCTGGACAAGCTCCTATTTTGGTCTTTTGGGCTAGTCTGCTTCTACATGAGATCTTGATTCTTGCCATACCCACTAGGGGTATGCATCCCCAAGCTAGGGCCACTAATATAACTTTAAAAAAATGAAATTTTTGGTTGGTTCCTTGAAAATTTTAATAATCTTTCACCCTTGTGTTGATGGTTTGACCTAGGGTTTTAGGATCTAATACCCTTCTTTCACAATTTCCAAATTTACTAAGGCCTTAAACCCTCACGTTATGTTTTTGCATTGACCCCCTGTACCAAGTTGCTGGTTGTCCTAGTTACAACCTATATCATCTTTCTTGTTGTCATTACTAGCCCTTCTACCTAAGTCTACCAGTCATTGGGTGTTCGTTAAATTTTAAATATTTCATGGTCAACTCAAAATATTTTTCCTTTTTTTGAATTAAGTCTTAAGTCCTAAATGTGTTCATTAAGGGGTCATCACCTATTTCCTAGCCCATGGAACCTTCTTTATAACACACAATATATGCACGTGCAAAAAATCTGAGCCATTGGATTTAACGATTAAAATCCAAGCCCTTGCATGCATGTCGCACAAAATTTAAAAAATGTATTTTGGATGGGTCGTACGATGTGCATGATTACACCACGTGTCCTCCAACTCAAGTGGGACCTAGTCCCAACTATCAACGTGGGCCTAGCTAGAGGTAGATCGATGACTCTAATGTACCACCTAATCAAATTTGAGCCGCAACATGCATGTGATGTAGAATATTAAATAATGTTACCTAACATTGTGCATGGTGTGTGCAATGGAAACATGTGGACTCTGTTGGTGGCATATGAAGGTTGGATGGGGCCTATGGGTGGTGGAAATGTCTTCTAACTAGGTAAGACACCATTGGTCAATGAATTTCCATGTGACATCATGGAATTTTCAAATATATTTCACTCGATCTGAGTCATCCAAAGGGCCATCTCAGTGATTGACCGATGGATCACATTCAAAGAATAGAACTAGCCATGTGATGGTCGTTTAGATGCTATAAATGGTGAGCATTAATGGAATATGTTATTCAGAGGGTATCAACCTGATCTCCATACGTGTGAAGAACCACTTCTTGGTAATTATGAGGGATGGTACATTGATTTCAATGTACTTGGTAATTAAGGGAGATGAAATAGATGCCAATGAATAATCACTTGCTCACTCGAGCTACTCTTGGAGGATTGATGATCGACATCATCAATATGCTCATAATTTTCATCATAGCAATTAGGATTATGAGATTTTATGTGGCTCATGATTGCTCTTGTGAAGGTTTTGTTTCTTATTGCAAGATGAGTAGGTCGAGCGCTTCCCCATCATCTATGTGTAGGTATGCTAGAGTTAATGTTTGAAGGTCAGATAATGATATGCCCTTGCATGAACAAAGTAATCTTCGAGGCACTCCCAGCCTGGAGATGGAATGCATGAAGCCCATCCTAATGGTTACAAGGTGTATCTCTTGGCTAAAAGGTCGAACTACAATTATAGAGGATGTGGTGTGTGGCAAAGAGAAGAGGCTTGCAAAGTTTGAGCAAAGATCAAAGGCCAAATTAAGGTATGATCATGGTCCTTTGGGTAGGTATAATTTTCCCATTGACATCTCTGATAGTTCTAGTAATGATGATATGGAGACTGACTTAAATTACGACCAATTTTTGATGGCTCTGACTGTGATGGCTGGTGTGAATGAAGAGGTCCTTGTGGTTTCTCCAATTTTCATGATGGAACTGTGTGAAGTTGTTGGTTCTAGTGTTGAAAAGTGTGATCATGAGGAAGAAGGAGAGGTGGTTTTTCCTCCTACTATGGCAAAGATGGAAGTGGGCATAGGTATTGTGGCCCTGGTACTAGTTTGGTCTCTAGGTGATGGTGATGGTTTCTTGGTTTTTAAGTCATAATGTGTTGTTGTTGACTGCTTTTTGGTTTCGACGTGGGTATAGACAACAAGGAATTAATGGAATTTTGCAACTTGTGTTGTGAAACCAATTAGTTGTGTGGGTTGTTACAAATTTTGATTCCCTTGTTTGGTAAATGATTACATCTAACCATCTAGGAATTTTGAATTGGAGATTAAATTTTGTACTGAAATGAAATTTTGATGAAATATAACATTAATGAGCTCGATGCTTATTTCTCTCTTATGATAAAGAAGATATTTCAAGGCTCATTACAAAGGTTAGATCTTTGAATCCAAAAGGGTCTAGGTACGGTATAGTGAATGCATGTAATGTAGAATTATTGATGAGTCTACTAGTCAATTGTCTTGGGTATGGGTTATGAATAGAATATTCTTAAATAGTCTTATGAAAATTACTTATATTGAATTAAATATATAAAATTAAAGTATGTTCTCTCCTATGCACAGTTATTACAGGCCATAAATGGAAATATCAATCATTGTTTCATTTATCTTCAATGGTTCATTTGAATGTATGATTCTGTTTCTTCCCTTAACTCAAAGAGTTAATTAAATGCTTTGAAAAGATTCATAGGTCTATAAGAATTTTCTAATGATTTGGTAAGGAGTAATACTTTAAGTATTGTGACTTTATATGATGTAATGCATTATGAAAATGGTCCATTCATTTTAGGATTAAATGTTTTTTGTATGACAAATTATTTCATGCTTGACTCCTTCTGCCCAATTTGATGAGGCACTGGCTTATTTGTTAGGAATTCTTCTAATCAAATACATCAGAGAATTCCTAGTTGAGGATTCAAATTTAGAACATTACTTAATAAAATCTGATTCATTTTTGAGATGTAAGTCTCATACATACTAGTGTTCCTAGCAACTTAGTTGCTATTTGTGTAAAGGTCAACCAAGCATTTGATAAATAATGTATGTTTTCCATTAGTATAGAAAAATTTATGTCGTGAAGTGTTCTTAAATCATTAAGTATAAAATAAACACAATACGTAGTACCCTCCTTGGTCCCACAGAGCCTAAAGAGTAGGAGAAAAGACCTCATAATCCTTCTCTCATTTTTTGATCCTTGAACACAAAGATTGGCTACCTCTTAGAGGGCTCCATAGCTCATCTAGAAAAAAAATCAACAAAAATATTGCCAAAAACATATTTTAAATATATGTCCTAGGCCTATGTGACGACCCATTTTCCCTTGAGTGAATGGGTCCTAGGTCACTTACTTAGGACACACATTCTCCAATGTTAAATGTTATGTTATGGCATTAATGAATGTCGGGTTTTCCCCTTCAAAAAATTGTAATTAGTTAGGCCTGGATTTGAACTAAAGGGGTGAATTAAGGAATATTAACCCCAAATAATTAAGAAATCCCTAGATGAGTGTGAATGTGTAAAGATACACCTTACAACACCAAAAATAAGGCACAATTACATCCATTTTATTTAATAAGGCCCTAAACGTAATGTGAATATGTAAAACATATTAAAAAACTAAATTAAGGCATCATTTAGCTCATTTTATTATTAATTATTCCCAAATAAGTGTGAAAACTTGATACATTTTCCCACACTACATTATCATTCATGTTAACATTTATCACATCATTCATGGTTTTACTAGGTTTTTCAAAGGAGATGTTATGATTTGGCATAAGATTGGTAAATATTTGCAAATTTTTATTAGGAGGGGCAACATACTTATTACCTTGATCATTAATACCACCAATTTGAATTTGATTAGAATCAATGAGGTCTTGCACAATATTTTTAAGATGCTTCTAATATTTTGTATCATGTCCATTTTATGGGTGATAATGGAAAAATGAATTTTTTCTATAGTTTGGAGATAAAGGCTTAGTATGATCAAGAGCTCCAAAAAGAGGTAAGGAAATTAACTTCTTGTTTAATAGCTTCAACATGATGGAATGAAGGGTATTAGGTAGAGGAGTAAATTGTTTATTCCTCTCCCCAAATGTATATGGATTTTTCATCTTTATAGCAACCACTTGGGTGTCAACATGTTGAGTTGGTTGAGGGGAATTGAGTTGTATAAAGCCCTTATTTGGTTTCTTTATTGATTGGTAGCTGATTTAAGGCATGGATTCAGATTTTTTAGGATGGTTAGAGGGAGTTCTCACTTCATGAATACTAATCAAATTTTTGTAATCACAAAGGGAAGTACACAATTGTGTGAAGGAGGGAAATTTCATCATCCCAATCTTATCTTGAAGCTTTTTTTTCAAATTGTCTTTGGACATCCACTCAAGATCAAGATCGATAATCCTAATGTTGATTTATGAGCAAAGAAATTGATAATGAGCTATAAAGTCAATGACCTTTTCATTATTCTTTTTCTTACATTTTATTAAATCTACTAAGGCCATATTAGGAGGGGCATGTGCACTTGGAAATGATTAAGGAAGACATCAAAAAGTTCATTAAATGAGCTTATTGAATTATTCAATAATGAACAAAACCATTCCAAGGAAATGTCTTTCAAGGATCTAGGGAAGAGTTTAGCCAAGAGTTTATCCTAAAAAATGAAGTCACTACATAAGGCTATGAATGTGGAAACATGGCTAGCATGATCTCCTTTCCCACCATATTTCTGAAATCTAGGAATATTTATACCTTGTATCATTTGTGTTCTCAATATCTCTAAGGATAAGGGGTTTATTTTGACATATTGTTGAAACAAAGAAAAATAGGTGGGTTATCAAAAATGGGATTGATGAACCACTTAGGGACCTATCTTCCTAAATTAGATTAGGAAATGAGATCCACACAAAGGATTGACTTACAACCCTTTGGTGAGTCAACTCAAGGTGTGAATCTATAGATTTCCTTTTTGTGTCAAGATGGGGGTCCTAGTCAAACAAAACTTTGGGGAGAAGAAAAACTAAAAAATAGTAAATAAAAACTAAAGTGAAATCTAACACTTGAAACAATAAGATTAAGATCAATACTGATAGACCAGAAAATAGAATGTAGATCAAAAAAGGGTAGATGCATGTGTACCAGTAACCAAAAGTCAAATTTTGAAGCTGATCTAGGGCTCATTCACCTAGGGGTGAATGAGCCCTGAGTTAGGGTTTTTATACAACTTTTGGGAGCCTCTACTAAAAATGTGAGTCTCTCAATTTGTATAGGTTCTGGTTTTAAAAAGATAGAAATAAATTTTGTAGATGAGTTTCCTTGAGAAGATGACAACTAATTCAATTTTTCTCTCCAAAGGATCTTCAATATTTCTTCCACCTAAATCTATAAGCACAAATCAAGAGGGAATTTTTTTTTTGTGAATGGGGGTTTTCCTTGGTCAAACCCCATTTTTCTAATTAAACCTTTAAATGAAATGAAACATGAAAGAGCAAAAGAAGAATGAAAAAAACATTTTTACCACTCAACAAACCCTTGCATAAACCTTGGAATGTAAATCTATAAATTTCATTAAATGGATTCAATGGAAGTGTATCTTGAACCTTGGACTTTGAAGTCCTATAAAAATTCTAGGTGAAACATAGTGAAAGAACCTTATATTTATAGATATGTATCCTTAATTTCTCAAAATTCAAATATCACATGCTGACATTTGAATATAGATTTTCAAACATTAAAATACCACTGAAAACATATTTTGAATTCAAGTCCTATATCTAAGGGAGGAACCATTCACCCATGGTGGAATGGGTCCTAGGTACCTAAACCTAGGACAGACATTTGTCAATGAGAAGTATTATGTTAAGGCATTAATGAACATTAGGTTTCCTCTCCGAAAAGATTAATAAAATAGGCTTGGTAAATGAATTAAGTGGCCAATTAAGGAAAATTAAGGTCAATTAATTCAAGAAGCCCTAAATAAGTGTAAAAGTGTAAAAAAATACATTTGACAACACTAAATTAAGGCACAATTAAATCCAAATTAGCTAGCAGGGCCTAAACAAGTGTGAAAACGTAAAAGGGATACATTTTTATACACTACATTTAGCCACAAATTTAGTGAGGATGAACTTACATCAAAATAACACTAAAGTATAAATTCAAAACATATTTATGTAACAAAAACAAGATTAATCAATCATACAACATTAAAGACTTAAAGAAAAGGTAAAAACAAGAAGGGGGGACCAAGGCTCAACTATTCAAAATGATGTGGAACATGCCTCAGCTATTTGTCCGAAAATGTTCACAAGCGGAACTCGATGTCCTCTATCCAAACAACATGCATGCTCAAATAGGATAATGCAACTCTAGTTGTCCACTAGGTGAGCCAGTAAGGGTGGAAAATGAGATAATATTATTAGAATCCCATACCATATCAAAACTATCCCTATGACAACTTCAACAAGGCACCGAAAAAACAAAACAAACACTTCAAGATTCATAGGGCCTAACAAGCTGCATTATGCTAAGCACCCATAAACATACATGGAAAGGCTCCACTCGGAAGAAAAGTGTGTTATGCTTGGTGGCCTTGAAAATGGGTTCAAGCTTCACAAGGTTAGCAAGATACATTATGCTAAACACTCATGAATAAAATACAAATAAACATGTTCCAAGGGATTTTTATTAGTTCATGTAAGGTATCCTCTTATGGAACATCATGCCTAATGTCTCCTAGAGAGGAGAAATTAATGATAAAAGATTAGTGACTTAGGGAATGCAACGTGTAGCATCACCACTAAGAGGAAATTCATATGCCAAGAAATATCATGCTCTTGGAGGACATCAAACCTAATGAAACCACCAAGAAAAAATATGCATCACAAGAAGAAAGAAAATCACACAATGAAACATAAGGAATGTGAAAATTTTCAAAATTAATAATGCCAATGTATGCCCCTAGTTTAAAGAAATATTTAGGTTCTATTCTTCATGGTCTGTACTCCCAAATCCTAGGTGTTTAGATCCTAAAAGTAAAAAAAAGATTTTGTAGAAGACTTTCTGTGATTTTGCAAGACAGATGATAACTTTGACAACTTTTGCAACACATTTTTTCAATTGATCTTCAACCTAAAACTTGCAATAATACATCAAAGGAGAAGAAAAATGTTATTTTCTTAGGGAATAGGGGTTTTCCTTAGTCAAACCCCATTTTTGTAATAAAACATTTAATTGAAACAATGCACAAAAGGAAAGATGAATGAACAATATGATGCTACAACTCACCAATCCTCAATTGAACCTTGGATTAATCTAAAAATTAGCATGAAATGACCTCAATGAGTGTAGATCTTGATCATGAACTTTGATATAATATAATGGCTATGATTACTTCAACTTGATCACCAATGCTACATCATCACATTAGCTCAACAAAATGCATGAATTTGAAATGATGAAATATATACTTAATTGTTGTAATAAACTTCTATAAATCTACCCTTGAATTCCTTCTTGAATGCTCTTGAATTTTCTATACTTCTCTTGTTAAAATACTCTTTATCTCATGAATGTCTTAGGTCTCTTAGATGAAACTATGTTAAATAACCTTATATTTATACATAACTTGAAAATTAAATCCTAAATTTCCAATAACAAAATCCAATATTAGATCTTGAATTTGAAATCATTAAGATACTATCAAAATCATATTCTAAGGGTGGTTTTAGGGTTAATTGAGAACCCATTCACCATAGGGTGAATGAGTCCTAACATAGTTAACTAGGACACATTTTGAGAAATATGAAATGATATGTAAAAACAAGGTCCTATGACCTAGTGAGGACCCAGTCACTAGGTGGAAAATGGGTCCTAGGTCACTAGCCTAGGACACATTCCTTGTAAAATTAAGTGTTGTGTAATATTATTTATGAATGACAGGCTTTATCCCTCGAAAAATGTAATTAATTAGGATCAAATTTTAATTAAATGGTCCAATTAACCTCATTCACTTAATAAATCCCTAGATTAGTGTGAAAGTGTAAAGATAGACTTTCCAACACCCTAAATAAGGCACCATTAAGTCCATTTTATTATTAATTACTCAATCCCAAATTAAGTGTGAAAAAGGGATACTTTTTCCTACACTACATTTTTCCCCCAGTTTAGTGAGCATATGAACCCATGTAAAACTCACACTAAAGTAGACATTTGAGAAATTTATGTATGCAAAAATGAAAATGATACACAATAATACACTATCAAAGACAAATAAAATATCAATCTTAGACTATCCAATGTGATGTGGAACACATCTAGACTATTCATTTTGCGTTCACTCAAGGGTAATGGAATGTCAATCCATCCACTAGGTGGTTATCCCTCTAGGAAGGTGGATTAGTGAGAAATTCATGCCAGTGTTTTCACTATCACTATACTTACCATATCAAAGCTATCCCTCTGATAACTCTAATAGGGCACCACTCACATTCCCATCGATGCTTAACATGTTGTGTTATGCTAACCACCAATGCACATGGAAAGGTTCTACAAGAAAGAATGGTGTGTTATGGTAGGTTTCCTTAAGTTAGGGTTTTGTTTGAGCTTCATAAGGTTAGAAAGTTGTGTTGCACCAAACACTTATGAACAATAATGTTTAGTAAATATTTTTTCTCAAAGGGGTTTTGCTTCATTCGTCTAAGGTCTTCTTCTTAGGGATCATTGTTCCTAATGTCTCCAATAGAGGACAAATCTAGAGTATTAGATTGCCACTTATGGGATGCATTTATTTGCATCAAGACACTAAGGGAAAGTCATACACTTAGAAATATCACACTCTTGGAGGACATCAGACTTAATGACACCACCAAGAAAAGGATCCATCACAAGAAAAAGATAATCACACCATGACACATGCAAAAATGATGAATGATATTATCGATGTATGCCCCCACTTTAAAGTATTTGCGAACACCATTTTTATGATAAATTTATTTAAAATAACCAATATTCCATCCCAAGAAATGATAGCTTACTCAAAAGGCCCTATGCCAAGTCATATGTTCCTAAAATAGAGCTACGTCATGAAAAAGGAAAGAGGGGTTGCCACCAAAAAGATAGAAGGGATCTATAGATCCAAGGTCAATATATCTTTTCTACAATTTTTTCATAGAGCTTAAAAACATAATCATTCCCCAAATACTCATAGAACTGGAAGAATGACACAAAGAGAGTGAAAACAAAGATTTTTTTTTTTTGGGTCAACATGGAAGAGACCTAAATGTCTCGACACCTTGTGTCATTCCCAAGAGGAAAACACAAGACAAGTAAAAAAGGATAAGATATTTAAAAAATATAGAAGAATGTAGGTACATATAGAGGAATACACAATGAAGCACCAAAAACATGCACAATAGGGAAAGAGGATTCCCCAATGAGCTCCTAGGGTTTTTCACCTAGAAACTAACTTTTGAAGAATGGCTCTCTTTCCACTTATTGGTTTGGTGTTTTTGGGTATTCATTAAAAGAGAGAGAGGTTTGTGAGGTGTGTGTAAATGTATCTAAGTGTAATAAACTAAAAATGCAATGATCTATTAATGCTAAACTCAAAAAATGCAAAGTGATGGAAAACACACAATGATATGCAAACATATAAAAATAACCTAATAATGTACACTAAACTATACAAAAAATAGTGAGATAGGATGTGTACACCTGGCAGTAGAGGAAGGATCGGATGGAGGTCTGGAATGTTGGTGAAAATGCTACAGAAGCCGAAAGGGACACTTGTGCCAATCTAGGTGACCTAGTCCCAAATTCCCAAAAATTGGTTCGGATCCTATTTCTGCCAAATGAGTGTTTGAAAATGTGAAAATCACAAAAAGATCTATCCAGTGGGACTAGGTCACCATTCTTGGTGACTTATTCCTCTTCAAGATTTCTAGAATTTGTAAAGGAGAAATAGAAGCCCTCGGTTTGCACCTTGGTTCACAGTTGTCTGCTTCTGAAACTCTGATATTTGGGCCTGAAGGTGTCTTTTGGTGGATTTTTGGAGTCTACATGCAAGGGGAGGTCTTCACCAAGTCTTCAAAGCCTTTAATGGTCTTCAATGTACCTAAATCTGTAACCACACAAAGAGAGAAAGAGAAAATGTTGATTGTTAGGGATTAAGGGTTTGCCTTAGTCAAACCCCTTTTAGGTAACTAAACCAAAATTAATAGAAATGTACAACATGAATATGAAAAAATGGAATAATGGAGTAAGTTACCTTGCCATGATGAGAGATCTTGTGTTGTTGCAGCAATCAACCCTTGAATGCTTTAGAAATTATGTCTTGTTGAATTGGAATGATCAAACCCTATCTTGATTGAGAAGAGGGAGAGATGAGAGATGGATGAGAGGGGGAAACGAGTGGTGCATTATGAGAAATTAGGGTTTTTAGGCTTATTCATACAAGTTAAGCCCTATTTTTTTTGAAATAACACCATATAGGCCAACCTTAGGGTTCTAGAGACAAGAATCCTTAAAGAAATTAAATTAAATTGTGAATTTATGCCACATGGGACTAGGTCACCCAAGGTGGTGACCTAGTCCACCTAGGAAATTTTCATTGAATGTCAAGAATTAAAGTATTATTATTTATGTTTGTAGGGATTGTGTCATGAAAACACACTAAGATAGGACTTATATGTGTATTATCAAATCATTATAGCATAATAAAGGGTTGATTAAGTGATGAAAAGCCTAGGAAAGCATGAACATGTTTTAAAAAATGTTACAACACTTTGGCACAAGGCTTGGAAAGGGGTAAAAAGAGGCTGAAAATGGTCCAAAATTCATAGGCAAAGGTCCAAATGAGCCAAAAGTGTCAACTTCTACACTTCTTGGCGACACATTTAGCCCCCACTTTAGTGAGAGTATGAACTTGCTTGAAACTCACACTAAAGTAGCCTAGTGGAGATGGCAAAGAATGACAGAGAAGAAGAATGGGAAAGAAGAAGGAGGTGGTCAATTCCCCAAGGATTTGAGATTCTAAGTCAAAATGACATCAATGCGAGAAGACACATTCAAGGGTGAATGCATTACAAAAAAATGAGATACATGATCATGCAATGACGAGGATTAGTATGAAGAGAATGGTGGAAATATGCACTCACTATGGGGCCATAGAACATTAGGTCGTCCATAGGGTGAGTAATCCCAAAGAAGGTGAGAAATATACACATATTTGGTATGTACTCACAAAGGTGGCTATGGGGAAATTCATGCTGCTCATTGGGCTTCCCACTTAACTATACCAAAGTTATACCTTGTGATAACTGATGGCACTCTCAAATCCTGCAAATTTGAGATGCCTATTTCAAAAATTTGGTTCTGCACTTTCAGAAGTGCACCTAAAGAATCAGTCCTGACTGACCCGTTTTGCAGGATTATAATTTAAAGCCTATTGATTGTCGTACAAAACCCATTTGCAAACATACTCAATAGACATATGTGAGTAGGCATGTCAAATTTTAGCTTCCCATGATACGTTTTGACAAAGTTTCAAAACGTGAAGCTGGAGGGTTTGCACATTGTTCTGTTGTTTGCAGACTGTTTGTTTTGCGAATATGCTTCTTGTTTGAGCTTGGTTTTTGCAACCATTTCAATGTCATGTAAAAATGAGTGTTGTTCCATATTCCCCATATCAATATGATCTCGAGTGTCAATTTGCAGAACTTCATGATCTGATTTTCTATTTTTAGCAGATCGAAACCAAATGTAGTTTGTTCTGTTTTGCTGCTGCATTCCTGACAGCCTTTCTCAGAGGCCAACTTTGACCGTCAATAACTTTTGATCAATGATGTTTCAAACAATTTCCTTTTGCACACGTGCTCAGGGTATCTTAATGTTCCACTGTGTCTGATGGAGACTCGCCAAGAGTTGATTCACTATTTTCACAAATTGGCAATTAGGTCAGTTTGTATTGGCTTTGAATAGTTGTTTCAAAAAAGCCTGACTAGGCAACTTTGCCGATTAATATCCGGTTCCTCGTGATCTGTTTCTTTGAACCGTCTTTGGCACTGTACTCATGAATCAAATGTCTAAATGATTGCAAGATTTGATGTCTCTCGGAGGTCGTTTGACTGGGTTTCAAAGATTGATTCTTGAGCCAACGTGACACATTTTGACCATTTTCCAAATGTGCCAGAGAACAGTTTCTGATGAAGACCCAATTCATGTTTTCACTTCACATGCATTCAAAAGGCAGTATCAGACTGTTTGTGGGTAAAACTTGTTTGAAAATGAATTTTTTTTTAGGCCAGGTCCACATGGGGACCCAACATGCTCTACAAAATTGTGAAAGTAAGGGGTTGCTAATGAAGTTTTAAATGCAGAATGTGAAGAAAATGAATTTGTAGCTGGCATTGAACACCATAATTCAAATAATGTTCAGAATGTGAATTTTGACATATGTATGCAAATGAGGAGTTTTATGTAAGATCATGAAGCCGCTATGGAAATATCTTTGTCTTGATGCCAATGTGTGAACAAATCTAGCAAGGTGACTCTGCTCATAGCCAGTTCGAGCTTGCAGTATGCCATATCAAAATTGTTTAAGGAAATTCTATTTTATTAAATTCTTCAGAAACTTGTGAGTGAAGGAGATCCCGCACCATGCACCAGTGATGAGGCACACATATTATAGCAGGGCATTCACCCATTAAAGAAGAATGGATTCATTGAAAGGCCTTAGTAAATTTCAAGCTAATGCATCAAGTGTATGAGGTGCGGCTTGAAGACCATCAGACCTGGACATCCATCATTACATGGGACTTGAGAGCTGAGATATGGCGCCACCAATGATTGTTAAAAGACCTTAGAAACTTTCTTGCAATTGATTTGGATAGAGAGACTTAGTGTGGGGTTTTTGGAGCAGTATATGGGCATCCACCAAAGCATGAAAATGGTGTCAGAGGAAACCCGCGGCCAATGCATTGGCTCTGCCAGCCAGTGAGGTGGAAGCCTGCCAAGAGAAAGAGGAGGCCCATGCCAAAGTCAACAGGGAAAGGGCACACATGAAGGGGATGGTAGGTGAGTGAGGTGCACGACCTGTGTGCCAGTAAATGGAGACTCCAGAGAGCAGGGGTGTGAGCAGCAAACGGGAGGCAATGCACAAAATGCATTTGTCGAAAGGCTTAAGAAACTTTCAAACAAATGCAAATGGTAGGTGTGGCGGCCAGCAGGTGGGGGAAAACTAGAAGGAAGGTGAGAGGTGCGCCATGAGAGGACCAAAAAATGGAAGAGCAAGGTCAAATGCAGAACACCAGTGCTCGCAAAAAAATGAATCAGGGCATTCTCGTGGACCTTGCGAGGTGTGTGAGAATACGGGAGGAGCCCATTTTATTAAATTTCATAAAAATTTAAAAGGGTTGCAATGGTTTGTGATAAAAATGGGGGTGGGGCCCATTTCATTTTATTTTCTTAGGTAAGGAAAATATTAAATTGGAAGGTGAGTATAAGATATGGGTAAAATAATATTTACTCCATAGTGCAAACGGGTGAAATACAAATGGCACGAGTAAATTGAAAATTTCCAGTGATAAAATAATTTGCCCTGGGAGGTAAATAATGAAATATTTAAAATACCCAATATGGATTTTATTTTAAGTAATAAAATATTGGAAGTATAAGTGTGCCCCGTGAGTAAATTCTAAAGTGGAGAACTTATAGAGTGAATATGTATTGACTGTGCAAATATTTTATTTGCTAGGAAATAATGTGCTGCAAGTAAAATGAGCTGAGACAATGTAGAGGAATATTTTAATATTTTCATTGGACAAGTGAATTTATTCACTTTGGAGGCAAAAGTTCATTATTTGCTAAAGCATTGTTGTAGCAAATAAAGAGCAAAAAATAGAAACAAAATTTGCATGGGAAGAGATATTTTGAGCAGCTGGATAAAATTTGAAGAATCTCCACATGGGCATTTTTTCTGTTGTTGGGCAATGATGAGCAGGTGCTATTTTTGAGAGAATAAGTTTGTTGTTGCAGAGGAAGAAGAGAAGATATTCTTTTCAGATTGATCAACGGTGAAAAAAGTTTCCAGATGGCAATTGCTGATCAAATTTAGGGCTGCTTTTGCTTGCCTCTCTTCTTCTATATATTCTATTATTCTCTCATTGTAAAGGGTTCTGAGAAGGTTCTAGTTTTTTGTATTAGAATGTGTAGATAGAAATTTGTATTTTCGAGTCATTGTTTGAGTCTGTAACTTGTAATTTTATGAATTCAAGAGTAAATACAACCAGTTTATGCAATTAGCATCATGAAGTGCTTTCACATTCATGAATGTCATCAGATTGTCTCCACATTTGTACACTTTCAATCATGTAAATTCAATAATACAAAGTGTCTTTGAATTTATCATCTCAAGTTTCATGAGACTGTTTTGTCTGTTCATTGTTTTGTTTCAAGGAAATGGTTAAAATGCTTTGAGCAGGTGATTGTGATTTCAGGTGTGGAGATGGGATTTAATAAGAAGAATTTGATTGATATCAAGAGAAGGATTGTTGGTGCAAGGCACTAATAGTTGATGCAAATCATCAGCAATTTAAATCCACTAGTTGAGGACTGTTTACTGGAGAATTTGTTTTATATGTTTGACTACATGGCCCAAAAGAGGCACTGATCTTTTATGCAGTTTTGCGCATCTCATAAACAATTTTAATTGCAAAATCATTTTTAATCTTAATGTGTTATTGTGTGTCCTACTTTCCAATGGCTGAGAGAGGGTCGATCTACTGAGAATTTAGCCAAGTTCAAGGTAGTCAATGCTTCCCTTAGTGTATTTGCATTGGGAATTATCTTCTTTGTAAAACAATGTCAATGTATGAATGAGTTAAATTTTGAGCATTGTTTAGGTTTACCCACCTTGGTCTTGCAGAGCCAAAAGTGTAGGAGATGCCAATCTTTGGCTGAATCTTGTCAGTTGGCCACTAGCCTTAGTTGTTCTTTAAAATAGAGGTTGGCTACCTCTTAGAGGGTTTCAAAGTCTAGCTGGGTTGTTATTTTAAACACCAACAATAACTTTGATAAGGCACCACAAGAGAAAGTGATGTTTGAAAATGATTTTTTTCAAACAGATTTTGCTTTGTTCATGTGATGTATCATCTTAAAGAACATTATGTGTAATGTTCCCAAGAGAGGAAAGTGCTCATCTTGTATGCAAAAGCGGAAAAATTTAAATGTCTCAACCTGAGCAACATTGTGTGTAATTTTTCTAAGAGAAGGAATCACAAAAAAAAGGAAGATCGCACAATTAAAATGTGAGTGGTGATGTATGCCCCCACTTTAAAGGAATTTCTACACACCGTTTTGTGAGCAATTTCTTTAAAGTAGAAGAGGAAGAAGACATGGGAGCTCGTTCAAAAAGCCCTATGTTGATTCATATGTTTCCAAGAAGCTGCATCATGAGGAAGGGGTGTATGTCACATGCGAGTCAATCCTAAGACATTTCATTCACATCTCAAGGTTTCTCTTATATGTTCATGAAAGGTTAACGATAAGCCAAAAGAGACAATGAAAAGTGACATACGAGGTAAAAGGCTAACTAACCCCTTTCCCCCACTTAGTGTAGGACAAGAGTGAGCCGAAAGGATTGAGGGAATGCAAGGTAGAGTGAAAATTGTTATCAATTAGAGGAATTAGGTTCCCCCACATAAGGGAGAGCACGAAAATCCTTAAGATGTTGAATTTTTCTACTCAAGGCCTTACACTCATTAGTGGAATGGCCATGAAATCGACAATAAGCACAAAAGGAATGTTTGTTTGAACATTTGTTTCATGTTCAAGGAGGAAGAGAGATCAAGTGACCTTGGAGGAGTCTCAACAAGATACCCTTTTGATCAAGGGTAGAAGGTGAGCCTTTGGATTGCAACAAGGAAGGGTCTTGCTTAGTATAGGATGTCATACCTACACAAGGCGCTATAGATTGTGAGATTTTGTATAGTGTTAAATTTGAATCATGAGTGGGTTGCAAGATGACATTGGCTTTAAGAAAAGAGTCCTTTGTTGGTGTCAAAGGATCACTTGTGAAGGTTGGTTTAGAAGGGTGGGTTGAGATAGGATTGGTATGAGGGGAAGGCTTGGTGATATTTATTAAGGGACAATAGCCAAGACAATGATGAATTTTTTGTGTGTGATGCTCAATAGGGTTGAGGATAACTTGCTCCTGAGCATGACAACCTTTTCCACTATAGCCAAGTTGTTTCATTAGCTCATAACCTTTTCCATAGAGCTTTTTCAGTGCTTTTGGATCAGGTGAGGGTTTGTTACTTTCTTCATTGGCTGAAGTGATAGAGGGGGGTGCTTTTGAAGGACCAATCGAGTCTTGTGTGGATAAGACTATTTTTCCCTTTTGAGAGTCTTGGTTGATGATCTTGGATGCTCCCAATAAGGGATCAATGAAGTCTAAGGAACCCCAATCATCATCTAAGAGTAATTGTTTGATGGGTTCCACTTGGGTGGTTAGTGTTAAGGTATTGAACTGATTCTCTTTGGATTTGTCAATATGTAAGCAACTATTAGGTTTGGGATCAACATCAATTGTTTACACTTTGTTATTAAAGATTTATTTAATCTTTCGATGTAGTGTGGAAGGCACTCCATTCATAGCATGAATCCATGGCCTACCTAAGAGAAGGTTGTATGAAACCTCATGAGGTATAACATGGATTTTGGTATCTAATGTGGCCATTCCAACTATAAGAGGGATAGTGATCACACCAAATGGTTTCTTAGTGACATTGTCAAATCCATAGATAGAGAGAGAATCAAGTTTGATGTGGGATCTATCCATGCCAAGCCTATCCAAAAGGCTCACACTATACATGTTAAGGGTAGAGCTTCTATCTACAAGATTTCTCTTTATCCCTTTTGTTTTGTATTGATATATTATCATGAAAGCTTCATTTGTTTTTTTGAACATCCAAAGGAGGAAGCTCACTTTGGTGAAAAATAATATCAAAATTAATTCCATGAATAATAGCTGCTATGTTGTTTGATGGTCCATTAGAAGGGATAGGAACTTGTCGTGCAAGGGCTTCTTGCATCATGTTGTGATAGTGAGGGGAGACTTGAATGAGATCCCATAAAGAGATATTAGCAGGCGTATTCCTTAGTTGGTCAACAAGGTCATACTCCCTAAGGAGGGAATTCAAGCGAGGGGTAGTAGGTAAGATGGTATTAGGTAAAGGTAAGGATGTTGAGGTTGATGATTGGGAACGTGGGTTGTTGTAGGTGTAATGTGTATGAGCAACGGTATCTTGAATTGGTTGCTGCAACACATTATTCTGAGGTGGGTAGAGGGTGATTTTAGGTTTAAGTTTGGTTGAAGGAGGATAAAGGATGAGTTGAGGTTGAATAATATTAACATCCCATAAGGAAGGAGAGTCTAAGATAGGCTCTACATCTTCTTGTAAGGGTATAATATTATTAAGGAAATGATCAATGATGGGATTATGATGAGAGGAAGGATGAGGATAGGATTCTATTCGAATGTCAAAGGTCTCATTCTCTTGGTCCATACTATCGACCCTAGTAGAAGAGCTTGTCCGAAGAGGTTCATCACATGCTACATTACAAGGAGAGGAGGCATCAAGAGAAGGGCTACTATTATTTTCAAATAGGTAGGGAGGGTTGAGATTCTTAGGACTCTTAGGAGAAGGAACTTCTAATGCCAACATGTCCTCATTGCATCGAGGAGGGACATTAGAAGAAGGGAAAGGTTGATCATAATAGTTAGGGAGACTAGGTAAGGTAATGTTTAGAAATGTGTTTATAATGTAATTTTCTTGTGCTAAAATATCTTCCCAAAGGGGATGAGGAGAAGGAAAAACAAGACCTTCATGATGCTCAATGATTGTACCTTTTGTTAACAAGATACCTTTGTCACTAGAAGGAGATGTATCAAGAGAGGAACAATTATGATCATCATGATTGTCTATGTTTGTATTTTCTTCTAACACATCATCCTCACAAATAGGAGACATAGAAGGTAGTTTATGTTCAAGACAATTATAAAAATTTTGATTTGCTAGACTCTCATAACTAGGGAAATGAATTATGTAAGTGGTGAAAAGGTGAATAATATCAAAACACTTCTTAATATGACATTATATCAATGATTAAACAAATTGAATCAATTCAACAAAGTAATCAATTGAAAGCGTCCTATTGCTTTTTATCTCCAAAGATTTATTAAATCTAAATTGCTCTCAGATTGTGTAAGAAAATAAGACTATTAAAATGACTATCTGAAGAACGAGATGATGATAATGTAATGCTAAATGATAAATCAATTTAAACTAGCATGATATTGATGTGAAATAGATAATTGTAGCTCCAAGAGGTGGCCATTGTTGTGAAGCTTGATTGTTGAATTTCTTGATACTTGATGCTTGATACTTGATGTCTGGATTCCTACAGAGTAAGGGTGTAAAAGCTTGATTATCTGGATCCTTTTCTTTGTTCAATGAGGCTTGTATTTATAGATTTCCTGGCTGTAAAAATGCACAGGGAAAGCTTTGAGGGGCTTGGATTCAATCTGGAGGATTGAATGGTGAGAGATGGAGGAGATTGAGAGAAAGATGGAGATTGTCTCTACCCATGAAAACACCAGGCAAGAGAAGAGGAAGGATTGATGGAAGAGGATTGAGAGATCAAATTCCAAATTTGTCTCCAAATTGTCTCCAAAACTTCTCGTGAAGTTTCAAAGCATTAATTGTGAAAAATTTAGACATAGATTAGACATAGGAAATCTAATTCATTTATGAGGAAATGTAGATTGGAATATTCCTTATGCTCTAATTCAAATATTTTGATTTATTTAAATTAGGAAAAAGGAGATAAATAATTTAATAAAACAAACTATAGGATAGTCATTTATTAAATTAATCAGAGGAATATGGTAATTAATAAATAAAGTGTTTGACCTTTATTTAATTAATTTGAGAATGATGTGATAGATTGAAATAGGCATTTGATAATTAAATCGAACAAAGTATTTAATTTTGTTTATTTAATTAAGATGAAATTGAATGTGAACTATATTAAATAAATATTTCTATTTATTTAAACAATAGAGGAAATAGAATAATTAATCAAATAATGTGTATTTAATTAATCAGATTCTCGAGACCAATTTTAGGTGTATACACATTAAAATAATGATTAAAATGTTTATTTACTAACTTTTTCATTGCAATTTTAGAAAGAATTGAAACAAACACGGTTGAAGAATTTACAATGCAATATAAGTACTAAAAGCAAATACAAGTTTTAGATTACAAAAAGGCAATTTGTTGATTACACTATCAATGATCTGAAAATGAAATTGTGTTAATGCAAAATAGAAAATGTACAATACATGAAATGATCTAAATTAAGCTAAATCTAATAAAATACATGTAACAAAAACACAATCTATTGATACGGGTATGTAATGGCACAAAACAGAAGCCTAAAAATAGGGTTTTTAGCTCTGTAAATGGCAGTTTCAGAAGCTTGAAGGGACTAGGTCGCCCAAAGTGGCAACTTAGTCCTCTTGGTGATTTTTTTGAGAATTTTCAAATGTTTTGGATTGATTCAGGTGGTTTTTGTATGGGGGAGGTAGACCTAACAAGAAAATGAAAAATTTCAGAGATATGGAATGATTAAAAATGCAAAAATGCGACCTATTATGCACTTTCATTAATGCAAATTGGAGAACCCTAGGATGCAATTTCACTAATGCAACATGCAATGCTATGTAAACCTAGGATGATAATGTACTCCAATTCAGAGACAAGGGGATTTGAAAATTGAGTTCACCAAAATGAACCACCAAAAACATGCACAATAGGAAAATAGGATTCCCTAATGAGTTCCTAGGGTTTTTCACCTAGAAACTAACTTTGGAAGAATGGTTCTCTTTCCACTTATTGGTTTGGTATTTTTGGGTGTTCATTCACAGAGAGAGGGATTTGTGAGGTGTTTGTAAATATATGTAAGTGTAATAAACTGAAAATGTAATGATCTATTAATGCTAAACTATAGAAATGAAAAGTGCTAGACAACACACAATGATATGCAAACATATACAAAATAACCTAATAATGTACACTAAACTATACAAAAAAGAGTGATACAGGATGTGTGCACCTAGAAGTAGAGGAAGGATCTGATGGAGGTCTAGAATGTTGATGCAAATGTTGTAGAAGCCAAAAGGGACACTTGTTCCAATCTAGGTGACCTAGTCCCAAATTCCTAAAAAATTGGTCCAGAGCCTGTTTCTGCCAAATGGGTGTCTGAAAATGTGAAAATCACAGAAAGACATATCTAGTTGGAATAGGTCACCATTCTTGGTGACTTATTCCTCTTTAGGATTTCTAAAATTTCTGAACGGGAAACGGAAGCCCCCAATTTGCACCTTGGTTCTTCATAGTTGTTCGCTTCTGAAACTATGATATTTGGGCCTGAAAGTGAATTTTGGTGGATGTTTGGACTCTACATGCAAGGAGAGGTCTTCAAAAAGTCTTCAAAGCCTTCAATGATCTTCAATGTACCTAAATCTACAAACACAGAAGGAGAGAAAGAGAAAATGTTGATTGTTAGGGATTAGGGGTTTGCCTTAGTCAAACCCCTTTTAGGTAACTATAGAAAAATGAATAGAAATGTAGAACATGAATATGAAACAATGGAATAATGGATTAAGTTACCTTTCCATGATGAGATATCTTGTGTTGTTGCAGCAATCAACCCTTGAATACTTCAGAAATGACATCTTGTTGACTTTGAATGATCAAAACCTAGCTTGCTTGAGAAGAGGGAGAGGTGAGAGATAGATGAGAGGGAAAAATGAGTGGTGCATTATGAGAAATTAGGGTTACTAGGATTATTTATACAATTTATGCCCTAATTTTTTTTGAAATAACACCATACAGGCTGACCATAGGGTTTTAGAGACAAAAATCTCGAAAGAAATTAAGTTAAATTGTAAATTTATGCCACATGGGGCTAGGTCACCCAAGGTGGTGACCTAGTTCACCTAGGCAATTTTCATTGAATGTCAGGAATTAAAGTATGATTATTTATGTTTGTCAGGATTGTCTCATGAAAACACACTAAGATAAGACTTATATGTGTATTATGGGATCATTATAGCATAATAAAGGGTTGATTAAGTGATGAAAAGCCTAGGAAATCATGAGCATGTCTTACAACACTTTGGTAGAAGGATTGGAAAGGGGTAGAAAGAGGTTGAAAATGGTCCAAAATCCATAAGAAAAGGTCCAAATGAGAAAAAGGTGTCAACGTCTACATTTTTTTGGTGACACATAGAAAAAGGGAGAGATATAAATCAAATGAGACATCACAAGGGATCACATTATGCGCATTCAGTCACATAAAGCAACATAAAAAAGAGAAAACAAATA
Source organism: Sequoiadendron giganteum (assembly GCA_007115665.2). Classification (NCBI taxonomy): domain Eukaryota; kingdom Viridiplantae; phylum Streptophyta; class Pinopsida; order Cupressales; family Cupressaceae; genus Sequoiadendron; species Sequoiadendron giganteum. The sequence continues at coordinate 151,373,874 of CM021106.1, read as the reverse complement.
AAAAAACTAGTAAGGCACATGCGAGAAAACCTACAACATGTCATTTGCATCCCAATCTCAATCAGTATATATGGAAGGAGAACAACTAGCCAAAGGGATAACATCAAGTGCCAAAAATAAGACAAGCCTAACTAACCCCTTGCCCCAACTAATTGCAGGACAAGTATGAGTTGAGATAGGTGGTGAGAATGAGCTCCTTGTGATAAAGGAAATGATTTACAATGAATGTATAACATGTAACAATGAGAATAATAAGATCCTATAACTATTACAAGCAAGGAGCAAAAGGGCATGCTTTAGGTCAAGATGGATTTCTGAAGGGTTTAAACTTCTTCAATATTTTCTTTAAAGGTGGATAATCACTGGTGTGGTGTCCAAAGAATCTATGATAAACATAATCTGGTTCAATTTTATTAGTTTATTTTTTGTCAAGTTTTCAGGGTTACGTGGTAATTCAATTAGTCACCGACATAAGAGATCATAGAAGATCATATTTATTTTGGATAGTTGTAACAAGTTATATAGAGATTCAAGAGGCTCATACAACTACTAAAAATGGTTTTATTGATGTTCATGTATTCTAGGTATCATTTTCTTTGGTTTGATTATGATTTTTTCATCACTTTCTTCTTCTAACTACAAACTCTTTCTTTTTTGAAAAAAGGATGTGTTAGGAGTAACAAAATTCTTGGAATTTGCAAGTTGTTCTCTCTTATGCATGAGAGATGTAATGTAAGGTTAGTGAGGAGTAAAATTTTGGTAAATGATATGGACTAAGGAAAATATGAAGTCTATCCCATCATTATGTTTTAAGTGTCATTCATATATTCCCTATAAGAGGAAGGGCACGACCAATGAAAGGTTTGGTTTTCATAAAGCTTTGTAAGATTATTAATTCTTCATCTAGCCTCCTTATTTTTTCTTGCAGGATATTAGAAATATATTGCACATTATTTGTAGGAAGGGAAGCCATAGGAAATGAGGTATGCATAGTATAATCCATAGGGGGTTGATTAACAACACTATTAGGAAGAGAGCTAGGAAACCCAAGATCCACAATGAATGGTATATTGTGACATGACATAAGTCTCAAACTACATATCAAAATAGTATTGCTAATAGGAAACTAATTTGTAAAGCTCATACAAGTTTTAAAAACTTAGTGTGCAAACCCAAAATAGAAAGAGGCTTAAGATGCAATGTAATGGAATTTGTGAATGCAATTTTCAGATTCTAAAAATGGAAATTTATTGATTACACTATGCAAAAATCTGAAAATGAAATGTTGTGAATGCAATTTTGAATTTAAATAATGCGTTAAATGTACCAAATTAAGCTAGATTTAATGAAATGAATGAAATAAAATACAAGGAAACTATAATAGAAATATGAAAGTAGAAAACAAAAGAAATAAATTGAAGATTTTAAATTACAGACAAGTACATCAAGACCTAATTAGTCGCATTTTCCCTAAGGCAAATGGATCCTAGATTAGGGTTTTGAAACTTATTTTTACAAATCTTCAAGTCTTTTCTAATGATTTTCAAATTCAGGTCTAATATAGCAAGTTTCAGGTTTAATTTTCTACAAGTACAATTTGAAATGCAAGTTGAAAATATGACAAAATGATGACCTAAAAGACCTAGTTTGACCTACAATTTTTTTGTTCAATTTTAAAATATAATTTAATAAGATGACTGATCTTTTTTGTACTTTTCAGGTTTAAAGAAAGCAAACAATTCAATCCTAAAAACCCTAGATGAGATGCAAATTTGAATGCAAACTTAGACACCCTAAATGAGATCTAATTCAATGCAAATGAATGCAGATGACTGAAAATGAATGAATATGAATGAAAGATCTAATATAAGATTAAAAGAGACTCCAAAGTCATAAAACTACAATGCTCAAGAAGTCAAGTTCACCGAAATGAAAGATTTGAAAAGAGGGAGATGAACCAAAATGTAATCAATATGGTTAACTTCTCTTTTCACTGGTTATTTCATTCAATTATGCATAAATTAATATTAGAAATCAAACCTAACCAATATAGAAATCAAAAGGTAGGTTTTAAGAGGGTCAAATGTTGTGTACATGTTGCAAAAAGTTCTTTTTTGGGCCCCACTGAGGACTCATTCGCCTAGTGGTGAATGGGGGTGAATGGGTCCTTGCTAGAGTTCTATAAAATCAATTTATGGGTTTTGTTCTTCAATGTCTACACTCCCAAATCCTAGGTGTTTAACTCTCGAAAGTCAGAAATAAATTATGTAGAATTATTTCCATGATTTTGCAAGAAAGATGACAACTTTGAAAACTTTTGCAAATTTTTTTCTCCAATTGATCTTTAACCTAAAACATTCCACCATACATCAAAGGAGAAGAAAAATGTTATTTTGTTAGGGAATAGGGGTTTACCTTGGTCAAACCCCATTTTGGTAATTAAACCTTGAATTTAAAAAATACATAAAAAGAAAGATGAATGAAAAATATGATGCCACAACTCACCAATCCTCAATTGAACCTTGGATTAATCTAAAAAATAGCATAAAATGGCCTCAATGAGTGTAGATCTTGATCATGAAATTTGATATGAGATAATGGGTTTGAACACTTGAACTTTATCACCAATGCTACATAATCACATTAGCTCAACAACATGCATGATTTTGGCATGATGAAATATATCCTTCATTGATGCAATAAACTTCTATAAATCTTCCCTCAAATGCCTTCTTCAATGCTTTTGAATGCTCTATAATTCTCTTGCAAAAATACTCTTGATCTCATGAAATTATTAGGTTGGTTAGATGAAACTATGTGAAATAACCTTATATTTATACATAGCTTAATATTAAATATCAAAATTTAAATAACACAAGCCGACATCAAATATTGAATTTGAAATCATTGAAATACTACCAAAAATATATTCCAAGCACTAGCATTAAGTGAGGACCCATTTTCCATTTTGCATAAAGTGAATGGGTCCTAACATACTTAACTAGGACACACTTCAAAAAATATGAAATTATATGTAAAAGGGGGGTCTTAGGACTTACTGAGGACCCATTCGCCAGGTGGCAAATGGGTCTTAGGTCACTAGCCCAAGATACATTCCTTGTAAAATTAAGTTTTGTGTAATATCATTTATGAATGTCAAGCTTTATCCCTCAAAAAATATAATTAATTAGGATTAGGTTTAAATTAAAGGGTCCAATTAACCTCAACTGATTAATAAAGCCATAGATTAGTGTGGAAGTGTAAGGATAAAATTTATAAAACCCTAAATAAGGCACCATTAAGTCTGTTTTATTATTAATTATTCAATCCAAAATAAAGTTTGAAAAAGGAATACATTTTTCTACACTATAGGTGTACTCTCTTTCTATACATGGATGTCCAAAGGTGGTGTAGTTGTATTTTCAATAAGTGTTGTCTACAATATGATGGTTGGAGGTAAATTATTTCTATTTTTTCTGTTGAAAAAGCCCACCGAACATTTGGCTATTGGTAGATTATTGGCCTTTGAAAATAAATCATTATCTAAGGATAAAAATGAATTGAATTTATCTTGAGGATACCTAAGAAATTGTATCATAATCTATTAGGTACTCATTATGCCAATGCTAAATGAACCTAAAATTTTATCCAAGAAACTGGTAAATACCTGATACAGCTGGTTGATTGATGATAGCCACCTCACTGTAGGTGCCTAACAACCCACTTTAAAATAAGCTAACAAGTGGAGAAGGATAAGTTGTGTTATAAGAAACTCACACAATTTGTAGGTCTAATAATTAGTTTTGGAGGAATAAAAACAACTGGAAAGACATAAACTAAGTTGTTGTAAAAAATAGATTGTTGTTGTGGATAGCTACAACAAAGGCTATAACTGTCTGTCCAGAAATTCAATAGCATAAAATTCTCTAAACTTGGAAATAAAAACCCATCCTTTAAGAACATAAAATTTATATAGTATTTTATATAGCCACACATGCAATATCAAAGAACAATGACATGGAAAGAAGTAAACAAGTTTTCATTAACTTAGAAAATACAAATAGTTACAATCATCTTACACATTTATAACTACTATAATGAAATATGGAGTCTATTATCCTCCTCTTTGTCCTCTTACTATCACTATGGTTCTCTCTAACCACTTTCTAAAATACTCTTCCATTGTCCTCTGATATTCTATGTTATCATTTTCTATTCTCCATTGTTTTCTACTATTCTGACCTCTTTTTCCTCTTTTTTGTCCTCCCCTTTTTTCTATTATGTTCTTCCCAAAAAATATCCGAAACATGGAAACCTGCCCCCAAAATTCTCCAAAAATCTCACCAGTTCTTGTGGGTCAACAATTTTTTCATCTTGTGTCAACTAGAATGATTCCAGCTCTATTAGGCTTAACCATGTTCCATTATCCACTGGTCTTCCCTTGTATTTTACTGAATACTCAATGTATTCTATGCCCCTTGTCTTCCTAACTACTCTAGAATCCAAGATATCTTCCATTTCCTCTCATGCTTTCTTGGGTAGTTGTTCCTTCCATTTCTTGGTAATATTTCCTCTCTTTCTTGTTGTTTTTATTTCTCTCCCTTGTGATAAGTATACAAATCAAAAACAATAAAAATTGGAGAGATTTCTACACATTAGGTAGCTCCAATTCATTGGAATTTGGTGAGAAATTTTTGATTATTTTGCATAGTCCAATCTTATTCCACTTGAGCTTGTTGTAGGTATGGTTGGGAAATCCTTCCTTTTGTAGGTGTGCTAATACCATATTTCCAACTTCAAAATTCTTCTCTCTTCTCTTTAAATTAGGTTTTTCTTTATACTATCAAGGCTACTCCAACTAAGTTTTTTTGTCACTTGCTAATGTAAAGTTACTTATATTTGTCAAAATCCTCTCCTTTAGCACTTTTTTTATATCCCTCAGTATTTGCATGCTCCTTTAGTTTTGAAATACCCCTAGGACTATATCCATAGAAAATTTGAAATGGAGTCTTACCTACACATTTGTTGAGTGGGCCATTGTATGCAAACTCAGCTTGAGGCAATATCAAATCCCATTGCTTAAGCTTGTCACCAACTAAAGATCTTATTAAATTTCCTAAGCTATGATTAACAACATATGTCTATCCACTTTTTTGAGGATGATATGCAAAGGTAAAACTTAAATCAGTCCCTAATTCCTTCCAAAGTGTCCTCTAGAAATGTCCTACAAACTTAGTATCATGGTCTAAGACTATAATTCTTGTTATACCATGTAATCTAACAACCTCCATAAAGAAAAAATTGTTACATGTGTTGCATCATCCACGTTTTTTCATGCTATAAAGTGAGCCATTTTAGAAAATATATCAACTACTACAAAAATAGAATCTTTTTAACTTGTTGTGTTCTTGGAAGTCCAAGCACGAAATCCATACTTACATCTTCCCATGAATTCTCAGGTATGGGTAATAGCTGATATAGGCTTGTATTTTGACTCCCCCCTTTGAAATATTGATAAACTTGACACCCTTGCATATGTTTTTTGATTTCTAGCCTCATCTTTGGCCAAAAATATCTTTCACTAAGTTGTACCATTGTTTTATCTACTCCAAAATGTCTAGCTAATCCAACGCAATTTTTTTCTCTTATCAATTTTTTCCTCATCGATCCTTGAGGTATGCAAATTTGTTGTCCTTTGAAAAAAAATCCATCTTGTATAAATAATCCATCCAAGGTGTTCTATCCACTCTAGTAGGTTCCCTACATGTTGTCCATGCATCCTCAAAGTCCAAATCATCCTTATACAACTCTTTCATAGCATCAAATAGAACAACTTCAACTCTCATTTCAGTCAACAATGCTACTCTTTTACTTGATGCATCTACCACTTTGTTTGAGCTTCCACTTCTATGCTTGATAACAAAAGTATATTATTGTAGGAAGTCAATCCACTTCATATGTCTTTGGTTCAAATTTGTTTGACTATTAATGAATTTCAAATAATGATGATCTATGTAGAGAATAAACTCCTTTGGAAGAAAATAATGATGCCACTTCTTTAAATCTTGCACAATGGCATAAATTTTCTGATCATAAACAGAATACCCCTTCTTCCCATCATTAAGCTTCTCACTAAAATATGCAATAGGCCTACCATCTCGGCTTAAAATTACTCTTATGGTTGTCCCACTTGTATCACAATCTACTTGAAAAAACTTTTGAAAATTGGGAAATGCTAATGCCAGTTCTTCAATGAGTTTCTTCTTTAAAATCTCAAAAAAATTATTTGCTACTATTTTCCACTTAAACTCTATCTTGTCTCATCTTATATCTTCAGTTATTGGTGCACATATCCTATTGAAATTTTCAATAAATCTATGATAGAAACATGCTAAACCATGGAAAATTCTAACATACTATAAAATTCTAGGTGTTGGCCATTTAATTATAGCACATACCTTTTTTGGATCCAATTGCAGTCTTTGTTGTGATATGACATATCCCAGATAAACCATTTTATCCTTCATAAAATTGCATGTTTTTAAATTCACCAATAACCTTTCTTCTTTGAGCCTTTATAGGACTTGTCTAATATGAAATGAATTCTCTTCTTTATTGCTACTAAAAATCAAAATATCGTCAAGATAAACAATCACAAACTTCCCCAAAAATGGTTTCAATACTGCAGTCATTAACCTCATAAATGTGTTGGGTGCATTTTTTACCCAAAGGGAATTACTAACCACTCATACAGTCCCTCTTTAGTCTTAAAATAAATCTTCCACTCATCACTCTCTCTTATCCTAATTTGGTGACACCTACTCTTTAAATTATTTTTTATAAAATATCTAGCCTTTCCCAAACAATCCATGAGATCATCTATTCTTGGTAAAGGAAAATGATACCTTATTATTATTATTTTATGGCTATTGAGTTAGTGCACATTCTCCATTCACCATACCTCTTTGGTGCTAATATAGTTTGTATTACACATGGGCTAAGGCTCTCTCTAATCAATCCTCTTTCTAATAACTATTGTATGTGTTTGTTTACCTCTTTGTTTTTTGTACGTGTTAACCTATAGGAAGCCTTGTTGGGTAAAATTTCCCCTGGAATCAAATTGATATGATGGTTGATGCTCCTCATAGGTGGTAGTCCTTCTAGTAATTCTTTGGACACAATTTCATCAAATTCTTCAAGAAGTTCCTTTGCTTCTAAAGGTATGTTACTAATGTCATTTGTTGCACCTTCTTGTAGCTCCTTGGGAACTATTGCAAAACATAGTTTTTCCATTTTAATCTCTTGCAAATATTTCTTTCCCATCACTATAAGTGTTCTTGGACCACTTTCCACCTCTTCTTCCTTAGTTTCCAATAGTGTAAGAGTATGTTTTCTTCCATTTTTCTCCAATGTGTAAGTGTTTTCTCTTTCATTATGGATTTCCTTTCTATCAAAATTCCATGACCTCCCTATGAGTAAGTGACACACATCTATAGGCATGATATCACACCATAATACCTATTCAAAAATTCATAAGGCATTGTCGATCAACCAAGAATTGGTGGCCTTTTTTTAGCCATGACACCTTGCAAGGGGTACGGTGAGTTATCCTTTTTAACCCCAACGTATCCATCATTTCAACTAAACCTATATTATTAGTGCTACCACTATTATAACCTTGCAACATTTTCCACCTGACCTAGATATTGTCCTAAACAAAAAATTTCCTTGGACAAGTTCATCTTCTTTCTTAATCAATTTCAACAAGGTCCTCTTCATCATAAGTTCTTCTCCTATCTTATGTTCATTTGGCTAACTAATAGACCCTATAGATTCTTTATCACCCTTTGCTACATGTATACTTAATTCTCTTATTCTCCTCAATCATTTTGGTCTATGTTACCAACACTCATTAAATTTGTGGCCTAAATGTCCACAATTAAAAAAAATTCCTTGGAAGCCTCTACCTCTCATTGGGTATGACCTTGATCTTATTTCATTGTTATCCTTTTTACTTTTTGATGGGTTGACCTCCTTACAATGGCTGTAATTTTTCTATTGCTACACTTTTCCTTTTTTTTTCCTTGCTTCCTTGCTAGCTTCTCTTCAATTTTTTGAGCATACAAATATGCTTCTTCCACATTTCATAACCTTATCATGTTGAGTTCATTTTGAATATTCATCATCAATCCATTAACATATGTTTCCTTTTCATGGTATAATTTATTATGACTATATCTGATGGAAATCTTGTAAAGCTTCTCTATATAGGACTTCACACTCAACTCTCTTTGTTTTAAATTCTACAATTCATTGTGAAGTTCCAACTGCTAATCTCCAAGAAAATTGTTTTCCTTCATCTTAATTACCATTTGATCCGATCGAGTGATCTTTTCTCTACCATTTCTTTTTCTTTCATCTTGCACCTCTTTCCACTAGAGTGATTCATTCCATTTCAACCTTGTTTGAGAAATATTCACTCTTTTAGGGTCCTCTACTTCAACATACTTGAATTATTCCTCCATCTCTATTATCCAATCAATGAGTTCATCAGGTTCTAGGCTTTATGAGAAGCTTGGTACCATGGTTTCTTTACCAATGTTATATATTTATCTTATAAGCATTTTTTCACTTGCATCCATATCCCTCTATACATTTTCACCTTCTTGTCTAGACATATTTTCTCCTCATTCATCATTCATTATCACTATCTTAATGTTCTCTACCTATTCTCATTCCACCTATTGCATTCATTCTTTCTTTCATTCCCCTTAGGGTTTCTAACACCTCATGTATTATTCCTACTACTTTTGTAGATGCAACCCCTACCATCCTTCTCCCTAGCAACATCTTGTTGCTATAACTGGCCTTTCTTTTCCTTTTCTCTCTCATTGTATCCTCCTAGATGCAATATCCCTTGTTATAAGGATACACCCATAGTTCCAACTCATAGGGATTCCTCCAAAATCCCAACCTCAACTCCCTATCCTTCTTCCCAGAGTTGTAGCTCAACTCTAATACCATGCTTATAGCACCCACCTCCCTATAGGTGCCTAAAATCAACTTTAAAATGATCTAACGAATGGGAAAGGAGAGGTTGTGTTGCTATAAGTAACTCACAAAACCTCTATAGAGGTCTACACATGTTTTTAAGTACACTAATTAGTTTTCGAGGAATAAAATCATTTGGACAGACCCAAAATAAGTTGTAAAAAATAGACTATTGTTGCGGGTAGCTGGAGTAATTGTTCTAGGTGACTGTTTGGAATTTCAACAACATAAAATACTATAAACTTGCAAATAAAAACCTAAAATTTTAGAACAGAAAATTTATACAATGTTTCTTGCAACCACACTTGCAATATCAAAGAACAATGACTTGGAAAGAAGTAAACAAGTTTTCATTAACTTAGAAAATAAAAATAGTTACAATCATTTTACACATTTATAATTGCTACAATGAAATATGGAGTCTATAGTCCTCTTGTTTTTCCTCTTACTATTTTCTATGGGCATCTTTGAATACTTTCTACAACACTATTTTTCTATCCTTTAATATTCTTTTTTATCCTTTATTTTCTACTGTTCTGACCTCTTTCTCCTCTTTTTTGTCCTCACTTTTTGTTGTTCTATTATTCATCCCAAAATCTATCCAAAACCTAGAAAATTCACCCCAAAATTATTCAAATATCCTTCCCAAACAGCTGTAACATTTAAAAACATCCATAAATTTCTCCACCTACCTATATTGAGTAGAAAAACTCTCGCCTAGTTTTTCCCTTTTCATTTCTTTCATTGTGATGCTCATTAAATGGGAATACGGGTAAGTAATATTTCCTTCAAACAAGATAAAACATAATTTTTAAATTTTGAAAACCCTAGAGCTCCTTCATAATGGCTAGCAAAAATAAAATAAAAAATAATTTTCACAAAATCGTGCCCCGACATCAGTTATTTATTACTAAGATCATGGCAGGAAAAACCGCTTAATATCATACCTGGCTTCACTTGTGAAATATGTATCCCACTCACAAGACTTCTCAACTAGATTGTAGAGATGAAAGGATCACTATCATCAGAAGTTTGAATTAGAAAATGTACAATACATAATTTAGACTTGTCAAGATCTTTTTACTGGTTGGCTATATGGTTTGTGCATAGTTAATTGACTGAATCTTCTAAGGAGCCCTTCCATCTCAAAGGGACATTAAGCCTAGGAATATTTTAGGATTCCTTGTAATTACCAAAAATAAATGAGACTCTTAAGAGACATGGAATAACTACCTCTGATAGATCCATTTATCTGTTTCATTTGTATTAGGCATCAAAAGGTCGATCTTTTGATGCAATGACAAATTTATTCCAACAAACGGTATTAGAGTTGGGTTGTAGGTTTGAATCCCCTCAGATGATGCTAAGTAGGGGATTTTTGGACTAATCTCCAACATCTCACTTCAAATTTGAGACATGAAATTTGAATCTCCCTTCAACATTTACAACATTTGAGATTCACCACCAATAATTTGGAACAATTACATATCTTCAATTGGTCTTTGATGTTACAAAGTTGAATGTAGAATTTTAGATGTTACAAAGCCGAACATAGACTTTTATTTTCCTACATCCACAAATTTAGAAGTCTTGACATCAACAACAAGCCCTTTCTGACAAGTGTACATGTATATGTGAATGCAATTGACTATGAATCTAGCTAAGGTTGATATTAATGAATTCTTATGTTTTATGAGATTTCTTCCAACTCGTGTATGACCCATCTGAAATTTCCTTCATATCTATGGATTTCCATACATTGCATTATTTTAAGTCAAATTTATATGGCATTACCCCAATAGCACTCTTCATTCTGAGTCCACTAATGTTGTATGGAATTTTTGACTTGTTGGATACACAAAATTAGTTTTTGTAATCTTTTTTTAACTTGTCAAACACCTACCTATCGCTCTAAGAGAGCAGAGGAAACTTTGGGTTTTTCAATCCTTATGTACTCTGGTTTACATTTCATGGCTTGGATTTGTTTAGATAATGGTATGGTGGTTGGAGGGGTAGCCACTTGTAGAATGGTTGTATCCATATAGTGAAAATGTATAGATAATTTTATGCATTCAAATAAATAAATGTAAGATAGGGGGACCACCCATTGCAAGGCCCCAGGTCACAAAAGGACAAGAGCAGAAAGGCAGCCCTAACTTACCTCAACTTAAAGGAAGGTTAGAATATGAGGGATGAGAATGATGAGGATTATGCATCCTTTGATCACTCTACAATCCCCGGGAATTGAAGGGAGACTAGAAGAGTCAACTTTGCATCTCATGTAGCTCTCTATACGAGGACATAAGCACGGTTCTGGGATGACAACATGGCGCACTGGCATCTCACAGGTGCGCTGGTGTCCGTATGGACAAAAAACTTGAGAGATGAGGTTTTTCTTTAAGGAAGGACTAAAAATCTAGTTTAAAAGTTTCTAGAATGACAAAATAGTATCAAGTAGTACGAAAAACACATTAACGTGATAAAGGAAGTATATTACCGAGAGGGTGATGAAGATGATCTCTTTGAATATCTTCCTCACTAGCTTGCTTCAAACTCTCTTCACTTGCACATAATAAAGGGAGAAATTTTTGGGGCTATATAGGGGCCTTCCTCAGTCAAACCCCCATCTTGGTGTTTCCACCTCCACAGACAACTAAGTTTGGAATAGTAGAGATAATGATAAAGAAAAGAACTACAAGCTATGTAAACAAAAAACACTACAAGCAGTATGTGCTTACCCAATAAAAAGGAATAGGAGAGATTAGAGGAGCTTACAACCTACATCCAAAGTGCTCAAGGCTTGTGGAGGAGAGAACAAGAGGGACTCCAGTCTTTGTTGCCATGGTGTTTGTCTTGTGCTCACCATGTTGGAGGGATGTTGTAATGGGTTGCTGCGATGGAGTGAAAGAATGCTACTACAAAGCTTCAATGGGTGTTCAAAGAGTGGAGAAAATGTGAAGTGATGAACTCAAGATATCTCAAAATATGAGAATGGATGGAATGGTCAAGAATATGAAGGACAAGGTGAAAAATCACCATATTCAGGTCGAACAGTCGAAGAGGGATGTTACTCTTCAACTTCCAATCGAAAATGTAACACCTCTATAGTCTCCAGCCACAAGAATCTGCTAGGGACATAAGCGTGTCATGTGAAAATCTACACACCATGTGAGTGTCGAAGATAGAAACACCCCCACCAACACACAAACAAGGTGCCAAGTTGACTACAAGCAGTGGGATTAAGTGGAATTAAACCTTCACTTTTGGTTCTCTAAAGTTTTTAAGGGGTGAAAGGGGAATTTGTATTAGGGGTGAAAATTCACACTCATACATTTTTCCCCCACTTTAGCAAGCACGCGTATTGATGAGTGATTCAAAAAGTAGAGTAGTAAAGAAGTAACAGAGTAGGAGGTGTATACCTGAACTAATGAGAGGACTTCATAGTTCCACGGAACTACAAAGCTAAAGTACAAAAAATGCCTCATAGGCTCATTTTCCTGCAAGGGGGATATCCTTCAAGAACTCTCACATGAAGGAAATTGGGAAAATAATCTTACAAACCCATAGACCTGCAAGGAAGGTATCCCCCAAAAACTCTCACATGAGGGAAACTAAGTAAAGGGGACTCCATAGAGTCAGTGATGGTGACATGTTTACCTATGGGTAGAACACATCAGGAAGTGGCTGAACAGGCCAGTGAATGGATAGTCACACAAACCATCGCTAAGTTGTAAGGTTTTCAAAGGGGTCCCTCAGGAACCCTTCAAAAGGAAGGAGGGTCCACTCACGGGACACATTGTTTGAAAAGTGAAGCCTAGTCAACCTACCCCCAAGCTAGACATTAAGATTTGAAGACGGTCTAGTTGGGCTGCCCCCGGACTAGACGTCTAGGTGTGAATCGAGTCTAGTCGGGTTGCCCCTATCATAGAACTCAATGAAGGCTTTCGAAGGGGTCCCTTGGGAACCCAGTGTGAAGAGGAGGGGTCCACTCAAGAGACACGTTGTTCAAAATATTAATGTCTTCCTCCTCGAATCAATTCATCATCAAGGAATCCTTTTGAAAGATGTTCAATTCATCAAATAATTTGAAAGGAAGGAGATGTTCTCATGCAAGGTGAAGGCTAAGATTGTTCCTACTTTGGAGGAGGGTTTCTAGGCCCTTTCTTTGTGAACCCATGATGAAGGAAACATGCTCTGCTAGGGTTTCAAGTTGAGAATACAATTCTAACAAAGAAATGTGTGAATTACCTTTGAGAAAATATTCATTTGGAAACAAATGCATTTTCTAAATACAAAGTAATGTACAAGAGGCATTGTCACACATGAAAGGGACAACTGAAGAAAAGAAGAGAGAAAGATAAAGGGAAAGTAAAAGAGAACAGATCACACACAAAGGAAGGGATCCAGATTCACGGTGTCGGGTCTGCCTTTATTTATAAATATGTAGGTAACTAGGGTAACAGGATAAAGATAATCAATCCCCAACTAGATCAGGAAGAATGCATGGAAGAAAAAGTAAAATAAAAATTCGGTCAACATGGAAGGATTACTAAATGCTCCCGATGATTTGCATCGTCCCCAATATATCGAAAGTTAATCACAAACATGAAAGAATGATGACACATATAGAGGAAGGTTTACAACACAAACACCATGCTTGTATCCAAGCACCAACAGGGGTAATGAGGCTCATCCAGGCACATGTAGCATGATCATGGGGAACACATGTCAGAACACACATGCATATCTAATCTAAATATTAAGAAGAGGGTCGCCCCCTAACAATAGTCGATCAGGAGGTCATCAGCTTCCCACTCTAGATCATCGAAGGGGGAAGGATGATGAGCCTATAACAAACTAGTGTTAAGGGGAGGAGCTTCCTATCCTCCCACAACAAGGGCTAAAGTAGAGGGACCGGTAAGGTCTCCATCGCTTAGCTCTTGTGGGTCTAGAGTCAACGACCTAGCAAAGATTGCTGACAGGATCGAGACTTCATCTACCAAGTTAAACATGCACTTAATGGGAGTGCCATGTTTCACCTTGGTAGATAGAGGAGTTTACATCTGAGGTTCATTGCTAGGCTCATCAAGGGACTTGAGAGTAGTGAAAAAAATGGGGGAGGTTGGGACTGGTTTCATTACTAAGATAGAACAAGTCAATTGGACCCACCTTTCAAAGAAGGTGGGCTCTTCTTACGCCCTCCATTGCAGGATGGGCCACACTCTACCTTATTCTTCATCATAGGAGGTGAACTACCCATAGATGAAACAAGGAGGGTTGAGGGGGAATAGGAAAGAACCATAGTGGACACAACTGAAGTGTTCACCATGTCCACGGGCTTTGGGAAAGGCAAGACATCCAGGATGGAAGTTAGAAAGGGTGGTTCTACCAAAGGAGTGATGAACACTTGTAGCCTTCAGGGTACATGTGTGGTCAGAGTGGGAGCTGAAAGAGATTCAGAGATGGAAGGAGGGAAAGAGGAGGACACAATAGGAGATGTGTTCATCTCTTCCTCCTTCTTCTATAAGGAGGCTTGCTCAGCTAGGAGAGCCTTTCATTGGTGCTTATGCTTGTGCGTAAGGCAGTTCCTATGACTTGTTATTCCTTGCATAACCACCCCATCTTTTGCCTTGGTCAAAATGGGTCCCCCTTTGTGCTTTTATCTTTTGTTGTCTTTTAAACAAAGTCTGAAGTCTTTTTGCTTCCAACACTTTTTTTTTATTTTAATTTGGTCTGTCGGAACCGGAGCCGAAACCAAATCGGGTTCTAATACTTCAATCAAAACTCATTCCCGGCCCCATCTCGACAGTCTCACTTTTGATCTTTTGTTTTTGTCTTTATCGAAGCCGAAACTGAAATGGGCGTTAAGTTAATCTTTTATTGAAAATTGCAAAATCATAATCCATCCCGACTCCACCTCCGCTTTTGAACTTTTAGTTTTAGTCTAGGTCATTGTGTTAAGTTTTATTATGTCGGTCTTTTGTTTACTTTTTGTGTCTGGTTTCTTTTTTGTGTTTTTTTGGCAGACTCAGAACCGAAATGGGAATAAAGTTAGGAAATTTCTTAATTTTCTGAATCAACTTCCATTTCGATTCTGCCCCAACCGTTTTTTGGGTCGTTGACTTTTTGACTAAAGTCGCACTGTAGTGAAGTGTTTGTTCTTTTTCAGTCTGACTCCGCCCGATTGCATTTAATGCATTAATGACAGTAGCTTGGCATAGGTAAGAACTCTGATTTTTATCTTCATTAAGGATTAAACGTATCATTATTATCATTGTTAAAAACTTGAATAGTGAAATAGGGCTGTTGCAGAGTCCATCTGATTGAATCAATTGAAGGGAGAAGGAGATAATAGTTTTGAATCAATACTGAAGGTTAGCCAGGTCTTGCGTTCGAGGTAGGGTTCTGCTCTCATTTTTCTTTATATTTTGATTTCATGTTCTTCGTTCGTATTGTTTGATTTGGATCTTCAGATGGGATCGCTTTCTTGAGTTTTGCATTTGTGTGTTCTTTCTTTTTGTTTGCTATTCTTGTTTTTTTTGTGTTTGCTTTTTTGGTTTTATAGTGAGTTCGGGCACGGTCACTTTCACGTTTTGTTGTGATCACGTCGTGCTGGGTTAGGGTTTAATGTGTAGATTTAGTTAGGGTTTTTCATGGTGAGGTAGATTAAATTCATGTTTTTACAGTGAGTTAGGGTTAGTTGAATATTTTTTTTACTTAGGGTTTTTGTCATGCATTCAGTCTGGTAAATTAGGAAGGGTTAAATCTATGCCCTATTTTTTTATATATCGCGTGTTCTAGATTAGGGTTTCATGTGTTTCTGTGATAACATTTAAAGGTTAAAATATGATTCCCTTAAATACAGTCACCCCTGGTCATATGGGGATGGTTCTATAGAGGTCCAAGTTAGCCCGTGTCATTTTTTGAAAAATTGCCTAGTTTGAAACCATGAAGTTCTACATCAAATTGATAAAGTCATTTATGACGTCATGGTCAACCTGGGTGGAAGTGGGATCGGAATCGATTTTGAACTTAAGAATTTATGTTTTCCAAAAGGTATCAATTCCATTTCCATCCCGTCTCTGGCTCCACTTGTAGTGAGAAGCCTTCTTTCAAAATAACGATAACCTAGGTGGGAGCGGAATCGGGATGAAATAAGAATATGAAATAGAAAAATCTGAGGAAATCCAAGTTCATTTCCATTCCGGTTCTGGTTCTGATCACATTTTTTGTTGACTCTGAGCCTGCCTCTTGTTAGTAGAGTTACCATTCCAGTTTCGACTTTGATCCTGGCAGTGTGTTAAAAGAGACTATTTAGAATATGTTT
This sequence comes from Sequoiadendron giganteum, assembly GCA_007115665.2. NCBI lineage: Eukaryota > Viridiplantae > Streptophyta > Pinopsida > Cupressales > Cupressaceae > Sequoiadendron > Sequoiadendron giganteum. The sequence goes on along the minus strand of CM021106.1, from coordinate 151,357,496 downwards.
TTGCCTAGTTCTGCCTCCGGTGTATGTATGAAAGGTATGATTTGAAGACACATTTTTATGATGATATTCAAAGATCTAATTAGGGTTTTTTGTGGCAGGAAAGCTAGAAAATGTCAGGAACATTAGTAGAAGTTGCTCAAAGGAATCAACCTGCAGGAACATCAAAGGCAGTAGCTAAACCCAAGAAGCTGAAGCTAGAACAATTGCCTTATATCTTGAGGTATAATCATAGGAGTCATGTTGTGAGACTAAGCAAAGTGGAATCTAACTGGTCAGACATCACTGACACAAACTTGGTCCAATACAACTTTGAGGAGGCATATGCTGAAACATTCCATGAGGATGTGATGCCCAAAATGAAGAGGATTGTGGAGTCTGGTTTAGCTCATATCACTTTGTTTCCTTTGTCAATCCAGTGCCTATAATCCTACTACAAGACTATGCATGGATTCACAAAACAATGTGATCATTGATCTTACTCCTCAAGCATTTGAAAATATATTTAATGTCCTGGATCCTAAGAACTTGGTGCAGTTGGATGAGGCAGAGGCCTTGGAGAAGTACAGTTAGTATAAGGAATCCAATAAATCTCATTTAAACCAGAAGTGGTTGAAGACAGAGAAGAAATCGCTAGCCAAGCTTGTAGATTAGCCAAAGAGCATAGATTTCTACAAGGAGGTATCAGACATAATAATGATGTTGTGCAGTGTCTTTGGGAAGACAGATACATTTTGTTTCAAGAGTGGATGTCTCCTTTCATCCAAATAATTTTTAATGGAAAACAACAGTGTGATTGGCCTATGATCATATCAAATGCTATTCATGATCAATTGACCAACATCAGAGGGACTAAGTGTTTCTTTATGACTTCTTACATTGTCTATGCAGCATCAAGATTGGGTATCTTCCCAGGTTTGAACAGAGTAGGAATAATGGGAGTCTTGGATGGACAGAAGAAAGTGTGGGAGCACTATGACCAGTTCTCTCTACAAGTTTCTGAGACTCAATTCAGAAGAGTCAATGATGCATTTATATATGTGGTCATTAACTATTTAAATGGAGATGCAGGGTACAGTCTAAGTCAAGAAGCCATGGCATTCATTGCTGAATGGGGATGTTGGTATATCCAATACCCCAAATTCACATATTTCAGGTTAGTTGGTTTTGAGGGTCATCCACATTTGCTTCCAAGGTGTTGCAATAATAGAATAGTGTTGATGGAGTTTTTATATCAAGCTCTTGGAGTTAATGCTCAGTTTGGAATCAAACATAAGACAGGTTGTCACAAGTTCCCCATGAAGTTGGGTGAATATGGCTATCAGCATTTGGTAGGAGCAAAGGTAGTCTATGGTGAGTTAATACAATTAAAGTTAGGTTTATACATAGCTCGTAGGTGTTTTGACCCAAAGGGTAAGATGCATGCCTTATTGCCTTCTATGTTTGACAAGCATTTCAATTTATTAGAAAATTTTTGGAGTGACCGGCAAGATGAGTATGACCTAACGAAAAAGAATTATGAAAGGTTATCTGTTTCACTCATGTCAGAGCTTGGTGTTAAAGATAACATTCCTGACACATTGGTGGATGATGGAATTGTATTGGATCCATCCTATGAAGCTTTGAACATTGGCACCAAGAGTCTGGATCCAATTGACTGGGATAGTGAGGAAACCATTGATATTAAGTAGATCAGAAGGACAGTATTGGATAGGAGTGTGCAATGGTTAGTTCTAAGAACCAAGACTCCTCAAGGACCAGCCCCTAAAAATGGTAAGGGATACAAAAGGATCAAAAGGAAGACACCTCCTGAAGAGACTTTGGAGTTCTTTCCTCCAGACACTGATGAGATAGAGCTTGAAGTGGTAGGGGATGAAGAGGAAACACAAGAAGGGGATGTTCCAATAGGATCGGCTATTTCAACACCTATATTAGGTGAGTCTTCCACACAAATCCCACTTACAAAATAGCAGAGAGGAGAAGTTCAAGAGGGAGCACTTCATAGCATGGCTGAAACTTCCAAGGGAAAAGAAGTGGAGAGGTAAATTCATGATGTTGGGACAGACTTAGATGAAACTATGTCAGAGAAGGATGTACAAGAGAATATGCCTCTAGGGGAGGATACTGAACAGGCAATGACACAAGAGGAGTAGTGGGAACTATTTGAAGAAGTTAGGAAGGATGTTGATGCAAAAGCCAAAGAAATAGAGAATCAAAAGGGAGTTGGTACTGATACCCAAGCTGATCTTATACTACAACAACAACAAATTGAAGCTAAGTCAAGAGCTGTTGAAGTAGAAAGACAGAAAAAGCAACAAGAGCATGAACTCAAGGCTAAAGAAGAGAATGGAAAATTGGAACTAATACAAAAGATTCATGACCTTGAAGAAGAGAAGGCAAGAAATTGGAGGGAGAGAGAAGTCTTGGTTGCTAAGTTGAAACTTGCAGGAGAAGCTCGCCAAAAAGAAGAAGAAGCAGAAAGATTGAGAAAGGAAAAGGATACTGAAGAGCTGGCTAAGAAACAACAACAAGAAGAAGCAAAAGCAGAAAAGATTAAGGCTTTGGAGGCAGAAAGGTTAGAGAAAGAAATATTAGAGAAACTGGAAAGAGAAGCTCTAAAGAAGGAAAAACTGGAGAAAGACAGGTTGGAAAAGGAAAGATTAGAAAGGGAAAAAGTGGAGAGAGATCAACTAGAGGAAGAGAGATTGAAGAAGGAAAAAGAAGATAAAAAGATACAAGAACAAAAGGATAGCGAAGAGGCTGAAAATCTTATGTAGATGCATATGGTGCAAGAACAACAAGAGGAACCAACGGTTGATTTTCAATCCCAGGTAAATATGCAGCCACCTTCTACTACTACCATTACTTCTTCTTCCACCATGATGCCTGATGCTCCAAGTGCTCCCACATGGTTAAAATTGGATCTATAGAAAGGGCAGTAACACCTTCACAACCTCTCAATTGGGAGGATATGATGAAGGAGATTGAACAAGAGAGGCCTAAAAAGAAGGCCAAGATTCTACACTCTACAAACACATGGACAAAGGAGAGATTGTTGTTGAGTGTGCCATACCAATGAAAAAAAAGGAGGTAGGGGACATGTAGCTAACAGATTATCAGTTGAGTACTGTCAACTTGGGAAGGCCCACTATGAATCAACAGATGAACCTAATTGATGTAGTGGATTCCACAACCAAGTCAAGAATAATAAAAGATAAACAGAAGAAAAATGAGCTTAAGGCTCAGTTGGATCAATTACATTCATTTTGTATAAGTGTCTCCTCTTTGAGATCACAATAGGTAATGGCCATTGAGACTCCAATTTTGTTAAGCAAAAAGGAGGTAGATGACTTAGTGCAGGTAAAAGGTAAAGCGGAGATGGTAGACAGATGGGTAGACAAGTTGAATCGGGAAGTAGGTGAAGTTTTGGTTGAGGGTTTTGAGGTTTACAAAGGCACAAAAGAGTTGATAAAAGAAATGCATCAGTATATTGAAGCATTGGAGAAACAAGAGGAGAAGTATAAGGAGTATAGTCAAAAATTGGAGAAGGTTAGTACATTGCCTTTGACTACTCTTCTTGAACAGTCAATACTTGAGGAAGATAATAAAGATTTTGTGGAAAAGACCTCTCATATACTCCAATTCAGAATAGATTTCTTGGGAAAACATAGAAATGAACTCCAAGATGTTGTTAAGGATCTAACTGAACAATTTGAGGAGTTGGAGGCAATCATTTCTATCATAGTAGATGTTAGTATATTAATGAAGGAAGGTCTGCCATTGGACCAGATAAAAGGGAAATGGGATGAATGGTTTAAAGGACTTATACAGAAAGGAGATGATGGTGAAGATTTCATAATAGATCGACTGATGGATTTTAAAGAAGAAATAAAAGCTGCTAAAAGAGAGTTGATAAAGATGAATGATATGAGAGAGTTTGCTACTACAGAATTAGAGCGAATTAAATTTGAAGATAACTAGGTTGATGGGCCAGAATTAGATGTATTCCAACAATTCTTTGCTAGTTATGATGAGTTCATTGCAGATCCGGCTTCACATGCATAAATCTCTTGCATGCATGAATTTCTTCTTCTTTGCATGTTGCATGCATTGCTGCCAGTTTTTGGAGCGCATGATTTTATTTCTCTTCTATTTTTTGTTCTCCAGTTTAACTGAATGTCTAATGTAAGAACTCAAGATCAAATTGATCTGAGTTTCCAAGAGAGTTTTTAGTTCCTAAAAAGTTGGGTGTCTTAAAATAGAAGTAGACTCCAAATTTTTGTATATCTATAAATACCCTGTGGGTATCATATTATAAAGGGTCGGCTAATTGAGAATAGAATTGGCTTACCTAATATTAGGAGATAGAATTTTGTAGTGATTAGAGAGATACATTGTACTTGATGTTTACAATTAAATAAAATTACAGGTTTTCACAAATATGGTGTTATAATTAAGTTGTGTTACTTGATAAGGCTGATAAGTTATAATCTATCTGGATGCCAATGATTGTGCTGAAGCATTATAGTTTCTTGAGTGATGAAAGTCATTTGAAGGAATCAAATTTAAGGATTATCTTGTTAGATTATCATTGAATGAAATTAATTGAAGTCTATTGATCTATGATCTTGGTAATGAATGGATGAGTGTTCTTTTGAAATATTTGGAGTATTTGTGATGTGTGACTGTGAAGTTAATTAAGCACCTAAAAAGTAAGCAATGGTATAGATTATTCTATAGATTGTGTCATCTTATGGTTTTTACTGATCTATTGGAAAACATTCATTATTGAAGATATATGTCTAGATGCTAAATAAGTTTTGTTCATATTTACTAGTTTACCCCATGATTCATCTTTTTTTCTTTTGTTTAAAACCCCCTTATTCACTAAAGCAGTTCGACAAATTGAGTCATTACTTGCATTCTTTATTACCAACACACGCCCCTTGAACATTATAGTTGCATGAACCAATTGAGTGATGCAAGACAGTTGAGAACCAACTATCAGGACCTTGGGAGTTAGGCTACTATATGTTGTCTTTCTTTTTCAGGAGAAATAGAGTAGAAATATTTTGTTTTAACGTTGTTTGTGTCATTTTCACCATCAACACGACTCTTCGAACCAAAAGTTGGAACTTGCAAAGGGACATAAGGATCTTGCTCAGTCATGGGAGTGTCCTCCATGGTTGTCTCCAGTGGAAGAGTAGACTCCTGAATGGGAGGAGGGGCATACTCAAAAACGGCGAGAGGAGTTGACTCTACTATGATACCACTACATCTGTAGACTAAAACTATTAATCCTCAAGATTTGAGTTTGAAATCCACAAATATAATAGCATTCCTATGAAATATAGAAACATGGTTAATAATGCTTGATAAAATAACAATCAACACAACTAGATGAAACAATTTTAAAAAGACATGAATCATATCTATTCCATATTTGATTGGTGCACCTTGAGTATGTGAAGGAGCCCTTTCCCAATCCTTTGACAAGCTAAATGATGAAAACATAATGCTATGATGATGAACAAAATTAGCTCTCAAATGAAGAGAGTAACTTTGCATGAGATTGTGTGTAAATGGTGAAAGAAGGCCTTGGATTTATAGGTGAGATTGAGGAGAGAAGAGGCAAGATTGAGGAATGTGGGACTAATCCTCAACCAATAGGAAGGAGCCACTTGTCACCATGTGAATGGGCCATGGTTGTGCAAGTTTTGGCCAATGTGCCAATTTGAAATTTGAAAATAGCATTAAATGCATATGTTTGAGAGATTTGGGGGGGAAATTTGTTTGGACAAAAAAGTTAAACAAAGGGAGTTAATGAGGGCATATTCCTTGGGAATATGCTTTGTGAGGAAAATAGAGTTTTTAATAAATGATTTATTGTGCAAGTGGGAAAAGCTAGAGGATGGGACATGGGTTAGGCTTAGCATTAATCAAGGATTTGATTAATTAAGCTAGTGATTAGTTGATTGTGACATTTTGACTCAGATTTGTGGGTTAAAATAAATCAAAATGAGAGGAGATAATGATCATTAGTCATTTAATTAAATACATGTGATTTAATTAAAACAAGAAACTTTAGGAGATAATCAAATAAAAATGATTTATTTAATTAAAGAGATAACCTTAGTAAATTAATTAAATTGATTTATTTAATTAATAGACCAAATAATGTTGAATGAAGCATGGTTAGATGCATGAGTCAATTTTGCATGTCTACATTTTCCCCTCTTTGAAGCAATGTACTCGTTGCATTGCTTCAAAGAATGATGTTGCCGACATCGAAATTAATTTTTTTTTAAATTTTTTCGGATGCCCCAGCGAAAAGAAGTACATTAGTACATTGCCCCCTTGAAAGATCGAGTGAAAAGATTCGATTTAAGGTTGATATCGCAAGAAAGAGGTTCAAAATGGATGTATGGATGGCTATGACTAACTGATCTATATGATAATGGCGATTAGATGAGATTTTTTTAAGATGCTTAGAATAACAAATCTTTATTATCCTAAACAACCTAAATGATGATGCAAATGAGATTTTTGGAAGATGCTTAGAATAAAAAATCTATATTATTTTAAACATCTTAAATGATTATGCAATGCATGTGAGATAGATGAGATGGATGATGTACTATGATTATATGATGTGATTATGCAAGATGAAAGTGTGGATACAAGATGGATGCATTATTAGCGTGAAAGAGGATAGAAAAATGAGAGGGATCGACCCTTCAATCCATGAAGATGTAGAAGTCCAACAAGTCCCCTAGTCGACGAGACTTTATTGGATATGATGATGAATGATGATGATGTATTTCTTATCCAAGGATGGGAGAGATAAAGAGCATACCCTTCTTTATGTTTGATAACACAAATAGGTGTACTGCATCAAGGTTTTAAGAACCAGGATGTCGTTGCACCTAGTGTGATGGAATTTGGCTCATCAATCAGATAGGAGTACTCTTGTTCACACTTGACAAACGAAACCTTATACAGAATGTAGTTCAAATATTCTAAAAATCTCGAGCCAAAACATAAAAAGGCAAGCCTTCTTATGTGGTCAACAAGATACCTAAAACATCCTCCCTACAAATAAAACAAACCATGCATGATGAAGTTATTTTACAAGAACATCCAACAAGCACAACAGATAAAAAGATAATGATCGTTGCCCCATTCCTTTCTCTCTAAATCTTTCTATTTAGACATCATCGAGAGGTCCTTGGAATGAGCATGAAATAACATAAGTCTAAAAGACCAAGATAAGGTAAACAAACAATCTAATGTTCTTCGTACTGCTAGCCAAAGCTAAACTACGGTGATACCTGATGCAAATGTCCATCACCGAAAGGTCACATTCCTAGGACATGTTGTGATCAAGGTTTTTATGAGATTGATTGGATGATAAGCTATTGATACTCCAAGTTGACCAACTTGTTGACTTACTGATCTAAACTTGAGACTTTGACGATTAAGATTTCACTTTAGAACCTGCTAGACTTGGTTTTGATTTCCTTACTATAGGATGAAGGCACTGATTAATTTATTATGAATGGTGATTATTGCGGGTGAAATTGAGATGAGACAGATGCACCATTTTTGGTTTTTTCAAATCTTTTGAGACTATTTTTGGAATTTTGAGATGTTTTACAAAAGTTTTTGGTATTTTCAAAATTTATGATCAAGAGACTGACTTAACGACCTATCCTAGGGGTCTCATAAGCTGATCCATAGATTAGTCTTGCCTATGTTATACATGCAGAGACCATGAAGTTCGACTGATGAAAGAATTGACTCAATGATAAGATAGATGGGCAAACAGTTTGCCATTGTGATGGACACCTAGAGGACTGACCTAAAATGTGAAATAGATGGGCAAATGGATTGCCATTGTGACAGATGCCTAAAGGACTGACCTAAAATGTCTCAGGGGATGATCAAAGATCAACCTTACCTATGTTCAAGGTCAGAGACAACGTAGCTCAGTCGATGACTCTATTTTTGGATTTTTTGGATTTTTGAGATGATTTGGATTTTTTTGGAGTTTTTGAAGAATTTTTTGAATGTTTTTGAGATTTTTGATATTTCGAGAAGATCACAAGAATATACACAAATCCGATCTGATACAGGTACAAGAAAATGCCCCCAATGTAATGTGATAGACCACTTTGATAAAGGCAGGACAAACTGACCTTAGGAATATGCCAAGTAGTACTATGGTGGAACATGATACGAACACTAGATCAGGCTATGGTATAGATGCAAACGAATGGTGGAAGGATAAATGGAACATAGTGGATAAGTGAATGTGCGGAAAAGGCCATGAAGATCCTGGTGGATGGAGAGTGCTTTATTTAAGCTTGGTGCCTATTTACTAGGTTTTCACCAAGGAACTTGTCCAAAGCGCCATCAAAGTGGTTTTCCCCAGAGGACGATTTTTTTCCTTACTATTTTCAATCCTTTTTCTGATTTATTTTTTTGGACTTTTGTATATTTTGATTTTTTTGTTGTCACCAAGATGTTTGTTTACCAGGTTTTCCATCAAGGTGACCATTCTTTCAGGAAATTTTCTGATTTTTTTGTATTTTTCGGTTTTATACCTTGCAAGTTTTTTTTTTTTTAGGCATATATTTTTTTGAGATGATAGCTATTCATGGGCTCCTGCAGAAGCTCGCCCTCTAGTGTTGACAATTGATATGCCCCTGATTTATAGCTTTATGTGATAACTAAAGGTCCCAACCAGTTGGGCTCAAATTTTCCTTTGCTTTTTGGATTTGGTAGGTTCTTCTGATTTTCTTTTAGCACAAGTTAATGAACTTGGAAGGTGCATCTCCTGATCTTCTTATTGTAGTTGCACTTCAGGTAGTTCTGATAGACTTGTAGATAGTTGAGGGTATCCATGCATCGTTCATCTAATAACTCTAGCTCATTTAACCTTGAAACCTAATATTCCTCATCTATAATGAGCTTTTGCAATGATATTCTAAGTGATGGGAGCTCGATCTCAATTGGGAGGATGGCGTCTGATCCGTAGACTAGGAAGAATGGGGTGGCACCTGTTTGTGTGTAGATGTTGGTGTGGTAGGCCCATAAGGTGGGATTTCACTACAGATGTTAGTCACGACCAGAGTCATTGACTATTTTCTTTAGGATTTTTAGGATAGTTTTATTAGTGGCTTCTGCTTGGCCATTGCCTTGGGGATAGTATGGAGTGGAGAAGCGATGTTGGATATTGAATTTATGGAAAAGGTCATGCACATCCTAATTCTTGAAAAGTGTCCCATTATCAAAGATAATGGATTGGGGGACACCATATCGATAAATGACATAGTTTAGGATGAACTTTGATATCTTCTTTTTGGTTATGTAGGTCATGGGAATTTCTTTGACCCACTTGGTAAAGTACTCCATAGCGGTGATGATCAATTTGTGGTCATTGGATGAGGTGGGTGTAGTTTTTCTGATGAGATCGAGCCCCCACTATGAAAAGGGCTAAGGTGTAATAATCAGATGAAGCTCTTGAGCTGGTGCATGAATAAGGTCTCCATGTTGATGGCACTGTAAACACTTTCTGACAAAGTCATGTGCCTCTCTTTGCATTGTTGGCTAGTAATACCTGGTCCTCAGCAGCTTCTTACCCAAGGTCATACCACTCGAGTGTGAACTGCAAATGCCATTGTGAACCTCATTCAGAGTAGTTAGGGATTCCTCAGGATTTAAGCAATGCAATAGGGCTCCTTCAATACTCCTACTATAAAGAGTTTTTCCTAGGATGACAAAATAGGTGGAATTTTTGACAAAGGCTTGTTTGAGGTTTGAGGTTATGTTAGCTGGGAGGACTCCTATTCTCAGGTAGGTATAGATGTCGTGATACTAGGGATCATCGAGACCAACGAGTTTGCACACATATTTTGACTCTGGTACGTTGAATGTGGGTACAAGAAGTTGCTCTACCAAGAATTCATGTTTTGAGACATTGTGAGGGATATCTAGTAAGGATCCAATTGTTGCCATGGTGTCAGCTGCTCTATTGTTAGGTCTTGGTATCTTCTCAAACATGATATCAATGAATGATTCTTTGAGGCTCTCTATTAACTTCTTGTATGGTGTCAGCTTTTCATCCTTAGTTTGGTACTCACCATTGGCTTGATTTATAATAAGCTGTGAATCCCCATAAAATTTTAATTTCATGATTCACCATTGTACTGCAATCTTGAGATCTATGGTTAAATCCTCATACTCCACAATGTTGTTCATGCAGGGGAATTCCAATTTGTAGGATCTAGGAATGCAATCTCCCTGTGGGGTGATGAAGAAAGAACCGGATCTTGATCCATGTTGTGTGTATGAGCCATCGAAGTAGAGTTTCCAATGATCAGCTATGCTGAGATTAAAGATGCATTCATCTGGAAACTCTGATATGAGTGGATTCTCTGAATAGATTAGAGCCTTTGCCAATTGGTCTGCAATGACTTGTCCTTTGATTTCTTTTCGCTCCACATATTCAATGTCATATTCTAATAGTATCATGAACCACTTAGCCATCCTTCCTTTGAGCATTTCCTTTGACAATAGATACTTTAGGGGATCGATATTGGTGATTAGTTTGATTTTGTGTGCCAACATGTAATGTCAAAAATTTTGTGAAGAAAACACTACTGCTAGACATGATTTTTCAATGAATAAGTAGTTTAACTCATGGCCGACCATTGTTCTACTGATGTAATAGATGGACCTCTCTATCCCATTTTCATTATGCTGAGCTAAAAGAGCACCGAGGTTTGCTGTTGTTGGTGAGATATACAAGATTAATGGCTTTCTTAGAATTGCTGGCATAAGTAGATACTCTTTGATTTTACTAAACTCCTACTCACACTTGTCATCCCACTTGTATGTTACTCCCTTGTGGAGTAGATGAGAGTATGAGATCTACTTATCTACTAGTTGCGCTATGAACCTGTGGATGGATTGGAGTTTTCCTTGTAGACCCCTTAGCTGCTTTAATGTCCTAGAAGATTCCATGTCAAGGATTGCCTTGACCTTGGTAGAATCTACCTTGATTCCTCTCATTGATACTATGTATCCTAGGATTTTTCTATATTGTACCCCAAAGACACACTTCTTTGGGTTGAGACAGACCTTATATTTTTCCAATCTATCAAAAATAGAGCTCAAGGCTGCTATGTGGTCTTGTCTTTTTCTGGATTTTAACAATATTTCATCTACGTAGTCTTCCACTATTTTATGGATCATGTCAAGGAAAATCAGTGTCATGGCTCTTTGGTATGTTGCACCTATGTTCTTTAGCCCAAATAGCATCATGTTCCAGAAGTAGGTGTCCCATGGACATGTAAACACTGTCTTATGCTAGTCTTCCTTTGCGGTCATGATCTGGTTGTACCCTAAGAAGCCATCCATCAGTGATAGCATATCATGTCCGTCCATCATGTCCACTATCATATCAATTTTGGGTAGTGGAAAATCATCCTTAGGACACACTTTGTTTAGGTCTCTAAAGTCTGTGTAGATACAGATGCCCCCATTTGGCTTTGAAACTGGCACAAGATTGGACACCCATTCTAGATAATCAATTGGGCATATAAATCCAGCATCCAAGAGTTTTTGTAGTTCCACCTAGAATATCAAGGCTATCTGAGGGTGCACCTTTCTTCATTTTTATCTTACTCGCTTTGCCCCTGGGTAGATAACTAATTGATGAACCATGAATTTTGGATCAAGATCCGGCATGTCGGCATATTTCCATGCAAAGCTCACCTTTCTTTCTCTTAGAAATGCAGCCAAGAGTTCCTATTCTTCTGTCAGAAGTGATTTTTAATAGAAGGTGATGTGTGGTGTTGCTTCTGTTCCTAGATTGACAGGGTTGCACTATTCTGCTAATACTGTCAATTTCTCTTGATGAAGTGTAGTAGGGGGGAGATTGAATCCTTCATCCTCCAATGCCTCAAAGAGGTTTTCACCATTGGATGTGTCCTTTATTTTTACTATTCTATGGTTAGAGAGTGCCACAGTGTGGTTTTCACTCAATGACCCTAAGCTTATTCTCATTGTTTTTTCTTTTGCGACTGAAGGACTCAATTGTCTCCCCGTAATATGCTTGTGTGTCTAGTGTGATGTTGAACCCAACTTTGTGATCTCTACATGGTATTGTATCCCTTAGTCCCATGAATTCTGAGAGATGCTCATCATTTTTGAATGTATTTAGAACCAGTGGTCCTCGTTCGTCGTAGTTGACGAGTTGGGGATAAACTAGGTTTATTTTGTGGGTTTGGTGATCTAACTCAGTGGATGAGGTACTAATCATGAGTAAGGAGGAGTCTTCAAAAAGCATGGGAAGGCCGGTTATGGTATCCTCATCATCACTACTACTACCAACCTCGGTTATGTCGAAGGTGAAGTTGTCTAGGGGTAGACCTATGTATACGAGTAGTTGAAGAGTGGCTACCGATAATTGAGGAAGAGACCTGACTGCTCTACTAGAGGTACCTCTATGATGTACGGTTATACTTAGAGGGGTACATCCAAGGCCAAGATTTCTCATTGTTCTCTCCAAAATGATAGGTTCCAGTCATCCATTGTTGTTCCTTCCAAGGCTTTCATTTTTGTTGAAGCCCATATCAAGCATCATTTGCAGTCCTCTACTAGCTTCATTCATGGGTAGGGTGGGTGTGGTACTTTCATCTTGGTATAGCGAGCTTGCAATGTCTCTTTCATCCACATTTTCTTGACTAAGATCCCCCCAATGGTGGAATCCAGAAGGGTCTGCCTTAAAATTGTGGACTGGTGTTTCAACTGATTGGGGTTGCCCATGTGACCTAGGAGATTGTGGTAACTCTACTTAAAAAATGCATTTTTTTCATTCTATAATCTCCACACCCATTGTCCTAGATCATGAGCTTGATGTCAGATATGTTGGGGTTGGAGGGTGTCTCTATCACAGAAGTGGAGGTGAGGTTAGATGGATCTATATATGAAGTGGATGGGCCTTCATCATTTGTTGGCACTTGGGGAATTTTACAAAACATGGATTCCAAGTTTTTGCAATAGGCAAATGGCTCCAGATCACCATGTAGAATTTGATGCATTGGTGGAATGTTGTGGAGACCGCCTTCATTCCATGGGCATCCAAGGAGGATTTTGTAGGGCAAGTCAAGGTTGAGGACCTGACATGTGGTTTCCATGGTGATTGGCCCCACTTGGATTGGGATCTTGATAGTGCCTTGAGACACTCTTTCCTGGTCATCATACGCTCTGATAATGATGCTTTTGTTTTTTCGATGGAGTCCTCTGAGAATCCCAGGTTCTTTATGAGTTTGAGTGAACAAATATTTAGGTGTACACCTCCATCCACTAGGAACCTTTTGACTTTCTTCTTGTGAACCAACACTGGAAGGTGAAGCACACGATTGTGAGATGGTTGGGCGGGAAAGTCTTGATTGGAGAAGGCGAGAAGATTTGGAGTGACGATGTTACTGACCATAGCCTGAAATTGTTTTGTATCAAGGGTAGTGGAGATAGTGGATGCAACTAATGCTTCATCAAGGATTTTCCTATGGGCGGTGGAAATTTTTAGTAACTCCATGATGGAGATCTAAGTGGGTTTGAAATGGGGGTCTTAGATGGCTGTGATTCCCCTGCAATAGTAACCTTTCCAATACGTGTGGTGACTCCCCAATTAGCATTGGCTCCTATGATGCTAATGACAGTGACCATTTCATCTATGCATGCGACGATGTCTTCGTATAGAAAGTTAACACTGGCATACTTTTGTTTTCCTTTATTGTTCCCTTGGTTATTTGCTTGATTATTTCCCTGATTATGATTAGGCATCGGATTCATGTATATCTTTAGATCTTGATTACCGGTTGGTTGCTCAACATTTATGATTTTGTCCTCAATAAGATCCTGGATGATGTTCTTCAACTTCATACAGTTGGCGGTCATGTGTCCCTTGAGTTTATGATAATAACACAAGAGATTTTCATTTTACCAAGGTGGCTTTACCTGGGGTTCACTGTAATTATCATGGGTGGGGACCTTCATGATGTTTTTATTGACCAATTTTTTCATGATGGAATCGATTGACTCCCCAAGGGTTGTAAATTTTCATTTGGGGGAAAACTTGTTTCATAGAGGTATTCCTCATTTATTATTGAGATTATTGATCTAATTTTGGGGTGGTTGTTGGTTTACCACACTTGTTTGTGTGTTACTTAAGTTTTTGTTCTACAGTTGATGATGATGTGTTTTATTATTTTGCTTGGGAGCACTAATGACAACCTTGGCATCCACTACTCCATCGTTGGTGACATTTTGGTTCTTTTCCCATGTGCAAGATTTTTCATTGTAACTGGTGGATGGGTGACTTTCGTGATGTTCAGGATAAGTAGGGGTGCCCCCTTCTGTTACAAGAGATCATTCAATATTGAGCACCTTGGGGATTAATTGATCATACATAGTGATGCATTACATCTTCAGATAGAACGCCAAGGTTTTGTCTGTATTGGAAATGATGGTACAGACTTGTTGCTCTTCTGGCATGGCCCACTTGCTTCAATTGGCCTTGGCTTGCCATCGTTGGAGAAAGGTAGTGAATGATTCCCCCTTACTCTATTTGAGCATTGAGAGTTCTTCCAAACTAACATCCATAGAAATGTTGAATGCGTAATTTTGGAGGAATGCATCTTTGATATCCTGAAATGTTTTAATTCTCGTAAGTAGATGAGAAAACCATTCCATAACATCACCATCCAATCTTTGAGGGAATAGCCACATTAGATACGTGTCTTTGTTGGAGACTTCCATGCAATGTACTTGGAACTCCCTGATCTGATCTTTAGGGTTTCCCATCCCATGATATATATCAAATTTGGGGATTTCGAATCCCTTCAGGAATGGTACCATTGCCAAGCTTATGTCAAACGGATAGGGGCACAGGTTGCTCGGTGTCCTGACTGTCTTTCCTGATTGAAAATCTAGCACTTGTTGTGAGAGAAATTTTATTTGTGCAATCACGTCACCTTGTGGATCAGGAGTTGGGGTGAATACATTCTAGGTGTGGGATTGACAGATGGGATGTTGATGTGGTTTTTTTGCAATATTTGTTGAGCAAGTCATTGTTGTGCTTGTTGTTGAGCCAAGGCCTATTGTTGGTCTTGTTGTTGTTGTTGCACCAATAGTGCTTGTTGTTGATCATGTTTTTGTTGTGCCATCAACGCTTTTTCTTGTGCCAACAAAACTTGTTGTTGGTCGTATTGTTGTTGTGCCAACGACGCTTGTTGTTGGTCGTATTGCTGCTATAACTTATAGCCTTGCAAGGCTTGCTGATACGGTTCTTGATGTGCTTCCAATTTTGCTTGGTATTGTGCTTGTGCTTTCCCTTATTGAGCTTGGAATTGGGCTCGTACCTGAGGGTGTGCTTGTTGGATTTCATGTGCAATATGAGCGGCATGTGTGGCTTGCGCAGCTTATGCAGATTGAGCTGCATGCGTAGCTTGCATGACTTGTTGTTATAACAAGGCTTGGGCTTGTGAAAATTTTTGTTCGTGTTGTGTAGCTAATTGTGCTTGCACTTGTTGAGTGGCTAGTTGTGCAACTTGCTGATTTTGGAGTTCGTTTTGTTGAGCAGCTTGCCAAGAAGCTTGCAATGTCATGGTGAATGAATTGGTCGCATTGTGCCTAGGTGGTAATGGTGGTGGGTTAGGGAGAACACTGACCATTGTGATGAGTGGAACAATCATGTTAATGATTGGAGTTCAAGTTATAGATGGTGCAATTGAGGTGCTTGTTCCCTAAGAAACCATGCTTTGAGAAATGGTGGATGCATTGATCACTATGGTTGTTCAGATGGTTGCCATCGGTTGTTGTGATACAAATGTATCAGTTGGTGGATTTGATAAGGTGTTCTAATTTAATTGGTTTATGTTGGGAAGCAGAGGAAGACCCAACTCGAGTGATGATGTAGATGCGAGTGATAAGGGTGGAAATTGTTGAAAGACAGGTAGTGCAATCCCTAAAAGTGATGATGATGGATCCAAAATTCCCCCTACTCCAAACAAGTCACCTTCTCCTTGTAACATAGGGAGAGAAGTTTTCATGTCGAGAGGATAATCTGGTGTTGCATGAAATGAGGATTAATTGGTATGATCATGAAACATGAGCGGGATGTAAGGGTGCAACAGATTTATCAGGACGGATTGATCTGATGTGGCACTTGCATTCAACCCTCAGTTGTTCACAAGGCGATGTTTTTGAAGTTCATGAAACATGGCACTTCCTTTGTTAACAACCAACGAAGTTGAAGCAATAGATGATATGATTTGGGGGACGTCCTGAGTGATGTTTTGAAGTGGAAGTGTGGATGTAGGTGAAGGCATGATACCGAGAGACCTCTCCATAATGGTGCCTACGTCAAAGTCAGAAGGGAGTTTAGCCCCTTCTTTCACTAACTCTAACATGTATTGGGATGGGTATATTTTTTGACGATATACATGAGATGGTTTGATTTATGAGATTTTCTATTTTATTTATGCATGATGTATGGATGCATTTTAATTTCTTGTGTTATGATATGCTATGAGATGCATCTATTTTATGCAATATGATGTATGTTTCTTTATGATGTGATGATGTGATGCAATGGTTATGGATGTATTTATTTTTTGTATTTTTCTATGAATTTTATGGTGATGATGTATGGATGTAATTATGATATGCAAAATGATTTCTATATTAGGCCCCTAATGATGCACTATGACCTATGGACTGTGTGCGATGATAATGTTTTTGTTTCTTTTCCTTATGCATTTATGATGGATGATATATGGATGTTATGATTATGTAATGATGCCAAACGATGATGGTTTTATGATATGATTATGCATTATGATTTATGGATGTGATCGAATAAATGTAATGACATGAATGCGATAAATTTTTAACATACTCAAAATAAAAAATATCTATTATTCTTCAGAACTTAAGATGACAATGTAAGATGATGATATATGAAATGCAATGATATGATTAGTGATATAATATGATATGCATTATGTTTATGATTTTTGGATGCAAGGTGGATGCATTAGCGATGTTTTTTATTAACTACCATGGTAGCATGTTAGTATGGAAAAAAAATAGAAGAAAAGGAGATCCGACAAGGCTACCTTATTAATGATGATGATTTGCTTACCAGGAGCTAGGATTTTAAAAGGGATAATTACTTTATGTTTGATAACACATGTAGGTACGATGCATCAAGGTATAAAGAACTAGAATGGAATTGTACCTAGTGCGATGGACTTTGACTCAACAAATAGATAGGAGTATTCCTATTCAAAATTGACATACAAAACCTTATTCAAGATGTAGTTCAGATACTCCAAACATCTTGTACCAAAACATAGAAAAGAAAGCCTTCCTATGTGGTCAAGAAGACATCTAGAACACCCTCCCTATAAACCAAACAAAGAATGCATGATGAATTTATTTTATAATAATATTTGACAAGCATAGTAGATAAAAGATAATGATCATTGCCCCATTACTTTTTATCTAAATCCTTTTGTTTCGACATCATTGAGAGGTCATCAGAATGAGCACAATAAGATAAGTCAAAAAGACCAGAGAAAATAAACAAACAAGCTAATGTTATTCATACCACAAGCCAAGACTAAAATACGGTGATGCTTGATGTTGATGTCCATAGTAGGAAGGATGAATACTAGGACATGTTGTGATTAGGTGATGATGAGATTTGACTAGATGATAAGCTATTGATATTCCAAGTTGATTAACTTGCTTACTTACTCACCTAGAATTGAGACTTTGACAATTAGGCGTTCACTTTTGAACCTACTTGACTTGCTTCTGACTGACCTACCAAAGGATGAAGATGACGATTGATTTTGACTTATTATGAGTGATGATTATTGTGAGTGAAAGCAAGATGAGATAGATGCACCATTTTGGATTTTTCAAATATTTGGATGTTTTTTGGATTTTGAAATATTTTGAGGTTGTTTTAATTTTAGGGTTTTTCAACACTTTGGTTTTTTTATGAGATTTTATGAATGAGAGACTAACTTAAAGATCTATCCTAGGGGTCTCAAGAGATGATCAAAAGATTAGCCTTGCCTACATTATACATGAAGAGACCACGTAGTTCGATTGACACAACTTTGATTACTAATGAGATACATGGGAAAATGAATTGCCATTTTATTACAATGGACACCTAAAGGACTGACCTAAAATGTCTCAGGGGATGATCAAAGATCAACCTTTCCTACGTTCAAGCTCAAAGATGACTTAGTTTTTCCAGATGACTCTATTTTTCGTTTTTCATATTTTCGACATGTTTTGGATTTTGATATGATTTGGATGTTTTTGGATTTTTGATTTTAAGGAAGATCACAATAATATACACAAATTTGATCTGATGTAGGGACAAGAACATGCCCCCAGCGTGATGTGATAGACTACTTTGATACAAGGAAGAAAAATTAACCTTAGGAATATGCCAAGTAGTACTAGGGTGGAACATGATACAGACACAAGATCAAGCTATGATACGGATGTGGATGGATGATGGAAGTATAATAATATGTAATGGATAAGTGAGTGTGAAGAATAATCCATGAAGATCCTAGTGGATGGAGAGTGCTTTATTTACACTTGGCACTTATTTGTTAGGTTTTCACCAAGGTACTTGCCCAAAGCACCACTGAAGTGGTTTTCACTAGAGGACGATTTTTTCTTTACTATTTTTAATCCTTTTTCAAATGTTTTTGAATTTTTATATTTATTTTTATTTTTTGTTGTCACCAAGATTCCTACTTACTAGGTTTTCATCAGGGTGACCATTTTTTCAGGACATTTTATTTTATTTTTGTATTTTTTGGTTCTATACCTTGAAAGATTTTGAGCATAAAATTTTTTGAGATGGGAGTTGTTCATGGGCTCCTGCAAAGGTTCACCTTCTGGTGTTAATTGATATTCATCTGAATTATAGCTCTTTGTGATGATGAAAGGTCCCAACTATTTGGGTTCAAATTTTCCCTTTCTTTCTAGGTTTGGCACATTCTTCTGGTTCTCCTTTAGCACAAGTTCTCCTACTTGGAAGGTTTGCCTCTTGATTTTCTTGTTGTAACTATGTTTTAGATGATTCTAGTATACTTGAAGGTGATTTAGGGCATTCATACACCATTCATCCAATAGTTCTAGCTCATTTAGTTGAGAGACATGGTATTCCTCATTTGTGATGAGATTTTGCAGTGATATCCTTAGGGATGGGAGCTCGATCTCAATTAGGATGATGGCTTCTAATCCATAGACCATGGAGAATGGGGTGGCACCTATTGGTGTACATATGCTGGTGTGGTAGACCCATAAGGTAGGATTTAGCTATAGATGCAAGTCACAACCAATGTCATTGACTATTTTCTTAAAGATTTTTAGAATGGTTTTGTTGGTGGCTTCTACTTGGCCATTTCCTTGGGGATAATACGAAGTGGAAAAGCGATGTTGGATGTTGAATTTTTTGAAAAGGTCACGGACCTCCTGATTTTTGAAAGGTGTCCCATTATCTGAGATAATGTCTTTGGGGACACCCTATTGACAAATGAGGTAGTTTAGGATGAACTTAGATATCTGCTTTCCAATTATGTAGGTCATAGGAATGGCTTCAACACACTTTGTAAAAAAATTCTTGGAGATAATGATGAATTTATGGCCATTAGATGAGGTGGGGGTATTTTACTGATGAGATCAAGCCCCCACTGTGAAAAGGGCCAAGGTGTAACATTTGGATGAAGCTTCTGAGTTGGTACTTGAATAAGGTCCCCATGTTGCTAACACTACAAACATCTTCTGACAAATTCATGTGTGTCTCTTTCCATTGTGGGCCAATAGTATCTTATCCTCAATAGTTTCTTAGCCAAAGTCGTACCACTTGAGTGTAAACCACAAATTTCATTTTGTACCTTAGTTAAAGCAGTCAGGGATTCTTTAGTATTTAGGAAATGTAACATGGTTCCTTCTATGTTCCTATGATAGAGGATTTCTCCCAGGATGAGGAAACGTGAAGAATTTTTGACAAAAGCTCGTTTAAGGTTTTGGGTTATATCAGTGGGCAAGACTCCTATTCTCAAGTAGGTGTAAATTTCATGGTACTAGGGATCACTAGGACCAATGAGTTCACACATGAATTCAGACTCTAGTACTTCGAATGCAGGTATGAGAAGTTGCTCTACAAGGAATTCTTGCTTTGGGACGTTGTGCAAGATTTTTAAGAGTGATCCAATTGTATCCATTGTGTCTATTTCCCTATTGTTAGCTCTTGGTATCTGCTCAAAGGTGACATCAATAAAGGATTCTTTGATGTTCTCCATCACTTTTTTGTATGGAGTTAGCTTTTCATCATTTGTTTGGTATTCGTCATTAACTTGGTTGATAATAAGCTACAAATCTCCATAGACCTTGAGTGCCATAATCTGCCATTGTGTAGTAATTCTTAATCCTATAATGAGAGCCTCATATTTACCAATGTTGTTTGTGTAGGAAAAAGACAACTTGCAAGATTTGGGTATACAATCACCTTGTGAAATTATGAAGAAAATTCCAGCACCTGACCCAAGTTGTGTGTGACATCCATCAAAGTACATTTTCCAGTGGTCTGCTACATTTATGTTGAAGGTGGATTCATTGGGGAACTTTGATACCAATGGGTTATCTACATAAATCAGTGCTTTTGCTAGCTAGTCTACAATTGCTTTCCCCTTGATAACCTTACACTCTACATATTCAATATCATGTTGTATTAGGATCATAACCCACTTAGTTGTTTGTCCTATGAGAGTGGCTTTGGAGAGTAGGTATTTGAGCGGATCTATTTTTGTGATTAGCTTGATCTGATGTGCCAACATGTAATGTCTGAAATTTTGAGCTACAAATATGATTGCTAGACATGCTTTTTCAATAGGTGTGTAATTTAGATCATGTCTTACCATAGTTCTGTTGATGTAATATATTGTTCTCTCCCTTTCTTTTTCATCATGTTGAGCTAAGAGAGCATCGAAAGCTACCTTTTTTGCTGAAATGTATAGGATCAGTGGTTTTCCTGGAATTGGCAGCATTAGAATTGGTGGTGTGAGTAGGTATTCCTTTATTTTGCTAAATTCTTGGTCACATTTTTTATCCCATTTGTATGCTACCCCGTTGTGGAGTAGATGAGAATATGGGATTTTTTTGTCTGCCAGTTGCACTATGAATCTACGGATAGGCTTGAGTCTGCCTTGTAGACCTCTTAGCTACTTTAGTGTCCTGGTGCTTCCATTTAGAGGATTTCCTTGAATTTGAAGGGATCTACTTCAATTCCTCTCATCGAAACGATATACCCCAAGAGCTTTCCTGATTGCACTCTGAAGACACACTTCTTTGGGTTGAGGCGGACCTTGTACTTTTCCAACCTGTAAAAAATGGAACTCAAAGATACTATGTGGTCTTGTCTTTTCCTTTGATTTAGCCAATATGTCATCCACGTAATCTTCCACCATTTTATGAATCATGTCGTGAAAGATCAATGTCATGGCTCTTTGATAAGCTTCTCCTACATTCTTTAGTCCAACTAGCATCATATTCTAGTAGTAGGTTCCCCACAGACATGTGAATGTTGTCTTATGCTAGTCCTCCTTTGCTATCATGATTTGATTATATCCAAAAAACCCATCCATTAGTGATAGCATCTCGTGTTTGGCCGTCATATCCACTATCATGTCGATGTTTGGTAATGGAAAATCATCCTTGGGACATGCTTTGTTTAAGTCTCTGAAATCGGCACAGATGCAGATGCCCCCATTCAACTTTGAAACTAGCACAAGATTTGACAACCATTATGGATGATAAATCAAGTGTTTGAAATTGACATCCAAGATTTTTTGCAATTCCACTTTGACTAGCAAGCCTATTTGGGAATGCATCTTTCTGAGCTTTTGTCTCACAAGTTTTGCTTCAAGATATACAACCAAGTCATGAGCTACCAACTTTCGGTTAAGACTCAAAATGTTAGCATAATTCCATACAAATTTTACTTTTCTTTCCTTCAAGAATGTAGCTAAGATTTCATGTTCTTCCATGAGAAGTGATTCAACACAGAAAGTTATGTTTGGTATCTCTTCTGTTCCTAGGTTGACGGGATTGCATTGCTCTGCCAGGACTACTAATTTTTCTTGATGAATTATAGTGAGGGGAAGATTGAATCCTTCATCCTCCAGTTCCTCAGAGAGTTTTTCACCATTGGATGTGCCATTTATTTTTACTATTTTATGGTAAGAGAGTGCCATATAGTGGTTTTCACTCAAGGATCATGAGATTAATCTCAATCTTTTACTTTTACGACTGAAGGATTCAATTTTCTCCCTGTAATAGGCTTGAGTGTCGAGTGTAATATCAAATCTAGCCTTATGATCTCCACATGGTATTGTATCCCTTAATCCCATGAACTCTGATAGCACCTCATCATTTTTTAATGTGTCCAGAATTGGCGGTCCTCATTGGTCATAATCAATGAATTGGGGGTAGACCAGGTTTATCTTGTGGCTTTTTTGGCCTGACTCAAAGGATAGGGTGTTAATCATGAGGAGGGAGGAATCTTCAAAAATCATGCGTAAGTCGGTTATGATATCCTCATCATCGCTACTACTACACATGTCAGTGATGTCAAAAGTGAAGTTATCTTAGGGTAGACCTATAGATATGGGTAGCTGAAGGGCGATTGTTGTTACCTGAGGGGGAGTCTTGACTGCTCTAACTAGGGGAAATCAACTACATATGGTTACACTCAGAGGGGTACACCCAAGGCCAAGATTTTTCATTCATCTCTCAATAATGATGGGTTCCAGTTGGCCATTGTTTTTTTCCAAGACTTGCATTTCTATTGAAACCCATACCAAGCATCATTTCTAGCCCCTTGCTTCTCTCATCCATGGGAATATTAGGCGTAGGCCTGTCATCTTGGTATAGTGAGCTTGAAATGTCTCTTTCATCCATAGTTTCTTGACTTAGATCTCCCCAACATTAGAATCTAGAAAGGTCTGCCCTAAATGGTTATGAGGGTGTTTATGTCGATTGAGGTCATCCATGTGTCCTAGGAGATTGAGATAACTCGCCTATGACAAAGATATTTTTATTCATTACGTATTCCCCACACCCATTGTATAAGATCATGAGCTTTATGTCAGATATGTCATGGATGGAGGGTGTCTTTGTCCCAGAAGGGGAGGCGATGTTGGATGGGTCAATATATAGAGTTGAGGGGCCTTCATCATTATTTGGGACTTGGGGAACTTTATAGTACCTGGCTTCTAGATTCTTGCAGTAGGCAAAAGGCTTAGGATCACCATGGATTGTGACCTCTTCATTGTGGTATGAAAACTTAACGCATTGATGGAATGTTGATGCAATTGCTTGCATCCCATGGATCCATGGGCACCCCAAAAGAATGTTATATGGTAGGTCAAGGTCAAGCACCTGACAAGTAATTTCCATAAAATTTGTCCCTACTTGAATAGGGAGTTGAATAGTTCCCAGGGACACTCTTTCTTGATCGTTGTAAGCCCTGATTGTGATACCTTTACTGTTTTCAATAGAATCTTTAGAGATGCATAGATTCTTTATAAGCTTGAGTGAACAAATTTTGAGGCCTATAACCCCATCAACCAAGACCCTTTTGACCTTATTTTTGTGAACCAGGAGCTCGAGGTGTAATGCATGGTTGTGATATGGCTAGGTGGGGAAATCTTGATCAAAAAAGGTGAGGATTTTTGGAGTGGTGATGTTAACGACCATAGCTTGGAATTGCTTTGTATCAAGGTTGGCAGAGATAGTGGATGAAGCCAATGCTTCCTCAATTTTTTATTAGTGGGCAGCTGAAATTTTCACTAACTCCATGATGGAGATCTAAGCAGAGGTTCTTTTTAACTGGTCAAGGATGTTGTAATTATTAGGTAAGGATCTCTGATTTGAGATGGGGGTCTTAGATGGTTGTGATGCCCCGACAATGGTGACCTTGCCACCACATGTGGTGAATCCATAGTTAGCATTGGCTCCCTTGACGCTAACAATATTGACCAATTCATCAAGGCATGTGACAAATATTTCGTATACATTGTTCACTTTGCCAAAATTTTGCTTACCTTTATCATTTCCTTGATTATGGTTGGGCATCAGATTCGTGTATATTTTTAGATCTTGATTGCCATCTGGTTGCTCAACATTTATGATTTTATCATCAATGAGATCTTGGGTGATATTTTTCATTTTCATGTAGTTTGTTGTTGTATGCCCCTTGAGTTTATGATAATCACAAAGGAAATTTTCATTATACCAGGGTGGGTTCACCTTGGGTTCTTGGTAATTATCATATGTGGCGACTTTGATGAGGTTCTCATTAAACAACTTCTTCATGATGGATTTGATGGATTCCCCAAGGGCTGTGAACATCCTCTTGGGGGGATACCTATTTTATGGAGGTGGCCCTCCTTGATTATTGAGGTTCTTGACTTGAGTGGGGGGTGGTTGTTGGGTTACCGCATTGGTTTGTATGTTATTGTGATTGTTGTTATGTGGTTGATGATGTGTTTGGACATTTTACTTGGGAGCACTGATTACGACCTTGGCATCAACTACTCCATCATAAGTGACATTCCTGTTTTTCACCCATGTGTGAGGTTTATCATTGTAGCTCGTGGATGGGAAACTATCTTGATGTTCAGGATATGTAGGTGTGCCCCCTTTTGTTATAAGGGCCCTTTTGATATTGAATTCCTTGGGGATCAATTGGTCATATGTAGTGATGCATTACATCTTTAAATAAAATGCCAAGGCCTTGTCCAGATTAGCAATGATAGTGCAAACATGTTGTTCCTCTTGCATGGCCCATTTGCTCTGATTGGCCTTGGATTACCATCATTGTAGGAAGGAGGCAAATGATTCCTCCTTTCCTTGTTTGAGTGTTGATAATTCCTCTAGACTAACATCTGCACAAATGTTGAATGCATAATTCTAGAGGAATGAATCTTTGATTTCATGGAATGTTCTAATGCAAGTAGGCAAGCGAGTGAACCAATCCATGTCGGCATCGACCAGGCTATGAGGAAATAGTCACATTAGATATGTGCCATTATATGTGACTTCCATACAACATACCTGAAACTCTCTAATGTGATCTTCAGGGTTCCCTATCCCATGATATTTGTCAAATTTGGGGATTTTGAATCCCTTTGAGAACGATACCATTGCTAAGCTCCAGTTGAAAGGATAGGGACACAGATTGTTGGGTGTCCTTGTTGTTTTTCTTGATTGAAGATCAAGCACTTTCTATGAGAGCAGTTTGATTTGTGTTGTCACATCACCTTACAGATCAGGAGGTGGGGTGAACGTGTTTTGAGGTGTTGGATTGATAGGTGAAATTTTGGTGGCAATTTGTTGCAAACTTTGTTGAGCAAGTAATGCCTACATTTCCTACTAAGCCAACAATGCTTGTTGTTGGTCATGTTGTTTCTGTGCAAACAATGCTTTTTGTTGGGCTTGCTATTATTGTGCCAACAACGCTTGTTGTTGGCCTTGTTCTTGAGTTGATTTTTATTGTATTTGATAATTTTGCAAGGTTTGTTGATACGCTTCTTGTTGGGTTGCTTGTAATTGTGTTTCATATTGTGCTTGTTCTTGTTCTTGTTAGGCTATATATTGGGCTTGGCCTTGAGCACGTGCTTGTTAGACTACTTGTGTGATTTGAGCAGCTTGTGTGGCTTGTGTGGCTTGAGCTGGTTGAGCGGCTTGTCTAGCTTGGGTGGCTTGAGCTAATTGCATAGCTTGGGTGGATTGTTGCTGCTATAATAAAGCTAGGGCTTGAGCAACTTATTATTCCTATTGCACTGATAATTATGCTTGTGCTTGTTGACCAACTTGTTGGTTTTAGAGCACCTTTTGATAGGTGGCTTGTCAAGCAACTTGCAACATGTTGGTGAATGAATTTGTCATGTTGTGTTTAGGGGGTGGTGGCGATGGATTAGGAAGGGTGTGGACCATTGTGATGAGCAGAATGGTCATTTTGATGATCAAGGTTTGATTTGTGGATGGTGTGGTTGAGATGCTTGGTCCTTGACACACTTAAGGAATGGTGGATGTGTTGACCACTGAGTTGCTTGGATGGTTTCCATCTATTTTTGTGATATCAATGGCAGAGCGGGAGGATTTTTTATGATGCTTTGGTTTGGTTGATTGATGGCAGATAAGGGGGGAAGACCCAACCCAAGTGATGATGTAGATGTGAGTGGTAGAAGTGGAAATTGTAGAAAGATGAGAAATAGATTCCCTTGAAGTGATGATGAGGGGTCAAAGATTCCCCTAGCTCCAAACAAGTCGCCTTCTCCTTGTGAGATAGGAAGAGAGATTTGTGTGTCTAGAGGATAAATTGGTGTTTCATGATAAAAGATTGGATTGGCGGAATCATGGAATGTAAGCGGAACGTAAGGGTTTAATGGATTTACCAAGGTAGATTGATCTGGTGTGGTGTTTGCATCTAACTCTTGGTTGCTCACAAGGGGATGTTCTTGGAGTTCATGAAGCAATGAGCTTCCCTTGTTAACAAATGATGGGGTTGAAGAGATAGATGATAAGATTTGGGGGATGTCTTGGGTGATGCTTTGGAATGGAAGTGTGAACCCCAATCCTATACCTACACAAAAATAAGAAGCAAACACATTAGTAAGCTCATATGCAAGATAAAACAAGGATTCCCCATGAAATCCAATTACAATGCTCAAATAAGAAAGAAAATGAAGAAATGAACAAGAAAGCAATGAAATCCTAATTAAGCAAGCAAACTCTTGATCCCATGGGGGAATTGGTGCCAATTCGTGTGTCGAAATTGGCCCTTTCCCAAGTCCTTTGCAAGCTTTGTGATAATTTGTGGATGATTGAAGCTCCTTGATGAGATTTTGGCATAATGTTCCTATGAAATCATGGAAATGATGAGCACTTGATATAAAATGGATAAAGATAGCTCTCAATGTGGAGAGAGTAACTTTGCTCTAGATTGTGCCTCCTAGAATGAGATGAAGAGTCTCTCATTTATAGATTTCCAAATTGGAAGAAAGAGTGAAATTGAGCAATGTGGGATCATTCAACATCCAATGGCCAAGTGCCACTTGTCAAGATGGGAATGGTTGAAGGTTGTGCACTTTTGGTCAATGTGCATGATAAATGCCATTAGGTGGAATTTCAAATTTAAGAAATGACATGTGAGAGGGAAAAAAGAATGAAGTTAATGCAACTTGGCTCAATGCACAAGGACATGTAAGAGGAGTGAATGCTTTGTTGGAAGGACAAATCCACTTGGATTTTGAATTCAAATTTGAAGGAATATTCCTCCTTTATTCCATGCTCAGAGAAAATAGGCAATTTAATAAATCAAAGTAATTGATTCATTGTGCAAGTTGCATTCTCTAGAGAATGTGACATGGATTAAGATTAAATTAATCAAAGGTTAATTAATTTAATGAGGAATTTGGAGATGTGACAATTTAGACTTAAATTTGATTTAAATCAGAATTGAGAGGAAAGGTTTAATTAAAGAAATGTTTTGATTTATTTAACCAAAGCGGATAATGTTAGATTAAATCAAATAATGTTTAATTTATTCAATTTAATTAGAGGAATTTAGGGATTTAATCAAATAACATGAATTATTTAATTAAAGAGGGATTGAGGATAAATTACTTTAAACTGGTTAATTTAATCAACAAGGGAGAAAGACCTAATTAAATAAATAATGATTTATCTAATTAAGAGATGAAAAGGTGATAATAAGCTGACAATATGATTTAGGACGAAGTGATGTTAGTAAATCAGGATCAAGTGCATGCATATTTTACATGTCTACATTTTGCCCCTCTTTGAAGCAATGTACTTGTTGCATTGGTTCAAAGAATTAACTGTTGTGATCAAAGTTCAAAATTTCTCAACTTTTTTTGACTGCCCCACTATTGCCCCAATGGAAGGATTATGCTGATATCTTTCCCCCTCGAGAGATCAGACAACTTTTTTTATTTTTTGGATGATCTCGCGAAAAAAGAGGACAAGGTGCCTGATAGGTCCAAAAAGTGCCCCAGGATGCCAAAAAAATGTGTTAAAACACAAAAAAAGAAGCAACAAGGTCTTTGGTTGGACAAAAATGGGATTAGGGGACCAAAACCCTAACTGGATGGTCAAATTAGGTCAAAAAACCCTAATTTGCCTGCTTAAATAGACCCTGAGGGGTCACTTTCAATATATTTGCATACTTAGGCTTTAGAGTTTTTTGCACTTTGAGCTCTGAGTCCCGATCGAGATGGTGCAACAATGGCTTCCCAGGCATGTGTCAAAGAGGGTACGAGTGCACCAACGACCAGCTGACACAGGACCCATGGTATGTACCCCTATCGTGACTTTTAATTTTTTTGATTTACGTGCATTTAATAGGGTTTAGGTTAATTTTATGCTGAGCGACGCTATATAGCATCGCTGCAAATGCTCAGTCGGCGCCATGTGGTCCCAAATTGTGCCACATCTGAAAATAGCGCCGCCACAGGCCAATTACGAGATTAGGGTGTTCGGTCAAACTCAGTGGCATGTGCAAATAGCGTTGTGCAGTCCACTTAGGGACTTAATATTTGTCAAACTTCTCCATGATAGTGAAGTTTAGAACTTTGAAAACTATGCTGCATTTGCAAACAACGCCTCATTTGTTGTTTGAAATGCGAAAGGCCAATGTGAGAGGCAGATTTTTTTACGAGACTTGACATGATGGTTTCCCGTGTGTAGGAGGACCTCGACATACTTCATTCCAGGGAGCACAGATGGCCGGTGCTCCGCAGATTGTAGGGTATGCATGTGTACATTTAGGAGTAGCTTGGTATTCTTAGCCTTTGGTTTGTTCCGTACATTTCTCCTATTTGGACACACTTGGGTATGACAACAGATTTGGCCGAGCGCTGTAACAGGGAGACCTCCTCCTTCCATCTTCCTACTGGTGAGGCCAGAATCACACTTGAGGATGTCTGACACATCCTCTGATTGCCTATCCATGGAGCCAGAGTGATTTGTGATCCCGATGTTGGTAGGGATGCCTGCTATGAGTGATGGGTGTTGATGAGATCCATTTATTTGATGGACAGATTGACTTGGAGTGATACCGGGGTATAGCGCCCACCTACAGGTTAATCGTTGCAGCCATCATTTTTGGTCTTGTCGCACTAGATCGGCGAGGCCAATAGTTCAGTCCAGGCTATGGACTAGCATGGGAGTGGATGGTCATCCGCAGGGAGTGCTTTGCTCTGGGGCCAGTGATGTTGGCCTCTTTATATAGAGATTTACATGAGTTTGCATACCTAGAAAATTGGGCTCTCGGGGTCAGAGTTACTTTGTTGCATATCTAGGCATGGGAGCAAATTCCAGTGCTCCATTTAGATGCCACATTGATTGTTCTTGATATTGATGACCTCATTGTCTAGAGGTATGGCGAGGCACAAATCCACTTCACTCATACTAGCATAGGTGGCATCGCCCATTCGTGATGGGCTTTTGATGAGATGAGAGAGTTCATTTGGAGGCCTTAGATGGGCATAGGCCCATGGTACGATGATACAGAGTAGTTGTGCTTTGCTTGGTAGGACAGATGGATGTAGGGCCAAGAGCATACCATGATAGAGCGCTACCTTCGAGACATGGTAGCCCGACAATTCGGTGAGGTCCAGGATAGGCCGGATGATTAGTATGTGGTGATCCTCACCTGTAGCAAGAGAGAGATAGCATGGGGCCAACCCATCCTAACAGTTATGGCAGTGTCCTCATTCAGATAGTTAGTGGCTAGGCCATGGCTATATGATTAGGGGTTGATAGATGCAGAAGTGACCCATGCATACAGAGCTTGGTTTAGGCCTCCATTGAGATTGATAGTTCCAAGTGTGGCACTCCCGAAATGGAGGCCTAGAGGCAGGTCAACTTGTAGGGGCAGAGGACAAGGAGGTAGAGGTGACAGTAATAGGGATGGGGACAAAGGAGGAGGTGGACCACCCCCTCATCAGACACCACCCAAAGATCAGGCACAATGCACACCTCAATGGGTAGGGATATAGGATGATCAGTCTAGAGATGGGGATATAGCAATCCCACAATAGCAGCCACCAGGGCAGCGAGATCACAGAGATGCACTGCTCTAGCAGCTACAGGGTTAGATTCAGATATTGACTGTGGAGAGAGATCAAGCTCGGCAATAGGTTTTGACAGTCACCACTGAGAGGGACTAGGCTATATCCGAGAAGGATCAGGAGGTCGATCAAAGGTGATAGCTTGAGATTTTTACCTCATGCACACAGGGCTGATTAGTTTCCTTATGACCCTATAGAGAGGCAATCAGAGAGGCCGCGTACTATTGAGAGCACTATAGGTAGGTAGTTCCAGCAGCAGGTTGGGTGCCAAACTTCTCCCACCAGACAAGGATGAGGATGCTAGAGGATCATGGTGCTAGGCCAAAGGGTGAGGGGCACAGCCAGTAGGGCTAGCCCTTTGATCATAAACATTTTTCCATTTTTGATTCATGGGCTCTGATTATTGCCCCTACTGTATCATGTATTCTGATGTACACTTGATCCGATTTTATACCATGACAATTGTACATTTTTTATGATATATATGAGATGGTTTGATTAATGATATGCTTTGCAATGTATGATACGTGGATACACTTTAATTTCCTATGAGATGTTTATGAAATGCTTCTATTTTATGCTCATGCGATATGATATATGCTTCTATATGATGTGATGATGATTATGGATGTATTTCTTTTTGTATTTCTCTATGCATTTTGAATGTTAATTATATGCAAGTGATTTATGGATGTAAATGATATGCTCATGATTTCCATTAATGATTTGTGCAATGTATTTGTTTATTTTCCTTATGCAAAATCATGATGATGTATGATATGAGATGAATGCAAATGCAATGATTTCTTAAGATGCTTAGAATAACAAATCTATATTATTCCTCATAACTCAAGATGGTAATGTGAGATGATATGATGTGATATGATCTATATGATATGATATGCACTTATGCTGATGATTTTATGGATGCAAGGTGTATGCATTGGCAATGTTTTGATTAACTGTCATGGTACCATGTTAGTATGGAAAGAAGATAGAAGAAAAGAGATCCAATCAAGTTATTGAAATGATGATGATTTTCTTACTAGGAGTCAGGATTTTCAAAGGGTCAATTACTTTATGTTTGATAACACATGTAGGTACAATGCATCAAGGTATAAAGAACCAGGATGTCATGGTACCTAGTGTGATGGAATTTGACTTGACAATCAGATAGGAGTATTCTTGTTCACACTTAGCATACATAACCTTGTTCAGGATGTAGTTCGTATATTCTAAACATCTTAGGCCAAAACATAGAAAGACAAGCCTTCCTATGTGGTCAACAAGATGCCTAAAAAACCTTCCTACAAACCAAAAAAAGCATGCATGACTAAGTTATTTTACAAGAGTATCTCACTAGAGGACGATTTTTTTCTTTACTGTTTTCAAACATTTTTTCTGATTTTTTGGATTTTTGTATTTTTTGATTTTTTTGTTGTCACCAAGATACATGTTTTCCAGGTTTTCATCTGGGTGACCATTTTTTCAAGACATTTTCTAATTATTTTTGTATTTCTGGATTCTATACCTTGGAAGATTTTAGGCATAAAACTTTTTGAGATGGGAGATGTTCAGGGGCTCCTACAGAGGCTCGCCTTCTATTGTTGATAGTTGATATGCCCCTAATTTATAGCTTGCTATGATGATGAAAGGTCCCAACAAGTTGGGCTCAAATTTTCCTTTGCTTTCTAGATTTGGCATGTTCTTTTGGTTCTCTTTTAGCACAAGTTCATCGACTTGGAAGGTGTCTCTCTTGATATTCTTATTGTAGCTATGTTTCAAGTGATTCTGGTAGACCTGTAGATGGTTGAGGGCATCCATGCATCGTTCATCCGATAACTCCAGCTCATTTAACCTTGAAACTCAATATTCCTCATTTGTAATGAGGTTTTGCAGCGATATCCTTAATGATGGGAGCTCGATCTTGATTGGGAGGATGGCTTATGATCCATAGACCAAGGCAAATGGGGTGGCACCTATTGGCATGGGGATGTTGGTGCGGTAGGCCCATAAGGTGGGATTTAGCTGTAGATGCTAGTCACGACTAGAGTCATTGACTATTTTCTTAAGGATTTTCAAGATAGTTTTGTTAGTGGCTTCTACTTGGCCATTGTCTTGTGGGTAGTACGGAGTGGAAAAGTGATGTTGGATATGAAATTTGTGGCAAAGGTCACACACATCCTGATTTTTGAAAGGTGTCCCATTATTAGAGATAATGGATTGGGGGACACCGTATTGGAAAATGAAATAGTTCAGGATAAACTTGGATATCTGCTTTCCAGTGATGTAGGTCATGGGAATTGCTTCGACCCACTTGGTAAAGTACTCTATGGCGGTGATGATGGATCTATGGCCGTTGGATGAGGTGGGTGTGATTTTTCCTATGAGATCGAGCCCCCACTGTGAAAAAGGCCAAGGTGCAAAAATAGGATGAAGCTCTTGAGTTGGTGTATGAATAAGATCTCCATGCTACTGGCACTGTAAACACCTTCTGACAAAGTCGTGTGCCTCTCTTTCCATTGTTGGCCAGTAGTACTCGGTTCTCAGCAACTTCTTGGCCAAGGTCATACCACTTGAGTGAAAACTACAAGTGCCATTGTGAACCTCAATCAGAGTTGTCTCGGCTACCTCAGGTTTTAAGCAATGCAATAGGGTTCCCTCAATGCTCCTACGATAAAGGGTTTCTCCTAGGAAAACAAAATATAAGGACCTTTTGACAAAGGCTTGTTTAAGGTTTGGGGTTATGTCAGTTGGGAGGACTCCTATTCTCAAGTAGGTATAGATGTCATGATACCAGGGATCACCGGGACCAACGAGTTTGCACACATATTCTAACTCTTGTACCTTGAATGTGGGTAAAAGAAGCTGCTCTACCAACAATTCATGTTTTGAGACATTGTGAGGGATATCCAGTAAGGATCCAAGTGTTGCCATGGCATCAACTGCTCTGTTGTTAGCCTTTGGTATATGCTCAAAGGTGATATCAATGAATGATTCTTTGAGGCTCTCTACTAACTTCTTGTATGGTGTCAGCTTGTCATCCTTAGTTTGGTACTCATCATTGACTTGGTTGATAATAAGTTGTGAGTCCCCATAAAGTTTTACTGCCATGATCCAATACTATTTTGCAATCTTGAGACCTATGGTTAAAGCCTCGTACTCTGCAATGTTGTTAGTGCAGGGGAATTCCAATTTGTAGGATCTAAGAATACAATCCCCTAGGGGGTGATGAACAAAACACCGACTCCTTATCCATGTTGTGTGTATGATCCATTGAAGTAGAGTTTCCAGTGACCGATTGTGCTGAGATTAAAGATGGATTCATCTAGAAACTCTGATATGAGTGGATTTTCTGAATATATTGGAGCTTCTATCAGTTGGTTTGTAATCGCCTGCCCCTTGATAGCCTTGTGCTCTACATATTCAATATCATGTTCTGTCAATATCATGACCCACTTGGTTGTTCATCCTATGAAAAAATGTGAACCCCAATCCTATACCTACACAAAGACAAGAAGCAAACACATTAGTAAGCTCATATGCAAGATAAAACAAGGATTCCCCATGAAATCCATTTACAATGCTCAAATAGGAAAGAAAATGAAGAAATGAACAAGAAAGTAATGAAATCCTAATCAAGCAAGCAAAATTTTGATCCCATGGGGGAATTGGTGCCAATTGGTGTGTCAAAATTGGCCCTTTCCCAACTCCTTTGTAAGCTTTGTGATAATTTGTGGATGATTGAAGCTCCTTGATAAGATTTTGGCATAACCTTGCTATGAAATCATGAAAATGATGAACACTTGATGTAAAATGGATAAAGCTAGCTCTCAATGTGGAGAGAGTAACTTTTTTCTAGATTGTGCCTCCTAGAATGAGAGGAAGAGTCTCTAATTTATAGATTTCCAAATTGGAAGAAAGATTGAAATTGAGCAATGTGGGGTCATTCAACATCCTATGGCCAAGTGCTACTTGTAAGATGTGAATGGTTGAAGGTTTTGCACTTCTTGGTCAATCTGCATGATAAATGCCATTAGGTGGAATTTGAAATTGAGGAAATGACAAGTGAGAGGGAAAAAAAAATGAAGTTAATGCCACTTGGCTCAATCCACAGGGACATGTAAGAGGAGTTAATGCTTTGTTGGAAGGACAAATCCACTTGGATTTTGAATTCAAATTTGAAGGAATATTCCTCCTCTATTCCATGTTGAGAGAAAATAGGCAATTTAATAAATCGAAGTAATTGATTTATTGTGCAAGTTGCATTCTCTAGAGAATGTGACATGGATTAAGATTAAATTAATCAAAGTTTAATTAATTTAATGAGGAATTTGGAGATGTGACAATTTAGACTTAAATTTGATTTAAATCAGAATTGAGAGGAAAGGTTTAATTAAATAAATGTTTTGATTTATTTAACCAAAGGGGATAATGTTAGATTAAATCAAATAATGTTTAATTTATTCAATTTAATTAGAGGACTTTAGGGATTTAATAAAATAAGATGAATTATATAATTAAAGAGAGATTGAGGATTAATGATATTAAACTAATTAATTTAATCAACAAGGGAGAAAGACCTAATTGAATAAATAATGATTTATCTAATTAAGAGATGAAAAAGTGATGATAAGATAAGAATATGATTTAGGATGAAGCGATGTTAGTAAATCAGGATTAGGTGCATGCATATTTTATGTGTCTACATGAAGCATGGATGATGTTGAGGGTATGATCCCAAGAGGTGTTTCCACAATAGTACTTATGTCGTAATTGGAAGGGAGTTTAGCCCCTTCATTTTCCAACTCAAGTGTGTATTGGGAGGAATATAAACTCATCATATTATTGACAATTCGATTATTTTTAGGATTTCACACTAGCTCAAGGATTTCCTCTTGTTTCATCCCTAAGATGTCATTACTAATATCATCTACTTGACCCTCCTCTTGAGGGGTTTGTGATGGTAGAGAGGAGTTGCTTGGAGGATTGCTTGATCCCACATGATTCATTTCAAGAGAAGTTTGACTTAGATCACTTGAAGTTGATGTTTCCTTGGTGATTTCCATATTCTTCTTGTGTTGTGATCTTGTTTGCACCATAAAATAGAGATCGATTGATCTAATATTAGGCACAAAAAGAGAAGAAATAGGATAGTTTAAGCATCAAAGTGATGATGGGGGATGAGATAAACAAAAGATGGATGATGCAAATGAATGAAACTCTTGATAAAATCTAAGGGGGGGCTAAAATTTAGGACTTGATTTGATTGGATTTTGATTGATTGATTTGGATAATGAACTTGTAAACTCTAGGAGAGTGTGTTGGCCTAGAGTGAACTTGTTCACAAGAGGATAATTTGACTAAAGGTGTAAAGAAGGATTCATCAAGACACCCTAGTCAAATAGGATATGAATGCCTAGACCTTGAGATGTTGGATTTTATCAAGAGGTAAAATTGTTCACAAAGATTGATAATTTGGTCAAATATGTGGGGAAGGATTCATCCACACATATCTAACCAAACAAGATGAGTTTGATTTTTGCCTAAAATTTTAGCATAAGTGATGTTTTCAAAATTTTCAAGAGTTTGTTGGTGAGATGATGTTTGATTTTTATGGTTGAGAGATGGGTGAAAAATGATTGATTTTGATCCTAATTTTTACCTAGATAAAACTCTTTCCTACAAGACCTCAGTTTTGAAGAACACGCTTTGACACTTCTTATGTTAGAAAAGAAAACCTTTGAAAGAGAGCTAGATTTTTCTGAAAATAAAACTCATACAAGTTAGGGTTGCTTTTTGAAGCTTTCTTGTAGAAGTTGTAATCCAATGTTTCTCTTACTTCAAGAAGTCTTCCAAGATGCTCCTCACAAGCTTTTGGACTAAGACTTTTGAACTTTGGTTTTTGAATTTTGATTTTGTGGGAAATCATTTGAAAGAACACATGTGTGGGGTACAATTGTTATTTACTTTGCTTAATGAGTTATTTTTACCATAAACAAATCTTTGATTTAAGTTTCAAACTAGATGTCAAGTGTCTTAATTTATTTTTATCCCACAAAGTCCATTATGTGGAAAATCAAGGAAATTAAGGAAAAATTTTCCTATTGTTGACTTTAGTGAAAAAAAATGATGATTAAACCCAAATACTTAGAAACCTCTAAGGACAAAATCCCTAGGGTAAGCAAGAGCACTTGGATTTTCTGAAGATATTTGTTTCCTCCAAAGGGTTTGAAATTTTTAAGCTTTTGTGAATGTTTGTTTTCAAATGTTTTGAGACCCAAGCAAAGTATTTTTGATTCCAAGATCATGCACAATCCTAGGTGAAAAGACAATATTTGTTAGGTTCCCACTTAGATAAATCCAGCTGCGCATATTCAATGTGGATGATTAGATGCTTCACCACACAGGCTCCCCCTTACAGTGCACTCGCTTCTCAAGTCAACCAAGCATCAATACCCATGAATCTCCCATGGCATACTTTTCATCTCTACAACATAACTGCATGTTACGTGGGGCGGCTTCAAAGGACATGACCTTTTGCACCAAAAAATAGAAAGGATTTTGGCCTTTGCTAAACAAGGGGTTTTAAAGTGGGAATTCCATTTGTGGGGGACTATCCATGCGGTGAGAGACCATTGTTTCCCTTCTCATCATAATAATCCTCATGATTCTCAAACTTTCCTCGAGAATACACACTTATATTTTGGTTCTAAGTTGCTTGGATTTAGCGTGTTTCCGGTTGGGTCATTCCCTGGGGTGATTAATTTTTCCCACCAGGTAGGCCCTCTAAGATAAAAAAAAAATGAGCAAACATATCCCGTAGTTCGATCAACCTTCATTGAAAAAAAAAGGGAGAACACTCACAATATGCCCCACTCACACTCGGAAGATTGGTTCAATTTCTAATCCCAAATGAAATGTGAAGGAAATCACTTACGTAACTTAATGTCACCAAAAGGCCGTTTCATTCTCAAGATCACTATAAAGCATGAGAGAAGTGCATACTTCCTTTTGATGATATTACTTTGGGTAATTAATTACAAAACAAAGAAGCACTTTTTCATTTTAAGTCCACAAAGCAATGATTTGATTCTTTTTAGTGCACCAAAATGAAATATGTAATTTTCCTTGTTCAATTGTTAATCCTCAAACCAAATCTAATGAGTTTTTCCTAGATTTCCTTTTATCCCTTTGTTGCAAAATCGAAAAAAATTTGTAGTGTTCTTTTTAGAGCCTAAAAGAAATTTAGTGTCTCCTAGAAGTATGAAGGTAATCAAATCCTTAGGAAGGGATTATAAGTTCTCCCAAAGTGTTCAAAAAAACTTAGTACAATAAGACAATAATGTCATAGTGAAATATTATTCTTTGTTCCCTCATTGCCTCAACCTGCAAAATTGATTAGAACCAAGAAATCAAGAGACAACAAATAGGTTAGGAGATCAAAAAATCAGAAACAAAAAAAAGAAGATGTCACAATAAATTTTGAAGTTTTTACTCCAACCCAATGGTGCAGTTTGCGGGTGCAACAGAGTTTAGAAACTCTAGTGGCACAATATAGCACCAGTAATTTCTGTGAGCGGTGCTCTGCAGTGAAATAGAGACCGCGATTGTGGCTCTGTTTACCCAACAGTGAAGTTTGCAATTTGGTAAGTCTGCGGCCAAGTTTAAAATTTTAAAATTTTAGGCGGGAAAACACCAATGACAGAGTTTGGAAGTTTAGGCAATGCAATATAGCATCGCTTGGTAGTCAGCAGCTGAGTTTCCTAGAACCTGTAAAAAAACATAAAAAAGCATAGAATTTTCTAAAAAAAACATGATTAGAACTTGAGATTAGCTCTTCTTCTAGCACCAAAACGTGAACCTCAGTCCTAGACCTACACAAACATGAGAAACAAACACATAATTAGATTCATATGCAAGTAAGAACAAAGATTCCCCATGAAATTCATTAGCAATGCTCAAAATAGGAAAATATGAAGAACAAGACACGAAAGTAATTAAATCCTAATTAAGCATGTAAATCCTTAATCCCATGGGGGAATTGGTGCCAATTATGTGTAGAAATTGACCATTTTCCAACTCCTTTGTAAGCTTGATG
Organism: Sequoiadendron giganteum; assembly: GCA_007115665.2. NCBI lineage: Eukaryota > Viridiplantae > Streptophyta > Pinopsida > Cupressales > Cupressaceae > Sequoiadendron > Sequoiadendron giganteum. The sequence continues at coordinate 151,319,129 of CM021106.1, read as the reverse complement.
AAGATTGATCCACTTGATGGTGAAGAACAATATGATTCCTTGACAAAATCTGCAATAACCTAGCTATGATGATGAAAAGAAGCTCAACAAATGGATGAAATTTCTCTAAATGTGAAGATAATAACTTTTCTCTAAGTGTGGATGATAAATGAGAAGGAAAGCCTCTTATTTATAAATGTGATTGAGAGAAGAAGAGGTAAAATGGATGATTGTGGGATCATTCAACATCCAATGACCAAGTGCCACTTGTCAAGATGTGACTGGAGGAAGGTTGTGCGCATTTTGATGAATGAGCCAATAAATCTTATTAGATGGATTTTCAAATTTATGAAATGACTTGTTGAAGAGGGAAAGAAAATGACTTAAATGCCACATGGCTCAATGCACAAGGACATGTAAGAGGAGAATGAATGCTTTGTTGGATGTACAAATCCACTTGGAGAGATTTCAAATTAGGAGGAGTACTCCCTAAATATGCCATGTTGAGAGAAAATGTTTATTTAATAAATCAATTAAATGTATTTTCATGTGCAAGTGGAAAAATCTAGAGAAATTAAGAGATTTGGATTAAACTAATCAAGATTTGATCAATTTAATAAGAGATTAGATGATGTGACAAATTTGATTTAGATTTTGTGATTTTATTTAAATCAAAGTTGAGAAGAAAATGGTTTAGGCTTTAATTAAATAAAGATTTTGATTTATTTAACTAAAAGGGGATGATGTTAAACTAGATTAAGTAAGGTTTAATTTATTTAATTTAACTAGATGACTTTAGGGATTTAATTAAATAAAATGAACTATTTAATTAAATAGAAACATAGGGTTAATTGAATCAGGTTGACTAATTTAATTAACAAGAGAGAATGAATTAATCAGATAAATAATGATTTATTCAATTAAGGGATGAAAAGTGATGACAAGCTAAGAAAATGATTTAGGATGAAATGATGTTAGTAATCAGGATCAAGTGTGTTGGTACATTTTTCGTGTCTACACCTACTAAATTAAATAAATATAAGATGTTTTCTTTTATTCCCGAGATCATTCTTAAGAGCCATGAGGGAAGAACATACATAGACAAGAAAATCCTCAAGTAAACAATAAAATAAAAATATTAAGGTATTTTTTATCTCCAATTTTGTACTAAGCATGAGGAGAGAGCATACATACCCAAGGACTTACCAACCATGAAAAAAAATTATTTATTAAAACCCAAATTCAAATGTGTGGTTTATTTTAAATAAATTGAAAGAATAATGAAAGAAATCCTTGCAAGAAGATTCATTATTAGTATCAAGCTTATTGTCTTCACCCAACATATGCCACAATTGCACAAATATATTAGTATAAATACAAAATCAAGCACAACTTAGGGTTAGGGTAAACTTTAAATAACTTTCTCAAATGCACTACTATAATATTTAAAAGCATTGTTGTAAATTAAATTAGTAGTGTTGACATACCTCAGAAGAGTCATTGCAACTGATCAGAAGCATTGAGTCATGTCAAATGTATTAAGTCACCAAAAAAGTGTCATTATAACCTAAAATTACAAGAAATAGAGAATTATTAGTTTATCAAAAGTATATAAAATCTACAACATCACTATAATTATCAATTGCATTATTTTTTCTCAAAAGCATCACTGTGTAGAGATGAAAAGTGTCGATCTTCTTCAAAGGCATCTTTGTAACCTATAACTAAACACAAACTACAAATGACATTAAATCTGAGACGTTGGTTCTATGAGATGTGTCAAAATGTTGAACGAGAATAATGGGAAATTAATAAAGATACAATTAAAGAAATTAGGGTTAGAAAACATCAAGAACCAATAGAATAAAGAAATATTAAACACATTAAATAATCAAGTTGAATGCAAATGAATCAATAAGTAAAACATAAATAAAGAATACATATCAAAATTAAGATTTGATTTTTCAAAGAACATGCAAAGCTAGTACTCTATTATTTTGAATTATGTAAATTCAATATGTGTATTGCTCAATTGTGTATAACCCATGTTGCAAAATCTTGGTTGATGATGATCTCAAAAGAATGTCAATTTCCCATAAGAATTGTGAATGAGTTTATGAAGAAGATTACTTGTATTATAGATTCCTATGAGATTTGATTAATGGTGGAGATTAGAGGATAAATATCAACTTATGAGATTAGATCAAGAGATCAATGGACGTAAATGAATGAGAGCTTTGAGTTAATTGAAAATATTTTCTTATTTCAAGGGAATTAGTTTGAGATATTTTTGAGGGAAGATATTTTGAAACTTAAATATTCCCTTTTTTTTGAAATGGAATATGTCATGTAGAAGTTGGAGGAGAATTAGTTAATTAAATAATTAAAAAATATATAATTGTGAGGTAAGATGAAATTAGGACCTTTAATTGAATAATTAAGTTATTTAATTAAGTGAGAGAGAGAGAAAAATATTATTAATTAAATAATTGAAATTGTTTAATAATGGTGGGGAGATAGAAATTTGAATTTCATTAAATAATTCAAAATTATTTAATCAATGTGATTTAGAGGAAAAATGATGTTTTTTTATGAACTAATTAAGTGATATAAATTATTCAATTAATAGAGGAAATTAATAAATTTAATCAAATAATTTGGAGATTATTTAATTAAAATTAATGAATTAGGAGATAGTGAGGAAGATGATGTAAAATAGAAAATTATGATTGCATGATCCATTCAAACACTTTTAGGTATCTACACATTAAACTAAAATATAGTGTCAACCCATATTACCTTTTTGAGCATAATAGTTCATCTATACATTTGTAGCATAAAAATTTGTACTCCCTTATTGATAGTTCAATTTCATGCTTAGTTTAGACCTACTTTAGTGACCCTTGCATTTATGTACTTTTAAAATCTCCTAATTAGGCCCTAACCTTCTAAATTATGCATTCAGATGCCTATTTTATCATTTTTTGAGAAATTGCAAGCATTGAGCAAATGTATTCATTTAATATCTTTCCCTCGACACCATATTTTCTAGAAAATAGGGACAATATAGGGACACCCTTTGGAATCTAAGTACCCATATTTTATCAAGATCCAAATTTAAATATGTTAGTATTGGCATCTTAACATTTAAAATTCAAGTTGCAAATGTCAACAATAGAGATTTAATTTTCAAGAAATTTGAATAAATGCCTATAAATACCTAGTTATTGCATCATTTCAAAGAGCGGGGAGAATTTTTTGAGAAAGAACTATTGTCAAGAGCAATTTAAGAGAAAAATTTCAGAGCTTTATTATAACAATTCAAGATCCAAACATCATGTGAGTTCATATGTGTTCATGTTATCATTGTTTGTGAAGGGTAACCCTTGTTCTAGGTCTCCAAGTAATTCAAGAAATCAAGAAAGAAAGGTACAATACCTTGAAGTGATTTGAATGACCACATTCCTTCAAGGAATCCATTAAAGGTTTGTGAGATGTAGCATGTTTTTTCTTCAACACTCCTTCATATCATTGACATTGCTATTGTGGAAGTCAAAAAACTAAAATGGGGTTTGACTATGAAAAACCCTAAATGGCACAACTCTTTCCCTCTCTTTGAATGTGTAGGCTTCAAGTATAATGAGGATTTAAGGATGCTTAAAGATCATTTACCCATTGTTGCATTTAAATCCCTACACCTTGTGAACTCACAAAAACTCACCAACAAAATTATATGACAGTGATTTCACAAGTTTGCAAATGGAAATAAGAGTCTCAAATCTAATATCAAAATACTACAAAAACAAAGAAAGACATCCCTACAAGGACAGTGATACCCTTGGCTACCTAAGTCCTCCTATAGTGATTGAATTCAATTTTTTCTAGGTACATAGCACTCTGACCTTCCTGGATCTACCTACAAACTTCTGTTACCACTTAGTAGTCATCATTTTCTTTTATTTATCATATGAGGGAACATATTCTAATTAGTTTAATAAATTTTAATCAATTCTAGTCGATTTCTGAAGCTCAAAAAGATATAGATCCATGTTTGATTAGCTCACCTTCATGGTTGAAATTCAATCTAATTAGCTTGTTTATTTGCATCATAATACATACCTTTGATAAAGGAGGAAAATTAATCATAGCTTTTATACATTAAACTTAGGGTTCCCTTTTCTATGTTACACCATCTTAAAGTCCACCCAAGAAAAACACTTTCCCATCTATATTGAATTCATTTTTTTTACAAATAGAAATTTTCATTCCATATAAATGAAATGAAACATGTACCATTGATCCCCTTCACACTTCAATCAATAAATCTGCTAAAAAATCATCCATGTCCAACTATGTTCAAGAGATACTAATCAACTATGTCTAACTTCCAAGCATAAAATTATTCATACTTAGTGAACCAACACCAATGTGAGGTCATGTGGTAATGTGCACCTAAATCAATAATTCACACACATTTTGATGCATCTTTATTCAACAATATAACAAATACATCACCATCATTCTAGGAGAATATCTAAGATTTATCATAAGAGTCATTATTTTTGTTATTTTTCATACTCTTGTTTTTTCTTTGTAATAATTTTAGAAATTTCTAGTTTTTTATGTTTTCTAACATAATTCCTTGGAACTTCAATTAGACTTATATTTTCCATTCAATTTGGATCTTGAATTTTTTTTTTTCTATCCTTCATATTTCCTTTTTATTTAGATCTTCTATGAAATTCAAGGGCCTCATTAGCTATTTTAGAATATTTCCTCTCAATCTCTTGAAAAAGTAGCAATGAAATTTCCTCATCCATTTTCAAAATTATGATCATGTTTGATTGGGAAAAGGGATCTATGTCCTAAATCACACTTCTATTAATTGGTCTAGGGTGGATTAAAAAATGATCTCAAAGCCTGATTGACTACAAACCTAAATAGAGGAGTCAAAATGGTGGATTGGAGTTTTAATCAACTAGTGTTTTTATGTTTGGAGGATTGATGATGATTAACTGATTGTAAAATTATAGAATTCTAATATTAATGATGTTTTTAATAGGTAAACAATGAGAATGTAGCAAAATTTTATGATTTCTAAGAAAATAAATGAAAAAAAATAGAAACAAAATCTAGAATGGTAGGAAGAAGACATAGAAGAACCTTCCATGTAAATTTGGTGATGAATTACCTGGCCTAGGGTCTGTTGTACCCTAGAATTTCCTCCTTTTGAGGATCTAAAAGTACAAGCTTCAAATATCTTGTCTATAGCTCATATTCTCCTAGTCTTAGTAATGAAACTTCATTTGTTTATGAGGAAATCTAGTTTTCGTAGATTGAGAACTTGTACGAATTGAAATAATGAATGATAAATTAGTCTCTTTCTTCCTCCAATTAGCTTTACATCTGAAAACATGCACACATAAAAGAAGGGGAAGGGTTTTGACATATAGGGGCTTTCCTAAGTCAAATCTCATTTTGGTATTTCTACCTCTACAATGGTTATGGTGATGTAAAACATAAATCTTACCCTTAGTAAGTGAAATGAAAAAAAATGTGTTTTGGAAAAATGAGGGGGGTTAAAATATGATATGAAAAACCTATTTTCCACTATTTCATTAGGAAATTAGATCCTCGTAATGAATTTATTATCTACCCTTAGGTAAATCAACCCAATGTGAATCTTCAAATTTCCTTATGGCTGAAGGATGGGGGTCAAGATCAAAAAAACACTTTGGGGAGAAAAAAAAAAGATAGAAAATCAACCCCAAAATGCAATCCAACACTTGAAACAACAATGATAAACTCAATATTTGAAGAAATAGAAAATAGAATGCAGATTTGAGAAGGGAAAAAAGTTGTGTACCAGTCACGAAAACTACCTTTTAGAATTTGATCTGAGACTCATTTTCCCATTGGAAAATGGGGCCAAGTACATCAGTTTTAGCAATATTTCAAGAGCCTCTGGTATAGATCTAACACTTTTTATTTATCCATGTTTCAGTGTCTGAAAGTTGGAAATCTTATTTGCAAGTGAGATTTTGTGATTTGACAATTTAAAAACTTTTGCAAATTTTACAACATTATAAATATTTCTCTTCAAAAGGTCTTCAAGTCTTCTTCAACCTAAATCTACAATCAAAAACACAAGAGACAAAAATGTTTATTTTGGGTGAATGGGGATTTTCCTTGGCCAAACCCCATTTTGGTAATTAAACCTCGAATTGAATTAATGCATGAAAGAGGGAATGAAGAATGAACATAGCTATGTTACCACTGAACAAACCCTTGTATGAAACCTTGATATTGGAGATCTTAGGTGGTCTAAAAATTGCATGAAATGGCTTAATTGGATGCGGATCTCAACACTTGAATATTGCTTGAAATTATACTTTGAATGCTTTAATTAATCTTTAAACCTACATCACAATGCTAGCTCCAAAAACATGCATGATGCAAGAAGACTTTGACATGATGAAAAAATTTTGAATGTTGCAATAAAACTCTAATATATTTGTTCTTGAATTCTTTTGATTTCTCTTGAAATGATTTTGTAAATCTCATAAAATTTCTAGGTGAAACTTAGTTAAATGACCTTATATTTTTAGTTATGTGTCCTTAATTTCCTAAAATTCAAATATCACAAGCTCACATTGAATTATGGATTTGAAAACATTAAAATACTACCAAAAACATAATTTATATTTAGGTCCTAAGGTTTAGGGAGGACACATTCGCCCATGGGTGAATGGATCCTAGGTCCATAAACCTGGAACAATCATTTCTCAATGTAAGGTTCTATGTTTAGGCATTAATTATTGTTAGGTTTCCCCTTTGAAAAATGTAATTAATTAGGCTTGTAAATGAATTAAAGGGATAATTAAGGTCAATTAATTAAAAGGGACCAAATAAGTGTGTAACTGTAAGGAGGTACATTTAACAACACTAAATTAATGAATTATTAAGTCCAATTTAAATAAGGAGGGCCAAAACAAGTGAGAAAATGTAAAGGGTTACACTTTTCTACGTTACATTTATCCCCCACTTTAGTGAGAGGTTGACCCTACATCAAACTCACACTAAAGTTGATAATCAAGAAAGGTCTAATTGTACAATCATTGGAAGGATAATATGACAAAGATCAGGGAAGGTGATCAAGCCTCCAAGATCTAAGATCTCATGGAAAAACCAAAAAATGCATGAGGAGAAACATGCCTTTGTTGAACATATATATATGCAGCAATGACAAGATACTCAATCATACAATGTCAAAGACTCAAAGAAAGAGAAAAAGGAAAAGGAAAAGAGAAAGGATAAATAATCAACTATCCAACATGATATGGAACAAGCCTCAATTGTTTGTCCAAAAATGTTTACAATTGGAATAGGTTTCCCACTATGCAAACAACAATGCATGCTCACTTGGGCTAGTGAAATCCATTGTCTACTAGGTGAGTCCCCAATGGTGGAAAATGAGAGAATCTTATTAGGCTCCCATACCATAGCAAGATTCTACCTCTGATAACTTATAAGGAACCACACAATTTTAAATTTTAGCTCTATAAGGCCTAGCAAGTTGTGTTATGCTAAACACTTATGAACAAACAAGGAACCACATGAAATAAAAGTGTGTTATGCTTGGTGGACATGAAAAAGGGTTGTAACTTTGAGCTTCACAAGGTTAGCAAGTTGCATTACGCTTAGCACTTATGAACAAAAATGAAAATAGGATAAGACATGTTCAAAGGTATTTTTCTTAGATCATGTAAGGTCTTATCTTAGGGAACATCATGTCTAATGTCTCTAAGAGAGGACAAGTCTAGGATAAAAGATTCACAACTTAGGGAATGCACTTGGTGGCATTGCAACTAAGAGGAAAGTTGTATGCCAAGAAAGGTCACATTCTTAGAGGACATAAAACCCAATGACACCACCTAGAAGAAGACACATCACAAGAAGTAAGAATACCTTGCAATGAAACATGAGAAATAGTCCAAGATCTCAAAAGTAATAATGCCAATGTATGATCCCACTTTAAAGAAATTGCTAACACCTTGATGTTAGCAATTAATTTAAAGTAGAAAATGATAAATTATAACAAGAAAGAGGACATGAGAGCTTATTTCTATGCCAATTCATATGTTTCCAAATGAAGCTAAGGTCATAAACAAGGAAGGGATTTCCCCTAAAATAAAATACCAAAATCACACATAAGGGATCCATGGATTTAGGGTCAATGTACATGTCTTTTCTACAATGATATTATAAAGCTCATAAACATCATCATTCCCCAAATAAATCATCTAACAAGAAGAATGACACATAGAGAGCAAAAAAAAAAAATACTTTCGATTCAACATGGAAGAGACCTAAATGTCTTGATGCCTTGTGTCATTCCCAAAAGGGAAACACAAGAAAAGAGAAAAAATAAAGGGGTTTATGACATATAGAATAATGAAGGTATAAATATGTAATGATAAAAATAGGATGCTCCACCTTTTAGGAGATGAAGCATAATGAGGGGTTTGTATTTCACTATTATTACATTCAAGGAAACCCTAGAGATCTCAATCTAGGGATGGAATGAGAGAGATATTTACTAAAGGTTGCCCTAAAGTGTGATTAATGACTAAAAGAGGGTTCACCACCAAGCTAGGGCTTGGAAAGACAAGAAATGAATGTAACATGCAAAGTATCATGCAAAACCTAACTAAATGACCTAGGAAATGAAACTAAAATATAGAATAAAAGACTGAGAAAGTACAAAGGTTCACCTAGAAGAAGGGTGAGGTCAGAACAAGCTTCAAAACCTTTAAATATATTTTTTTAATGTCCACTAGGACTTATACACCAATCTGGGAAATTTAGTCCCAAACTAGGATTTCTATGCCAAAATTGGAATCTCATAGTGGTTGTTCTAAATTCACTAAAATTTGGAAAATTTGTTGTACTATGAATCAAACGCTACAAGTGGCGTATCAGTCCCACTCTAATTTTTTAGAAGGTTAACACTTGAATCTGTACTCCTGTCTCTACTCTTCCTTCCACACTTCATTTTTGGATCTAAAACCCTGATTTGTAACCTGTAGATGACTTTCTATGAAGATAAGAACCTTTTAAAAACTAGGAAAAATTTCACCAATCTTGAAACTTAATATTCCAAGATCCTTCAAGCTCCAAGACACCTAGATCTATAATCACACATGTAGAGCAAGAAAAACTTGTTGATTGTTAGGAAATAAGGGTTTTCCTTAGTCAAACACCATTTAGGTAATTAAACCTTGTGATGAAACAAGGAAAAATGAAATATGAAACATGAATAATGATACCTTGAATTATGTATTGAGGTGTAAATAAACAATCTAACATGAAGTGGTAATGGGGAATGCAGATCTTGATCTTGAATATGGATATGAAATAATTCTTGCAAATGGATCTTCAATGCTACATTACAACACTAGCTCAACAACATGCTTTATGCCTTATGATCTTGACATCATGATGGATCTTGAATTGTTACAAAAAATTATGGAAAATTCTACCCTTTAATGCCTTAGAAATACTCTTGTAAACTCTCTTAACACTCTTGTGAAGTCTTGGAATGATTAAATTTTGAAAGCTTATGCTCATATCATGAATTCTTAGGTGAAATAATGATTTGATACCTTGTTTATATAGGCAATCTATCCAATTTACTCTTTATTAGATCCCAAAAGTAGAAATTCATGAGATTTGAATTCAAACCCCTAATTTCCCATTCAAAACCATAAAGAGGGGCCAAATGGGACTCATATGTAACTTATGGCATATAGGTCCCATCTCAATGGGACTCATACACCCAAGGTGGCGTATGTGTCCCACCAGGCCTTTTCAGGTGAAGGGAATATCAGGGAGTTAAGAAATTGAGTATATTTGATGTTTAGGTTGGGATTTCAGTTGAAGTAAGCCTCGTGATGCATAATATAGGGTCTTAGGGGCCTATTAATGATGATATGAAGGTCATAAATTCAATAGGGCCCATAATTTAATGTGAAGGTGTAAATAAATAAACTTTACAACATTAATTAAGGAAAAATTAGGTTTATTTAGCCTGAAGGGACCCTAAATCTAGTGTGAATTTGTGAAAAACATTACAACACTAGATCAAGCCAATAATAATTCCACATTAAGTAATAATTTGTACCATATCCAAAAGGGATTACAATTTTTGTCATAACATATAGGGCCCACTTTAGTGAGAGGAGGAACTTGCTTCAAACTCACACTAAAGTAGACATTCAAGAGGGGTCCAAGTATACCAATGCTAGCAAGATAGGATGACAATAACCAAGAGGGTTGTGCAATCCCATAGGATCAATATCATATGGAAAATTAACATAATCACAAAGGGACACACACATGGTGTACGATATGAAACATCAAGATACACAAAAATGCAATGCCATTGATTAAAAGAAAGAAAAAAAATTAAGCGAAAGTAAATAGAGGTGGATCAAGCCTCAACCATTTTCCCAACACAATGTGGATCAGATATAAGATATTTTTCCAAAGATACATTCTCACTCTGAGGCAATGAAAATTTAGGTTGTCTATTGGGTGAGTATCCAAAGGGTGGCTTAGTGAGAAAGTCATGACTCTAGATCAGCTTCTCACTGTATAATGAGAAAGTCATGACCATGTTTAGGATTCTAATCATACTAACCATACCAAAGCTATACCTCTTGATAAATTTGACAAGGTGTAACAAAAAAGTGAACTTTGAGCTTCATGAGGCAATAAAACATTCTTATGCTTGACACACATGAATAATCAAGATGGCACCATAGGCAAGCAAAGTGTGTTATGCAAGGTGGCCATATAGTAGTTATTGTACATGAGAAATAGTGTAAGGTACATTCAAATGGATTTTTCTTAGTTCATGTAAGGTATATTCTTAGGTAACACTATGCCTAATGTCTCCAAGAGAGGACAAGTCAAAACAATATCATGCTCTCAAAGGATATTAAGCCCAATGAAACCACCAAGAAAAGGACACATCACAAGAAAACAAAATATAACATAGTGAAACATGAGTGTTGATGAATTTCCCCACTTTAAAGAGGTTTATAACACCATTGACATGAGAAATTTCTTTAAAGAGGTAGAAGACATGAGAGGTTATTTGAAAAGCACTATGCCAAGGCATATTTTTTTGAAGGAGACTGGATCATGAATAAGTATGTCACATGTGAGCCAACTTAAGGAATGTCATACACATCCTAAGATTGCTCTTATATATACATGGAAGGTGATCAAATAGCCAAAAGAGACAATGAGAAGTGCCATACAAGGAAACGGTTGCCTAATCCCTTGCCTCCACTTAGTTCAGGACAAGGATGAGCCAAAATTATTGATGAGAAACATGCTAGAGTGAAAATAAATATCAATTAGAGAAATTGTGTTCCCCAACATAAGGAAGAGCACCACACTCCTTAATATGTTGAATTATATCACTTAAAGCCTTAAATTGATTAGTATAATGACCATCAACTCTATGATATACACAAAATGAATTTTTGTAGTAAAATTTCTTTTATGTTTTTGGAGGGAGAGATATCAAAAAATCTTGGAGAAGGCTCAAAAAGATACCATCTTTATCAATGGTAAAATATGTTCCTTTATTTTGTGACAAAGATATCTCTTTCTTAGAATTTGTTGTCATACTTACATAAGACTCTTTATATTATGATATTTGTAATCTCCTTTATAGGAGGGTGTAAAATCTATCAAATTTGAATCATAAGTGTTTTATGTGATGAAATTAATGTTAAGCAAGGATTTTGTTGTTTCTTTCATTTATTACAAAGGATAGTAATCAAGACCACTAGTGTCTATGAGATCAAGATGCACTAATGTTAAACCTGTCTTAGAAGAATCTTTTGTAAGAGTGTTGATATTAAGTGAAGGCTTGCTTGTTTCTTTTGAGGGAAAATAACCAAGACCACTAGTCTTTTCTTTCATGTTAGGCTCTATAGGGACACATATACCTTGTTCTCTAGCACCACATCCTTTTCCACTATATCCAAGTTGTTTCATCAGTTCATAACCTCTTCCATAAAGCTTTTTCATTTCTTTTTGATTCGGTGGTTGTTCATAATCAACTTCATCAAAGTTTTTTGTATAATTTTCTTCATTTTTTAAGGTGGTTGAGGTAGATGCTTTCAAAGGGTCTTCCAAATTTTGTGTTGACATTACAAATTTTTATTTTCCCTTTTCAGAGTCCTTGTTTATGATTTTGAATTCACCCATGAATGATGTGAAATCTAAGGAACCCCACTCATCTTCTAATTACTTCATGATTTCCTCAATGTGGTTTTCTTTATCTTTTTCTTGCACTTGTTCTACTTGTGTAGTTGGTGTCAATGTCTTCAAAGGATTTTCCTTTTTTTTTCTCAATGTTTAAACAACTATTTGGTTCAGGGTCAGCTTTGAGTGTGTATACTTTGTTATAGACATACTCCATTACATGATGAAGTGTAGATGACACCCCATTCATTACATGAATCCATGCTCTACCTAACAAAATATTATATGAAAGATCGTGAGGCATACCATGGATCAATGTTTCTAATGTGCCCTTTCCAGCTATAATAGGAAAAGTGATCACACCAAGAGGTTGTTTTTCTACATTGTCAAATCCCATAATAGATAAAGAGTTAGGTTGAATTTTTGATTTATCCACACCAAGCCTATCCAAAAGGCTCACACTACACACATTAAAGGCATAGCCATTTTCAACGAGGGCTATTTTTATTCCTCACCCATAATTGGTAGCTATTATCATGAGAGCATCATTTTGTTTGTGTACTTCCAAGGGAGGGAGCTCACTTTGGTGGAAAACAATGTCAACTTTTATTCCTTCAATCATTGTTACTACGTCATTTGGTTGCACATTAGAAGGGATGGAAACTTGTTGTAAATCACTTTGAATCATGTTATGGTAATGAGGGGAGGCTCGAATAAGGTTCCGTAATGATATATTAGCAAGATTATTCTTAATTTTTTGCACAAGATCATATTCCTTTCAACTTTGTGGAGGCAAATGAGGAGGACCCAACAAGATAGGGTGAGGAAATGGGAGGAATTTTGAAGGTGTTTTTCATGTTTTTTTTATTTTTTCAAGTGTTATATATATGAGAAATGGTATTAGAAGTTCATTGTTGTGAAAAATTACTCTTAGGTGGGTAAAGGATAAGTTTAGGTTTGTTTTGAGTTGGAGGTTTGTGTGAAGGTGGGTAAAGGATGAGTTGAGGTTGAATAATATTAACACCCCTTAGTGAAGGAGAGTCTAATGTTACTTCATCATATTCATCTAAGGACAGTATGTCAATATCTTCACTGTTATCATTTTCTTGCACCATGATATCCTCTATAGGAGGAGAGTTTTTAGGAGAACTACAAACTAGATGTTCATGAAATTCCAAGGTTGGTTCTTCTAAAATGACTTCAATGCAAGTAGGGGGATGATCAATGGTTTTATTTTCTTGTTCAATAAGGGTTTCACTAGGGGAAGAGGGATAAAAAAGAGTCTCATGACTTTCATCGATTAGGTTTTCTAACATCAAGTATCTTCTTCATAACTAGGAGAGATACTAGGAGAAGAACAAATGAGATTGTCATGATTTTCCATAATTTCATTCCTTTGTCCTATAATGTATTCCAAAATAGGATAAGTAAGGCAAGTAACATAAAGAGGGTTGTTATAGGTCTTAAATATTTTATCATCTAATGCCAACCTATCATCTTCATTTACAATATGATTGTCATGATTCCTTACAACTGCATCCTCTTCCATTAAAATGTTCTATCAAGCAAGAGGTGAATGGAAACTAGGTAAGGTGATATTTAGAAATGTGTCTATGATCTCATTATCTTGTGCCAAAATATCTTCCCAAGGGGGAGGAAGAGAAGGAAAAATAATACTCTCATGATTCTCAACGATTACATCCTCTTCCACGAAGATACCTCTGTCACTAATAGGAGAGGTATCGAGAGAAGAACAATTACAATCGTCATGGTTATCTATGATTGTATCCTATTCTATCACAACATTCCCATAAGTAGGAGAGATAAGAGGGGTTTTACGTTTAAGGAAAGCATTAAAATTTTCACTCTCTTGTAGTAAGAGACTCTCGTAACTAGGAAATGTATTGAATGAATGACTAACATGCTTATTGACTAACTTTTTCTTTCCAAATTTGGAAAAGGTAGATACCAAAATTTTGTGAAAACTAACCTATGCAAACTTAAAATGGAAAGAGACTTAAAATCCAAAGCAATGACCTACAATGAAATGTGTAAATGCAATTTTTAGATTTCAAACAAGGTAATTTACTACTTACACTATGCAACAATTTGAAAAATGAAATATCATAAATGCAAATTTGGAATTGAGAAATGCATGAAATGAATTGATTTAAGCTAGATCTAGTGAAATGAATGTAACAAAGACTCAACCAAATGTAACAAATAAATAATGAGAAAAAATAGAAGTGCAAAAGAAAGGTTTTCAATGTTGTAAAAGGTAGTTTTAGGGTTGATCTAGGAGTAATTCACCGAGAGGGGTGTATGAGTCATATTAAGGTTTTTTTAGGGGTTTGAATGTTGACAAAAATTCACCACAAAATACTTAGAAAGCAAGAAAAACCACCTATACTGGGACTAAATCACCTAGAGGGGCATATGAGTCCCAATTTAGGGTTTTTGCACCATTTTCAAAAAATTATGTGTGAATGTTATGTTTTCTATTTTGGATGATGTCTAGGCTAAGTGTAAATGTAGATTTTAGATAAAATTCAATAATGCAAGATGAAAAAATGCAACCTATATGCAATTTCACTAATGCAAGATTTAGAAACCCTAGATGAAAATTAACTAATGAAAAACTTAATGAAAAGTTAATGCAAGCCAAGTCTAGGATGATGATGCACTCCAAATAAATATTAAGATGTTCTAATTGCAGGTTCACCAAAATGTAATGATGACAATATTGTGCTCCACCTTTTAGGAGACGAAGCATAATGAGGGGTTCCTATTTTGATATTATTACATTCAAGGAAAACATAAATATCTCAATCCAGGGATGGAATGAGAGAGAGATTTGCTAAAGGTTATCCTATGGTCTGATTAAAGACTAAAAGATGGTTCACCACCAAACTAGGGCTTGGAAAGATAAGAAATGAATGTAACATGCAAAGTACCATGCAAAACCTAACTAAATGACATAGTAAATTAAACTAAAATGTAGAATAAAAGACCAAAAAAGTACACAGGTACACCTAGAAGAAGGGTGAGGTAAAAAATAGCTCAAAAACCCTAAAATTTTCCATTTAATGCTCACTAGGACTCATACACTATTCTAGGAAATTTAGTCCAAGACTAGGGTTTCTATCCCAAAACTATAATCTCAAAGTGGTTGTTTTGAATTCAATGAAATATAGAAAATGTGTTGTACTGGGACTCATACTCCACAAGTGGCATATCAACCCCACTCTACTTTTTTAGAGGGTTAATACTTGAATCTACACTCCTATGTATTCTCTTCTTTCCTCAATTTGTTTTCAGATCTAAAACCTCGATTTGTAACCTATAGATGACTTCCCATGAAGATAACAACCTTGTAATAACTAGGACAACTTTCACCAATCTTGTAACTTAATGTTCCAAGATCCTTCAAGCTCTAAGACACCTATATCTGCAATCATACATGTAGAGAGAGAAAATTGATGATTGTTGGGAAATAGGGGTTTTCCTTGGTCAAACCCCATTTAGATAATTAAAACATGTGATGAAATAATAAAACAAGAACATGAAACATGAACAATGATACCTTGAATGATGTCTTGAGATGTAAATCAACAATCTAACATGAAGTGGCAATGTCTTGAATATGGATATGAAACAATTCTTGTGAATGGATCAATGCTACATCACAACACTAGCTCAACAACATGCTTGATACCTTATGATCTTGACATGATTATGGATCTTGAATTTCTACAACAAATGATGGAGAATTATACCCTTGAATTCCTTAGAAATTATTTTGTAAACTCTCTTAACACTCTTGTGAAGTCTTGGAATGATTAAATCTTGATAGCTTATGTTGATACCATGAATGCTTGGGTGAAATAATGATTTGAGACCTTTTTTATATAGGCAATCCTTCCAACTTACTATTTAGTATATCCAAAAAGTTTACATTCATGAGATTTGAATTTAAAACCATGATTTCCCACTCAAAAGCCTAAGAAGGGTCTAAATGGGACTCATATGCCCAAGGTGGCATATGGGTCCCACCAAGCCTTTTCAAGTGGAGGAAATATTGGGGAGTTAAGAAATTAAGTATATTTGATTTCTATATTAGGATTTTGGTTGAAATAAGCCTTGGGATGCATAATATAGTGTCTTAGGGGCCTATTAATGATGATACGAAGGTCATAAATGTAAGAGGGTCCAAAACTTAATGTGAAAGTGAAAATAAACACTCTTTACAATATTAAATTAAGGCAAAATTAGGTCTATTTAGCTTAAAAGGACCCTAACTCTAATGTGAATGTGTGAAACACATTAGAACACTAGATCAAGGAAACAATAGGTTCAAATTAAGTGAGAAATTGTACCATATCCATGAAGGGAGTACAATTTTTGTCATTACAAAATAGAGGAATGAACATGAAGATATGTCAAACATAACAATCCACAGGATCACCTTACATACATGCAATCACAAAAAGAACATGCAAAATAAAACAAAGATAAAACTAGTAAGGCACATGTGAGTCAACCTAGAGTAGGTCATTTGCATCCCAATCTTCTTCATCGTATGTGGAAGGTGGATAAAGATACAAAAGGACAACATCAAGTGCTAAACTAGGACAGACACCATGTTCAACACGTGGTAAAACAATCATTTTAGGAGGATCATCATGAGTTTTATTATTTACACTCATGGAAGAGGAAAAAAATAGATTTAACTCTTTATGCACTTCCTCATCAATTTTAGTAATTTCATTGTCATCATCAAAGTTAATCACAATAGAAGGCCTACTGATAATATTGATTAAAGGTTCTTGTTCTTGTCGTGTTCAAGGTTTAGGACTTTCTTTCTTTTATGAAGGAGGAGAATCATCATGAATTGCTTGAGGTAAGTTTAGATTTATGTTTTGTATCTTGTTCTTTTCTTCTTTTGGTTGTAACAAACAAGAAATAAAATGATGTCTCCACCTATGCTCTCTAGAATTTTGGTTCCTTTTCATTCAATTTTCAAGTTGTGATTGTGTAGGAGCAAGTTTATCAACCAAGAGTTTTTTTTCTTCCCTTAGGGGAGGAATGGAAGGAACCATGGGAGATTGTTCAAAAACTTTCCCTTTATGTTTGTAAGCTTTTTAAATTTTAGGAGGCACAATGGGACTTATTTCGTTATCTTGTGGTTTCTTATAGGAAATAGGTGGATGATTTTCTATGTTTTGGCCTTGGTTACTTGGAAGGAATTTTTGTTCAATCATGGTTTCATCAAGGATAGGAGGCTCAATCATGGGTTTAGGCATATTGTTAAGGGATAATTCTATTATGTGTTTTTCCTTAAACTTTTGATAGGATTTGAAAAAGAAGTCCTCAGGAGGCCTAAACGGTTCCATAGGTTCACGCAAAAAGAATTCCAATGAGAATTTCCCATGGGAAGACACATGATTAAAGCCACTATGGTACACAGTAACGGTCTCATTTCCAAATGGAAACTTTAAGCATTTATGCAAACCAACGAGATGAAATTCGTGAAGTGAAGCAATAAATAGCCTAACTTCACAATAAATTGCTCTAATGATGAGATGATGGAAAATGAGACTTTTAATGTTTGTGGTCCAAATTTCAAAGGAATATTTATTGAACCTGTCATAGGGCAAGTGAAACCATTATGCGTTTTAATCCATGATTTCACCTTTTGCTAAGCATCTTAATAAAGTTAATGCACAAATGAGAATTCTTCAGTGATCACATTCTCTGCACAAATAGGATCACTTAATATCCCATTAGTAGGCTTGTCATTGATTCTTCTAACTATGTAAAGAGGGGCATCAGGTGCATGTTTGATTATGCAATTTTTGAGAAAGCAATGTCAAGTGGCATCCTAGTTAGGCTCGTACGATGTTGAATTTCAATGAAGTTTACCAAATTATTTATAGTGTTATTATCTCTATTTCTTATATGATGGTGCATGATGTGATTGATTCTAAGGACCATTTATATTCATTTTTTTGTTTTAATTAAGTCTCTTATGCTTTGTATCATAGGAATTGCATTAGTAGAGATGGGTTAAAAACTTACAAAGGTTTTCAATTTCTCTAAGTCTTCATTAATTCTTCTAAGTTTCTTATGAGGGGAATTAGAAATCATTGCATCAACACTAATCACATTAGGTGTTGTTAGGGAAGTCATGGGAAATTAAGTGTTAAGGCTATGATCCATAATGGGTTGACTAGTGCCAACACTATGAGTGAAAGAGTTAGAAAACCCAAGATCCATAGTGAATTATGTATCATGGGATGACATGAGTCTCAAACTACATCTCAAGATAGTATTGGATATAGCAAACCAAGTTGTGAATCTCATGTACAAGTTTCAAAAACCCAAGGAGAATTAAAATTGGATAAGAGGTAAAATGCATTGAAATATCCTAGAATGTAAAGTGCAATGCAAGCAATTTTTAGATTTAAAGAAAGATTTTTTTTTATTATGCTATGAAGAAACCTGAAAAAGAACAAACCCTTGTATGAAACCATGATAATGAACGTCTTAGGAGGTCTGCATCTTGCATGAAATGGTAGAATTGGATGTGGATCTTGACGCTTTAATATTTCTTGAAGTGATACTTTTAATACTTGAATTGATCATGAAACTTACATAGCAATGTTCGCTCCAAAAATATGCATGATGCAAGAAGACTTTGACATGATGAATAGATCTTGAATGTGGAATAAAATTTTTATATATCTGATCTTGAATGCCTTTGATTTCTCTTCAAATTATCTTGTAAATATCATAAAGTTTCTAGGTGAAACTTAGTGAAATGACCTTATATTTATAGGTATGTATCCTTAATTTCTTGAAATTCAAATATCAAAAGCGGACATTGAATTATGGATTTGAAAACATTAAAATACTACCAAAAATATAATTTAAATTTAGTTCCTAAGGTTTAGGGAGAACCCATTTTCCCATGGGTGAATGGGTCCCAAGTCCATAAACCTAGAACACACATTGCTCAATCTAAAGTCTTTTGTTTAGGAATTAATTATTGTTGGTTTTCCCCTTCAGAAAATTTAATTTATTAGGCTTGGAAATGAATTAGAGGGCTAATTAGGATACAATCTAGCTCAATTAATTAAAAGGGCACAAATAAGTGTGTAAATGTAAAGAGGTACATTTTTCTACACTATAGTAAGGTAGAGGTTAAAGGATAAACAAGTAATGAATTGACTAACCTGCAACTCACCACTTAGATACACATTCTTTGATGGACTGATATCATGTACTCATCACCTTTAAGGATGATTTGATAGCTTGATTGAAGTGTTCCAACTGTTAGTACTCACAAAAAAAATGATCATAATAAATAAACAAAATTACATAAAAACATGATGAATGATTGACATGAATAAATGTTGCAATAATTTTATAATTATTCTCTTGACTACTTTTGATTTCTTTTAGGATACCCAATTTTCTTCATATTTTTCTACATGTGCTTCTAGGATTTCAAATGATAAAATAATAGTATTTATATGAATTCTTCTATTTTTTGAAAAATCAAATACCAATAGCTAAGAAATGAAATTAGAAATTCAAATAATTAAATTTGGACATAGATACATTCAAATTAAAGCCAAAAAGAGGTGGTCTAGGGCATGGGGTGCTTTAGACTAGACCTATTCTTTTTGTGGCCCAAAGTGTTAGGGAAAATATTAAATGCTTATCTTTATTTCTCATTGTTTGATTTTCTAAAGGTTTTTATAAAAATGATTAATTAAATGCATAATTAGGTCTAGGCACATAGGTGAGAGATAAACCCATTATGCAGTTGTCAAGGGTGACAAATTTTTATGCTACATTTAGCCCCCAATTTAGTGGGAGTATGAACTTATACTTAGACTCAGACTTAAGAATAGATAAACCAAGAGGGGTTCTATTATCCAAATATTGAAGAGATGGGACAACATCTAATATAGGGGATGAACTAGTCACCAAATTCAGGATTTTATGGTAAAATAATCTAATTTAAAATAAAACACACACGTGAGATTTAATGCACCATGAAAAATATGAAGCGTGCCTAATAAAGACATTCAAGAAAACATAATGAAGAGACAAAACAAACATAACATAGTAGATGAAACAAACACGAAAAACAAATATGAAAAAATGATAGAATACATAAAGAAAACACACCAAAGACATAAGTCAAACACATAAAAAATATAAGACAACCAATAAATACACGAATACAAGGTTATTATTAAAAATGATATGAGTTAGTGAGGTAAATATACCTTAGCCTTAAATTTGTCTCAAATACCCAACATCATCCATCAAATGTATTGTTTAAATAAAATGGTTCTCTTAGAATCATGTTAAATCATTCATGAAACATATAGATCCACTATAAAGAAAGGTGTGATATGCTAGGTGGCCGAGTAAAAATTATCAAGTTCATGAATTAGAAAGCTCCATTATCCCAAATCCATGAACTATTTTTCTAATCATGCTTCTAGGAGGGCACAAAAGTTTTAGGTCACATGAGAGGAACCAATGCTCAACGTCACATGGGAAAAATTTCTAACCACACCTTTACGGGAGTTATAAGCAACACCACCACCAAAGGTTATATGAATATGTCAAATCTCCCAAGATGCATATAAATTAAATAGGGTGATATGCCCCCCTTAAAAGTTCAACATACTTGCTATGTTGGTATTATAAGGAAACAAGAGATGAAGAGGGAATCCTTGAAAAGAATACACACCTCCTAAAAGTATTTATCCTTTCTTGCAAACATAAAAGAGAGAAAAACCATACTAGACACTATCATGTTGCTACTATAGAAAGAGATATGGTTGCAGTTAAGACTGTAACACAATGAATGGAAATGAGAAAACATATGAAGCTACAAATCCCTCATAGTGAGTAGAAACACCATAGAATAAAGATCATTATTGTTGAGAGTGACTAGGTGCATCAACATATGGAAGAGCTCCATAATCATTAATCTGTATTTTATTATTTAGGGCCTAACATTTATTGGTGGAATGATCATGGATTCGATGACATGCGCATGAAAAAAAATTCTATAAAATTTATTACATGTTGGAGGAGGAAGAGTAATCAAGTGGGATTTGACGAGCCTTCACAAAATATGATCTTTCTTTGATAAAGGTGTAGGAAACAATTTTTCTATTGTGACTAAAATCTTGCTTTCTTACCACATGATGTTTTAAATATAGTAGATGATGGTGGATGATATTTAGATCAAGAAGAATAAGGTTGGAAACCTAAACCCCCTTTGGATATTTATGGCATGTAGACTTCACATGTTCTTTAACTCCTTGTTCCATGTGTTCATTATATCCATTTTTAGAAATAATTTTATATCCAAGCCTATAAAAATTTTCTAACTCAAATGAAGAAGTCATGTTTAAATTCTTATGAGAATTGATTCTTTGACAAGAATGATTTTTTATTTTTATTTTTTAAATTTAGGCATTGTTGAATACCCAAGATACTAAGAGGGAGGGTGAATCAACATCTTATTAAACTTATTGAACAAATACCATCCAATTATTTCAATGCATATGATAGTTAAGATAAGTAGAAGCATTAACAAAACATGAAAAACACAACACATGAACACCAAGACTTTTACATTGAAAATCTAGAATGGGAAAAACCATGGTGGGGGTTAACTCAAAATGTATTATAACTGGTTATAAGATATTACAAAGAGTGGCTCTCTACCAAGACTCACTATCCAAAAGAGAGGCTCATTTCCTACAAAAGATATAGTAACAAAATGGCTTATATCTAGAGAATGAATTGATAAAGATACACCTCAATAGTGCAGATTTAGTTCCTTTGAAGCTCAAATAATTCACATGCCAGCAGACCAATATTCATTCTTTTCGTATCCGCACTCAATCGATCAACACTCGCATACTCAACATACATACATCAATCTCCAAAATATCCTATATATATATCTGACTTGTCCACAAGCACCAATTAGGTTGTCTCCAAGAAAATATAAAAACTTATCAAAAACAATTCAAGCATGTAGCATGCTACATCTTGTCAGCATGGATTGGTCAAATAAAATTTAATCCATTACAACTTCAACCACTTATTAGGTTGGACATAGATAGACCTAATACAAAAATGTAAACAACAAAAAGATGCCAACATCGAACATGAGCATCTATATGCACAATAATTTGACCATGCATGCTTCCATCAACCAAAGATCATTTCCCAAAACTATGAGAAACAATGATCATAGGAGGGGAAACATGGGCCAAAATATCGGAGGATGATTCTGCATTACCAATTCATAATACCAGATCAACATTGACTTTGAACTTGTAGTTGCAACTCATATATCATGGTGACATCAATGAAAACAATAAGCTACATTAAGAAACGTGTTCTTCTTCATTCTTCGAACAATATTCTCCCCCTTTTTCATTGATGGCAACATGTTCCAAAATAATTTGCAATCTTCCTATATATAGAACACTCCTTTTCTCTCATTTTTTCTTTTGTCTCTCCCTATTTGACATTAGAGACAAAGGGCAGCCAATAAATATGAATATACATATGTACACATGGTTTGGAATAATGTACATCAAAAAGAATCAAAATATTGAACTCCCCCTTAGGAGTTTAACCCAATCAATGTTTAAATAAAATAAAAAATTACCTGGAGGAGGGTGCACTTTCAAGCACCTAGAAAATTAATTTCTAGACTATTTTACCATTCTCCCAACTTTGTTTAGAAGATATCAATATTTTATTCAAAAACTCCAATGCAATTAATCTCTCTTCAGCCTCATCCGGAGTAGTTGGGGTCAGATTGATCTTATCCAATTTCTCAGCATTAGCTAAAGCATTGGCTACCAGAGTGTACTCCATCCTTACACTATCACCAAACAAACTAATTTTTTGATAATTTCTTCCTTCTAGTTTTGTAACATGAAAAATTTCTCTCTATGAGTAGAAATGGAATTCCAAATTGACTTGTCTCTATTGTTAGATGTGTTGCATGTGATGGAAACAACTATCAACTAGGACTCAATGGATTCCATAAGATATTTTATGCTTTGTGTGGAATTTGGCCACCTTATGCAATAGGAAAACATCGAATTTTCTTTATATTCACAAGCCTTCATAGATTCAAGGCTCTTTTCTACATTAGTGTGTGTCAAGGCACACTTGTCATGAAGAACCAATAGCCTTTTCTCTACTAGTTTCTCTTTGACTTCCTGTTTTCTTTTCTCACCAAGTCTAGTGGCATACTCCTTGAAGGATTCCAATAGAAGTTTAAAGTTTTCTATAGTAGTGAGAGATGTGTCCATTGACATAGAAGGTATGAATTTCTAAAAAACCTTGATGGTGTCATTCATAAGCTTAGTTCCCTTCTAATGTGTTTCCATGATTTCTCTTCTACTAGATGTGTGCAATACATCACCTAACACAATTTTATGCATGGGAGAAATCTTATCCAAATCTGCATAGCCTCAAGTCATGGGAAGTTGTAGGAACTCCAGAGGAATCACTGGCTGGAATTTGATTTTTTTAGATAACAGGCCTTTCAAAAAATCATCACCAGAGGAGAATTCTTTGGAGGACCTTTGTGATTCAACTACCTATTTATTTATTTCTTCATTCTTTCCAAAAATTTCACCTAATTCCTCATTTCTTTATTCTTCCTCAACTTTCTCTTCCTCTACCTTCTTTTCTGCTTCCTTTTCTCCTTCTTTTATCTTCTCTTCTTATTTTTCTTCTTCTTCTACCTTCTTTTCTTCTTTTTATTCTTCTACCTTCTTAGTTTAATCCTTGTCCTTTTCTTCTTCAACTTTATCTTTTTCTTCTACAGTATGTACTAGAGGAGCAACATCATGTATTTTTGGCTCAACATTTTCTTCACTCTACTTCTCAATCTCTGGAGGCTCATCAATAGCAATAATTTCTGGAATAAAATCTGCACCACCAATTTTTGGAGGGATATCTATATCATTCTTTTCCAGAGGAAAATTTGCATCACCAATACCAGAAGGAGTGTCTTCCTTAGCTTTTTTAAATGATTCTTCTCCTAATTTGGGTGCTGATCTAGACCAAGCATACCATACTTCTCAGTCGTGCTTCTAATTGTCTTTATATTTTTTTTTTATCTTCTTAATCTACCTCTTATCTCCGGTCATTAAAATATTAACTCTCTTCTTCATTTGGAACATTGTAGAACAAACATTCTTCAAGGTTTCTAGATCACCTAAAGTTAGAGAGGATCTAGTGTCCCTATATGCCTTACCCCTTATTTTATCTTCCATTTCAATGGATTATGATCTTCTTTTCATTAGAGCTTCCCATAAATTATCAAGTACATTATCTTTAACATTATCCCATTTAACTTCCAAAATAATAACATACTAAATGATAGTCATCATTACCATTTTCTTATCATCTTCACCTAATTGATTATAAATTTTGTTGTGGATTGCAACAATTTTTCATAATGTAACAAAGTATTTACTAAGGCTTCTAGTCTAAGAGGGGCACCAAGTCTTACCAAAGAAGCATTCTTCTCTACCTGGTCTGGAGGAACCTCTTCTACAACTTTTACCTTCTTTTCTAAAGCCTCATGATCACTAACATTATGTTCTTCAACATCCTCTAAGGATGATACATAGTGGACTCTTTTAGATCAAACACTAGCTTCCTGAGAAGAGCCTTCACTAGAGGAAATTCTTACTCTCTTCCTTATGATCAGTTTTGCATTTGGGTCTTCCTCCTCTTCCTCCTAACCTTTAGTAATAATGAGATTCTTTTCTCTTATAGCTTTTTCTTTTCTTCCCCACTTAACAGAAACTACTAGAGGAACACCTTTTCTCTTACCAGATCTTGTAGTAGGTTTGGAAGGGTCGGTCCATTTCCTTTGTCAGAAATACTAGGTTCAATTTTTACCATAGCCAGGCCAAAAGATGGAATAGAAGGAGAAATATTACTAGATCACCTTACACCTGATGATTATCCAAACTTATGTACTCCCAGAGCTCTTCCTTGTGCTATCTATTCAATAGTGAAACCATATTTTCTAAGTGCCTCATCTACCCTTTTTCTCTTTGCAGGTTTGTTGTGCTCCAAATGAACTTCTAGGGATTTTTTTGCATATGTACCAATTCTGGGTTCATTGAAATCTTTCAAACTTTTCAATAAAAGCTTCACATAACCTTAAAATTCATCCTCTATAATTTCATATCCCAATGGTTGAATATAGAGAGTTTGAGGTTCAACCGCTTCAACCATGCATTCATCAAAAGAATTGTGGAATATGATATCATTCTTATATTTCTCAACATCTTTCCTCAAAATTCTCTCTCATTCATTTTTCTCTTAAACATAGAAAAGAATGTTGTTAGGGAATTATTCATGTTCTTCAAATCACTCAACTTATGCAAATGATCAAAAATTTGATGAGCAACCAATCAGGATGGGTCATAAAACACTACTTCATCTTTTCATAAAAGCCTTCTAAGGAAATAGAACAACAAGAAAATAATCAATGAACCAAACTTGAAAGAATATTTCTTCTCCTTCAACATCCTTAGGTTCTCAGATAGCTATTGTTGGAGAAGCTCACACAAATCATAATCTGCACCATTTGTAGCCATGTCATAACTAGTATAGATTGTTGTATCAGACATAGAGTTCTCTCTATTTGTGAAGTATATTTTATGTCTGATCATTATTGACGAATAATTTATAGCTGGATTAGTGATAGGATTTATTGTGAGAGACCTTTTATCATATGTGGCACCAGTGAGCTCCATCACCACTTCATTTTTTACTACTTTCAACACTAGTACCGGTCTGGTATCACAGAGTCTGGTGACTTCCTTGATTACTTCCTTGGTTATCAAATAAGGTCTTTTAGTCCATAAGAATTGATCATGCATTCTACTAAGGCCTAGTTTAACATAATGATCATAAAAAATGGAACAAAGATTAGGGAAGGAATTCCAATAATCCAGTTTCTTCACCACAATATTTGAAAACTCAGGTTTCACCATGAAGTTATCTCCAGTGAGATAATTCAGCCATATGTCTATCAATTTTCGATGATTAAATTCCTTATTCTTAATCGTATTGTACATTTTGGTGTCCTTAGTAGGCATGACACCATGAGGAATCATTGAGAAGGTGCCAATAGGTTCGTCCTCAAAAACCTTCATACAATATTTCTTGTAGGAGGGTCTAGGTCTTTCTGATGCTTTCACTACTACAAGAGTTTCCATTTTCAACACACGAAGCTCAAATAGATTCAAAAGGAGAATTTTCACAAGCTCACAACATAGAATCAAAACAAAAATACCTATTTCCTTCACGAAAAAATGAAGCTAGGGTTTGCATGACTTGTACTTCAAATCACCTCAAGAATGCTCCAAATCACTCTCCACTTCCTTCGAATACACAAGTTATTAAAATTCCTTTACAATTTCACTTTATAGATCAATTTGATGCCATAATTTGCATTAAATGTGATGGAATTCAAAAAGATGGAAAAAACCCTTCAGTTGCATTGAAAAACCCTAATATTCTCTACAAACGAACATACTTGCACTTTTTCTTCTAGTTTCTTTTTCATAACCTTTTCCTATTCATTCCTTACAACATCTCATCATGCCAAATACTAACACACCTGAAATTAGGGGGTTCAAACAATTTTTTGTTAAAGCTCCCCCTAAGACCATGCTAGGTCTAAGTCCTAGAGGAATTATTTGTATTGAATGAGAGCACAGACGCATCTGAAGATTCTGGCTCTTCTTTCTTTTTCCATATCTTGTTCATTTCTTTCTTAACCTCATATTTTTCAATCTTCTTCATAGGTTCATTCTTCTTTACCAAAGTAGAATGCTTTCCCTTTTAACTTTTGCATACTCTTGAAATGTGTCCTTGTTTGTTGCAATTGTAGCAAGCAACATTTCTTTAATTTGTTTGACTTCCATTAATCCTTGATCTGCACTGATTTTTTGTGTTCAAACTTGTTACAAGTATAGAAATAACCAACAAATAATTCATTCATTCTACCTCCATTAAACCAATTCATCAATTGAGTTTTGCATTCACTAGCTCTATGTCTAATCTTATTACATGCATAGCATTGTTTGGAGAAGGATCCAAAAAACTAATTCATCCTACTTCTGCACTTAGTTGCCCTATGACCAAATTTATTGCATGGAAAACAAATTCCATTGAAGGATGGATATCTTTGAGCATTTGGCTATCTAATAGGTGGTCTTCTTCTTGGATTTCTTCTTTGTTTTCCTTTACCTTGAGTCTTTCAATTGTTCATAGGTTTTGAGCTTTCACCTACTTCTAATATCAATCCACCTTTGTCTTTATATGGTTTATGTCCTGCAATCAATTCATCAAGCCTAGTGGAGCTTGTCTTAAAACTATCTTCATAAAAAAATTCTTTTTCCAAATCTACTCTTAGATTCACCACTTTTTGTTCAATCCTAGAGCATTCATCAGATTTTTATTTGCACAACTACATTCAAACTTTCTTCAATTCTCTTATTTTCTTCCACTTGCACCTTTAGTCCAGTAACCTCTTCATTTTCTTGTTTTAATTGCTCACCAACTTCTCTATTTCTCTCTTTGAATTTCTTCAATTGCTCTTTCAATTTCTGGATGCATTCATTTGCCTCATCAAGATTTTTTTTCAGATCTCTGTTTTCATTTTCATCTTTGTCAAGGTCATCAAGGGTTGTTTGGATTTCTTCAATCTTCAAGATCTCCCTCAAGCTATTAGGCTTCTCCAGAGAAACCAAGCTCTAATACCAATTGTTGAATACTCAAGATATTGAGAGGGGGGTGAATTATTATCTTCTTAAACTTATTGAACAAATACCATCTAATTATTTTAATGCTTCAATATTTGAGATATGAAGAACCGTTCACAAAAAATGAAAACACACAACACATGAACACTAGGATTTTACATGGAAAACCCAGAATGGGAAAAACCATGGTGAGTGTTAACTCGCAATATAGTATAACTGATTATAAGATATTAAAAAGGGTGGCTCACTGCCAGGACTCACTGTCCAAAAGAGAGGATCACTACCTATTAAAGATACAGTAACAAAATAGCTTACAACCAGAGAATGAACTGATCAAGATACACCTCACTAGTGCAAATTCAGTTCCTTTAAAGCTCAAAGAATTTGCATGCCAACAAACCAATATTCACTCTTTTTGAATCCACACTCAATCTGTCAACACATCCATACTCAACATACATACATCAATCTCCAAACTATCTTATATATATATCTGACTTTTCCACAAGTTCCAATCAGGTTGGCTCCAAGAAAATACAAAAAATTCTCAAAAAAATTCAAGCATGTAGCACACTACATCATGTCGGCATGCATCACTCATACAAAATTTAATCCGTTACAACTTCAACCACTTATTAGGTCAGCCAAAGATAGACCTAATAAAAAAAATGTAAACAACAAAATGATGCCAACATCAAACATGAGCATCTATATGGATGAGATTCTAACCATGCATGCTTCCATCAGCCAAATATTATTTCCCAAAACTGTGAGCAACGATGATCACCAAAGGGGAAATGCGGGCCAAAATACTGGAGGATGATTTTGCATTACCAATTTAGAATATTAGATCAACATTGACTTTGAACTTGCGGTTGCAAATCATATATCATGGCGACATCAATGACAACAAAAATTTGCATTAAGAAATGTGTTCTTCTTCATTCTTCCAATAGGAATCACTAACACATGAGATATGAAAGCTAAAGATATCCCATCACCATCATGGGATATTTTTTGGAGATTTTTATGTAGAAAAAGATTGAGCAAATGAATTACAAAAATCCTTAGGTTTGGATCGTGAGATTTTATACTCTCCCAAAAAGGAGGGTGTGAAATATAATCAATGCCAATCATCACCAAGGCATGCATTTAATGATGAATAATTTTTGTGATGATTATTTGTAGTAGGTGCAACAAAATTCAACTCTTCGAGCTTTGATGGTGATATTTTGGACTCCCCAATAAAATGATGTTTAAGATTTCTAATGATCCTCAATTACCACCCAAGAGTGTATCCATAGTATCATTATCATTAAAAGGTCACAGTTCCAGTTTTGAAGATGGAATCAAAGTATAAAGAGAGTTGTAAGTGTTATTATTATAAATGAGGATTGCACCCTATTTGAGTTAGACTCAATTATCCTATGTAACATGGAAACATTCTCAAGTTGTGGGTGGATTATAACAAGAATGAATCTCTAGAGAGGGTTGGTTCCCTTGGTAGATCACCTACAACTACTCACTTTTCTAAGAAAGGGGATAGAATGATACTTGAAATAAAATCCTAGGACTAAAGAGGTGATGCACCAAAATTTTTTAAACCTATTCACTAATTCAAATCACAATCATCTCTCAAAACATTTACTCTCATGACTTCATGTGAAACATGCAATACGCAAGTCATTTGTATGAAGGTTTGAAACCAAACACAACATACAACATGTGTTACATGAAACTTCTACACACATATTTGTAGTAGTGAGACATGAAAAAAGATTCAACACTTAGAATCACAATCAAACATCAAATCATCCACTACAAAATGAGACAAAAAACCATGAAAAAGGAATGTATTGTTGCTTTAATTGATTTGAAAGGAGCTGCTATATCAAACTATGAAAGTTGAGTTACAAAACTTACAAACTTTGCAATACTCAACAAAGGAAGAAGCAAGAAATCCCCAAAAACTAAGTTTTTCTTTCATTTAATACCCCAAAAACCTTTCTAAGAGCTAAGGAGCATAAATTGTTGTGAACTACAATCCAAAATAGTAACCAAAGTTCCTATCATGAGTAGAAGGAAAATAACATGAAAAGAGGGCATATAACTAATCCAAAACGAGTGAAAATGGGTGGAAACTTTCCCTCCTAAGTGAAACTACCCAAAAGGACTCCAAAATCACTCAGATCTAACTGAAAACCAAAATAGAAACTTCAGTTGACTGCTTCCTTCTATTTTTCAAAATGGGGACTCAAACATAAATTGGCAAGTGAACTGAAAATTCCTTAATAGGTGTTCTGTAATTGCTTTTATTTTTTTCATTTACTTGACATCTATTAAAGCAATTCATAAAAAATTACTTTAACAATTCCTTACATTTGTCTGCATTTTTAATTTTGCAACTTAGAAAGAGGGAGGAAGACTTAAATCATGACTTATTACTTGACTTTGATTCATGATTTTGCAAAAAATACAAGGTATATATGATTTTGACTATATTTTGCAAAGTATAAAATGTACACACTTGGGCATTTGATTTTCTTCAAAAATCAGAAAAAATAACTAAGGAACATAAGGCCTAGGCCTACAAAAATATGCAAAAGGGCTACATAACACCATAAAGGTATTAATAGGGCATAAAAAGTTTAAAATTATGTGAAAAAAATCTATGAAAGTATTAGACAAAAATTAGGGAAAAAATAAACCGTAGAACAAAACACCTACAACCTCCTTTAATTTCACTTTCATTTGACACTTAGAAATTTTTTCTCTACTAGTTTGGGTGCTACCATGCTAAGGTTTGATGTTCAAGCTTTCTAGAACTTGATTTCGGGATCTCAATACTAGATTTGTGTCAAGGCTGAGTGGTAAGGATTTGATTTTTTCCCTCTTGTGCATTTTCTAGAAACTTTATGAAGAAAAATCCACTTGACATAAATTATTCTATTCACATTTTTCATATTCGAGGATTTTAATTTTTTCAGGTTGTGAATCCTCCTTTTCTTTCACACTTAGAGGGTTTTTTCTACCTTTTCTATTTCTTTTTTCCTTTCCCTATTATAATTTGCAAGGATGTTGTCTTCCTATAGATTGACATCATTTCATGCTTATATGCATACTACTGATGATCTCATGTTTCTTCCTCATACATGTTAAGAATCATCCCTTAATGATGAAAAGATGATTAAGCCTTAATCCCCTTGAATTTGATGCTAACTTCTTTCCAAAACAGATTATTTCCTTCATGAAAAACATGGGCCTCTAGATATAACCTTTATAGCTCTGACTTGGTCGCAGCTTCAATAAACTACCATAAGATCATTTGTTCATTGTCATCTACCTTCAATTTCTATCACTCATAGTTTGTTTTCTCATTCAAAATTGTTTCTTACTGAAGTACTATAAATAACATTTTTCAAGACACATTTCATCTTGATGATTCTTGGATAGGTATGGGATGTATGTGCAGTGTTAAAAGACTCCCCTTTTCCACATGAATATTGTCCTATGTATTTAAAACCCCTTTTGACTAGGTGACCACATATGTAGGTTTATACATAGATTTTTAAAAAGTATTGCCATGCTTCGTATCAAAACCTATTGTCAAGAGTGACAATTAGTTGTTCATTAAATATCTCATGGCCTTTTTGTTATACTCTTTGAATGGAAACCATTTGGTTGTGCTTGTATTGTGCATATGATGGCCTCCTCCCTTATTGCATATGATAGGATATGATGACTAACCCCTTTCTTAGACTATTTTGTGTCTCCATGTACCTTGTGTTCATCCTCCTAATGCTATTTTAATGGTTGTCCCATTATGGATATGGTATTCTTCTATAGTAAATGCTTTGATGACAATACTTGCATTTATATCTGTTGTTCCTTTTGGCACTTAATGAATGGGTTTTACCATCAATGTATGCATTTTATTTGATATAAACAACAAGAAATGATGATGGGATGACAAATAGATGATGTAAAACCATTATGCAAATGATGCACTTTTACTCAGTTTTTCATATTATCTAAGTAGTTTAAATGAGCCCATTGCTCACTTGTGATTCTCATTTCAAAGTGAAAGGGGTAACCTCACTGCACCTTTGACTTGTTTGTAATGGATGGACAATTTGCTTATTTACCTTATAAATTGAACTTCAAACAAAATATGCTTTTATTTTAAAATTTGAATGTCTCTTGCTTATTTCATACCCCTCTCAACATCTAGAGGTTAGCATATTGGGCTCAACCCTTGTGGGAGCCCATTTTTTCTATGACATGTTGTGGTGTCAAACAAGATGAATCATGTAATGATAATGAACCTATACCTACATAGTGGACAAACAAGTTAGATAAAAAAGTGAAGCTCAATATTCTTCCTAATGATTTTACTTTTATTTGATGATCTGATTTTGGCTCTCTTGCATACATTTGATAACTACTCAGCTGATCAAATGCATCTTAGATATAGGCTATATTTTTTCTAATAGGACATATGATGATATTTATATCTAGAGCTCTAACCCAATCCTTTCGTCATCATGCAGGTTCATCTAAGGATCAGCAACAAGGAGGATCTGAAAACAAAGAAGATCAACACAAGACTATTCCATAGGCAATGATGGATATACTTTCTCCTCATGTGTTTTTCTACTTTTATCTTCATTTGTATAGCCTATCTTTATGTTTTATTAGTTCAACTACTTCCATGGCTTGTGCGATACATTTAATCATTGTTTTCCTTGTAATGTATAAAACAACAACATTTATGCAATCTTGTATACATTTTTATTACAAAATGAATGCAAGATAGAAATATAATGCAATTTAAGTAATTTCCTTCTTTTGTAAAATATTGCATAATGTCATCTAGTAAAATGCATACCCTACCATTTACACACTTTTTTGGGCCCATCTTGCTTTATTTATCTATCTTTATGGCTTAATTGGTCCTATTTTGTGTCCACAAGCCCTATGAATGTCATCTTTTTTTGGTTAATCCCATCATTCTCCAATGCCTAAATGATATCCCAATGATTTTGATCTGTGTGTCCCTTATTTTTGGTCAGGACTAAAATGCCATTTACGACATCTTTGTCCCCTTAAGGTCTTAGGACCTTGATTTTGAGGTATCTTAATTGGGCCTATTTTTGGTTTCTATTCCCCAAGTTTCATCACTTGGGACTAAGATGCCACCTAGGGTGTCTTAGTCCTCCTTGAATCATTTTTTGGATTTAAATTCAAATTCTGGCCAGATTTAGCCTCATTCATTTAATAAATTCATATGTCAGCTTGGTGTGATATAATTTTGGGATATTAAGCATAGATAAGTATAAATACAAGGTTCATTCATTCATGTTAATCCAAGTATTTTGTGATAGAATTCACTATAGTGAAATTGAGCTCACAAGAGTATTTGGAGCCACCATCAACATTCAAACATCACATCAAAGGTTATTCTTGTAACATGTGTGTTGTTGTGCTAACATTTGTGATGTAGGGTATTGATTCAAGAAAGAAAGCAATTCAAGATCTATCAAGCATTTCAAGATGCATATCCATTACAACCATTTCACACAATTTTGCAGACTTTGCAAGGGTTTGGTGAGTTGTAGCATTGCATGTTGTTCATTCACCATTTCCCTTCATTTCATTATTTCATTTCAAGGTTTAATTACTGACAAGGGGTTTGACCAAGGAAAATCCCCATTCACTAACAATCAAAATTTTTTTCCCATCTTTCATATTTGTGTGTGTAGATCTATGTTGAATTCTTGAAAATCACTTGGAGTGCAAATTTGTAAACGTTGCAAAGTTGTATTACAAAGTTGTCATCTTCACGGAAACTCACCTATAGGCTAGATCCAAAAGTTTCAAAGCCTGAGATCCGAGAAGAAGGAACTGCAGACCTTGGAGCTCAAGATCACATTTGGAGTTTTCAAAAATTCAAAGTAGGACTAATATGCCACATTAGGAATCTTAGTCCTCCCAGGCATATCTTTTGGAGATTCTTTGAGATCTAGTTGGACAAAATCTGAAGATTTTGTATTTGCCCCAAAAATCAATAGTGGGACTAATATGCCATCTTGGGAATCTTAGTCCTCCAAGGCATATTTTGGCAACTTCTTTACATTTCTAGAATTCTCACATCATCTCTAGACTTCCCAAGTACACATACCCTTACTTGGTGTTGGATATTTTTATTATTTGCATCTCTCATTTAGCTTGCATAACTAGGGTTTGTAGGTTGAATGTTCATTTTTCATTTCCAAGAATTTTCTTGGTGGTGAAACCTTTAAAATCTAAAATAACCCCCTTCCTAGGTTCTCCTCATTATGAATTAACTCACCTTATGAGGTTTCTAGTCAATCCAATTAGGGTTCCTAGGACATAATTGAATGACCTAGATAGAATAGGAGGTAATCACATTTCCTTCCCATTTTATCTATGGTTCATTTTGGTAAAGCCAACTTCTTTGAACATTCTTATTTTTCTAATTTTGATTTGATAAAAGTAATAGATTTAGATTGCATTCATTGCATTTTGCATTAGTGAAATTGACTCTAGGGTTTCTTGCACCTTGCATTAGTGAAATTACATTTAGGGTTTCCTATTTTTACATCAGTGAAAGTGCATATATGTTGTATTTTTACTTTCTTTCATCAAATCATTTTATTGAAAAACTAAAAAGTGCATTGCTCATCCTCTTAATTGCATTTAAGAAACATTGCTATTGCATTGAAAATTGAAAATTTGCATTCAAATCTTGTATTCAATTGTTTGTTAGTAGTTTCTTTTCTTTACATCCATTTGGATAGTTTTTTGTTTCCAAACATTAGGTCCCTAGGTAGGCAACCTGAGAAAGTTGTAATCAAACTAGAATTTGTTTTTTTTCTAGGAAAAATCTCAGCTAGGACTAAAACACACTTCTTGGCATCTTAGTTCCTCTCAGGGTTTTCTCTCTAGAATCCTCTCTATTGTATGCTATCTATTTCACCCCTAGAACTTTATAATATCACCAGGAGGACCAAGATTCCCTTACTACTATCTTAGTCTCTATTGAATTTGACTCTCCAACATTTAGGGTTTAAAATTTCCTTTTTGTGTTTTTGTGGGTTACCTTCAATTTTCTATTTCAGTTTCCAGAATAGTTGTTATTTCAATTTATTTTATTTGTTCAATATTGCATCATGGATATGTCTTTTGGAAAGTTGTGGATGTCCATGAAATCTTTGGTAGATATGTTAAAAATTTCCTTTGGTAATGATCCTAATAAAATTGAACACATTCATGCTCAATCAACTCCTAATGCATGTCCTCATGATGTTGACATCATTGGAGAAGATTTTTCTAGCATGAATATATTCCTCAATGATTACCTTAAAAACCTTGAAGATAATGCATCCTTTTACCCATCCATGAAACAACCAAATCCCCCTACGATACCACCTCTTGGGATGTTTGGTTACTTATATCTAGAAACTAAAGCCAATATTGACCCTAAGTTCCCTACAATAGGTGAACCTAGTTCTTCTAAAAAAGCAATTACTCAACCATTTTATGATAACAAAGTAACAAACACTCCAATCAATCTCAAAGAAAAATATGGCAAAGGATTCACAATATTGAGTAAACAAGGATGCGATACAACAAGAAAACATGAAATTCATCAACTCTTAGAGGAAGTTCCAACTACTAAAAACAAAAAAGGGTTATGATATCAAGATCCCCCTCACAACCAGAATATACCTAGAGAATACCTAAAGATTTGTAGTGATGGTACAATTATTTTAGATATGAATTTATTGACACCTAATAATGACAAGGATGGTAGGATCACCTTAGGTCCTCTTCCTTCAACTACAGAAGTTGGTGAATCTAGAAAATGTAGAAGACCTTAAAAATTAGAAAAATTACAACCTCCTTGTCCACCACCTGAAATTGAATGGAAACTAAAAATACTTCTCAACAAAGGATTC
Source organism: Sequoiadendron giganteum (assembly GCA_007115665.2). NCBI lineage: Eukaryota > Viridiplantae > Streptophyta > Pinopsida > Cupressales > Cupressaceae > Sequoiadendron > Sequoiadendron giganteum. The sequence goes on along the minus strand of CM021106.1, from coordinate 151,283,020 downwards.
ATAACATTACCACCTATGAATATATTAGTTCTTAATCCTAAAGATGAAAATGTCCCACATTGCACATACCATCGAACTGTCAGACATAGCATTGATGATTGTCGTGCATTCAATTTAATATTACAAATTTTTTATTTTGATGGAAATGATTTTCATCCTCCAATTGAATAGCCTTATACCCCTTGTCATGTATTAGTTGTATAATCTTCACATTTCCACTATTATATGACCCTTATCATCACCTACCTTAGCCCATTCTTGTCTTGCACTTAGTGGGGACAACAAGTAGATGGCCTTGTCCTAGTAAGGTATTTGTTGTTGTCCCTTCAGTTTTCTATCTACTTTCCACTTATGTAGACTGATATTGGGTGGTAGATGACTTAATTTAGGTTGAATCACATGTGCCTTACACTAGCCTTTTTCATTTTATTTTCACTTTCACTTGCATGCGTATATTGCGATCCCACCTAATGTTCTATTTGATGTTTCTCTATCTTTGTGCATTCCTCTATTTTTACCTTCATTCTCTATGTCATAAGCTCTTCACCTTTTCATTTATCTTTTCATTCATGTCTTATGTTTTCCTTCTACGAATGATGCAATGCATCGAGACTCCCTTTGTCTCTTCCATGTTGTCCAAAGGGCTTTTCTTTGTTTTCACTCTCTTTGTGTCATTCTTCCAATTTTGTGTGTATTTCAGGAATGATGATAGTTTTGAGCTCTCTAATATTACTACAACAAAGATAGATACTAACCCTCAATCCATAGATCCCTTATGTTTTTGGGGGCGCAACCCTCTTTTACTTTTCATCTTTTGGCTACTTTCATGTAATTTCTCATAGCATGGTGTTAGAAATTTCTTTAAACTGGGGGAATACATTGGCATTATTTTAGAATGATTTCATTTGCATTTTCTTTTCATGTTCCTTGATGTGATTTTCTTTCTTTATGTGATTTTTTTTCCTCTTGGTGGTTTCTTTGGGTTTGACTCCCTCTGAGAGTGTGATATTTCCTTGTCCTCTCTTGGAAACATTAGATATAATGTTTCCCAAGATGAGACCTTGCACTTGGCCTCTCTTAGAAACGAGATGAGACCGTTTGCACATGTCCTCTCTTGGAAGCATTGGGTATGATGTTCCCTAGGATGAGACCTTGTATCTATCCTCTATTTGATATGTTAAGCATGATGTCCCCTAAGAATAAGACCTCACATGAACTAAGAAAAATCCATTTGGAAATTCCTCTTTCTTGTTGCATTTTCCTTTTGTCCGTATTAAAGTCATGGAGTTATAGCTTTGATATGGACTTCTTGGGGCTCACCAAGTGGAAAACTAGCTTCACTAGCCCATGTGATGATGCATTTTTGTACCTTATTAAATTCATGGAGGTATGGATTTGATATGGTCCCCCTAGGGCTCACCTAGTGAACAACTAGCTTCACTAGCCCATGTGAGCATGCATTTTTGTACCTTATTAGAGTCATAGAGGTATGGATTTTATATGGTCCCTCTTGGGACTCACCTAGTGGACAACTATCTCCCACTAGCCCTCATGAGAGTGTATTTTTACTTGCATAGTGGAAAACACATTCCACTTGCAAACCCTCTTCAAGCCTAGACCCGATCCACTGTGTTGGATGGCTAGTCAGAGCTTGATCCATTGCAATTATTTTCCTGTTGTCTTTTTCCTATCTTTGATCTAGTGTATGTTTGCGATCTAATTTTGGCTTTATATATCATTTTTAAGAATGTTCCTTTGTGCCTATGTTGGTCTATAATAGGATCTTGATCCTAGGGGCTTGATCATCCCTCTTGATCATTGTAATCCTATCTTACTAGCATTTGTACATTTGAACCCCTCTTGTATGTGTGGTTGGCTACTTTAGTGTGAGTTTGAAGCAAGTTCATCCTCTCACTAAAGTGGGGCTAAATATAGTGTAGTAAAATGCATACCCTTACATTTCACACTTGTTTGGGCCCGCCTTGCTTTATTTATCTTTCTTTATGGCTTAATTGGGCCTATTTTGTGTCCACAAGCCCTATGAATAGAATATTTCTCTGGCTAATCCTGACATTCTCCAATGCATAAATGATATCCCAATGATTCTAATCTATGTGTCCCTGAGTTTTTGTTGGGACTAAAATGCCACTTAGGGTATCTTTGTCCCCCTGAGGTCTCGGAACCTTGATTTTGAGGCATCTTAATTAAGCCCCTTTTTGGTGTTTATGCCCCAATTTTCATCACTTGGGACTAAGATGCCACCTAGGGTGTCTTAGTCCTCCTTGAGTCATTTTTAGGATTTACATTCAAATTCTGGTGAGATTTAGCCTCATTTATTTAATGAATTCATATGTCGGCTTGGTGTGATATAATCTCGAGATATTAAGCGTAGATAAGAATAAATACAAGGTTCATTCATTAATTTTAGTCCAAGTCTTTTGTGAGAGAATTCACTATAGTCAAATTGAGCTCACAAGAGAATTCAAGATCAAATCATCCAAAATTTAGAGCCATCATCAAGATTCAAGCATCATGTCAAATTTTATTCTTGCATCATGTGTGTTGTTGTGCTAACATTTGTGACATAGGGTTTTAATTCAAGAAAGTAAGAAATTCAAGATCTATCAAGCATTTAAAGATCCATATCCATTATAGCCATTTCACACAAGTTTGCAGACTTTAAAAGGGTTGGGTGAGTTGTAGCAATCCATGTTGTTCATTCAACATTTCCCTTCATTTCATTATTTCATTTCAAGGTTTAATTACCGATAAGGGGTTTGACAAAGGCAAACCCCCATTCACTAACAATCAAATTTTTTTTCCCATCTTGCATATTTGTGTTTACAGATCTAGGTTGAAGTCTTGAAGATCACTTGGATTGCAAAGTTGTAAATGTTGCAAAGTTGCATTACAAAGTTATCATCTTCACAGAAACTCACCTATAGGACAAATCTAGAAGTTTTAGAGCCTGAGATTTGAGAAGAAGCAAATGCAGACCTTGGAGCTCAAGATCACATTCAGATTTTTCAAAAATTTAGAGTAGGACTAATACACCACCTTGGGTGTCTTACTCCTCCTAGTTATATCTTTTAGAGATTCTTTAAGATCTGGTTCCAACATTCAAAGATTATGTATTTACCTCAAAAATCAGTAGCAGGACGAATACACCATCTTCGGAATCTTTGTCCTCCAAGGAATATTTTGATAGCTTCTTTACATTTCCAAAATCCTCACATCATTTCAAGACTTCCCAAGTACACATACCCTAACTTAGTGTTGCATATTTTCATTATTTACATCTCGTTTAGCTTGCATAACTAGGGTTTGTAGGTTGAATGTTCATTTGTCTTTTCCAAGCATTTTCTTGGTGGTGAATGCTTTAAAATATAAAAGAACCCCCTTCCTAGGTTCTCCTCATTGTGAACTGACTCACCTTGCAAGGTTGCTAGTCAATGCAATTAGGGTTCCTAGGACATAGCTGAATGACCTAGATAGAATAGGAGCTAATCACATTTCCTTCCCATTTTATCTACGGTTCACATAAAAAACTAAATTCAATTTGAAAACATTTATATGCAATGATTAAGCCTTAGCAAAAATTTGTTAGAATACCTTTCAATTTTCATGTATTCAACTGTTTCAACTCTACCAAATTGAGTTGTAAGTGAAATTTGGTAACAATTATGTTCAACTTCAATTTATGAATTATAATATTTTTCATTTTCTTTTACCATATAATCTTATTATTATATTCATACTTTATCATAGGTTCAAGATTAGATGAGACTCATTTTATAGCATGAATCCACAATCTACCTAAGAGAAGATTATATATGAAAGAGGTCCTGATATGATATGGATAGGGGTAGGAAAAACCATGTGTCCTACCTTAATGGGTAGTGTGATTCTCCATAATGGTTTCTTAATAACATTATCAAACCCATGAATACAAAGAGCATTACATTTTATAAGATTCTTATCTACACCAATTTTATCTAGCAGATCAATGATAAAAATATTAATACCTAATCCATTATCAATAAGATTACACCTAATCCTATTTTCATTAATAAAACATATTATCATTAAATCCTCATGTTTTTTGTAGACCTCAACTGAAAGTAATTCATGTTGAGGGAATGTAATATTGAAGTTTGTGACCTGCATATAATTAGAAAAGGTTGTTACATCATTTGGTTTGATAGATGGTTATATATTAGTCTTCTGCAAGGCCTCTTGGAGCATCGTGTGGTATGTAGGTGATGTTTCAATCAAGATGCAAAGAAAAATTCTATCTAGAGTTTAACAAAGTTTCTCAACAAGATTGTATTCTTTACCACTACATTGAGGAAGGCTAGGTGGGGTGGAAGATATGGTTGGTGTAATGGAATATAAATTATGTTTTTTGGTTGCTTATTATTTATAGTGTTATATGTGTGAGAAATTGTCTGATAACTTTCTTGCTCCAGCACATCTAATTATACATGATTACTAGTGAGCTTTTTTTTTTAAATTAGGATATGGCCATGAGGTTTTGGAGGTCCTATAATGAGAGGTATTTTAGGTTTTCCAATAATTAAAGGAGATCCAATAGTCAATTTTGTGTTCATAACTTCATCTAAGTTAACTACTTGTTGATGATGTTATATCGATGGGGGGTCTAGTTTTAATTTATAATATTCATCTATGCCATATATATTACTATCATTTGAAAAATGAAATAAATCAATGGTCACATCCTCTTGTTCAACAATATCTTCCCAAGTAGGAGAGGTAATGGGAGAGGAACAAACATTAATTTTATGGTTCTTAATGATTGGATCCTGTTGCACCAAGGTGTTGGGTCCTTCTTGATTTTTGTAGAAGATTTTATATGTTATTCCATGAGAAATGTACTTTGTAATAGGATTCTTGATTGCTGCAATTATCAAGGCCCTCTGATCTCTGATTATTCCTGTTAGGGTTTCAACTTCTTTGTTTCATATATATTTCTTCCTTGGTATATCTCCGACTTTGAAAAGTCCAGTTAAATTATCAATTACCTCGTTTCAAATGATGTAAGTTTTCTCCAAAGATAAAAAATCATCATGTAATCTACTCAATATGAATTTCATGAATTATGCATTCTTAAAGTACAAAAACTCATTCCAAATATCCAAATTCCCATGTTTAGGTTCGCTCAATTTCCTCAATTCATCAGGCAGTAAAAAATTCCTCATAGACCTAATCTTTGCACTATTATATTAATCTAGAGTGATTGACCCTTTTATTTGTTCCATTTTATTTTCGTATTTAGGTTTTACAACCGCACACCAAATTGTATGAAAATTTTGACAATAATTTGAAATACCTGGTAGATTTCGAGATTTTTTGATGAATCAACTTTTTGCTTCAAAATTTTTCTCCCGAGTTCTTTCCTTCTTTCCTTCTTCAATGCAAAGTGACAAAGGATGGTTTCAACTTTTCTTTTATAGCTCGCACACTTGCAATAAATGTGTTTGCCGTAAATTTCTAAAAAAAAAATTTTCCCAAACAATGATAGAAAAATATTTTGTGGACCTATGAATTGTTTGAATTATTTTTGCGAAAGATATCCAAAACTTTTTTACGCCATAAATACACCTTTTTGAATATCTTCTACATTTCGGTACCATCCATAGATAGGGGAGGAAATATTTTCTTGAAAAACTCCCCCTAGGACAATGGCCTAAAATCAATTACTAGAGGAATTACCAAAAGCAGGTTCTACTATGGAACCATTTTCAACATCTTAATCATTCTTCCTTACCCATGTCCTATTCATCTGATCTTTTATTTCATTTGTAGTCACTTTTTATTTTCCTTTATTGCTTTTCTCTATTTTTTTTCCTCTGTATATCGGACCTCTTCTATCTAAAATTTTGTTTCTCCAGAATCTTACGATGTGACCATACTTGTTGCAGTTGTAGAACATAATGTTTTCTTGTCTATTCCATTGGTTTCCTCTTGATCTGCATAGATTAACAACATGCCCAAATTTTCCACATGTATAACATTCAACATTTCTTCTATAAACGAAGTAACTTGACACATTTCTACATTCAATGGATTTATGACCAAACTTTCTGTAATTGAAACACTGGCCATAGAATGATGAAAATTTTGACCTCATATTGCTTCTACATTGAGCAACCATATGACCGAACTTATTACAAGAAAAACAATACCCACTAAACTTGTGTGCATTAGGTTGTCTTACTGGATACCTTCCATTTTTATTTATTCTAAAATTGTTTTTCCCTAATCTGGAACTTTCTCCTTTTTCATATCCAAGACCTCTTTTATCATTTCCACTCTTTTGTCCTTGAGTTAGCTCATCAAGTTTTATTGAACTGGTCTTGAACTTTTCTTTGTATTCATTTGCAATGACAAGATCATTCCTAAGAGTAGCAATCTTCTTACCAAGTTCTTCTTCATTATTTTTGGATCTTTTTAATTCACATTCCAACTAAGTAAACTCCCCTTTTATTCTACTACATTCATCAAATTATTCTTTTAGGGTTTGAGCAAGATTTTTCTTCATTTTTCTTCCTTTCTTCAATCTCTTTAGTCATCTTCATCATCATAGATTCCATCTCATGTTTTAGGCTTGTATTATATCTAGAAAGATTTTCATATTATTTAGTTATTTCCTTCAAGGCTTGATTCAAGTGAGCATCATCCCTATTTCTATTCTCCTTCTATTGTATCTGATCACAAAGATCCTTTCAATGACTGGATAAATTTCTTAGCATCTCTAAGATTTGCTTTTAATTATTTTACTTCTTCTTTAGACTGATCAAGGTCATCAAGTGCCACCATAAGCTGTTGTTGAAGACTACCAAAGTCCATCATATTCTAAGATCCACCTCAAGCTGCTAAACTTCTTTAGAGAAACTGTACTCTAATACCAATTTTTGGACTCAAGGGAACACTGAGAGGGGGGGGTGAATCAGTGTTCAACAAATCTTAACTTTATCAATCTAAAACTTGAAACCACTTTGACATTGCATTAATGAAAAGATGTATTCATTCAAAGAAAGCATTAATAAGACCATGACACACAATTTTTTGTGTGGAAACCCTATTAGGGAAAAAACCACGGTGGAGGTTAATCCATAATTTGAGTACTCAAATATAATTATTTACAAAAGAGAATGCACTTGCATTTAGGTACATTGCTTAGAGGTCACTGCTCAAAAAGGAAGGCTCATTTCCTTACAAAATTCAGATTAAAACCATCTAAAGGGTGAACTGAGATGATAGCATCTATTTATGCCAAGGTACAGTTCCGATGAAGCTCATAGATTGAATTCTCAATCTGCAAACTTATTTTTCTCTTTGCTTTTCTCTACTCTGCTCGGCTCTACTCTACGCTCAACACCTAGACTAGTTTCCACTATTATTATGTTGAATCTTACTCCACACACATAAACACATGTTTGCACACTTCTTCACTTCTAACCACATACCTTACACTCTACTAAATGATAGAACTGATCTCATATATATATATATATATATCTGCTAACGAGAATTTATTCATCCATCAGTTGACCTTTTAAAGTATTAAGTTACTTTCATCTTGTCAGCTAGATCCACCACTAAATCTTTATGCACATCCTCCAAAGTCGGTTAAGAAAAAGAGAGGACCCAAAAAAAAAAAAAAATCAATCACAAAATCATTTAATTAATTACTCCTTATACATTCATGATTACTATACTTCACCGGGTCGGCCTTCTAGCACAAATAACAAACAAATTAGTGCACCAGATCTTCTAGATCATGTACTAGTAAGTGTGCATCAAAGCAATCCTTCAAAAAGGAATTAAAAACATCAACAATCCTTCCTCAAAGATCCACAACCCAAAATATATGTTCGGTAAGGTGTTTAGATCAACTTTTATGCCTGTAACCGGATGCCCTATTCTTTGCTCTATTGTGTTGGTAGAAACCAAAATTATACTGCAGACCGGATGTAAGACTTAGGATGCAATTTAGGTTGCTTAGGTTTTCATAAATGAAAACACTTGCAATCCATATGCCAAACATCGCCCCCTTTGGCATTGATGGCAACACTTAGTGAAAAATGACTAAGTGTCAAAATCATTATAGGTATACTGCCAAACTTTTTACTGCACTTTCTCCCCCTGAGATTTATAAGGCATTCTCTCCCCTATACTATATTCTTCTCTCCCTCTAGAGGAAATTTTTCACTGCATTATCCCCCCCTTTGACATTAATGACAAAGCATGGATGCCATATGCCAGAAAGACAAAAAGTGATATTGACAAGATAGTGAAAAATCATGTGTTCAAAATCCTCAAAGCTTCTAAACTTTAACACCTATCTGCCAACAATTCTCCTCCTTTGATCAAAACTTCAAAAACTCGAAAATAATTAATTACTATCTTTAGAAGATTATCTTATGGTTTTTCTTCACTTTTGGAAGGAATTTCTTCCAAGCATCTATTGTGATTCCAATGATAATGATCAAACTATTGTTCTTGGAAGTCTTGTTAACAATTTTAGTTAAAGATTCAAGAATTGTAATTGCTTCTTCCAATTTCTCACCATTCCTCAATATTTCCACCATCTGTTCCAACCTGTATTCAGTTTGATCCTTTACCTTCCAAAAAGTATCCACAAGAGTGTTCTTGGAGAGTATAATTTTTGGGTGTGCTAACTGTAGCTCTTGGATTCTTTTCCTAATGGTACCATCAAGATCTTGTAACATGTCAAATATTTTACCAATGCCATTCAATTATGTTTCAATCTGTTCCAATTTCTCTATGTAATTTTTGATTGCATGGGGCCAACGGATACAATAGTTGTAGATGCTAGTGGCCGAGTTTATGCATTGCCTCAACTCATTCATTTTCCTCTTCAGTTTGGACAGGGATAGTCTAAATTTCTCCTTCAAGTGAGAGATAACCTCATCAACTTCCTTTTCTTGAGCTTCAAAATTCAATGTTTCCTTGCTACATTCAATCATTTCATAAGGAAAATTATTTTGCAGGCTTTCCAATATAATCTTGCATTTCTCAACATGATCATTTAACACACTTAGAATCATTTCTTGATCATATGATGGTCTGACAGACCATAACTTATCTATTTCCTGCATTCCACCTTCTCCTTGAATAAGTTGTTGTAGCTTTTTTTTTGTCAGATCTTATTCTTCATCACTACCTTTTTTCTAGTTCAGATTCATTTTTCAATGGATCCTCAGTTTATTCATCAAATTATTCATCTAAAATATCAACAATTTATTTTTATTTTCCTTTTCCCTCAATTATGGGAACTTTGCTTTTTAGAGGGTTGTATTCAATGATTTATTTTCCTCTTTTTTGTCCTTTATCAATGCCACTAGAAGAGGAACCAACTTCAATTGATCTTATCGAAAGGGAAATATTGACTGAACCACACCTTTCAAGCACATTCTTAAAGAAATTTTTAAATTCTAAGTCCCAATTGACTAAGCTCCTAGAATATGAATATATTTGTTTGCATACCGATTCATTTGCCTTCCATACCACATTGTCGATTTTCGGCAAGAAATTCAAGAAATACATTACTAAACATGTAATCAAAGTACTAAACCTGAAAGGATAACCTATTTACTTTGTCAATTGTACATTCCTGATTCCTTTAACAACCCACATAGGTCAAAGTCCCGACCTTGAATTATCATCTTGTGAGAAATGTAAATTGTGCTAGTCGATGTGGCTCCTTCTCAAGTTTTGTAGAAGATTTTATATTTTATTTCATAAGAAATGTAATTTGTAATAGGATTCTTGATTTTTGCAATTATCAAGGCCCTCTGATCTCTAATTAATCCAATTAGGGTTTCCACTTCTTTGTTTTGGATAGATTTCTTCCTTGGTATATCTATGACTTTGAAAAGTCTGGTTAAATTCTCAATTACCTGGACTTTGTATTGATGTAAGGTTTGTCCAAAGTTAAAAAATCATCATGTAATCTTCTCAATATGAATTTCACAAATTTTGCATTCTCAAAGTATGGAAACTCATTCCAAATATCCAAATTCCCAAGTTTAGCTTCCCTCAATTGCTTCAATTCATTAGGTAGTAACAAATTCCTTATAGACCTAATCTTTGCACTGTTATATTCATCTAGAGTGATCGGCCCTTTGATTTTTTCCTTTTTCTTTTCATATTTAGGGTTTGCAACCGCACAACAAATTGTATGAAAATTTTGAGAATAATTTGAAATACCTGATAGATTTCGAGATTTGCTGATGAATCAACTTTTTTGCTTCAAAATTTTGTTCCCGAGTGCTTTTCTTCTTTCCTTATCTGATGCAAAGTGAAAAATGATGTTTTCAACTTGTCTTTTATAGCTTCCACACTTGCAATAAATGCATTTGCCCTAAATTTTTGAAAACTTTATTTTCCTAAATAGCGACAGAAGAATATTCTACGAACCTATGAATTGTTTGAATTCTTTTTGTGAAAGACATCCAAAAATTATGTAAACCATAAATACACCTTTTCAACTATCTTCTTCATTTCGGTACCATCCATAGATAGGGGAGGAAATATTTTGATTAAAAACTTCCCCTATGCCAATGGCCTGAAATCAATTACCGGAGGAATTATCAGAAAGCAGGTTCCAATATGGAACCATTTCTAGCATCTGAATCATTCTTCCTTACCCATGTCCTTTTCATCTGATCTCTGATTTCATTAGTAGTCACTTTTTCTTTTCCTTTATCATTTTTCTCTATATTTCTACCTCTATATTGCAGACCTCTTCTATCTACAATTTTTTTCTTGTAGAATCTTGTGATGTGACCATACTTGTTGTAGTTCTAGCACACAATGTTTTCTTGTCTATTCCACTGGTTTCCTCTTGATCTGCATAGATTATCAACATGCCCAAATTTTCCACATGTATAACATTCAACATTTATTCTATCAACAAAGTAACTTGACACATTTATGCATTCAATGGATTTATGACCAAACTTTTTGCAATTGAAACATTGACGAGAGAATGATGAAACTTTTGACTTCATATTGCTTCTACACTAAGAAACCATATGACTGAACTTATTAAAAGCAAAACAATACCCATTAAACTTGTGTGCATTAGGTTGTCTTACAAGATACCTTCCATTTTTTTTTTGTCTAAAATTCTTTTTCCTTGATCTGGAACTTTCTCTTTTTTAATATCCAAGACCTCTTTTATCATCTCCACTGTTTTGTCCTCGAGTTAGCTCATCAAGTTTTACTAAACTGATCTTGAACTTTTCTTTGTATTCATTTTCAATGACAAGATCATTCCTAAGAGTAGCAATCTTCTTACCAAGTTCTTCATTGTTTTTTGATCTTTGTAATTCACTATCCAATTGAGTAAATTCCCCTTTTATTCTACAACATTCATCAGATTCTTGTTTTAGGTTTGGAGCAATATTTTTCTTCATTTTTCTTCCTTTCTTCAATCTCTTTAGTCATCTTCATCATCATAGATTACATCTCATGTTTTAGGCTTGTATTATCTCTGGCAAGCTTTTCACATTCTTCAGTTATTCCCTTCAAGGCTTGATTAAAGTGAGCATCATCCATATTTTTGTTCTCCTTCGGCTATATCCGATCATAGAGATCTTTTCTTTTCTCTCTAGATTTAACAATCTGATTTGTCAATGACTAGATGAATTTCTTAGCATCTCTAAGATATGCTTTTAATTCTTATACTTCTTTAGACTAATCAATGTCAGGAAGTGCCACCATAAGCTATTGTTGAAGACTACTAGATTCTATCACATTCAAAGATCCACCTCAAGCTGCTAAACTTCTTTAGAGGAACTATGCTCTGATACCAATTGTTGGACTCAAGGGAACATTGAGAGACGGGGGGTGAATGAGTGTTCAAAAAATATTAACTTTATCATTCTAAAACTTGAAACCACTTCAACATTGCATTAATGAATAGATGTATGCATTCAAAGAAAACATTCATAACACCATGACACACAAATTTTTGTGTGGAAACCCTGTTAGGGGAAAAACCACAGTGGAGGTTAATCCACAATTTGAGTACTCAAATATAATTGTTTACAAAAGAGAATTCACTTGCATTTAGGCACACTGCCTAGAGCTCACTGCCTTACAAAATTCAAATTAAAACCATCTAAAGGGTGAATTGAGATGATAGCATCTATTTATGCTAGGTTACAGTTTTGATGAAGCTCATAGATTGAATTCTGGATCTATAGACTAATTTTTCTCTTCACTCTACTCTTCTCAGCTCAACTTTGCTCTATGCTCAACACCTGGACTAGTTCACTCTATTATTCTATTGAATCTAGCTCCACACACATATTTGCATGTTTGCACAATTCTTGGCTTCTTACCACATACCTTAAACTCTACTAAATGATAGAACCAATCTCATATATATCTGCTAACAAGGATTTATTCATCCATCATTCAACTTTTTAAAGTATTAAGTTACTTTCATCTTGTTGGCTAGATCCACCACTAAATCTTTATGCACATCCTCCAAAGTCGGTTAATACAAAGAGAGGACCCAAAAAAAACATAATAAAAAAAAAATCATTTAATTAATTACTCCTATACATCCACGATTACTATACTTCACTAGGTCAGCCTTCTAGCATAGATAAACAAACAATTAGTGCATCGGATCTTCTAGATCATGTACCGGTAAGTGCGCATCAAAAAAATCCTTCAACAAGGTATTATAAACATCAATAGACCTTCCTCAGAGATCCACAACCCAAAATATTTGTTTGGTAAAGTGTTCAGATCAACTTTTATGCTTGTAACTGAATTCCCTATTCTTTGCTCTTTTCTACCAATATAAACCAAAATTATACTGTAGATCGGATGTAATACTTAGGATGCCATTTAGGTTGCTTAGGTTTCCATCAATGACAAAACTTACAAGCCATATGCCAAAATTAATCCATTTGTATTTTTGTGTGTGGAGGATTTATGATGATTGATTAATCATAGATTAACAAAAAATAAAGATGTAATGATGTTCTTAGGTAAACTATGAAAATGTAGTAAACTATTATAATTTTTGATAAATTAAATACAAAAAGACAAAAATGAAATCTGGAAAGGTAGAAAGAAAACATAGAGGAACTTTGTGCATAAAATTTGATGATGAATTATCTATTCTAGGGTGTGGTGCACCCTTGACTATTCTCCTACTTTATAGGATCTAAAAACATAGGATTCAAGTCTCTAGTTTACAACTCCTATTCTCCTTGGATCACTATTTAAACTTTGTGTATTAAGGAGGAAATATAGTGTATGTTGCTTGAAAACTTGTAGGACTAGAAAGCATGAATGAGAAATTAGTATTTATCTTCCTCCAATTAGATTAAGATATGAAAACCTTCACATATTAAAGAGGGGGAAGGGTTTTTCTTGTAGCATAGAAAATTTCATACCATTGCATTTTCACACTTGTTTAGCTCCACCTTACTTTATTTATGCTTCTTTATGGCTTCATTGGTCCTATTTTACATCTACAAGCTCTATGAATTATATTTTTTTTTGGCTAATCATGACATTCTCGAACATATAAATGATAATTTAATGTTTTTGTCTATGTGTCCCTGATTTGTGGACTGGGACTAAAACACCACCTAAGGAATCTTAGTCCCCAAAAGGTCTTGGGACCCTAATTTTAAATACACTTGAAAGGTCCCTTTTTGGAGTCAGTGCCTCAAGATTTGGGCTTCAAGACTAAGACGCCACCTAGGGCATCTTAGTCCTCCTTGGCTTATTTTCAAGATTTAATTTCAAATTCTAGTAGGATTTAGCCTCATTTAATTAATGTTTTCCTATGTCAGCTTGGTGTGATGTAATTTTGGGATATTAAGCATAGATAAGTATAAATACAAGGTTCATTCACTCATTTTCATAACAAGTAAGACATCCAAGCAATCTAAGCATTCACGTATTCATTCAAGAGCATCCAAGAGTAGTTCTTCAAGTATTTTGGAGCCATCATCAAGATTCAAGCATCATATCAAAGGAGATTCTTGCATCATGTGTGTTTTTGTGCTAACATTTAAGATGTAGGGTTTTGATTCAAGCAAGATCTATCAAAGCATTCCATTGGTTCAAGATCTATGTCCATTACAAACATTTCACACAAGTTTGTAGACTTTACAACAATGGTTTGGTGAGTTGTAACATTTCATATTTTTCATTCATCATTTCCCTCCATTTCATTTCAAGGTTTAATTACAAACAAGGGGTTTGACCGAGGAAAATCCCCATTCACTAATAATCAACAAGTTTTTCCTCTCTAGTATTCTTGTGATTGCAAATTTAGGTTGAAGACTTGAAGATCATTTAGAGTGCAAGATTGCAAAGTTGAAAATTTGCATGAAAAAGTTGCCATCTTCATGGAAACTCACCTATAGGTCAAATCCAAAAGTTTCAAAACCTAAGATCTGAGAGGAAGCAAGTGCATACCTTGGAGCTCAAGATAACATTCAGAGTTTTTAGAAATCCATAATGGGACTAATACACCACCTAGGGCATCTTAGTCCTCCCAGGGGTATTTTTTAGAGATTCTTTGAGATTTTGTTTCGAGATCCAAAGATTTTACATATGCCCCAAAAAATAGCAATGTGACTAAGACTAAGGGAATCTTTGTCCTCCCTAGCATATTTGGACAACTTATTTTCATTTCTAGAATGCTCATTGCATCTCCAGACTTCCTAGGTACACATACCCTAACTTGGTGTTGCTTAATTTCATCATTTACATCCCTTATTTAGCTTGCATAACTAGGTTTTGTAGGTTGAATTATTATTTGTCTTTTCCAAGCATTTTCTTGGTGGTGAACCAGTAAAGCCTAAAATAACACCCTCCTTGGTCTTCCTAATTGATAATTGACTCACCTTGTGAGGTTGATGGTCAATCCAATTAGGGTCCTTAGGACATTATTGAATGACCAAGAAAATTGAGGTGAACATCCATCACCTCACTTTTTGACGGTTCATTGTGGTGAAATCAACCTTGTTGAGCATTCATTTACTGATTTGGAGTCAATTAAAGTCATAGATCTAGGTTGCATTCATTCTTGCATTTCATTTTGCATTAGCAAAATTGCAGCTACAATTTCTTATCCTTAGTGAAATTACATCTAGGGTTTCTTTCATTTGTATTAGTGAAAGTGCATGTAAGTGGAATTTTTAATTTCTTACATAATTTCATTGAAAAACTGAAAAGTGTATTGTTAATCATTCAAATTGCATTTAGAAACATTGTTATTGCATTGAAAATTGGTAAAATTGCATTCAACTTTGCATCCAATTGCTTGTTACTAGTTACTTTTTCTTGCATTCATTTGCACAACTTTTTGTTTCCAAACATTAGGTCCCTGGATAAGTAGTCTAGGAACACTGTTAACAACTTAGAATTTGTTGTTTTTTTGGAAAAAACCTCCGCTAGGACAAAAATGCCCTTCTTGGCATCTTAGTCCCTCTTTGGATTTTTTGGCTCAAAATCCTATCTAAGTTGTGTGTTGTTTATTCCAATTCTTGGAACCTCCAAATTCCATCCGTAGGACCAAGACACCCTTATTGGCATCTTAGTGCCTGTTGAGTTTGAAGCTGCAATTTACAGGGTTTCAATTTTCTTTTCTGTATTTTTGTTTGTTGTCATTGGTTATTTGTTTCAATGGGTTGAATTTTTGTTACATGAATTTCACTAAATCTAGTTTAAAGTTCTTCATTTCATGTATTGCTTAATTCCAAATTTTCATTTACAACATCGCATCCTTAAGATCATTGCATATTATAATTAAAAAATTACCTTGTTTGAAATCTAAAAATTGCATTTATACACTCCATTTTGGTCCTTTACATTGCATTTTGAGTTTACATATATTACTGTTCAAAAATGTTAGTATCTATCTTTTTCAAATTTTCAAAGAAAATGTTAGTCAATAAGCATGCTAGTCATTCATTCAATGCATTCCCTAGTTATGAGAGTCTATTAGTGCAAGAGAGTGAAAATGGTGATGCTTGCCTTAAACCTACACCCCCTCTTATCTCTCCTATTTGTGGGAATAATGTGATAGAATTGTTGCAAGCATAGACAATCATGATGAACATAATTTTTCTTCTCTCAATACCTCTCCTTTTAGAGACAAAGGTATCTTAGTGAAAGAAGATACAATTGTTGAGAATCATGAAGGTCTTGCTTATTCTTCTCTTCATCCCCCTTGGGAATATATTATGACACAAGAGAATGAGATCATAGAAATATTCCCAAAAATCACCTTACCTAGCCTCCATTCATCCCTTGCTTATGAGAATAAGCTAGTTGAAGAGGGTGAAAAGAAAGATAAACATGGAAATCACATATTTTACTCTCCTAGTTGTAAAGAAAATGCTATGATTGATAAGAATCTTAAGTGTTTCTCTTCCCCTAGGTAAAACCTCATCAAACAAGACATTCCAACCATTGATAACTCCCATGCCTGTGATGAAGTCATTGAAGGAGAACCAACCTTTGAATTTCATGAACATTTAGTTTGTAGTTCTCATAAAAACTCCCCCCCTTTGGAAGATATCATGGTGCAAGAAAATGAGAACATTAACAATAGTAATTCCTTAGATGAAGATGATGAAGTAACATTAGACTCCTCTTCACTAAGATATCATGAAAATAGAGATAATTCTTCTGAAGTTATGGACATTAGATACCCCTTGGAGTACTCTCCCAAGCCTAGACTTACCATTTATCTACCCTCTCAAAAACCACAAGTTCAAAAAAAACATGTCGTTATCCTTGAACCACCGAAGAAAAATGTTTTGTAGTTACCAATTTATAATATTGTTGCTCATACATACAATACTCAGAACAATCCACAACCAAGACAAACATCTTCAAGATCCCTACCATTTCCTAATCCTATCTTGCCTAGTCCCCCTTGTTTTCCTTCACAAAGTGGAAAGGAGTATGATCTTTTTGAAAAACTTAAGAATACTCTCGCAAATATATCCCTCTAAAAATTGATTCAAAATTCACTTAACTATAATAGTATGCTTCAAAGTTCCTTACAAAAAAATCCTATCCCTTATAATACACAACTGAATGACATAGCATCCATGATTCAAGGAATAAATGCTGGCATTGTTTTCCACCAAAGTGAGCTCCCTACTTTGGAAGTGCAAAAAAAATATGATGCTTTCATGATCATAGCTGAATACAATACCATAAAGATAAAGCAAACCCTTGTTGACAATGGCTCAACCTTAAATGTGTGTAGTGTAAACCTTTTGGATAAGCTTGGTGTTGATAAATCAAAAAATCAACCCGACTCTTTATCTATTAAAAGGGATTTGACAATGTTGAAAAACAAGCACTTGGAGTGCTCACTTTACCTATTATAGTTGGGAAGGATACCTTACAAACCCCTATTCATGTTATGTCTCATTATTTGTCATATACTCTTATTTTGGGAAGGTTGTGGATTCATGAGATGCATGTGGTGCCTTCTACCCTTAATTGTAGAATGAAGTATGTCTACAACAACAAATTGTATACATTGGACATTGATAATGAGCCTTACAGTGTTTTACAATTCAAGAAAAAGAAGGAAAATCCTTTGAAAACAATAACACCATGTACACAAGTCAAACCCATGCAAGAAAAAGAAAAAAAAAATGGAACTCACAAAGCCCTTAGAAGATGATTTGGGTTCCTTAGATTTTGACCATACATTCATGGAAGAATACAAGATCGTAAACAAAGATTCAAACAAGGGAAAAGAAAGAGCAGAAATTTCAACACAAAATTTGAAAGACCCTTTAAAAACATCCACCTCAACCACTCTAGAAAAAAATAAAACAAATTGCATGAAAAAATTTGATGAAACCAAAT
Organism: Sequoiadendron giganteum; assembly: GCA_007115665.2. Classification (NCBI taxonomy): domain Eukaryota; kingdom Viridiplantae; phylum Streptophyta; class Pinopsida; order Cupressales; family Cupressaceae; genus Sequoiadendron; species Sequoiadendron giganteum. The sequence continues at coordinate 151,265,092 of CM021106.1, read as the reverse complement.
ATCAACAACCACTTAATCCTAAAGAAATGAAAAATCTTTATGGAAAAGGTTATGAACTTATGAAACAACTTGGATATAGTGGGAAAGGATGTGGTGCTAGAGAATAAGGTATCTATGTACCTATAGAGCCTAACACACAAGAAGCAGCTCATGGTCTTAGTTATTGTCCCATGATAGAAATCAAACCATCAAACAAGCCTTCACTTAATATCAACACTATCACAAAACATCCTTCTAAGCCGACTTTAACAGTGGTGCATCCTGAACTGATAGACACTAGTGGTCTTAATGGTTATCCTCTACAAGAAATGAAACAAACAAAAAAATCATCGCTTAATATAAATGTCATCACACAAAACACTAATTATTCAAATTCGTTTGATTTCACACCCTCCTATAAAGGAGAGAACAAAATCTCACAATCTAAAGAGTCTTGTGTAAGTATGACACCTTGTACTAAGCAAGAGATATCTTTGTCACAAAATAAAGGAACATTTTCTATTGTTGATCAAGAGAACATCTTGTTGAGACTCCTCCAAGATCGTTTGATATCTCTCCATCTAAGAACATGAAATAAATTTTATTACAAGACTTCATTTTGTGCATATAATAGAATTCATGGTCATTCATCTAATGAATGTAAGGATTTGAGTAATAAAATCCAACATCTTAAGGAGTTTGGTGCTCTTTCTTGTGTTGGGGCACCTAATTCCTCTAATTAATACTGATTTTCACTTTAGCATACTTCTTATCAGGCCACCCTTGTCTTGCACTAAGTGGGGGCAAGGGGTTAGGTAGCCTTGTCCTCATATGTCACCTACCATTATCTCTTTTGGCTAGTTGATCGCCTTCCATATGTTTTTACGAGCAAACTAGGGATGTGGATGGCATGCCTTAAGTTGGTTCGCATGTGACATACTTTAAAGAAATTTCTCATAGCAATAGTGTTAGCAACCACTTTAAATTGGGGGCATACATCAACACTCATGTTTCATTGTGCAATTTTATTTCTTCTTACAATGCATCCTTTCTTGGTGGTTTCATTGGGTTTGATTTCCTTTGAGAGTGAGATATTTATTTTATTTGTCTTCTCTTGGAAACATTAAGCACAATGTTCCCTAAGATGATACCTTGCACGAAGTAAGAAAAATCCCTTTGAACATCTCTCTTTATTGTTGTGTTGCATTTTATTTTTGTACCTTATTAAATTCATGGAGGTATGGCTTTGACATGGTCCCTTGGGGCTCACCTAGTGAATAACTAGCTTCACTAGCACTTATGAGCGTGTATTTTACTTTTGTCCTTATCATAGTCATGTGGGTATGATGTTGATATGGACTTCCTAGGGCTCACCTAGCTTCACTAGCCCTTGTGAGCATGTGTTTTGTTTGCATAGTGGACAACGTGTTCCACTTGTAAACCTTTTTGGACAAATAGCCTATACCTGGTCCACCACATTGGATAGCCAGTCGAAGCTTGATCTATGATATTTTTGTTTTTCTTGTTTTCCTTTTCTCCTTTTTCTATCTTTGATGGTGTATATTTGTGATCTAGTTATGGCTTCATATATCATTTGTATGTTCCTTTATACCTATGTTGGTTTGCACTAGGATCTTGATCTTGGGGCCTTGATCCTACCTCTTGGTTATCGTCATCCTCTCTCACTAACTTTTGTACATTTCAACCCATCATGATTATGTGGTTGGATACTCTAGTGTGTGTTTGAAGCAAGTTCATCCTCTCACTAAAGTGGGGGCTAAATGTAGTGTCGAAAAATGCATACCATTTCATTTTCACACTTTTTGGGGCCTGCATTCCTTTATTTATGCTTCTTTATGGTTTAATTGGTCCTATTTTGCATCTACAAGCCCTATGAATTATATATTTTTTAATAATCTTGACATTCTCCAATGGATAAATGATAATTTAATGTTCTTATCAGTGTGTCCTTGATTTATGGATAGGGACTAAAATGCCACCTAGGGAATCTTATTCCCCCAAAGGTCTTGCGACCTTGATTCTGAATACACCTGGAAAGGTCCCCTTTTGGAGTCTATGCCATGATATTTGGGCCTCGGGACTAAGAAACCATCTAGAGCTAGAGCATCTTACTCCTTTTTGGCTTATTTTCAGGATTTAATTTCAAATTCTGGTAGGATTTAGCCTCCTTTAATTAATATTTTCCTATGTCAACTTGGTGTGATGTAATTTTGGGATATTAAGCATAGATAAGTATAAATAAAAGGTTCATTCACTCATTTTCATAAGAAGCAATACATCCAAGAAATCTAAGCATTCAAGATAAATTCTTCAATTATTTTGGAGCCATCATCAAGATTCAAGCATCATGTGTGTTTTTGCGCTAACATTTGTGATATAATGTTTTGATTCAAGTAAGCAATTCAAGCAAGATCTATCAAATAATTCCATTGGTTCAAGATCTACATCCATTACAACCATTTCACACAAGTTTACATACTTTGCAACAATATTTTGGCTAGTTGTAACATTGCATATTGTTCCTTGATCATTTCCCTCCATTTCATTTTGAGGTTTAATTACCAACAAGGGGTTTGACCAAGGCAAACCCCCATTTACTTTTATCAACAAGATTTTCCTCTATTGTATGCTTGTAATTTCAGATTTAGGTTGAAGACTTGAAGATCATTTGGAGTGCAAGATTGCAAAGTTGCAAAGTTGCATGACAAAGTTTCCATCTTCAGGAAAACACACCTACATGTCAAATCCATAAGTTTCAAAACCTGAGATCTGAGAGGAAGCGAGTGTAGACCTTGGAGCTCAGGATCACATTCAAAATTTTCAGAAATACAGAATGGGACTAATATGCCACCTAGGGCATCTTACTCCTCCAAGGGGTATTTTTTAGATTTTCTTTGAGATTTTGTTTCGAGATCTGAAGATTTTGCATCTACCCTGAAAAAAATCAGCAGGACTAAGAAAACTGTAAGGGTGTCTTTGTCCTCCATAACATATTTGGACAACTTCTTTGCATTTTTAAAATCCTCATTGCATCTCCAGACTTCCTAGATATACATACCCTAACTTGGTGTTGCTTAATTTCATCATTTGCATCCCTCATTTATCTTGCATAACTAGATTTTGTAGGTTGAATGCTTATTTGTCTTTTCCGAGCATTTGCTTGGTGGTGAACCCCTAAAGCCTAAAAGAACCTCCTCCTAGGTCTTCTTAACAAATAATTGAATCACCTTGTGCAGTTGATGGTCAATCAAATTAGGGTTCTTAGGAAAATATAGAATGACCTAGAAAAATGTGGTGAACACCCTCACCTCATTTTTCTATGGTTCAGTTCCATATAGAGGCTTACCTAAGTCAAACCCTTTTTTGGAATTTCTACCTCCACAATGGCCATGATGTGAAAAGAGAACATACCCTCAATCAGGTAGAGGCTTAGTGATAAAAATTAATGAGTTGACTAATATTATAACTCACCACTTAGATATTCATTCCTTGATGGATTAAAGTCATCTAATAATCACCTTCAAGGAGAATTTGATAGCTTGATTTAATTCCTACAAGTGTTAGTACTCACAAAAAGGTTTATCATAAGACATGGACAAACTTACATAGAAACATGATGAATGATTGATATTATGCTTGAAAAGAATAAATTTTGCAATAATGCTAATAATTTTTCTCTTTATTTTTTTTTATTGCTTTTAAGATGCTCAATTTTCACAATAATTTTTTTAGGTATGCTTCTAGGATTTCAAATGATAAAATTACTAGTATTTATATGCAATTATTCTAATTTTCTAAAAATTAAATGCCTATAGATGACAAATGAAATTGGAAATTTAAATAATAAAATATTAACCCAAACATATTCATATTGAAGCCAAAAAGAGGTGGTCTAGGGCATGGCGTGACCTAGGCTAGACCCAATCTTTTCAAGGCCCAAAGTGTCAAGGGAATTATTAATTTTTTATCTTTATTTCTCATTTGATTATTTCAACATGTTTGTAAAATGGGTAATTAAATTTACATAATTAGGTCCAACTTGTTGAATAAACCAGATACTGAGAGGGGGGGGGTTGAATCAGTATCCAAACATAGTTATTGAACAAACACCATTAATTCTTAAACTCAGAGAACAGATAAGAGCAATGACAAAACATGAAATTCCACAACACAAAAACACCAGATTTTACATGGAAAACCCAATGAGGGAAAAACCACGGTGAGGATTAGCTCACAATATATATAGTTATAGTTATATCAATATCGTATCACTACCAGATACAAAATCTCACTGCTTACAAGGACTTACTATCCCAAAAAATGGAGGCTCACTACCTACAAAAATTGTGTAAACAAAAATTGGCTAACCGCCAAAGTTGAACGAAGGAGTTACACCACATGTGGAGGTTTAGTTCCATTGATGCTCAAAGTATTCACTCAACAGACTGATATCCAATTCACACACTTCACTTATACTTCTTCTCTTTGCATTCACATTCCACACACATATACTACATACTCATCATGCCTTCTCATCTTGTAATCATCTTGTATATATACCTGATATATCCACATGCATTGATTAGGTTGGCCTAATTGATGAAAATCATATTTCAAGATGATAACTTGTCGACTTCATATCAAGAGTAATTCACCCATGTCAGCCAAGACTAACTTAATGTCAAAATGCAATCTCAAAAATTGATGCCAACACATCACCCAAACAAATGAACATCTGAGAATGCATACATACATGTTTCCAACAAACATAAGCCTTTTCCCAAAACATTAGATCATATTAATTACCAAAGGAAATATGTAGAACAACATATGAAAGATACAAGATCAAATACTAGATAGGATAAGTATGATCCACACACCGGTATAGGGTATTGGACCAACATGTTGACATCAATGCCAATATATGAAAAACTTCCAACAATCTCCCCCTTTTTCATTGATGGCAACATCTGCAAAAAGTTTGATTCAAAATTCTCCAAAAAATTTCTTCCAAAAAAATAACTTCTCCCTCTTACAAAAATTCTCCCCCTTTAACATCAATGGAAAAGGGTGCCAACAATATGAGAACATGGTGACATCGAATATTTGAAAATTTTCATTCAAAATTTCAAAACTTCAAAACTTTGAAGCATCTAATTTCTCAAACCAAAAAGATGGTTTTCACTTGAAATGCCTTTTTGTACCTTTCTTTGATCATAGGATACAATTTCTTCAACTCTAGTAATACATAATTCATTCTTGTGCACACACATTCCAATACAACCAACAATGTGAAGGAGGGTGACCAATCTGTGGATGAACATTGTTTTTCATAGTCTTCTGCATCAGAGAGTATTCCAGAAAGATGATCTATTTGGACCTCAACAATCTCCTTAAGGATCCAGAAGGTTTTCACAACATCATCCCTTTTCCTCTACACAATGATCATTTCTGATTGAAGTTCACCAATTCTCAACCTTTGCTTTCCTTCCTTTTCTTCAAAAGTATCAAATTTCTTCCCAATTTTGTTCACTTCGAATTCTATTGCTTCAACGCTTCTTCTGAAGTTATCAACTACAACAGTCCATCAGAGACAATACTTGTATATGGGTATGTACAGGATCATCATGGAAAATTTAGGCCCTTAAGTGGCAATGAAAATTCAAAAAATCAGAGTTAGACAACTTGGCGTAAAAAAATGAATAAGTTATCTATATTATTTCAAAATATGTAAGAATAGAATCTGTAGCAAATTGAATGTAGTTTCTAAACTACTAGGTTTATTTAAAAAATAAATAAATCTATGTGGTGAACATTTGAAATTTCAATGCAGTAGTACTTAAATTTCAGGGAAAAAATAAGAAGTAGGTGTCTGTTTGACCACCCTAACCACAATAAAATGATAATATTTTTTTCTAAGATTTTAGATATAAGTAGAGGACTCATGTGTCGATGTGATGCATATTTTTTTGTAATTTTTTTCCAAGTAAATAATTAATTATGAATTTTTTATTACAAATTTTAAAAAATATAAAAACTTGTGTGTCTGACCACCTTAACTTGGTCAAAACTTCATGAAATTTAATTTAATTTTTCTAATCCTATAGTATGTGAAGTATAGAATGTGATGCATGTTTCAGATTCAAAAAATGTGACATTGTTTGAAAGTTCTAGATGTTTTTAAATCAGCCTACCAATCATGACTTTATTCGTAATTCAAATAGAAAATGAATAATAATTATTTATTAAATTCAAATTAAAACATAATTTATATTGGTGGAAAGTTGAGAATCTCCTTTAAAAACCCTTTTCGTTTCATCAATTTTGGGTAAAAAAAAGTTGTCAACCACATGGGCCATCATATGACTTACATATTGCAACTTTTTGGCCCATCATGATCCTACACATACCCATATGTATGATATTTATTTTATGCATTTCTTTATTTCTACAATTAGTTCAAATAATTTTTTCTTTGCTTTAGAACATCTCTTTTCAACTAGAGCTTCCAACTTACGTCCTCTCAGACCTTCAAGCAACATTCTCTCTTCAACTATTTCAACTAAATTTTCAGGTAAAGAATCAGAAACAACAGATACATCAATACCTTTATGAAGTAGATATTCAACTAAAGCATCATCAATTTTAATTATGTCAACAGGTGAGGCCATACTCCACACATGACCAATTTTCTTCCTTTTCCCTTTTATTAACATGGACTGGATGCCTTTTGGATTGGAAGATTCTTATCTAGCCATAGATTCTTCTTCTTCTTTCTTTTCTTCAGGGATAACAATGACATTTTTAGAGAGAGCTTTTCTTTTCTTCGATTCTGGAGGGGAATCACTAGTAACCACTTCCAATTCTTTTGTTTCAGAGGAAGAGCCTTCCTCGAATCAAATTAACCTAGTTTCACTAGAGCTCATTACATTCTACAACGATAAGAAAAAATCTTTTCACACACTTTCTTTATCTTCTAAACTTTCCAAGTGCTTGTATATTTCTCTTGCAATGGGAATCCCAGATTCCCATTCAACATATTTCTTTCCCGATAGTGATTTTAGAAAATAAAGTACCAAACATGTAAGCAAGGACCCAAAACAAAATGGGTATCCTTCTCCCAGTGAAATTCGTATGTTCTTACTGAGATTTTCAAGAATTAGCTTACACAGATCAAATTGTATGTTCTCTTTCACCAGTTTATGCACCAAATAAACTACAATGGCTGAAGTAGAGCTTTCTCGATTTCTAAAATAAATTTTATAAGAAATGGCATATGCAACATACCTAACCGAGGCATCACCAATAGTATCGATCAACAGTGCTCAGGGGTCCTTCTCGACTCCCCTCATTTCCTCTGCTCCCTTGTATTCTATAGTCTTCCATCCAGGAAGTTCTCCAACATGGCACAATCCAATAACCGCTTCAATTGCTTCCTTCAAAATGAGATAAGGTTTGTCCGGTACAATGATACCATCCTTGAACTTCTCAAAAAGAATAAGATAAATTATTTTTCAGTAAACCAAGGGAATTCTCCCCATACATCCAAATGTAGGGTTTGTATGTTTCGTAAATCGTTTGGTTCCAACCCTAATTCCAACTTCTTTATTTTTTAATGATCAAATTCATCCATCTCGAAACCTTTCAACTTTAGAGGGATATTCCCACTTGATCCTCTGTTAGAAATTTTCATTATGGCTCTTGAAATTTAACAAGAAAATTCTTCAGTTAACTTCTTCTATAGCCTCAAGATAGGGAAACTTCCACCACCTATTTTCGAATGTCAACTATGATTTCTATGAATATTTCCAAATTGCTTCAAAGATGATTCCAGAGAGTTCCAAGTCACTCTACAAATCCTTCAAATGCATTTGATAATCAAAATGATTTGTGAAATTTCCTTTATACTCCATCATTTTCCCCTAACTCATATTAATTACAAAAAGCTAACAAACTTCTCTTCCATTTTTATTGAGAGACCCTAATTTACTCCGCAAAAGAACATGCTTATGCCTTTTCTTCCAGTTTCTTTTGCATCACTTTTGTCATGTCATTCTTTACAACATATCCACATGGCAACACCTGACACATTGTATTTTTGGGGCTTTAATTGATTTTATAATAAAGCTCCCATAAGAAAATGTTAGGTCTAATTCCCATAGGATTCATCTGTACCAGATCAAGGTACAAACACATCAATAGGCTCTGATCCTTCTTTCTTTTTCCATATTTTGTTCATTTCCTACTTAACTTCTTCCTTGCCAATTTTTTCCATTGGTTTATTATCTTCCACTGGAGCAGACTGCTTCCCCTTTCTATTTTTGCACACCTTTGAGATATGTCATGGGTTCTTGCAATAGTAATAGACTATATTTCTCTAACTTGTTTGATTTCCATTTGTCCCAGTTCTGCATTGATTCACTTTATGTCCATACAAGTTACAAATATAACAATAGCCATTAAATGATTGATTCATCCATTTTCCATTGAACCTATTTATCGTCATCTTTACTGAAGATCTGCACTTAGTAGCTTTATTTCTTATCTTCTTGCATGTATAACATTGTCTGGAGAAGGGACCAAAAAACTGATTTAACCTACTCCTACACTCAGTTGCCTTATGACCAAAATTATTACATGAAAAACAAACACCATTGAATGAAGAGTACCTTTGTGCATTTGGTCGTTTGATAGGTGGTTTCTTTCTAGAGTTTCCTTTTTGTTTTCCTTTTTCTTGAGTCTTTTGATTATTTAATGCATTTGAGTTTTACATTTTTCCATCAGCTTCATTACCTAATCCAATTTTGTCTTTAGAAGGTTTATGTCCTGCTATTAGTTCATCAAGCTTGGTGGAGCTTGTCGTAAAGTAATCTTCATAGAGTTTTGATTTCTCAAGTTCTGATTTCAGATTCATCACTTCCTATTCAAGCCTACAACAAACATCATCTTTTCTTTGTATTAAAGTTTTTAAACATTCTTCAGCTTTCTTCTTTTCATCTATCTTCAAATTTAGTCTGGTATTCTCATCATTTCCTTGTTTCAATTCCTCACTCACTTCTTTGTATCTTTCCTTGAATTTCTTTGACTTCTCCTTTAATTTTTGAACACATTCATTTGCTTCATCAAGATTCTCCTTTAGGTCTTTGTTTTCAATTTCAGCCTTGTCAAGATCTTCAAGGGAAATCAGAGCTCTTCTTTATCCATTGGTTCAATCTGTAGGATCTCCCTCAAGTTGTTAAAATTCTCTAGATGAACCGAATCTTGTATACCAATTGTTGAATAAACTGGATACTGAGAGGGGGTGAATCAGTATCCACACATAGTTATTGAACAAATACAAACACATCAGTAGACTCTGATCCTTCTTTCTTTTTCCATCTGCATCAGATGAAGGTACAAACGCATCAGTAGACTCTGATCGTTCTTTATTTTTCCATATTTTTCTCATTATCTTCCATCGGAGCAGACTGCTTCCCCTTCCTATTTCTGCACACCTTTGAGACATGTCCTAGTTTCTTGTAATAGTAATAGACTATATTTCTCTGACTTTTTTGATTTCCATTTGTCCCAGTTCTACATTGATTTACTTTATGTCCAAACATGTTACAAGTATAACAATAGCCATTAAATGATTGATTCATCCATTTTCCATTGAACCTATTCATCGTCATCTTTACCAAAGATCTACACTCAATAGCTTTATGTCTTATCTTCTTGCATGTATAACATTCTGTAGAGAAGGGACCAAAAAACTGGTTTAACCTACTCCTACACTCAGTTGGCTTATGACCAAACTTATTACATGAAAAAAAAACACCATTGAATGAAGAGTACCTTTGTGCATTTGGTTGTCTGATAGGTTGTTTCTTTCCAGAGTTTCCTTTTTTCTTTCCTTTTTCTTGAGTCTTTTGATTATTTATTGTATTTGAGTTCTGCATTTTTCCATTAGCTTCACTACCTAAGCCACTTTCGTGTTTAGAAGGTTTCTATCTTTCTATTAGTTCATCAAGCTTGGTGAAGCTTGACTTAAAGTCATCTTCACAAATTTTTTCTTTCTCAAGTCCTTCTTTCATATCCATCACTTCCTGTTCAAGCCTATAGGAAACATCATCTTTTCTTTGTATTATAGTTTTCCAACATTTTTCAACTTTATTTTTTTCATCTATCTTCAACTTTAGTTTAGTATTCTCATCATCTACTTGTTTCAATTCCTCACTCACATCTTTGTATCTTTCCTTTAATTTTTGAACACATTCCTTTGCTTGATCAAGATTCTCCTTCAGGTCTCTATTTTCAATTTCAACCTTGTCAAGATCTTCAAGGGCAGTATGGAGCTCTTCTTCATCAATTTTTTCAATCTACAAGATCTCCCTCTAGTTGTTAAAATTCTCTAGAGTAACCAAAGCTCTAATACCAATTGTTGAACAAACCAGATACAGAGAGGGGGGTGAATCAGTATCCACACATAGCTATTGAACAAACACCATTAATTCTTAAACTTAGAGAATAGATAAGAGAAATGACAAAACATGAAATTCTACAACACAGAAACACCAAATTTTACATGGAAAACCCAAAGAGGGAAAAACCATGGTGAGGATTAGCTCAAAATATATATATATATATAGTTATATCAATACCGACTCACTGCCAGATACAAAAGATCACTACTTACAAGGACTTATTGTCCCAAAAAATGGAGACTCACTACTTACAAAAATTGGCTAACCGCCAAAGTTGAACTGAGGAGTTACACCACATGTGCAGGTTCAGTTCCCTTGATGCTCAGAGTATTTTCTCAACAGACTAATGTCCAGTTCGCACAATTCACTTATACTTCTTCTTCTCTTTGCATTCGCATTCCACACACATATACTACATATTCATCATGCCTTCTCATCTTCTAATCATCTTGTATATATACTCGATATATCTGCATGCATTGATTAGGTCGACCTAATTGATGTAAATCATATTTTCAAGATGATAACTTGTCGGCTTCATATCAAGAGTAGTTCATTCGTGTCATGCAACATCATGCCATCCAAGATTAACTTAATGTCGAAATGCAATCTCAAAAACCGATGCCAACACATCACCCAAACAAATGAACATCTAAGAATGCATACATACATGTTTCTAACAATCATAAGCCTTTCTCCCAAAACATTAGATCATATTAATTACTAGAGGAAATATGTGGACCAACATACCAGAGATATCGGATCAAAGACCTGATAGGATAAGCATGATCTGCACACGTATAGGGTACCGAACCAACATGGTGACATCAATGACAATATATGACAAACTTCCAACACAACCACATATGGGGGAGTTGAACCTATTATGATAATTCTTAAAAGGTGATAATTTTTTATGCTACAAATATTAGTCCCAATGGCCATTACAAGGTGGTCCCATGAAGATTAGTCAAAGAGCATAATATAGTTATGAAATGATCCTCTTCTATTTTAATTGTAATGAATCTTAGTTAATAAATAAGCATATTGAAAGAATTTAAATTATCAACTATATATCCACCATACTCCATTATAAGAGAATACAAATTATTTCTCATAAATAGCTTATTCACTAAGGAATTATCTTGATAAATTTCACCAATTTTTTTCCAAAGTCTTGTTATGCTAGACTCTTTAAGAACATTCAATAAAAACAACTCTACCAAAAAAAGCTAACAAGGCACTTAGTCGTTGTATCTATCAAGTCCCATCTTTTTAGTTTCATAATCAATGGTATAAGATATTATTACCATGGATCTCTATCCATGACTAGATCCTCCATTTCAAGTTTCCAAATAAAAAAATCACTAAAATTGTCCATTTCTATTATTCTACTCATTCTTTCTATCAATTTCTATAGTAAGACAAATATACTCTATGTAAGCTCCCACTCAATTCAATATTAGTACAAAAACCCTTTATCTATCAAGTAGCATCAATGGAGATCAAGATTTGATACCAATTGAAAAGAAGCAAGGTATGTCTATATGATTCCTATACCAATCTAATGTGGAGAGTATTGTACAATTTTTTAATATTTTTAAGTTATAAAAAGTATAGAATAACATAAATATGCATGAGAAAAACCCCACACTCCAAGCTAGCTTAATATATTATTATATAAAGCAATAGAATACAATAAACTTTAAGGGTAAGATACTATAGGATTTTCACCAACATGTAAATTTAGATTAAATGTGGTAGCATAATGGTATTTACAAATAAACTATACATAGTATAAGTCTAAGAACTAAATAAATGAATATGATATAAAATTGGAAACCACAATGGTTTATAAAAACCATCAATAAAACCACAAGAATTATGACACCTAAACTTGAGTAAATTTTTTAAATCAATCTCCTTGGTATTTGTCCTCTTAGCTATTTTCAGAATGTTCATATCATATCTTACAATGCCATAAACTATCATATTTGAAGAACCAAACTTTGGTACCCCAATTTGTCCTCATTGAAATTTCAAAAAGATGTTCCATAATAGGTGAAATAACATGCCATAATATTGGTCAAGGTTACAATGTAACCTCTCTCTTACATGGTCTTACATGCCATACAATCTATCATATATAAATCCCTGCATGATGACCATACACACACAACAAGATGTCAACACATGGCCAAACCATGCCACCTCAAAGTGGGATGCCTACCTCCATGTCAAGCTAAGCTAGACTAAAATTTAAAGTCTAGTGAACCTTCAAGTGGAATTCGAACTCTCTAAAAATAGATAAAAAAAACACTAGAAGAGGAAGTAGCAAGTGCATACAAAATATATCATAAAATACATTAGGAATACAAGGTTGAGATAAATATTCCGAATGAAAGACACCCAAAAATGATTAGAGATTTCCTTAAGAGATTGAACCACACTCTTTTAGTGTTGATCTACATCTTTGAAATATTCTAAACATTAGACAATGCATTCACAACAACTTATTTATATTCAATCTAGCACCATAATTGATTTTTCAATCTTCACTATTTTTTCAATTAGATAAACTCTAACTTTTCATTTCTATGTTAACACATGTTTATTTACTATCTCTATTAGAATTTATCTATCTAATTACTAAGACTTGACGACTCTTTGCCTACAATTTCTAGCTAAAGTGAGTTATTTAGCCTTAGTTATTCTAAGAGGTATATTTTATTTCCTTTAAATGCTACGTGTCTCCTATATCGTTGAAAAGACTTGATATGTACTATTAATAAATTAATATGGACAAGTGAATGGTATAGGTATGATCCATGTGCATGATTTTATTGACTATGAGTAGATATGAAATTTTTAGTCTTAAAGTTAATTTAAGACATAGATCCTAGTCATATTTTATTTCAAGGGATATATGTTTAGAAATTTGTATGAAATAATTATTTTGATTTTCAATTTTAAAAGAGGAGAGAAGACATCAAGAAAATAAACAAATAAGTCATTACTTTAATAGGAGAACCATTTCAATTATAATGTCACCCCATTAAAATAAAGAATAATAATATATATTAATTGTATATATAACTTAATTTTTTAGCCACAAATATTTTAAGAGCTCCAATTTCTATACATGTTTTATATAAAGAAACAATTTTTAGAAATTTGTAAAAAATATTTATTTTGAATTTTCAATTATTAAAAAGAAGAGAGGAGATCAAACAAACAAAATATCAATCATTATCATAATAAAAAGATCACTTCAATTATAATATGAATCATTAACATAAAAATCATATGTATTTTATTATATATTAATTAACTTTTTACATTTTAATATATTTTTTAAAAATATGTAAGAAATAATTTTGAAATTTCATTTCTTGAAAAAAAATGGAGACTAAACAAACAAACAAACTAGCCATCATTTTAATAAAAGGATTATAATATCATGGTCCATATGTGTTTGACTATATGTTAGTCAAAGGAGACGCGTGGGACAGACTATTACAATTAATAGAGTCGGTTTCCTTGATGTCTCCACAAAGATGTCTTGATGGCAAACACAGACCACTTTGCGCGGGCGCGTGTGATGAAAGTTAGGCTGTGTGGAATTGACTGTGAATTGAAAGAGGTAATGCGGACATCTTCAAACGTGAAATCCAACGTTTAGTAGGCTAGTGCGTAGATTTTACGTCCTATGTTATTTAATGTTGACTGTTGAAATTCCAATCTATGACCAACATGAACACCTCTCCAAGATGTTTATGCTAACGAGATACTTGGATTTCTGGGAACAAATATGGTGAAGATAAGAACTGTATTGTGTGACAACAGCAGAGAATCAGTGGATTCAATGCTTTGTTATTCAACACCTACTTCAATGTCTTGTTGGTGCACCTCCCCCGATGATTATGGTGAGTGTTGAGGGCCATGCTATAGAGATGCAGTCCACCTTCATCATTACAAGAGACACCCATTTCGTGTATCGTATTGTTATTCTTTCTTTGCATTCGATTGAAGGAAGATGAAGCGATTCATGGCGCTGCTCTTTTTCATTTTGGCAGCGATGGTGACGAGTGAAATATCTTATTCATGGGCTCAACCAGTTGTTTTTCCCAACGGTCGTGAGGAGGCTCTTAAATTGAGGCAAATAGCTCCAGCAAGAGCTCCATACATGAATGGAGGGAGTCCCGCGCAATCACCTGTAAAGGGACCTCTCAATACTCGCAATTAGGATGGGCGGCCCTGAGGAATCTATTCATGGTACACAGATAATATCTCCAGTTCATTTGTTGATTTGTAGTATGTTAGAAATTATGATTTGCCAAACCTTGTGGAGCCCTTTTAATTCTTTTACTATTACATAATCGGAGCTGGCATCCGTTGCTCCCTAGTTTATGTATCAAATTCACTACTACATAGAAGGGGCTTTTAAGACAATTTTTGAGACAATTTTTCAGTAAATTGTCTTAATTTGAGACAAAAAAAAAGTTGTTTATTCTCTCAACTATTGTCTTTAAGCGGGCGTCTTAAATTATCGTCTTAAAATTTGTCTTTGTAAAGACAATAGGAAACATAAGTATTTTTGCCTTTTTAGAGACAATTTCACTTTTGTCTCGAGACAATAGTTGCGATTAAAGACATATTGTCTTTCTAGAGACAATATGAAAAATATATTAAAAAATAAATAATTTATTTTAAATATTTTTTGTGTGATTTTCAACATTCAATGTTTGAAAATCATAGAAAATGACATCAATTAACTCATACACATAATAGAAACAAAAAATTTGAAGGCCAAAATGCTCATTTTATTGATAGAAGATGCTATTGCAACCATACATAGTCTGAAAATATGTATCTCTTGCTTTGAAAAAGTGTTACAAAGTGTTTTGTTTCAGTCTAAAACTGAAAAATCTGAGTTACAATGTCAAAGTGACTAGAAATAAACTTTGTATCAAGTTTACAATTCTGTATCAAAATCAGAAGAACTAATTACAAAAGTGATTTTAGTTTTCTTTGTATATCCTTCATTGGAGAGAATGTAGGACATGACATTAAGAAGTATCAATGACCACCTCGTACTTTGACTTGGTAAATTTGATTTATTTTGGCCGCCTAGAAACTGCTTCCATTATTTGACTCCCCAAAAAAGCTCCAACAAGGCATTGGGGAAAGAAGACTCCTGAATTTACAATTTTATTTTCCTCTATCGGCTATCATATCCACATTAACTTCCTTTCTACAAGTGACCGATCTGCAGAGATAAGAAAACCATATTTAATACATCAAATATTATGTTCCGAAATTACTCACATAAAATAATGAAGTTGTATTGATGTTTGACACTTACAATTTGAATTTTCCAAAACAATCAAATAATTCCATGATGAAAATAGATATATGATAAAATCATAAAGGACTAGCTCACAACTCCCAACATAAAGCACCCACATAAGCCAATGATCGAAGGCAGACTGGCAAGCTTGACATAGCTGGTACCCCAAAATATATCATATTATTGCATTAGTCTTGCAAGAAACAATTTACATTGGCACAACAATTTAAAGGAGAATACAGTAACACAATTTGGAAATGCACAACATGGATGAAAATTCAAAACTCTGTAATAGGAGAAAAGACAAGGAAATTAATTAATAGTAGAAGATGAGATATATCCTCCTTAATGGTATTCATCAAGGATGTATACATGACTGCAGGGCTTCAAGAGAGATCCTTGTTAGGTTGGCAGGGGAAAAGGACTTTTCCTCATGGAGGCTACAATTTTTTTTAATTGGATAGAAACTGACTTATCCAACAACAATTGAGATAACAGTGCATACCGAATAAATTCACATTGGGATGAGGTTGTGCAAAGGACTTACAGTGCAGTAGTGTTTCTTGGTAATGTTCCATCCACCTTTATACTACCTGAATTTGTACAAAATATCAGGTCTCCTAGTTCGATAATCAACCAAAATCATAGAATTACTCGAATGCATGCTACTATCGTCATCAAATGCAAGCATAGTAGGAAGCACAAGCAAGATTTCTTTGGGTTCACATGGATTTGTAGTCAAATTGGTCACATTTTGTTTTCCTATAAAATAGATTTACAATTAGATGTTGAATTGATCTACCAATTTTGTAAGCTAGAATTTCATATACAAGTTAGCTTCCCCTAAACACTGAATACACACCGAGGGTGAATAGCTCAAGAGTGTATCGTCTCTTCTCACTCATGGCTCACTTTTTGGTCGAATCTTTAAGGGAGTAGATAATTTTGGTTGGGAATACCAAGAGTTATTCCTAGGGAATGAAAATATATTTTGGATTTTTTTTTATGCAGTTAATATTTTGGATTATTTTTTTATGCTCAAAAGAGTTTCTAGTCAGTCTAGTATATGTCCAATTCAAGAGCATGACCCCTATTTTAACTTGTTCCTTTTCAAGTCTCCAACGACACAATTTCCTTGCTTTTATTTTATCGAAACATCCACTCACTGACTTGAAGAATACTCAAACTCATTTAATTAGTCTGCTAAGATGTCCCTCTCATCGACTTGGGAAATGTACATGTAGGCTTTAGACAGTCTACAATGGCTGCCGTGGTGATCATCTTCTACTTGTAGTCCCATCCCTATGAAATCGCACAATTGTAATGCTGGAATTGAATTAATTTGTGGAATGTGAAGTACTGGGTAAACTAAGTATAACATGAAACCCTTAACCCTAAACCCTTATTATACCCTAAAATCTGGACTGAGGGGACACACTATTGGTGGAATCAGATTTTAGGAGGAGCTCCTATTTGATGGTTCAACTCTACGGACTTTGTGGCCCTGTCGTCCACTATATAATGGAGTTGAGCGAAATTTTCAAATTTCACTAAGAATTAAAGATAAATATAAATATGTAACAAAATTACAAGATTCAATTTCTAGGTCTAATTAGAACCTTTGGTTGTAACAAAGGGCATTCGTACATCAGAAATGAGAGTGGCATGAATTTTTTCCTTTAACCGAATGGACAAGGAAATTTTGAATTCAATATATTATTATATACAGAAACCATGACACTTACCCATGCTCGTTGAACCGTGTAGAATGTTCTTGACAACATTTACATCAATTTCTCTCCACCCATTTGAAAGGAACAAGGCTCCAGCACAAATTCATATTCTAGGGACTACCTGACAATGAAAGCATCCATGTCAAAAAAATAATAAATCTGTCAATTGCCAGAAAAGGAAAAATATAACATTGCTCTTTTATCACTTACCTATTGTCAATCCCCAAATTCTACCTGGCAAGTAGAATACAGAGCATACCAAACATAATTGTAGATCATGACATCACCGTCACTTCCCGAGAAAATTGTGCAAATGCACTCTACGACTTGCCATGGCGTTCCATCACCGAGACCACATTTACTTTAGACATTTTTTGAAACAGTTTGTTGCTTTGTCTATGCTACCACATTTTTCATACATCTCTACCAAAGCATTTTATCAAACAGTTCAACACCTTGTTGCTATGGCTAAAAGCCTAAAATAGATGTTTTCAAACAAGCTATGGATCTCTAAGTAGCATAGGCAACAATACACTATTAAGATTCCAAAATCCATAATTATTGCAGATAGAATTCGAGAATGAAATGTAACAAAGATTTAAGAGAATCCAAGATTGCTAAACACTATGTACAATTCATAAAACTCAGATGCCTAGCAGTAACAAACAGGAGGAAGGTACCTTTGATATTTCAAATCAGTATTAAAAAAAAAAACTCATGCAGCTCATAACATAACTAAACTAGTAAAATCCATCCTGCACAATGGCCACAAGCATCAAATGTTCCAGTTGCACCCATGATAGCAAGGCACTGAACAAGCTCATCATGTTCTTGGAACTAACCCTGATGGAGCTTTCTGTAAAACTAAAGAAGATGTATGTGATTAAAGAAACATGAAAGAAAAACTTACTTCGAAACAGATAATGTTCAAGACATCCTTTAGCCATAAAGTCATAAACAAGCAGTCTTTGTTTACCTTTAGAGCAATAGCTCATTCAATCTCATGTCTGGTTGGTGAGGGATTACCTTGTCTGAAATCCAATCTGAAGTTTTTTGTAATTGTTTTAAGCTCATTCAATGTGAAAATATACACATTGGAAATAATATTTTATCTCAAGACTTCAATCTCATGTCCAGCTGGTGAGGGATTACCCTATCCACTGATGTCTATTATAGCTTGCTTACCAGTTGGATCCAATAGGGCTGATAAACAAGCACAAAATCACATAAATTACTCATTTTAAAACTTTATTCAGATCAATACACATTTACAAAAAGAATTAATGTAGATCACACCCAAATTGATTGGCGCCACATACGCCAATACCCACATACATAAACATGAAATAATCAACTCTCCTATGCCTAAAACATAAATTGGAATTAGGAAACTATTCAAATTCAAGAATTTCCAAAATCCTAAGCTGTAAAAGAAGAAAAATTAATTAATTAATAATAGAAAAGGAAACTCACATTGTTTGCTAATGTTATTACACATGCATTATTGATCTCTTGTCCAACAACCTTTAACTAAACTCTGTAAGAATTGCATTGTTCAATTGTAAATGAGTTTCCTTTGTATAGTTTGGGACAGTTGAGTGAGAAACCCTTTATTTTAGATTTACAGAGCTTACACTGATACAGTTTGAGCACACAACTATTCTATCATCACTCTATTAGAGAATCTATACAAAGATGAGAAGTTTCAATCTAAGTACCTAGATATTTTAATAGTAGTTTCCTTCAAATATCTATTCCAAGATGAAAGATCCAATCTAAATACCTATATATTATAACAAAATTTGCTTGGAAAGTCTATTTAAAAATGAAAATATTGAGAAAACAAAAAAATTAATATCAATATAAATAACTTCTTCTCTTCTTCCATTAAGTCCTTCAAGAGCTAAACAAAAGCATTCTAATTTATATATTCAATTTTTTTCTTACCCACGATCAATCCCACATGATTAGACAACAATACACTTAAACATAAGAAGCAAATATGTCTTTTCTTCATTTGTTTCTATCAATCCTCTTCCTCTATGTCCTCTTTCTATGAGGCACTATACTAATATGAGGCATTATTCTAATTGTGGGTGTCAATTGTTCATCACATTGAACACCCCCCTCATTATTCTTATCTCCCACTTGCTAAAATTCAACGATGGTCTCTTGTCGAGGTTCAGGAATGAAAATCAAACCATTGTGTGCAACAAAAACTTCATCATGTTCCTCTAACTCCTCTTCATGCTCACTATCTGATGAGTTTGATTGTTGGGCTTCCTATACACAACACAAATATACTCTTTAAAATAACATATCAGACCTTATTTGCTTGCTTCAAAGCATAGAATTTGATTGATGGGCTTCCTATACACTATCTATCTAGATTAATATTTGTTTCATTTTCTTTGCAATGAAAATGAAGGAAAAATATGAAATTTTATTATAACCCATCATGCAAGGAACTTACCTCATATTCATGACCAGTGACTAATTTCTCCCCTCGATCTAGCATATGTTGTCGAAGGCCTTGAGAACCATGTAGTAAAGCATATTTTAGGTCATCCTCTGAAGCTTCCTTTTGAAATTGATGAACCTACATAAACAAATATAACCAAATTTATAAGGTATAATGACTCATAAAATACAATTAACTCACAAGTTTGTCATGACTTCTTTTATGAAATAGAGAATACAATAGATGAAAATATTCACTTACCAAGCCACCATGAATGCTATTGTACCCACCAGATCCTAATTTATGGGATCTAATACTTGACACCCTAGCTTGGGTTGCTTTGGTTGTATCTCAAAGGCGTCTTTTAGATCCTCCTCGTGCAGATGGCCTATAGTTTGGATTATTGTGCACCTTCCTCTTAAATTTGGCATATTTAATAAGTTCATCCCATGTCACTTGGTCTATGATCCAAGCTGGACGTGGATATCTCAAGTCTTTTGTCAGCTTTGACCTTAAATTGTCTCATTTAGAGTGAATGTATCTCTTTGCAATATCTAGAATAATTTGCTTATTAAAACCAGGATTTCCAAATGCTATTATGACATCTTTAAAGAGTTCATCTTTCTTAGCATTTCCTTGCTTCCTCCAATCCATTTGAATGGTATTGCCAAATAATTATTTTGCAAGATGAAAAATAAAGTGAAACAATTTTAACCCCCTTTCATCCTTCAAGACATTTCCTTCTGAGGTGAGCAAGATTGTAACTTCTTGTGTTCCTCTTGTGGTCACTGAGGATATTTTTGTAGTCTTAGGGGTTGAGGTAAATTCTCCTATAGGTACATCAGTCACTTTGTCATTTATTTCCTATATTAACAACGAGATCATCAAGCAACAAAGTAATCACATTTTAGCATCACAAAGTAACCATGTAATCATCAATGATGATTTTACTAGTCAACATGCTCTTATAGTGATAAAAGTAAATTATGAACTAGAAAAGAATAATAAGATAATATTACCAAATAATTTTACCTGTTCATCTGAAGTAAGCCCTGCATTCCTGAACAATGTCCTCTCCCATAACTTAATTTCTTTAAGTATTTCTTTCCTAGTTTCAGCATTTTCAAGAGTTTCTGGTAGGAGCCTTAGTATTCTTGATTGTGATTCTATAAGACTCCTCAAGGAAACTTGTTCAAGTGTTGGTGGGATACTTGGAGCATCCATGTTTGATGTAGAGGGCATGCTATGAGGTATTGTGCTTGATGTTTCTCTTGTGATAGATGTTTCTGGTCTAGATATAAAGGGCATGCTATGAGGTATTGTGCTTGATGTTGCTCTTGTGATAGGTGTTTTTGGTCTAGATGTAGAGGGTGTGACACATCTTCTTGAAACATCCTACAAGACACACATATACATATTAAAGTGGTATAATAGGGGAAATAACATAATCAAACCCACAAAAACATATGGTTGAATCTTACATTTTGCCTAGCATTGGGTGTATCAAATGGCATAATTGGATCTTGCATGCCAACAAGATGCATTCTTGGTGGACTTACTCTAGAAATGCCCTGCATAATACTAGATGTACTAAAGGGCGTGATAGGGGTTGGAACGACTTTAGAGATGGCCTGCATTCCACAAACATAAATTGACATAATATAATATGGAACATAAGATAATTGAACCTATAAAAGACAATTTTCAAACTTACCTCATGCACCATCATGGTAATGTTTCTCCCTTTCCCGCTCCTTAGCATTTCAATTAGACCATTTAAGATCAATGGATCCCCCATAGTAGAATCGGGAGAACCCATAGGCACATTCTTAAAGAAACACATAATGACATAAAATGAAAAAATATTAATTAGTAAATATATATAAATGTTATATTAGTAACATAAGTCAAATTCACTAGCACATGAAAAATAACATATGTAATTTTCATTATGTTTCAATACATAAGAAATATATAAATAATGCTCAACTTCCAATTTTTTTTAGCTTTATGGTATTGTGTCTCTTGCCTAAGTGTCAATTGTGTAAAGTGCATAGCTGTTGATTGCATAAAGCTTCCAAATGCAAAAGTTCCATTCAATTAAATTGTTAAAGAAGTAAAAAAATAAAATGAAACAACTTATCCAATTGATAAAAATTTCAAGCTATATTCATTGGCATTACAAGCATCTACCTAAAAAACACTGAAAACATTCAAATTACTTAATTTACATTACATTTTTTGTACAATTAAAAACAAAATACTTAACATGTAAAGTGTTGATAATATTATATTGAATCCTCACAACCATCTTAAAGTGAACATTATGATCAAACAAATTCATTCTCACATGAAATGTCCTCATATGATGACATCAATGCACCATCATTAATGGGCCCTAAATCCACAAATAAATTAATACCATAGTTTTCATGGTCTTCTTTACCTTCAACTACAAGTAAATTAAAATCAATAAATTCATCATCTTCATGGACTTGATGCCCATGTTGTTGCTCATATCCTTCAGACACTTCAGTAAACTCATCATGATCTTCATCTTGGTCATACACATCATTGACAATAAATTTTTCATCATCTCCATCTTGGCCATCTATGTCTTCAAGGGGGACTTCTTCATCTTCAAGTAAATCATGGTACTCTACATCTTGAACAAATGTTACTCTTCGTCCTCTTGGATCATAATCAATCACGAATGACCAACTAGGTTGTTCTAAATTTGGATTGAGAAATATATGGTCACATTGATTTGGAAACACATAAGGTTCAAAAGTGGCTTCAAACCTAGATGTATTGATCATATAGAATCCATTCTTGTGCAGCAATATAGTTTTGTCTTCACCCACTTTGATAAGCTTGTACCATTGAACATGGAAAATAACTTTCTTGAAAGATATAAAATCAAGCTCTAGAATATCCTCCAACACTCCATAATAGTGAAGTGTGCTTGTGATTAGTTGTCTATCATTTGCATGTGAACGACATTCTACCTCAAATGACGCTGAAATTTCACAATCATAAGTTTTTCTTTTGTCATCAACTCTTTTGATGCGAAAATGATGACCGAAATTCCACATTCCTTTGTAATATGTTACCTAAGTTCATATAAATATTAACTAATTATATTCACAAATAGAAAAGTTAAAAAGGAAAATCACTAAATACCTCAAATATGTTAATATATATGTATCACCTCCCCATTTCTAGATCCTTTTAAAACAAAATTTAGTTGTTGTTGTGTCACTCTATTCTTCCCCTTTGTTGCCTCATGTTCAATATTGGTCTTTAGCCAATTCCACGAGCATCTATCTGGCCATTTTCTTTTATGGCTTGCAAGAATTCCTCAAGGAGTGTTTTGACCATGTCTATTATATACATTGGTCCATGCCTTTTCATCCTCTAATTTTTTTTGTTCAGTGTACTTCTCCATCCATTCCAACATAAAGTTAGAATTGTATGCAACATAAAAATGTAATGACTCCCACTCCTTAGCATCTACAATGAAAAATAGAATTGTTCAATGAATTAATATTGATTTAAAGTTATGTCTTATAAAATTTAAGATAAAAGTAATTACTTCAGACATTTTTATATACCTTTTATCCTCTTTGAAGTCCCTTGACCCTCTATTTTTTCTCCTTCAAATTATTGAGGTTGGTTACCATCCCATAATCGAGGAGTTTCAAGATGCAATTCAGGTAAGTACTCACTCAAATGAACCATTGTTTGAAAAACCATGTACCCCTCAACCATGGACCCTTCCGGTTGAGCATTTTCCCTCACAAATTGTTTTAGAACCTTCATATATCTCTCCACAAGCCACATTGTTCGGATATGGATAGGACCACACTGCTCAATCTCTTCTACTAGGTGTACAAGGTAGTGCTCTTGAGAATTGAAGATCCTTGGAGGGAAGTAAATTTGAGTATCACACATAAAAAGTGGAACATTCCTCTTCTAATAATTCAATTCATCCTGATGTATCTCTTTAGATGAAACCCACCTACAAATATTAATGTGTATTGTAATAAAGACTTATTATTTGTTTAAAACTAAAGGTATAAATGTATAAAGGCATTACCAATAATGCACTTCAAAGGATAAGAGTCGTGGAAGATTATGAATGATGGATTCAAAATACCTCAAATATTTGGATAATTTGTAAATAGTTAATGTAACATCATGGTCAGAGGTGCTCGGTATTGCTATAGGAAACGCATACTACATGAACATTAACAAAAACAATGTTAAAATATGCATGAACTTCTATTATCACTAAGATATACAAATTTATAATTATGTTCCCAACAAATCTAACGTTCTACAAAGTTACCTTTATCCAGTTGTGCCAATCATGTGTTTTTAGCCCTAAGAACTCTGACCCATCTCTTGTGAATAAGTTTTTTAATGTCACACCAAAACCAGAAGGAAATCTTATGCTTTTCATTGTATCAATGATTTTTTCTTTCTCGTTTGATGTAAAAACAGATGGATCATGAACAAATGAGTTGTTTTCATGCAACCACATGTTCGACATGATATTGGCAACTTGGAGGTCCTTTCATAACTTTATTTTTGCTTCAAGGTTGGTTCCATTTAAATGTTTCCACAAACACTCTGCCACATTTTTCCCGATGTGCATAGTATCAAATAGGTGGGCTATTGGCAAGTTCTCATAATATTGTAATTTATAGAAAATAGAGTATTTTCATTCCTAGTGGAAATCTTGTCCCTTCTTTTTTGTCAAATAGTGCTTTCCACCTAGCAGGGTTCATCCTTCTTGGCTTCCTCATTTCCACTTCCTTTCCATTGAACCTTTTTTTCTCATGCACTCAATAGCGATGATTTTGTGATAAAAATTGTCTATACTCATCATACATAGTTTTATTGAGATCCTTTGACTCCCTATACAATGTTTAGGGCCCACATGATGGACAACCATGTTTCCCCTTTGTTTGTAGCCTTGAAATGAGAATGGAACCCATATTTAGTAAATGGTAAAATGAACAAAACAGTTACAAATATAATTTATAATATATTACCACAACAAATAGAGAGTCCTAGGGCATCATGAATTGTCCAAATAAGGATTGTATGAAAGAGTAAGTTTCTTTCCTCGATATTTCTTGATACATCGTACATATTTACACCATCCCATAATTCACGAAGCTCATCAATGAGGGGCTCCATGTATACATCCATATCCTTTACCTAATACTTCCCTAATTAAACAAAAAGTTCTTTATTAGTATTTAAATGAGTTCAATTTTTTTTATATATAATCTTCAACAAAGCATTGCATTAATATGTTCTAGTACCTGGTATGATAAGAGTTAACATTGCATGCTCCTTTTTCATTGCTATCCAAGGGGGGATATTGTTGTTAATAATTAAAACTGGCCAAACATAATATGTTGTTCTAAGATCTCCAAAAGGATTGACACCATCCATTTCTAGAGAAATTCTTGCATTCCTTGGCTCATTTCTTAAATGTGGCCATTTTTCCTCAATCTGTTTCCAATGTTTTCTATCTGCAGCCATACGCATGACACCATCTTGGCTCCTCCCTTGTGCATGATAATGCATATATTTTTCTAGCTCCTTGCATTTGAACATCCTCTCAAACCTTGGCTTTAGTGGAATGTGATGAAGTACTTTATAAGGAACCTTCTTGGATACTTTTTCTTGACGATACCTATTTGTGTGACACACTGGGCATTGTTGCAAATTTGCATTCTTTCCATAGTACAATATATGGTCATTTGGACATGCACCATATGTATTGTACTCCATTCCAATGTCTTTCATGACTGAAGATACTTCTCTATGAGAACGAGGCAACTTATTGTCCTTTGGAAGTATTTTGTTTGCCAAAATTCTACATGAAGCAAAAAATGATTTTTTATAAGATAAGTATACACAATATTCAAAACTTTCAAGACATTTAGATCATTAATTTATAGTAATATAAAATCCTACCTTAATATATTGGTAAAAGATGTGTTTTTCAATCCATGTGTAACCTTCAAGTTCAACAACAACATAAGTGTCACTAATATAGAAGTATCTGCATTAGGGAAAAGAGGCATCCTAGCCAACTGAGCTAGGGGTGAATCAATAATTTCTTTAGAAGATGTGTAGGAGTCTTGGATAAATTCATTGACACTAGCCTCATTTATCTGTGAAGTGGTTTCATCCATAAATGTGTCTTTTTCTTCATCTTGAGAGTGGCTATCATCAACGACATCCATTGGTTCTTCAAGAATATTGGGAATTGGAAGCGACTTTTCATAAAAAAATCAATTGAAATGATCAATAATAATTTGTTAAATAATATGCATATTTATTTATTATAAGAATAACAATTTGTTAATTATAGTCTACCTCTTCTTTATAAACTCCATACTTCAATCTATGGATACCAACAAGTCGCCGCTTCTTTAGTTTCCTATTTTGACACCTTTTGCAAGTACAATATATCATTTCATTGAAGTATTCATCTGTCTGTGGAGTAGTTCTTGCTGCCCTTTCATATGAATATTTAGATGATGATGATGTGTTATTTCCCTAAATGCACGATGTAATATCAAAAATTAGAGTACAACTTTTAACTAGAGTATTACTTCTTTTTTGAGAACATGACTCTTAGGTGCATGATATGTTACAAATGTAAGACCAACAAGAATAACCTAATCTAGATGCTGGTGTGTCCTCTTGGTAGCTTGAGAGAATATGTTATAATGATTTGTATCATTGTTTAACATAATCCTAAAGCAAAAACTGATACTGTGTTTTGAGGTTTGTCTCATCATGCAACCATGGCTAAACACCATATTTGCAATAGGTCTTTCTTTGAAATCTCTCATTCAATCCTTATGTCATGAGTTGCTTGACTCCATAGCCCATTGGTGAAGACCATCATTTGCTTAAACCAAATAAAGTAATATATTTTTTAAAAAAATCACTATTATCATTACACTCCAAAGATTAATTAATTGTCCTATTACATTATTACCCCTAGTGTAGTAGTATGGTAATAGTTTTTCAAGGTGTTTGCTAATTTGGAGGGTTTTATTGATGTAACAAAGGAGTGTGATTTTTAATCACTAACTATTCCAATATTTTGATCATAAAAATGACATGAGATATTAGTATATATGTGCTACCTATTAAATCCCAGGTTAAATGATTTGAAATATTACTATATATGTGCAAGTAACAAAAACAACAACATAAATACTTGGTCTGCCATTTCCAATAGACACCAACAAAACAACCTAATAGAAAGCTACAAAGAAAACTATGTGTAGATGTTAGTTAGGATCATTACGTAAATAGCTGTTGAAATATATAAAAAACATGTATCCCAAAAAAAACCATAAAATTATTCTAAAATTGAGCTTGAGCAATTTTTAAAAAATGAAGATTTGATTAAAACTTATGTAGAAATTGATTATGAATTGGTGATGTAGAATAACCTGAAATACATGGATTTAAATTAATTATGGAATGAGAAGCAAACCAAACCTGCACCTAAACCATACTCAAATATACAAAATATGATAAGAATTTTACAACATAATTCAATCACTAAACAAATATAGAGATTTCCAATTAACTAAAGAATTTGTGTTATCTGCAAACCATAAATTATTATAATATTTGAAAAGTGAAGGTCACTTGAATCAAAGGTGTGAGAAAATATCTCATGCAACAACTGGTAATATTCAAGATAAATACTTTACTAAAATTCTATACCATTCTTATTTTTACTACATTTACCAAGTCATAAATTAATTTTGATTTAAGTAGTTCAAATTTAAAAGTTGTTTTATAATTTCATATTTGATCCTTTGCAATAAATAATATATGAAAAAGAAAAAAAATTACCTTCTTATTTTTAAGCAAATGCTTTTATTTACTAAATGCTTATACTTACTTCTATGGTAAAAACCAAATTAATTCCTTTGTAGTATGAGTATGTTACATTACACTTAAACTATAATTTTAGTGTATCTACTTAAAAGTGTGAATTAGCAAAAACTACAAGAATCTAAGCCTTGTTAGCAAGATGTCATATTCTTCAAATCCAAGGTGAAACTTCAGTATGGAGGCTTATACATTTAAAAGGAATATTTTGGATTGGTAGTGGTCAAGTACAAATGACTATTATTCATCCTCAAACAATCATAAGTGTGACTACAAGAAGCTTTTTTAAGAACATCTTAGGAATTCATATGCTTGATATAGGGGTTAGATTTTGTATATGCAACCTAACAAAAAAAATCTCTAATATTATCTTTCACTTTACCTTTAGAATGTTATTTTTAACTAGACAATTTAGTTGCAAAGATATATGACTAATTATCCTTTTCATAGATTTTTGTCTATACCATAGGTTAAAGGTGATTTATAAGATCTACTCAATGACTCACTAAGATTACATGACCTTATGTGAAAGATCCATACCCTCTAGTGGATAATTATTTCAAATATAAGCTTTATAACTAAGAATGTGGAAACACATAGGCTATATATTTGACTAACTCAATATTTAAAAAAATAAAAAATGAAAAGTTTTGCATGTGAATCGAACGAAGCAAGTGAATAAGATTGGGGAAAATATTGGGAGAAATATATTCCCTTGTATTTTGGGAGGTGTATATTCAAAACCACGATATAAATATACCAACTAAATTACTCCAAAATTAGCCTCTAAACTACCTAGATTGTAGAGATGTTTGTGTTGGGCATATTCAAAACCTTGTTAGAATTTTTTGTCTTGATTTCCATTTTCCTTGACATTAGTACAAACATAATTAAATTTTATAATCAAGTAGAAAACACCCTTCTTTTATCTAAAGAGAATTATTTTACCTTAACATGATTTCTCTATTTAAATTAACATGTAATGAAAATAATCCTTACCCTAGTGGAAAGGATCCATTTTCTCTAAGTTTAAGAGGCCAAAGCTATAAAATTTGAGCTATACACCTTGTTGAGATAAATTAAATAAAGGTCATATTTCAAGAAGGTGTTTAACATACCCATTACCATTCTAGATAGGTTGAGAAGTGAAAAAACTTCACCTTTTCTATTTTATTACAAGATCATGCTCTATTAAATGTTATTTTTTCACTCAAACATGCATCTAATAAAAATCTTGACCAACACATTTAGTATGATGACAATAGATGACATAATAAGAACTTGATGCAAGTTAAAACTATGTTACTACAATAGAACACCCCACCATATAAGGACTTATAATTTAAATTGTTGATCCATCATTGAGATCAACCAATGGAAAAATAATTACTTTCAAATTTTGAAGTAAAAACTATAGCCAAAACTGCCATTATTCAAAGTAAAACCTACCAATTAATTTTGTAACTATTTTTTTCTTAATATAGAAAACAAACGAATTTCAGTCTCAACTGTTGTAGACAAAAACAAACAATTGTAACAAGGCAAGGAACAAATATATTTAAGCTAGGAGCGGTTGTACCAAATAGCTGAAACAAAGCATTTACTTTACCCACTTAAGCCAGGTATACACTGCTTGTCGTTATACTAGATGAAAAACAAATCACAACAGTAGTCCAATCAAAGATAGAGAACCATCAATCCTTGTTGGTTCACAGATAAATCTCTTGCTAACAAAACTACAATCTTCATGTATAATCATAGACAATCTCTTGCTTACAAAACTACAAAACTACAATCTCTTGCAGATATGCAACAAATAGATTTATTTATGTGGCTTTAAAAACCTTAAAGGAAGTGCAGTCAGCAACATGAAAATGTGGAAATGTGGTCTCTTGGAATGTGAATTTTTCCATAGACAAGGCGTGTGAATTGTTAGATATAATTCCTCAAAGAAATGTGGTCTCTTGGAATGCAATAATCATAGGATATGCACAAAATGGATTTGTTGAAAGTGCTTTAGAATTTTTTGACAAGAGTAAAGCCAAAGTCCACAACATTATCAGCAAGTATGCATCTAAAATGTGGAAGCATAGATAGGGTACAAGAATTGTTTGACATAATACTAGTCTTTCACCATTTGCAATTCTCACAAAGCAACTGGGTATGTGCAGGATCATGATGGGCCAAAAAGTGGTGATATCTAAGTGATATGATGGCCCATGTGGCTAATGAATATTTTTTATCCAAAATTCATGAAACAAAAAGGGTTTTTAAAGGATATTCTCATCTTTCCACCAATATAAATTATGCTTTACTTTGAATTTAATAAATTATTATTATTTATTTTCTATTTGAATTACGACTAAAGTCTTAATTGATAGGCTGATTAAAAAAAATCTATAGCTTTCAAACAGTATCACATTTTTTGAATCCAAAACATGTGTCACATTCTATGCTTCACATACTATAGGATTAAAAATAGAAAAATTGAATTTCATGAAGTTTTAACTAAGTTAAGGTGGTCAAACATACGAGTTTTTATATTTTTTAAAAGCAGTAATAAAAAATTCATAATTAATTATTTACTTGGAAAAAAATTATAAGAAAATATGCATCACATCGGGACATGAGTTCCCTAATTATATATAAAATATTATAAAAAAATATTATCATTTTATTGTGGTTAGGATGGTCAGACAGACACCTACTTCTTATTTTTTCCCTGAAATTTAAGTACCACTACATTGAAATTTCAAATTTTCACCAAATAGATTTTATTTTTTTAAAAATAAACCTAGTAGTTTAGAAACTATATTCAATTTTCTACAGATTCTATTCTTACATATTTTTTAAATAATATAGATAACTTATTAAATTTTTTACGTCAAATTGCCTAACTCTGATTTTCTAAATTTTATTGCCACTTAAGGGCCTATTTTTTCCATGATGATCCTGCACATACCCAACTTTCAAAGTTGTAATTTATTTTCATTCCATAAATAATGTGTAGGATAGAGCTAGGAAACACAACTAAGACTAGACCACATTTGAGAAGGAGATCTGCTTTCTTAGCCTACATCTTAGAGGAATAATTTTTTTTTGTTTCGTTTGCCCACTTCTTGCTTGTATAATGCTTATAAAGTTACAACTTAGTAGGTCAAGCTTAAAAAAGGTTTGAATTTCTTCTCCAATGGTTGATTTTTCTTCCCCAACATCCACAACATTATCTCAATGAAATCTAGATTAAGGGTTTCACCATTTACAATTCTTACAAAGCATCTTTCACAGTTAGAATTTTGGGCACATCGCACAATCAAGTGCAGGCCATAGAGTAGTGCTAACTTGCTAAGAAACAAAACTGAGGCTAAACTAAATTTTAGTAGTGACAAAAGCTTCCAAATTAGTGAAATCAATGTTTGTATCTATAAGGACTCTGACAGGGGACTCTTTGGCATGCTACAGCAGTAGAGTCAGAGACAGTACTAGAGACAACAAAAGTATATATAGTCTAAGGTGGAGACTAACTAATAACCGTGTGTCACTTATTGGAGTGGTTTGGTTCAATAGGCATATTTTAGGATGGGGCCTTCCGCATATTCCAATTCCAGGATGGGGTTTAGGTTGAAGGAGCAGAGGTGGAGATCCACCCGTATACACCTCCATCACAAAGAAATATTGTACGTAACACGATGGGAACAACATCATTCGTATTGTGTATCCAATGGATCAGATGGACATGTTCTCTAGTACCAACTTTCTATTCCCACCCACCTCCTCGAGAAAATTTCTCAAAACTTCGATGGTTGCTAGATATGCACTGAAATGGGTTTATTGAAAAGGTTTTATAAACATTCAAATTTGTTGAAAACACTAACTGAATAGAATCGTAAACACTAACAGAACAGGGTAAACACTAACTGAACATAATCGTAAACACTAACAAAATAGGTTAAACACTAATAGAATAGAAAAAAGAGGAACCCTATTGCGTGTCTTATATATTTTCCTCAAGCTAATAACAAACTTAATAAAAAATAAAGGAAACAGAAAACAGAGGCGATAGAAGACAAACCCCTTTTTTTGTTTTGTCTTTTTTGTGGTCCCAGACTATTTCTACTTTGCCACCTGATAAATGTTGCCCCCACCTCCTGAAAAGTGTTGCCTTCTGCCCTGGTGACACTACCCCCAAGCTTGAATTCACTGTTGAGTTCACTAACAACATTGCAACCTCCAACAAAAAGAAAAATGAAGTGGGAAAGGAAAATGTAGGGAGGGAAAATAAAAACATTTATTTTAGAAAAAGGTTTTTTTTATTCTCTTAACTTAAGACAATTAGAAAATTAAAAACATATTGTCTTAAACTAATGTCTTAAAATCCCCCCTAATGTAGTAGTGAAAATTTCGTCGTTATATACTGGTGATATAGTTTACAGGTATGTTTTTATATAACTCCTTGTAATAGTGTCTAAAGATGTTATAAAATGGTTGAGAGTTAATAAATATCTATAATTTTATTTGTAAGAACATGCACAAATAATGAAATAAAAGCAGCAAACAGGACAAAAAAAATCATAAAACAATTATGCAATGGCTTAAAGAAATTATATTGATCTAGCTTGCTTACATACAATCTAACAATTTACCTCAACAATAGTTCTATTCACAATGAACAACCTAATATTTATACTTGATGCCTCTAAGATCTAGAAACTTCTAATGTTCTAGATATCTCTAAAATTGGAATGTTATTTTTCCTTGAACAACTTCTAGAAGCTTCTAGTTTCTAGAAGTTTCTAGCCCTTCTAGAAGATTCTAATTCTTCTAGAAACATCTTCTAACTTTTCTAGACAATCTTATTCCTTGACATCCCCTATTAAGATTGGATAGAATATTAGAAACAAGATACAAACAAGAGGGGAAGATTCAAGAGAGAGGAAGATACAAAGGAGAGGGGAAAATTATACAACCATCCCCCCTTAATGTTCACTTAAACCAAGCATTATTTGTAATTTCAAGAATTTGGCTTCAATCATACTCTTAGAAAATACATCAGTTGTTTGTTCTTCACTTGGACAATATTCTAGATTGAAAAAAATTCCTTGAACAAGATCTCGTATGTAGTGAACATCAAGCTCAATATTTTTTGTCTTAGCATGAAAAATTGGATTGTTGACAACCTGTATAGTACTTTGATTGTCATAGTACAATTTAGTAGCAGAACTTTGAGAAAAACCTAGCTCAAATAGAAGATTTCAAATCCAAACTGCTCCCTTTCCTATTTCTTTTGTTGCTCTATATAATGCTTCACATGAAGACAATGATGTAGTAATTTTATTTTTCTACTCCATGTAATAGGGCTTGATCCAAGCTAAAAACATAACCACATGTAGATTTTCTATCATCTATATTGTTGATGGTATTTTCTGCACAACAACAACTTAGACATAATATGATATCCTATCTCTCTTGAAAGGTAAATCTTTATGGGAAAAGAGATTACCCCAAGGTCTCTAATGTCTGGTCTTGACAATGCAACAAAACAACTCAGTGATAAATGTGAAAATGTTGGTAATCACAAAGGGACCTTACTACAAGCAAATATTGGTATTTAAATTTATCAGATCTAAACAATGGTTTGTTACCTGAAATCTTGATTTGAACCTTGATAATAAAGAAATAGCAAAAGACAAGAGTTTCACAAATAATTCTAAGACTACCTCTAACCCTAAGATTGGAAATACCAAAGGAAAAAATGTTCAAAATGGACCGATCTCTCATAAACTACTTTCTGTTTAACCCAAATGAATCTACAATTTCACATAAATAGTGCAATCTTCTAAGGTATTTAAAGATTTTCAAATCACAAATATTCATTCAGTCAATCTTAGTGCAATTGAGATGAACAAACCTTCATAATTGAACTAAGCACAATTTTAAGTCCAATCTAACTTTGCAAAGCAGCTAACAATTAGCTAACTATAAAAAGTATGGACTAGAGATTCCTATAAACATTCCAAACATGAAACCCTAAACATCACCAAACCATTTGACTATAAACCTATAAGAAATTTTAAAGATAGAACAACAAGAACCATGCCAGATGAAACTCAACAAGATAGATGCCAAATCACAATATCTCTCTTATATTAATCATCCAAAATAGCAATGATTCTAGTTTTCTGTTACAACACTTGCTTGAACATAAACCCTAATTCGCTCTAATACCAAGTCTCTACTCTAGCACTTATCAAAAAATCTATCCTTCTATCTCTATATTCTCGAATGAGGCAACATGCCTATTTTATAGAGAATCCCTAAGATAGGTTGGCCCAAATTAAGAATTTTACAATAAAAACATGACCTACAAGAGGTCAGCCTCAAAGATATTCGAACACAATATGAAATGTTCCATTGGCACTAATTTCATCCAAAATGGCCAAGATACCAAAGGTCGGCCCAATACATGTGAATAATGGGAAGCAAAAATCTCAATGTAACCCTATATAGCTACTCCCAATCTTTGTCTTTAGCTTGATCTTCTTCACCATGTATGACCAACAACACTCTATCCAACTCAGCAACAGGTGGCACAGACAAAACCCTAATCCTCCTCTCAAGGGACTTGATATCATCTCTTGCCTTCTTAACTGCACCATCCCAATCGGCCCTATTAGTCAAGTATCTATCCATGACTGCAATATAAGTTGCAACATCGTCCAACTGATGTCTAGTAACTGGTCCTTCACTAACTGGAGAATAAAAATCTCTCCACCATTTCCTAAGTTGCTCCAAGTTAAGATGTTTCAGAGCAAACTTCTTCCTTCCAGTCATGACCTCAAAGAATGAGACACACTTATCATGGATACTAGTCAAAGTGTCCTCAATCTGCCTCGCCTGTTTATGGATATTCTTCAAGGCATTTTGCCTCATTTACAGGATTTCAAACCATTCCCAAGGTTTCGAAACTCTTGGAAAAGGAAGAATCCCACTCTTTACCAGTTTATCCTCAATGAACCCCATGATTGTTGTGGTTTTCTGCAGTAGGAGATTAGTATCCTCCTTATCCTAAGCAAATAAAGCCTTCAACCAATCCACTGATCTCATAGCATCCCCTCCAGTTGACAAAATGTTCTTAATAGCATCATCTCCTTTGGTCTGGACACCATGCAACCAAGCAACTGTAGCATATGTGGTGTCTTTCATCTTCTCAAGCTCGGAAATTGTTTCTTGGGGTAAGAAACCTGCAGCAGAAGAGGAAGATCCAATAGCTTGTAAGGGTTCAGTCAATTCTTGCAAGTACTTCTTCAGTTTCTCATTCTCCCTCTCTAGCTCATGCCTAGTTTGCACTACCTTCTTCAACCTGCCCACAATCAGAACACTGGAGCCTTCATACTCCTCAATATCCTGCTCCATAGAAGCATGCCCCAAGTCGACAGTTTGCACATGATAATCTTGGGCAATCACATTGTCTCTATCTTTATTTGGAGTAGGGGTAGCAATATGGGCCACCCTATTACCTGACCCATCTCTCTCAATCTAAGCCACAACTCTAGCTTCATTCTTAGTTTTTCCCTTTTCCACACTAGCCATGAGGGCATCCCAACTAGGAGGAGCATCCTCCACTATCACCATTTTTCTCTTCAACCCTTTTTCCAACCATCCTAGAGTAGCAAATCCAATAGGCACCGTACTTTGCCTATCTTGCTCCTTTTCCTACTGATCATCATTTGCATCTTTTTCAACACTTGGTATCTTAGGAATGTCCATGATTGGATTCCCTTTCTCTTGTACCTATTCCTCCACAACAACCTGCATCGGTGAAGGGGCCCTAGCTGGTATTTCCTCTTCCTTTTGAGGAGACTTGTTCACTTGTTCCTTTGCAGGTGAATCAGTATGTGCCACCAAGGGAGATTGAATCACCTTGTCGATTTCTACCTCTGCATTAAAGAGGTCTCCTTCTTGAAACTCTTCCTCACCCAAATATTTAGGACCTTCATCGTTATTTGGTTCCTCTTGTGTGCTATCAACATCTTGAGGAATGGAGACACTCACTTGTTCAACAATAGGAACACTCATTGAAACATTCTCCTTTGCTATAGTATCCCTTGGGGAAGGAGTCCTTGACCTCCTCATGTACACTTGTGTATTTTCCCCTGAGCTTTCCACCTCTACCACTGGTGGCTCAATCTCTTTATCAACTTTAGGAGCCTCCTCCACCTTCTGTGACAACTTTGTAATCCTTCTCCTCTTTATCAATGGAGGAGCACTCTCTACCTCTTCCTCTTCTTCCTGGTTCTTTTCAAATTCTTTCCTTGAGGCATGTCTCCTCTTCTTAGCAACATGTTTCCTCTGTTGAATTACCTTTGTAGCCTTCTCAGCTTGAACCTCCCTTACCTGGATTCTAAAAGGAGAATCCACCTTTTCCTTTCCTTTAGGATCTAGTTCAAGTGACCCCTCGGAAGTAGAGTGAGACTCTAAGTCTCCCATCAAATCATAGGTGCATGGGACACCTTCACCCTCCAATTCCAACATCTTGTGCCTCAACCACATCTTGGTGTATTTGATCACCAGGGTCATGATTTGATCTAAATCAGTATTTTCTTCCTCTAACCAATAAACTTCTCCAACTGGTTTATCCTTCACTGCCTCATAGACATGACCTTGGATTACATTTCCATCTTCTTCCACCTGGTCAGGGATGGCCTTCACATTGTATAGCCTTACCAAATCCACTAGCAATCTAGAGAACTTCTTCTTCCTTACCTCAAACTCATCATCAAGGTTAACCCAATAATATTCAATATGAGCCTTATCGTTGTATTCTCTACTCAACTTCTTCTGTGCTTTGCCAGTGATATCAAACCGTGCTCTCTTGGAATGGAAAGAGAGACCAAAATTACTCATCTCTTCCTTGGAAGCATGAGCAAATTGAATAGAAGAACACACCTCACCCATTCCTATCTTTAGGGGAAACTCATTCCCAAAACCTGTCTTGTACATTTCTCCCTTCACAACATCATCAAAGTCACAAATCTATCTCGTGACTTCCAACAATATGATGTGGTCAGTAGGGTATCTAGGGAGTCTATAGGGAACCCTCTGAAAACCATCAATTTTGATGTATGATAAAATTGGGAACTGGATAAACCATGCCCCATATCTTTTTATCAACTCCTTCGCCTTGTCAGAAATTCTCATATGCTCTACACCTTGGAGCAATCTAGTGATGTACATTGTGAAAGCATCATTGGATCTCCTGTAGCTCCCTCCAGTTAGGTACAACTGTGGATATACTTCATATATGGTGTCCTGTCCAAAGGTACCCCTAGTGCTTAACCCCTTGTATGGGTGAAGTCTAGCCAATGAATACACTAGGTAAGAGGTCATGGTAAAATTCTTGGTTTGCAAGACATTGCATAACTGCTCATGAATTACTGCACTAAAGGCACCTGCCTAGTGATAATCAATTCCCTACTCCATTCTAGCAATTACATTGAACATCCAAGTCTTGAACACACCTACACTCTTCAACCCCACCAGCCTATTGAGAAGAGTGATGACATTATAGTACTCTCTCTTGAACTTGAGCATGAATAGTTTCTTAGGAAACTTGGAGAAATGGGACTTAGCATTCTCCAGCCAAGAGTTAATCACCTACTGAGACTTAACTATATTTTCTTCATAATACTTCCTGGCACCATCCAGGTCAAAACCCACCGCATGAAACCTATCAGGCATATCGAAGGTTGAGGCAATGGCCACAGGACAAAATCTAGCCAGAATCCTTCCCTGGGGACCAATTATCCTTTGTGTCCCTCTATCATAATTTCTAGCACACTCGAGCACCAATTCATAACATTGTACTGAGGAAGGGAAACCTTCTACATGAGCCAATCCGGAGTCCACAATTCTCTTAGCCAACAAAGGAGGGCTCGGTGCTGAAATCTCAGCCTTAAATTCCTCATAGTCCCACATACCTACACTTGTATCTGTCATTCCTGACCAAATTGAGGCCAACTTTCTCTTAGGAATCCAGCTCCTTATGTCCAACTTGACCTTCTTTGCATCGGTCAAAGCAGAACTCTCTGCACCTGGAAATGATGCCTTTCCTTTGCCTCGACCCAAAATATCTTGTCCTGATCCTACTTGCAAACAAATAAAGATAACCACAATCAGATCCAAAAGAAACAAGAAGTGCAAGAAAATAATATCTCAAGGTTCGAGATTTAGCCCTCCTCGCGGATTCCACTCTAGTGAGAATTTTCACGAAAATCTGGACTAGACAGATTCCAGTGAACCCAACATGCAAAATCCCACATCATTTAAATCCATCAATTAACAAAGGAATAACATTAGAAACACTTAGCATAAGCTTATTTAATCAATCAAAGACATCATCAATAAATAGATTCCTCCTAATCATCAAATTCAACCTTTTCCTAGAAAACCCAGAAGAATCCACCAGAGACAGATTTTGGCAAAAACAGCAACATTTACAATTAACCTGAGAAAAAGGAGGAGACATAGAACATCTAGGAAAATCCGGAATGAACATATTTTGGCAAAAATTGGATATATCATCTCTAAAGCGCGAAATTGGAAAAACGTACCAACCATGGACACCGGGAAAATCTGGAGGAAGCAGATTTTGGTGAGACAAACGAAATCCGGGAAAAAGTGGTGAAAAAGGAAAGAAAGGGATAGGTCAGGGAAATCTGGGGAAGTGGAATTGTGCTAGAACGTCAAAAACCCGAACCCATCCACATCATGCTTACTTTCACTACAAGATTCAAATGACTCCGGATCTAAGGCCTGCAATTTGACAACGACTTAACCTAAGCCTCCAATGGATCAAATACGAACTTAAAACACTCCTCATAGTAATTCAAGGATGATTGGCCATGCCTTAGGTTAAGAACCCGCCATGAAAACACAGAGAACTTGGCATGACTTGCTCACTCCCTAAAATGGAAATTTTAAGACCAATGCAAGCAAATGCCCAAAAGAAACAATACTAGACCAAGCGCAAACATTCAATCAACCAAACGGATTGGTATAACAACTAAAAACTTCTAAAATACCCAATGATGACGTGCATGTCCAGGGAAATCAGGAAATCAAGAAGGACTAGGAAGCAAATGAAGCAAATGAAGCGAAACAATTTGAAATCAATAGAGTAAAGGAGCATTTCAACATAGCATGGGAGCAAAAGGACTGGAACTGGTGACGCCAATAGATAATCGTCGAACTCAAGCAGGATAGAATCCATGCACATGAAACCCAAACGCACAGTTGAAATGGCTTTGACAATCACAATCCAGCAAGACACCAAAACATCCAAGACTCAAGCTCAAATGATAGCAAATGAACAAACTCGAATGATCAACTACTTCCCAAAATCCAATATATCAAAGCCCCAAAACACCCACACAAACACCATTAATGCGGTCGACAAGACAACCATGACCACAAAACCTAGAGATTCGATAAGGTGACGAACTTCAGGGAAATCCGGACCATAAGGATTTTCCCGAAAATAGGGTCAGAAGGCAGCAACCTCCTAACATCGGAAGCAAACCAAGAGAATCTGACCTAGGTGGATTTTCCCGAAAGTAGTGAAAAATCCAAAATGCATTCAGAAGTCAATATTTTCAATAAAATTCATAAGTGTGCCACTTTAATTGGCAAAATGGACATCAAAGCACGAGCCAA
This sequence comes from Sequoiadendron giganteum, assembly GCA_007115665.2. Lineage (NCBI taxonomy): Eukaryota > Viridiplantae > Streptophyta > Pinopsida > Cupressales > Cupressaceae > Sequoiadendron > Sequoiadendron giganteum. The sequence continues at coordinate 151,225,426 of CM021106.1, read as the reverse complement.
AAGCAAGGAAAACTCCCAGAAAAGAAGGGCCAAAACACCAAAAAGCGAAGAAAGAGGGTCCCCACTTTCAATGGAGCATGAGTGCAAAAGCTACACAGCATATATCACCTCCCCAATTTGAATCTATAAATCCAACCAATGACTTTCTTTAGGTTTCTGCATAAATCTCGATACTTGATTAACTGCAAAGAAAATGTTTGGTCTAGAATGAGTTAGATAAGCCAAGCTACCCACAAGTTCCTTGTATAAAGTAGCATCAACCTTCTTGAAAGTACATTCTTTAGTAAGCTAGATTCCATATTGAAAGGGAGTAGAAGTTGGCTTGCATTCTGGCATGTTAAACTTTTCTAAAATATCCAAAGCTTATTCTGATTGGCAGAGGAATAGTCCATAATGTAGTTTGCAAATGTGTAAACCAAGAAAATAGTTTAATTCTTCCAAATCACTCATATGAAATTCCCTTTTAAGTTTTGATTTTAAATCATTGATTATCCCAATATTTGGTCGAGCAATGAGTAAATCATCTACATAAACTACACCAAGAATAATCTCATCTTGAAATTTCTTCACATAAATATTTTGATCATATCTACACCTTTTAAATCCATGAAGCTGAAAATATATGTCTATCTTTTCATTCCATGTCCTTGGTGCTTGTTTTAGATTGTAAAGTGATTTCTTTAATCTACAAACAAGGTGAGGATGTTGTTCATATACAAAACTAGGTGGTTGATTCATGTATATTTCTTCAAATAAATATTTGTTTAAGAAGGCATTTTTAACATCCATTTGATGCACATCCCATCCAAGACTAGCAACCAAAGAAAGAATAATTTTAACTGTGTTCATTTTGATGTTAAGAGAAAATGTCTCTTCATAATCAACTCCTACCTTTTGATTAAATCCCTTAGCAACCAATCTAGCTTTGTATTTTTCTATGGCTCCATTAGATTTGAATTTTGTTTTGTAAACCAACTTGAAACCGATAACATTCTTACCTTTGGGAAGGGGTACAATTTCCAAAGTTTTATTTTTTAGTAATGCATCATATTCCTCTTTCATGGCTTTCTCCCATTCTTTCTTCCCTCTAGCTTGCTCATATGAGATTGGGTCATTTATTTGTAAGAATTTTTCCATGAGGGAACTGCCATTCCTTCCTTGGAGTTCTAGGATTTGTCTATATACCTCTTCAATACTCTTTGTATTTTGTCTAATTGGAAATTCTTCTTCTTCGCTGCTATTAGTTATATCATCTTTATTAGTTGTAGTTCTCTTATCATCCTCGTTAATATATTTTTCATTTTTTTGTAAAATATCTGAAATGAGGAAATCATTTGTGGCAGTAAGATTTGAATGTTCATCAAACTTTACATCTCTACTAATAAAGATCTTATTTGTTTCCAAATCATACAATCTATAAGCCTTTGACTCTTCACTATAGCCCATAAATAAACACTTATGACTTTTTGGTTCTAAATTTTTCCTATTTTCTTTTGGGATGTGGGCTTAAGAAATACACCCAAATACTTTAAAATATCCAACGTGAGGTGATGGAACCCCTTAGAAAAAATTTGTTCCACCCTAAAAATTATGAAAAATCTAGCTTGGTCCCTTGTTTTTTGATTTTAGGTCATGTTCTCATCACCGTGATAGGGTTTTTATCTTCATAAAACTACCAAAAAATTGGCCTAAACCCTTGGTCATTTTAAATTTACATTGACTTGTTGTCCCCATTCCTGGTCACTTAAGTTGTTATTTATGCCATCACACTCGTTGTCTTGTCGGCCCCTAACCTTAGGTTTGTCCGTCACCTTGTTTTTTCTTGGTCTTAATTGCTTATGATCAAAGGCTTAATCTTAAAAATTTGTATCCTTATCCTTCATTAAGGGTCAATATTTCATTACCTAGGGGTGACCCATCTTTATGACTAATTTTTGCTGAGTGTGCAGAAATTGTGCTTCGCGTTGGTTGTTTGGTCGTAGAAAATGATCCTGGCCATTTCTCGTATGCCCGTGTTGGTTTATTGATTCTTATTTTATTCACACGGGCTGGTGGGTTTCGACCATGTATCTCATATAATGGTGGAACCATTCCCCTTGGTAAAGATGAATGGAGCTTCTCAAAGAGGATCGATGGCTGATAGATTGAATACGTGGCCATATCAATGCCACTCCCCATGAGCCCAACTTATTTTATTCCATATTATTTTAAGGATATAGGCTAGTGAGCATGGCCACGTGGTACTGTTTAAAAGTCAAACCTGTTCTTTCATAAAGAAGTGGGTGTTGTTCGAGGTTTGATCAAAGGTGTACATTACAACATGTGTTCCCATCTGAGATTTTTCCCCATGCTCTCATTCAGCTATAGTGGTAAGATGTGATAGTCACATGGGCTAGCGGGCGGTGTGACACCTACAATATGGTGAGACCCATTGGGTTTTAAAGGAAAAAATATTGTTTCATAAGGGATGAAGCTGATAGTTGATGGCTTATGACATGGTTACATCTTGACCAATCCCCACTATCCCATGAAGGATTCTCCCATCTACTTGATTCCCCAATGAGTACATGGGAAACTATCACATAGACGGATCCGAATTTAGAAAGCTTTTGATAAAAATAGGTGTAGTTGGAGATGTTAGCTGAGATAGTTCCAAGATAAAAAAGTGCTAAGATAGAACTAATTTTGCAGCATGCTTGTAATTTTGATAAAAAAAATTATGTATGTCGAATCTATCAGAAAATGGTACACGTGGGAAAGTGAAATTGAAGTAAGGTAGGGTACAAGAATATATTCTGAAGATAAATCATAATCGTTCTCTGTTGTCTTGTTATGATGAATTTCAAGTGAATTATATTTTCCAAGCAAGCAAGAAAATGTGACATGACATGTCTAGTTGGAAAATTAAGCATATGACTGACACACAAGTTAAGTAAATACTTATCTCACTCAAGTCTCTTGATTTGGGATGAGTATCAAATGCATGTGTTTAATTTTCTCATCATTAATAAGCTAGAGTGTCTAACCTTTGATTTGGTTCAAATTTTTGATTGTGTATAGGAGAAAATTTGCATTCCTAATGAAAATTCCCCTTTTACCCTTCTCCACTTTAGAAAACATAACTCAAACGTGAAATTCCACATAAGCTTGTTGCCTTCATTCCACTTGGCACCTATTTTGAGCATTGGTAGAGGAGTTAATATTGAGGATGCCCACATGGCATGCAGATGTCTACATGACACACTAACGTCCCTGACAGATTCCCATGTCTAGAGCCTGCAGAGGTATTACACTTCCCTTTGGTGGTCGATTCGTAACACCCTCTTCGACCGACTGACTCAAATATGGTCATTTTCTTCCCTGTTTCCTTCATATTCACTATTCTTGCTTCCATTTTGCATCTCTAGACCATCTTTGGACCTCTCCATCCTTTCTAGCTCGTGCTTCGCTCTCTAGTTCTTCACAAACTCCAAGCAGCTTCTTCACCATCTCTCCACCCTCAAGCAACACTTTACACTTCACAGTAGCAACATCAACACTCTATCACTTCAGTAGAGCAAGTGTGGAATGAAACACCATGACAACAGAGCCTTGAGTTCCTCTCATTTTATCCCCCACTATCCTTGAGTGCTTTGGGAGGAGGTGGTAAGCTTTCACTCCTCTCCTCTATTATTTGCTTGAGTAGCATAACACTTTTTTGTAGTGTCTTTGTGTACTTTACTTCATTTCATACTTTTCTCTTTATCTATATGGTTTTCCGTGGAGGTGGGAACACGAAAATGGGGGTTTGAGAAGGCAAACCCCTATACATACCTAACACTTTCTCTCTCCTATGTGTAGGTATTGAAGACACTCACATACTAGAAGCTTCATCACTTGCATGTTCGTAAGCATTCCCTTTCCCTTCTTCCCCTTGTCTTTATCTTTTCTATTTCAATTTATTTTAGCTTAATCACATTCTATTACTTTATCACTTCTAGAATTTCTCAATAATTGGATTGCTAGTAGTCACTTAGCTATTTTATGAGATAAACCTACTTTTTGGTCCATATGAGATGCTAGCGTGACTAAGGGATGCCAGTGCGCCACATTATCGACTATATTATGTGTTCATGTCCTTTGGCCAAGAACTTGATAGTTTGTCTAGAGGATCTTTGTGACCTACTCGTCCTAGTTCTAGAACTCTCTCCACTGTCCTTTGAGGTAGTTTAGGGCAGTTTTCCTCGTGAGGCTCTCTGAGTGAAGAGAACTCGTGTGTAGTGAATTCCCCTTCTCTACATTTTGGTGAACCCGATGTGAAGAACATTTTTTTCAAAAACTAGTAATTTATTTATCCCTACTTGGCAGGGTCATAACTTTTGACTTGGTGCTCGGATTTCAAAACCGTTTGCACCATTGGAAAGGTCTCCTAGAGAACTAGTTCAATCCCTAAAATACATGTGCCTTTAGTAATTGAATTTTAGGGCCCAAAACCAGTTCCAAACCCAAATTCTGCTTCGAAGACCTCCGAAAATGCAAATTACTAGAACATAGAAAATACTGAAAAAATCATACTGAATTTAATATCTTCTTTTATTAGCTCAGTATCTAGTTTTGTCCAAAATATTAATGATATTCCATTTGATGCATGTGATAGTGACTTGGCTTTGCCCATGTCACTTTGTATTTCTGATCCTTCTCATGAAATTCCTCTTGCTTCAGAGGATATCTTGTTACAAGAAGATGAAATCATTGATACATTTCTAAATGTTACTCTCCCCTCTATTCATTCCAATGCACTCTCTTCTAGAGATGATGCATTTGTAAATGAAAAATATCCTACTCATTCCAATGCACTCTCTTCTAGAGACATTGCATTTTTGAATGACGAATTTCTTATCTATCCTAATGCACTCTCCTCTAGGGATGATGCATTAGGGAATTATGAATCTCCTTCCACATTTGATCTTGATTGGATCGATGTTAAGAATATTTCTTCAAATAATTATTCCACTAGTTGTGATGACTCTATAAATGTAATCTATGTCTTTGTTTCCCCCCAAAGGCCTAAGAGACTGATCATTTATGTGACTCCAACTAGTCCTTCTTTTGAAAGGGTTTGTTCTATTGATGGTGTTCCATTTGATAGTAACTCTCCTGATATTTCTAAATCTCCCTCTTATAGAGCAACGACCCATACCTATGATAATAGAATGAATAAAAAAATAAACCTTCTTCAAGCACCTGAACCTGTGACTACAACACCTAATGATTATGATCTTGTCAAGCAACTTCAAGTTACTCTAACTAAGATATCACTATGGGAATTTCTTTAGTCTACTCTAGTTTATCAAGGTATGCTTCAAGAAGCCTTGCAAAAGATCCTTTTCCCTTCTTCCGCTAGGCCAACAAATGTTGATGTGTTGATATCATATTTTCATGCAGATTTTTCGAAATTAACAGTCTATCCTCAAGAACTCCAGCCTCCACAAGTAAAAAAGCAAGTGGATCCTCTAATGATTATAGTTAATATTAATAAGATTGGCATTATATGTACTCTCATTGACATTGGTTTGGTACTCAATGTATGTAGCATTCATTTATTACCTTAGATTAATATTGATCCATCTTCTCTTAATGCTTCTTCTATTAGCATTCATGGGTTCGATAATGTCGGTCGACAAGCCCTAGGCATGATAGTCTTGCCTTTGATGTTGTGACATGTTACTGTACCTACCCTTGTATATTCTATGGGTGTGGTCCCATCTATCTTGCATAAGTCAATTAAGTTCATTACTAACAATAAAGTAGTCACAGTCAAATTTGACCCTGATGCTATGCACTTATGTGAGATGGTAGCTACTAGTCAAGCTTCGGTTGTGCCCACTCTTATTCCTTCAATATCTTCCAATGTGTTGATGTTTACTCCAATAGTTCCTACTACAAAGGATACTCTTGAGATGAATTTCTGTAGAGAAGATCCTTCTGAAGCAATAAATTCTAAGTCCTCTTATCAAGAGAATGTGTCTTGGTGACGATTGGGGTCCTTTAGACTTTATAAATTCCTTCACCTAGGAATATAAATTCAACCCAATCCACTTAGACCCTTCGATAACCTCATTCATACCTTCTATCAAAGATGATTGTCCTTCTGTATTATGGGATAATGTGAATGCGAATTGTAATGTTTTTGGTGTTGATCCTCCTTCTGAGGAATATAATCACACTTATGTTAATGAGGTTAATGTTGGTATTCCTATCAAGAAGGTTGATGGTGATCTCGTAGAAGAGTGTGACCCCCCTTGCCAGTATAACGCTCCCCATGGAGATCCTCCTCCTTCGTCTTTTGTCTTCGTATCTTATTCTTATGAGCATTCAAACTTTTCTCCACAAGCGAAAGGGTTTCTTACTGCTCCTCATCCTTTATCTAAACAAGAGTTTATTTTGTTGTGACTTCTTAAAGCCCGCTTAATCTCTCTTCATCCTCCTACATGCAAGAAATTTCATAAACATGATAAAGAAAAACATTCTTTCTATGCATACCATCGAGTGCTTGGTCATTCCACTAGTGAATGTAAGGCATTGAAGGATAAAATACAACAACTTCAGGATTCGGGTGCCATCCCTCATTTGGTTTTGGGTGCACCTATCTCTTCTTTGAATGACAAGTGATATCGAGGTTTACCTCTATCCTATTCTAATTAGCTTGTGTGGTTCTCCTCCCCTATATGTTGGGGGAAATGATAACTTTTTCTAGGGATGTGTGTCCTTCATAAAGGATCCCCTCTCTTCTCTATCTTTTGAATGTAGAGTCCCTTGAGTGGAACCCCTTCCTTTTGAAGGGTTCCCGAGGGACCCCTTTTGAAAGACTTTTTCTCTTGAATGGATCAATGGTGTCTAGCATGGGGGAATCCTGACTAGACCCATTTCCTATCTTAGCGTCTAGCTCAAGGGCAACCCATCTAGACCAACTTCACATCCTTATGTCTAGCTTGGGGGAAGCCTGACTAGACTTCACTTTTCAAAATAGCGCATCCCTTGAGTGGACCCTCCTTCCTTTTGAAGGGTTTCCAAGGGACCCCTTTGGAAGCCTTACAACTTAGCAATGGTCTATGTGACTATTTGTGCACTGGCCTGCATATATCCTTCTTAACATATTCTATCTGCCGGTAAACATGTCACCATCTTTGACTTTGCGGAGTCCCCTTTGCTCGGTCTCCTTCATGTGAGAATTCTTGGAGGATGCCTTCCTTGTAGGTCTATGGGTCTATAAGGTGTTTTCTTGGTTTCCTTCATGTGAGAGTTATTGGAGGATTCCTTCCTTGTAGGTCTGTAGATCTATAAGGAATTTTCTTGGTTTCCTTCCTATGAGAGTTCTTGGAGGATACCTTCCTTGCAGATCTATGGGTATGTAAGGCACTTTCTTGGTTTCCTTCATGTGAGAGTTCTTTGAGGATACCTTACTTGTAGGTTTACTGGTATGTGAGGCAGTTTCTTGGTTTCCTTCATGTGAGAGTTCTTGGAGGATACCTTCCTTATAGTTCTATGGGTCTATAAGGCACTTTCTTTCTTTAGTTTCATAGTTTCATGGAGTTATGAAGTCTTTTTCTTGTCCTGCACTCTCAGGTTTTCCAGACCGTGATTTTCTTCCTCATCAGTACAGATATACATTTCTAACCCTATGTCTTATTTGATCTACTTTACCAAAGCACTCATTAGTATTCATGCTCACTAAAGTGAGGGCAAAATGTATAGGAGCGAATTTGCATCCCTAATGCAAATTACCATTTTACCCTTCTCCACTCTAGAAAACCAAACTCGAAGGTGAAATTCCACATAAGCCTGATGCCTTCATTCCACTTGGCACCTATTTTGAGCGTCCGTCAAGGAGTTACTATCGAGGATGCCCACATGATGCACAAATGTTTGCATGGTACAGTAATCTCCCTGACAGATTCTTGCATCTGGAGCCTATAGAGGTGTTACATTTCCCTTTGGTGGTTGATTTTTAATGCCCTCTTCATCTAACTGACCCGAATATGGCCCTTTTCTTCCCTCTTTCCTTCATATTCACTATTCTTGCTTCCATTTTGCATCTCTAGACCATCTTTGGACCTCTCCATCAGTTCTAGCTTACCCTTCACTCTCTAGCTCTTCACAAGCTCCAAGCAACTTCTTCACCATCTCTCCACCGTCAAGCAACACATTACACTTCATAGTAGCAACATCAACACTCTATCACTTCAGTAGAGAAAGTGTGGAATGAAACACCATGGCAATAGAGGCTTGAGTTCCTCTCATTTTCTCCCACACTAGCCTTGAGCGCTTTGGGCGAAGGTGGTAAGATTTCACTCCTCTTCTTTATTATTTGGTTGAGTAGAATAACACTATTTTGTAGTTTCTTTGTGTACTTTAATTCATTTCATACTTTTCTCTCTATCTATTTGGTTTTCCATGGAGGTGGGAACACCAAAATAGGGGTTTGACTGAGGCAAACCCCTATATATCCCCAACACTTTCTCTCTCTCCTGTGTGTAGGTATTGAAGACACTCATGCACTGGAAGCTTCATCATTCACACGTTCATAATAATTCCCTTTCTCTTCTTCCCCTTGTCTTTATCTTTTCTATTTCAGTCTATTTCAGCTTTACCACATTCTATTACTTTATCACTTCTAGAATTTCTCAGTAATCAGATTGCTAGTAGTCTCTTAGCTATTTTATGAGATAAACCTACTTTCTCGTTTGTATGAGATGCCTGTATTTTGCGTTGAAGTCCTTTGGGTGAGAGCTTGACAATTTTTATAGAGGATCTCTATGACCTGGTCTTCATGGTTCTAGAACTCTTGCCACTATCCTTTGAGGTAGTATAGGGAAGTTCACCCTATGAGGCTCTATGAGTGAAGAGAACTCATGTGTAGCGAATTCCCCTTCTCTACACAATGGTTGAGATTTAAAAAAAAGGCTAGTTGATTCATACTGCTCTCACATAATCTCTCCTAGAAAATTAATGCAGACACACACCAGTTGCTCTATTTAATGAGGTTCACTTACTTGATTTTTTCACTATCCAATTGTAAAAATAAAATTTGAGGTCTAAGTGAGGAAGTGATTTTGAGGTAGTCATTTCTAAGTAAGTTAGTAATTCTGTTTGGAGAAATTTTTCTAGCAGAGTGGGGAAAATGGGAAATATAAGTGTGAATTTCAGCCCGGTTCGTCGTTCCAAGAGGCTCAGTCCTCTTGAATTTCAGGATTCTCCTCCTCAGTGTGAGGAGGATAGACCAGAGGTACCAACAATACCGAAGAAGAAGACAAGGACTACCAAATATTAAACATGAGGTGTTCTTAAGTGCACCTACCACCTTAGGCGCTGAACTATCTCAGAGGAAATGATTAAAGGAAAAGGTAAGAAGAGTGAGAGGCCAGAAAGGGAAGCTACCAGAAAGAATAGGTATCACCACACTTATATGGGACGTCATCATTTTCCCATTGAGGTTTCTAATGATCCTTCTGACAGTGGAAATGAGACTGATTCTGGCTATCATCAATATCTTATGGCCATGAAGGATTGGGTTGATTCTGAGGATGAGGTGATGAAGGCTACTGCTCTAAAGATAAGGACACCAAGTGGGCACACCTACCCTCCTAGTGACAAGGCAAAGAAACACCCTGTTTCATTCCTTGGTTGGAGCTTAGAATTTTGGTCTTATGTGTTGATATGCTTTCTTGGGTTGGTGTGTCATGAAATGGGTCTTCGGTCTTTTTGGGTTTTTGTGTTGATGATGGTGCTTTCTAGGGTGATATGGATTTACATGTTTTGATGCTACCACGATGACACTATTAGATGACTAGTGAGATGGATATGATTAATGGTTTCTTGAGCTCTAGAATTAGAATGATGGTTCCCAAAAATTAGTTGGGAGATATTCTCTTGTTTTTTGTTGAAATTCATTTTTGAAATGAAAATGAAATTAAATGTAAAATGTATTTTAGCCTGGTGCTTATTGCTCCCTTGAATTATAAAAGGGATTCTAAGGCTAGATACAAAAAAGGGATCAAGAGGTCCAGAATTCGGGATTCCAATAGGTAGATAATTTCAAAGGAAATAGGTGCAAAGGAAAATTGATACTAATTTTTTCAGCAATACGTTCTAGGAAGGTGTTGTGTATGTTTTTCACACATGCCCCACCGAAGGTACGGACCCCTCTTTTCACTCCTGATGGGCTGCTTTATTCTCATCTCATTTTTTGTGCCCCTTTTTTCAAGCCCAAATTGGTCATGTGCCTTCAAACGAATAAATTCCCTTGACCAAATTCACCTACCCGATTTTCGCTAAGTCTTTTGCTTTCACATAAATGCCCCTATGAGTTTCCCTTTGTTTGTTGCTCTGGCATCCTCCAAGCCTTGCAGACCCATAACTGTGAGTCACCTCATTCATGTTACCGCTCATGTTTCACCACTGAGTGGCGACTGACACCCAAATTTTTCCCACATGGCAAGCTTCACACTTATTTTCTCTATTTGAGCCTTGACCAAGCATCCAAACGAGCGAGAGATTCCACATCTCACCTAACCTGGGTCTACCATACAAAGAAATCAATGCATGCCACTAATGGAAATTTTCCTATAAACGTTGCTCCTGACCCTTCATTTTACTTAGGGCATTCAAATCTAGGGAGAAGAAAATCCCCCGCCTTCATTTTTCGCCTTTTTCCTTGTTACTGTTGACTTGGTCCCTGCTCGCTTCATTCACTTTTTCCTTCATTTTTTTACTTTGGGGACAAGTTGCCTATGGATTTAGGATGTTTTTGTGATGCCTAAGTGAACTACCAAGGTTTTGTTAATTTTTAGGAAGTTGCATAAATTTCATGTCGGGTCATCCTCCCTCTGCCGCCATTAGAAATTTCATGTCAGGCCACCATCCCTCCACCACTATCAGAACTTTCATGTCGAGCCCCCGCCCCTCCATTGTCATCAGAGATTTCATCTCAGGTTGTCGTGTGCTCATGGCGATTTCAAAAGGGTAGCGACCGTCTGACTTCCCCATTCCGAATCTCTGCATTTCCAAAATGGGTGCAAACTTCAAGTTTTCATTATCTAGGGCCCATAAAGTGAGTGACTTCACATGCCTAAAGGGGTTTGGATCAAATTTTTCATGTGTTTAGACATCAAAAAAATTCCCTTTCGGGCCACCGTCCCTTCGTCGCCCACCATCAAAACTTCCCTTGCAGGTCACTATCCATTCGTCGTCGTCCGTTGGAACTTCCCTTCCAGGCCACCATCCCTCCATCGCCGTATGTGGGAACTTCCCTTGTAGGTCACCATCCCTCCATCACCATCTATGGGAACTTCCCTTGTGGGTCATGATCCCTCTGTTGCTATCTGTAGGAACTTCCCTTGCAGGTCACCATCCCTCCGATATCGTCTGTGGGAACTTACCTTGTGGTTCGTCGTCCATCATAACTTCCCTTGCAGGCCGCAGTCCCTCCATTGCCATCCATGAGAACTTCCCTTATAGGCCACTATCCCTTAGTCATCATCCATGGAAAATTCCCTTGCAAGCCGCCATCCCCCCATCCCTGGCTATCGGAACTTCCCTTTCAGGCAATCATCCCTCTGTGGCCATTCACAAACTTCGTTGTTGGGTCACCATCCCTTCATGGCCATTCAAGAATTTACCTTATGGGCTACCATCCCTCTGTCACCATCTTTGGAAACTTCCCTTGTGGGCCACCATCCCTTTGTCGTCATCTATAGCAACTTCCCTTGTGGGCCATTGTCCCTCCATTGTTGTTCGTGGGAACTTCCCTTGCAGGTCGTTGTCCCTTCATCCTCATCCGTGGGAACTTCCCTTGTGGGCTGCTATCCCTTCGTCATTGTCTGTGGGAACTTCTCTTGCGGGTCGTCATCCGTCTGTCGCCGTCCGTAGGAACTTCCCTTGCGGGTTGCCATCCCTTTGTCACTGTCTGTGGGAACTTCCCTTGCGAGCTATCATCCCTTCGTCGTCATCCATGGAACTTCCCTCGCGGATCACTATCCCTCTATCAACATCCATAGAACTTCCCTTGTGGATCGTCATCCATTGGAATCTCCTTGTGGGTCGTTGTGTGTGGGTTGTCGTTTGCTCATTTCCTTTTTTAAGGGCGACCGACCCTTGACTTTCCCCCACTTGGCGGGCTCCACATTCGGTTTTTTTGTCTACCTTTCATCTATCGTCTACCTTCTGTGAACCCCTAAACCTGCAAATGCAAAAGAAGTCAAACATTGTTAGTGTTAGTTCAAGAATGCATGTAAAGATTTGAGGAATTCCCCATAAAAATCCATTTATTCAAACTTAACTAAGAAATGAAGAACACAAGTAAATTTCAAAAGAAACTCTATCTTAATTAAGCTAATAACATGATGATTCCATGGGGAAATTGGTGCCAATGGATTGTTGCAATTGGCCCTTTCCCAATTCCTAAATGCTTGATTGAATGATAGAAATGGTCAAATCTCCAAAGAGATTTGAGCATAACCTTGTTACAAAATCTCAAATATGGTGGATAATTGGATGAAATTGGCAAAATTAGTTCTCAATTGTAGAGAGTAACTTTGCATATGAGTTGTGGATGAAGATTGAGGAGAAGAGTCTTCAATTTATAGATTTCAAAAATTAGAAGAAGAGTGAGTTTGAGCAATGTGGGATCATTCAACATCCAATGGCCAAGTGCCACTTGTCAAGATGTGAATGGTTGATGTTTGTGCACATTTTGATCAATGTGCATGATAAATGCCATGAGATTCAAATTTGAATTTGAAATTTGGCAAGTTTAGAGGGAAGGGAAATGGAGTTAATGTCACTTGGCTCAAGGCTAAGGACATGTAAGAGGCATTAAATGCCTTGTTGGAAGTACCCATTGAATTTGAATTCAAATTAAGGGAATATTCCCTTTTGATGCCATGTGAGGGAAAATAGATGAATTAATAAATCAAAGTAATTGATTTATTGTGCAACTTGCAAAATCTAGAGGATTTTAGTGAGAGGGATTAACTTAATCAAGGTTTTGATTAATTGAATGAAGAATTAGATGATTTGACCATTTTGACTCAAATAGATGAATTAATTTAAATCAGAATTGAGGGGAAATGATTTAATTAAATAAATGATTTGATTTATTTAACTAAGGAGGAATATGTTAGATTAAATCCAATAAGGTTTTAATTTATTTAATTTAATAAGAGGACTTTAGAGAATTTAATCAAATAAAAAGATTTATTTAATTAAACAGAGGTGTAAGGTCAATTAAATTAAATTGATTAATTTAATTACTAAAAGAGGAAGACTTGATCAAATAAACAATGATTTATTAAATTAAGAGATGAAATGCTGAGAGTATGATTTAGGAGGAAATGTCGTTAGTAATTTGGATCAAATGTGCCAGATCGAGAATGTACATTTTTCATGTCTACACCTTCCATCTACAAGTCATCTGCTTTCTGACTTCCCACTTCCTTGACTCTTCATCGCTTTGACCCTCAAAAGTGAAATCTCCCCGAAATCGAATTTCTCGAAAAGGAAATTTTCTCAAAATGTCAAATGGAAATTGTCTTGAAATGAGAATTTTCCAACAATGAAAATTTTCCTAAAACATAAATATTTCCCAAAATGGAAAATTTTTTGAAATGCAAATGTTCCAAAAATTGATTTTTCTTCTTAAAATGGGAAAATTTCCAAAAATGGAAAATTTCTAAAAATGGAAAGTCTTTTTTTCAAAATATGTATTTTTTGATGGACTTTAAATTGATACATTTTAATTCTCTAAATGAGGGAAATTTTTCATTTTTGGTGATTTAAATCATGATATATTATGGCACAAGTACTTTTAGGGATATTTGGGGGAGTAATGGATGAATTCAAGAACCAACATATGAAGGGCGATGGAGGGAACTATTTTATTTCACCAAAATGATGATGATTGTCAAGAGCTGCTCACCCAGATCAAAAGCAATACATCCACTTTTTAGTTACACAAATCTGCAAGAAGATTCAGTTGATCAGATGAAGAATGTTGCAAATCCATCAAGCAAAAGAGCATCCTTTGACAACTTTCAACTGCAGCAAAGCCAATTAGCTAGAAGACAAAAGTGTTACAGTGCATGGGTCACTAGAGGACAAAATAGGGAAAAGATAAAGAATGTATTTTAAATTTCCATATATTTGGGGGTAGGTGAAACCCTAACTTGTAATGAATCTGGGCCACACAATGAAAATTAATCCCGACCATTCATTTGGGATTTGGAAAACTATAAATAAGGGCTTGCTCCTCATTTGTAAATGGTTGGAGAGTTGGTGTAGAAGGCATTCTGTAGCAATAGAAAGAAACATTGCATGATTTATGGGTGTTTCCTTTTGATTTTTCTCATTATGTGTGCATGGTTCTACCTCCCTATTAGTTTAGTTGTTAGTTTCTTGAATAGATATGATGATGGGCATTGTTGTTATGGTATTTTATGAGATTTCAACCCATACTTTTGGCACTTGTTGATGAAAAGCTACTGTTCAAAGTTAGCCTAGGCTTCATTATTTAACTATTGCAACATTGTCCAATTGCATGTTCATGATGTGCATCTGCAATCTGAAAATTAGTAGACCTTAGGAGATTGCACTGGTTTTCTGTAACTGTAGGTTCCTCTTGGCCAAGAAGAACCTAGTTTAAGAAGTTTGTCTACTATAGTAGCCTCCATTGTTATTGTTCATTCATAGCTTAGATTTAGAATATCTCTCTTAACACTTCTCCTTTTGCTATTTCTTTTAGTCCTTTGTTAGAGTAGGATTCAAAGCATTAAAACAATGCCAAATCTGATGAACTTAGTGAGTTGCAGCTTGCTATTTTGAGTGGGCAGCCACTATTCATTCACTTCCAACACTTTGAAACTCCATTTACAGACCCAAATTCCCATGCTTTGTAAACAATAAAGGTCGACCCTGTGTTACTAGCAAAACACATTAACCAACTGAACTATTCCAAGTATTGTCATGACCTGACACCCGAGAGACCTTAGGGTAATTTTCAGCAACTTGTTGTTGGAGATTTCCTTTCAAGAGAGGTGATGCACCTACACATTACTTGTGTTGAGAAGTGCTAAAAAACCCATCAATAGAAGAGATCAACCATTATGTATGGTTTTTGATAACAATATAGACAACTAACTAATACTAATTTTTTGTACATTTCTCTCCTATGTAAAAATTAGACAAGCTATGAATATGATAATCAATGGTAATATTATTTTTCTCTGTTCAATTTCAATAGATGTGCTATTTTATTCTTGCTCATCCATTCAAGAAATCTATGTAAATGTTTGAACTTAACAATGATTTTGTTATAATATTTGTATAAGGATGCTAGTAAGAAGTTAAATATGGAAATAACTAATGGGAATATTGTAAGCCAGTGTTTCTAAGGTCATAGGTATTTTTTAGAATACAACATTGTTATTTATATCATATAGGATGGTGGTTTGACTTTGTTTACCAGAATATGGCACTGGTGTGGTTTAGTATTCATGCTCCATTTTGTAACCGACTTGACCAATGATCACATAAATATAATTAAATTACTTGTTAATTATTTTTCTTGGTGTTTTGGAGTGTTAAAGTATTTATATCTTCTCTTGTTTAGGTTAGTCACTACTATGAAGGTTAGCAAAATATTTCAGGTAGGATGCCTTTGAAATAGTTAAGCAGAATCATTTGTTTTCTTTGTGTTTGATACTTAAGACACACCATTATCTAGGAACACAAGTTGTTTTGGGATTACCCTCCCTGGTTTAACAGAGCCTAAAGTGAAGAAGTAAAGAACTAAAATCCTTTACTTATGTGTTGGCCAATCCTTACCCTTACTGATAATTGTCCTTGGAATGTTCATAGGTCTGTGGTAAGACTAAGTTTTTTTCTTAAAAAATAACCAATAGAAATGGTGACTCTATTGGGGAGAATTTGAGAAATATCTGATAGAAGATCATCTAGCCTTAAGAATCATTGAAGTTTCAAAGCAGTTTGTAACTAGAGATTGGAAATTGTGGACTCTTATTTTCCCATCTGAGTCACCAACATAAATGTCAACTCCCCTGGGGACTAATTTGGAGAAGTACCTGCAATAGATCATCTTGCCTTGATAGAGTCTGTGAATTTCTGAATTAAAGATTCTCATTAAAAGTGAGTGGTGACTCCGATGAACTCTGAACCATTGAAAAATACTATTGAAGTTTTTTCCTCTACAATGGAGGTGGAAACTCTATGAAAAGAGCCTGAAAAGGTGTGATATTGGCTAATATATCTAGGTGTTTCCCCTATTTTAACCTGCAAAAGAGAAAAGATCTATATGGGTGTTGTTTTTTAAGAAATAATGGTGTGTTCCCAATTCAATGAATTAAAGCACTAAGAAAGGGAATAGTGAATATTTTTCTACATGCTCCATAAATTTAAATTTGTAATATCTAGACTAAGAGGCATAATTGTATTGAAAACCACCCATTTGAGAGATCTCAGATGTATTCATTTTTAAGTTGTCTTTTATAAACATTTTAAGGTCATAATAAAAGTATGAAATAGGGTGGTAATCAACTGTAGGAGTTGATGTTATAAGTTGTAAATGGGTGTGGGAAAAATGTATCATTCGAATGTGCACCCACTGTCATGTCATCAAAGAATTTTCTCTATGGAATGATATAGACCATTGAATTTTAATGGTATTCAAGGTTTCCCAAACCCTATGCCTAATGAAGTTAGAGAACCTTTGCCAAAATTTCAAGGAAAAAGATCATAATCATCATCTTAGCATTTGTAGAGATTTTCTGATTTAATGGGAGATTATGAGATAAGTC
The DNA here is from genome assembly GCA_007115665.2 of Sequoiadendron giganteum. Lineage (NCBI taxonomy): Eukaryota > Viridiplantae > Streptophyta > Pinopsida > Cupressales > Cupressaceae > Sequoiadendron > Sequoiadendron giganteum. Next base: position 151,208,579 of record CM021106.1, on the reverse strand, counting down.
ATGAGGATGTTGTTATGAAGGTTTTTGTTCAATCTTTAAAGGGGGATTCTAGAGATTGGTTTTCATATTTTCCAGTGTGTTCTATTTCTTCATGGAACGATTTTATGGAAACATTCATAGAGTAGTTTGGAGAAAGAATCAATCCATACTCAGTAAGACAAAGATTTAACAACATCCAGAAAGAAGAAGATGAGTTGGTCCTAGATTTCAACCTCATATTTTCAAAAAAAATTAGTGACATTCCTTGAAGTTTGAGACCAAATGATGCAGTATGTTTAATTGTGTATTTTGATGCATCTGATGAAGAAATGAGCTATCTGTTAAGAGATAAGGAGCATGCAACATTATTCTAGGCATACCAAATCACCATGGGTATTGAGAACAATATGAAGTATTCAATGATGAAAGGATACATGGATTCAAGTGTAGGTTATTCTAGAACCCCTCATACAAATGAAAATCATGGACTAGACAATTGGAATTATTGTCAAGATGATGGTGCTTTTTTTGTTCCGATTTTTCCATCACTACAACAAATTGATCATAATGAGTTCCAAGTTGAACATCAACAAAGTTTGAGGAAAATTGATCAGATATCTTTTATTCTAGAATTATCTAACATAAAGAGGCTCCAGGAAGAATTACTTTATGATTTGTTCTCAATATTTCTAGATGCCTTGTTGGAGGTCCCAAAAAATTTAAGACCTCAAGATTCAACATGCATTGATTTATTTTGTGAAATCTCTAAGTCAGAGCTGAGTACCTTGTGAAAGGAATTGAAACCTCACACTTTTGATCAGGTACTTGATTTGATAAAGAGTGTTGAAGGAGGCAACTATGACCATTCACAAAGTATGATGCATCGAGATGTTAATAGAAATTGTCCCATTGAGGAAAATCAGAACTTGATGTACAAAAGTAAAAATTTATATACTAGTGATGGAAATAGAGATGCACTTGCAAATATTGTTGATTTCTCATCACAAGTCAGTGGCCAAGATATTGAAGATGACCATTTAAGAATTTATTCTAAGAGTTCTAAACATAGTTTATGTAGTGATGAAGATCATGATGATAGTGAACTTGATTATTCTTTGGAGAGTTATGAATGTTCCTATGAGGATGAGCTAGAGATGTTTTCTTTAACTCAAGGATATAATGATGTAAATGATAATGAGATTTCTTGTTCACAAATAAGTGAACAAGTTTCACATGATGAATACTTGGAAAATAGTTCAGGTTTGTTATCACTAGAGCATACTAATTCAATATATGATGATCACTTTGAAAATAAGAACTTGTGTATTCAATATCTTGAACCTAGACAAAATGATAAAAATGATAAAGATCTTGATGGTGTAAATAATGGTGGATCTCATGTTAGTGAATGTGAGATTGAACTCTTTTCTAATTTCCCTTATATTCATAGTATGATTATGGACATGTTTTCATCTAATAAGGAAAGGATTTATGCTCAGGAAAACTAAGATACTTGTTCAAAGGTTGATGAGCAAATTTCAAATAGCAGTGACTCTTTGACATATAGGGAAATATGACTTTCAATTGATGGTGCACATGTAAATGTTTTTTTTTATCTTGTTAATCTTGAAAATGATGGCATTCAAAGTGATTTAGATGAAGATATTGAGGGTTTTGGTAAATATAATTTTTAGAACTTTGAAGAGTGTGACAATGTGATTGGTAAATGTTGTTGGAATGGTAATAAACCGACCTATGGTGCAATTCAATTAAACGAGTTTCAAATGTGCGAGCATTCTTTTCCCAACACATAGGAGAATTGCATATTATGTTTAGGACATGATGTTTTTATTGAGACTGACCATTATGAGAGTCTTGAATCTAATGTGCAGATGAATGATGAGGGGAGGTCTCATAGTAACCCTTTTAGAAAGAATTGTGAAATTTTTAACTCTTTGGCCCAATTTGACAAGAAATTGATTATGAATGAGAATGATCTTTTTAATAAAGGATATCACACCAATTGTAAGTTTCCTCTACTTGATAAGCGTGATATATTCTTGTCAAATATGGATGAATTTACGTTGGTGCTTAATTGCCAATATCATAGTAACAAAGTTAATGGAGGCATATGAAACCATAGTGATGTGGTCAAACATGCTAGGGGTGGTGTTTTTTTTAAGATGGACTATGAAAGTGCTTACATACTTGGTTTAATATAGACAATAGAGAACAATAATTTTGATAGGGAAAAACATGGATTTTTCTTTTTCATTTGGTGGTCTGAGGCCATCAAATGTGGTTTGAAAAATTGAAAAGGAATCTATCACCCAATGTTTCTGGCACCTAGTCTTCTTTCCCATAGATTCTAGGATCTCACCATGCCTGTGAGAGGCATGTTTCCCCAACAAGAGCCACTGATGGAACCCCTTAGAAATTTTTTCTTCCAACCTAAAAATTATGAAAAATCTAGCTTGGTCCCTTGTTTTCTGATTTTAGGTCATGTTCTCATCATTGTGATAGGGTTTTTATCTTCATAAAACTTCCAAAAAATTAGCCTAAACCCTAGGTCATTTTAAATTTACATTGAATTGTTGTCCCCATTCCCAGTCACTTAAGTTGTTATTTATGCCATCACAGTCATTGTCTTATTGGCCCTCAACCATCGGTTTGTCGATTACCTTGTTTCTGCTTGGTATTTATTCCTTATGATCGAAGGCTTAAATCTTTAAAAAAATTATATTTATACTTTGTTAAGGGTCAATATTTCATTACCTAGGGGTGACCCCTCTTTATGACTAACCTTTTCTTAGTGTGCAGAAATTGTGCTTTGTGTTGGTTGTTCAATCATAGGAATCGATCCTAGTCATTCCCTATATGTCTGTGCTAGTTTATTGCTTCTTATTTTATTCGCACGGGCTGGCGAGTTTTGACCATGTCTCTCATCTAATGGTGGACCCAATCCTCTTGGTAAAGATGACTGGAGATTCTCAAAGAGGATCAACGACTAATAGATTGAATACATGGCCATATATGTGCCACTCCCTACGAGCCCATGTTGTTTTATTCCATATTATTTTAAGGATACATGCTAGCAGGTGATGGCCACATGGTACTGTGTAAAAGTGGGACATGTTCTTTCATAAAGCGGTGGGTTTTGTTTGAGGTTTGATCAAAGGTGTACATCAGAACATGTGTTCCCATTTGGGATTTTTCCCTGCATGCTCCCATCCATCAACAGTGGTAAGATGTGAAAGTCACACGGGCTAGCAAACGGTGTGACACCTATCATATGGTGGGACCAATTGGGTTTGTAAGGACGAAGGCTTGCTTCATAAGGGATGAATTTGATGGTTGATGGTTGGTGATATGGTTAGATCTTGACCACTCCCCGTTATCTCACAAACGCTTCTCCCATCTACCTCATTCCCCAATGGGTACACAGGAAACTACCATATAGATGACTCCAAATTTAGAAAGCTTCTGATAAAAATAGGTGTTGTTGGATATATTAGCTAAGATAGTTCCAAGACAAAAAGGAACTAAGATAGGACTAATTTTGCAGTACACTTGTAAGATTGATAAAAAAAATTATGGCCACCAAAATTTTTCAAAAGATAGTCAACCTGGGAAAGTAAAATTGAAGGCTAGGTACATGCAAATATGTTGAAGATAAATCATGATCATTCCCCGCTGTCCTGCTATGATGAATTACAAGTGAATTATATATTATGGGAAAGCAGGTAAATGTGACATGACATTTTTGGTTGGAAAATTAAGCGTATGATTGACATACAAGTTAAGTAAATACTTATCTCACTCGAGTCTCTTGATTTGGGATGAGTATCAAATGCATGTGTTTAATTTTCTCATCATTAATAAGCTAGAGTGTCTAACCTTTGATTTGGTTCAAATTTTTGATCAATGGTTGAGATTTAAAACAAGGTTAGTTGATTGATACTGATCTCACATAAGATCTCTTGGAAAATTAATGCAGAAGCACACCAATTGCTCTATTTAATGAGTTTTACTTACTTGACTTTTTCACTATCCAATTGTAAAAAAAAATTTGAGGTCTGAGTGAGGAAGTAATTTTGAGGTAGTCATTTCTGAGTAAGTTCGTAATTCTATTTGGAGAACCTTTTCTAGCAGAGTGGGGAAAATGGGAAAGATAAGTGTGAGTTTTAGCCCGATTCACCACTCTAGGAGGTTGAATCCTCTTGAATTTCAAAATGCCCCTCGTTAGGGTGAGGAGGATGGACCAGAGGTACCAAGAACATCAAAGATGAAGACAAGGGTCTACCAAAGATTCATCATGAGGTGTTCTTAAGCATTCCTACCACCTTAGGGGCCAAACTATCTCAAAGGAAATGATTAAATGAAAAGGTAAGAAGAGTGAGAGGCCGAAAAGGGAAGATTCCAGAAAGAATAGGTATCAGTCTGCTTATATGGGACATCATCATTCTCCCATTGAGGTTTATGATGATCCTTCTAACAACAGGAATGAGGCTGATTCTAGCTATCGTCATATCTTATGGCCATGAAGGATTTGGTTGATTCAGGGGATGAGGTGATGATGGCTACTCCTCTAAAGATAAGGAAATTGATTGGGGATACCTACTCTCTTGGTGACAAGGAAAAGCAACACCCTGTTTCTTTCCTTCATTAGTGCTCAAAATTTTGGCCCTATGTGTGGATATGCTTTCTTGGGTTGGTGTGTCATGAAATGGGTGTCTAATATTTTTGGATTTTTGTGCTGATGATGATGTTTGTCAGGGTGATATGGATTTACATGTTTTGATGCTGCCATGATGACAATTTTGATGACTGGCGGGATGCCTCTGATTAATGGTTTCTTGAGATCTAGAATTAGAATGATGGTTCCCAAAAATTAGTTGGGAGATATTCTCTTGTTTTTTGTTGAAATTTATTTTTGAAATGAAAGCGAAATGAAATGTAAAATGTATTTCAGCTTGGCAGTTTTTGCTCCCTTGACTTATAAAATGGATTCTAAGGATGGATACCAAAAAGGGGGGTCAAGAGGTCAAGAAGTAGGGATGCCAATAGGTAGATATTTACAAAGGAAATAGGTGCAAAGGAAAATGGATACTAAGTTTTTTAGCAATAGTGTATGTGCAGGATCATCATGGAAAAAGCAAGCCCTTAAGTGGCAATAAAACTAAGAAAATCAAAGTTAGGCAACTTGACGTAAAATGTTGAATAATTTATCTATATTATTTCAAAAAAATGTAAAAATAGAATCTGTAGAAAATTGAATGTAGTTTCTAAAATACTAGACCTTTCTTTAAAAAAAAAAAAAATTTGGTAAAAATTTGAAATTTCAATGCAGTAGTACTTCAATTTCAGGGTAAAAATAGGAAGTAGGTGTCTGTTTGACCACCCTAACCACAATAAAATGATAATATTTTAGATATAAGTAGAGGAATCATGTCCTGATGTGATGCATATTTTTTTATAATTTTTTTCCAAGTAAATAATTAATTATGATTTTTTTATTACAACTTTTAAAAAATATAAAAACTCGTCTGTCTAACCACCTTAACTTGGTCAAAACTTCATGAAATTCATTTTTTTTTTTAATCCTATAGTATGTGAATCATAGAATGTGACACATGTTTTGGATTCAAAAAATGTGATACCATTTGAAAGTTAAAGATTTTTTTCAATCAGCCTATTAATGAGGACTTTTTTCATAATTCAAATAGAAAATGAATAATAATTATTTACTAAATTCAAAGTAAAAAATAATTTATATGGGCGGAAAGATGACAATCTCCTTTGAAAACCCTTTTCGTTTCATCAATTTTGGTTATAAAAAAAGTCATCAGCTACATGGGTCATCATATCACTTACATATCACCACTTTTTGGCCCATCATGATCCTGCACATACCCAATACATTCTAGGAAGGGATCAGCCATTATGTATGGTTTTTTATAACAATTTAGACAACTAACTAATACTAAATTTATGTACATTTCTCTCCTATGTACAAATTAGGCAAGCTATGAATATGATAATCAATGGTTATCTTATTTGTCTCTGTTGAATTTTAATAGATGTGATATTTTATTCTTTCTTGTCCATTCAAGGAATATATGTAAATGCTTGAGCTTAATAGTGAGTTTTTCATAATCTTTGTATAAGGATGCTAGTAAGAAGTTAAGTATGGAAATAATTGGTGGAAATATTGTAAGGCAATGTTTCTAAGGTTGTAGGTATTTTCTAGAATACAACAGTGTTATCTATATCATTGTAAGAGAGGGGGACCAACCACTTAAAGGCCCCAAGTCACAAAAGACCAAGAGTAGTATGGCTGCCCTAACTTACCTCAATTTAAAGGAAGGTTAGCATAGGCAAGATGAAAATGGTGAGAACTGTAGGTTCTTCGATCACTTTGCAAACCTGAGAGTTGAAGGGAGACTAGGTGAGTTGATCTTTAGAGTCAACTTTGTGTCTCAGGTAGCTCACTATCTGAGGACAAAATCATAGCTATTGGATGACAACACAGTAAACTGACATCTCACAGGTGCGCTAGCATTTGTACATCTAGAAAACCAGAGAGGCAAGGTCAAGCTCTAAAAAAGTGACTATCAACCTAGTTTAAGAATCTCTAAAATGACAGAATAAGATGAAGAAGAGTGAAACATAAAGATGAATGTGATAAAGGAAATAGATTACCGCAACGGTGACGAAGATGATTTCACACAACAATCTTCTCGCAAGCTTTCTCTAAGATCTCCCCACCTTCACACAATAAAAAGGGAAAATGTTGGGGGGCTGTTTAGGGGTCTACCTCAGTCAGGCCCCCATTTTGGTCTTCCCACCTCCACAGACAACCAATTTTGCAACGATAGGAATAATATGATAGTATGTGCAGGATCATGATGGGCCAAAAAGTGGTAATATGTAAGTGATATGATGACCCATGTGGCTGACGACTTTTTTTTTACCCAAAATTGATGAAACGAAAAGGGTTTTTGAAGGAGATTCTCAAATTTCCACCAATATAAATTATTCTTTACTTTGAATTTAATAAATTATTATTATTCATTTTCTATTTGAATTATGACTAGATTCCTCATTGATAGGTTGATTGAAAAACATCTATAGCTTTCAAATGGTATTACATTTTCTGAATCCAAAAAATGTGTCACATTCTATGTTTCACATACTATAGGATTAAAAAAGAAAAATTGAATTTCGTGAAGTTTTGACCAAGTTAAGGTGGTCAGACATACAAGTTTTTATATTTTTTAAAATTTGTAATAAAAAGTCATAATTAGTTATTTACTTGGAAAAAAAAAAAAAAAAAATATGCATCACATCGGTACCTGGGTAATCTACTTATATCTAAAATATTATTAAAAAATATTATCTTTTTATTGTGGTTAGGATGGTCAGACAAACACCTACTTCTTATTTTTTCCCTAAAATTTAAGTACTACTACATTGAAATTTCAAATTTTCACCAAATATATATTTTATTTTTTAAAATAAACCTCGTAGTTTAGAAACTACATTCAATTTTCAAAAGATTCTATTTTTACATATTTTCGAAATAATAAAGATAACTTATTCAATTTTTTATGTGAAGTTTCCTAACTCTGATTTTTTGAATTTTCATCACCACTTAAGAGCTTATTTTTTCCATGATGATCTTGCACATACCCATGAGAAAGAAGAGAAAAAAAGCTACATAGACAAAAGAAACTACGAAAAAATACGTGCTTACTCAACCAAAATGATAGAGAAGATAAGATGAGATTACCACCTTTGTCCAAAGTGCTCAAGGCTAATGGAGGAGAAAATGAGAGGAACTCAAGCCTCTGCTGCAATGGTGTTTGTCCTATGCTCACACTATTAGAGTGATAGATTGGTAGATTTTTGCTATGGAGTGTTAAGTGTTGCTACAAAGCTTGTGGATGCTTGAAAGATGGAGAAAATATGGAGAGATAAACTCAAGATCTTGCAAACCTCCTTAGAATGGATGGGAGAGTGAAGAATATGAAGGAAGAAGATGAAAATGACCATATTCAAGTCGGCCAGCCAAAGAGAGGCATTACACTTCAACTTCTAATAGGAAGTGTAACATCTTTTTAGAATCCAGTCCTAGGAATCTGCCAGGGACGTAAGTGTGTCGCGCAGACATCTACGCATCACATGGGCGTCCCTAACAAAAATGCCTCTATCGACACACGAAATGGGTGCCAAGTGTAATGTGAATGATATGATTAAGTGGAATTAAGCCTCCACCTTAGGTTTTATAAAGTGTAAGGGGGTAAAGGGGAATTTGTGTTAGGGGTGAAAATTCATGCCTATACATTTTTCCCCCACTTTAGTGAGCATGAGTACTGATGAGTGCTTTGGTAAAGTAGAGTAGTAAGAAGTAACAAGGTAAGAGGTGTATACCTGAACTTGAGGAGGAAGCAAAGCATGGTCTGGTGAACTCAATAATGTAGGAAAAGGACTTCATAGTTCTATGGAACTATAAAGCTGAAGAAAGAAAGTGCCTTACAGGCTCATAGTCGTACATCAGGGGTACCCTTCAAGAGCTCTCACATGAAGGAGACCAAGCGATGGGGACTCAGTAGAGTCAGAGAGGGTGACATGTTTAACCACAAATAGAAAATTTTAGGAAGTGGCCATGTAGGCCAGTGAACAGACAATCACGTAGACCATCGCTAAGTTGTGAGTCTTTCAAAGGGCTCCCTCGAGAACCCTTCAAAAGGAAGGTCCACTCAAGGGATGTGTTGTTTGAAAAGTGAAGTCTAGTCGGGTTTCCCCCAAGCTAGACATAAGGATGTGAAGTAGTTCTAGTCAGGCTACCCCCGGACTAGATGTGAAGAAGTGAAATAAGTCTAGTCATGCTACCCCTAAGCTAGATGCCATAGAACCTGTTGAAATTTTTTAAGGGGGTCCCTCAAGAACCCAATGTGAAAAGGAGGGGTCCACTCAAGGGAAATGCTATTCAAAAGCTAGTGTCTTCCTTCTCAAATTGATTCATCATCAAGGAATTCAAAAGGAAGGATATGCCCCCACGCGAGGGGAAGATCAAGACTATTCCCACTTTGGAGGAAGGTTCCCAAGTCATTTCTTTATGAACCCATGATGAAGGAAACATGTTCTATTAGGGTTTCAAGTCAAGAATGTAATTCCAACAAAGAATTATGTGAAGAGTTTTGAGAAAATATTCATTGGCAACGAATGCATTTCCAAAAAACCAAGTGGTGTAGAAGTAGTGTTGTCACACATAAGAGGGACAACTCGAGCAAAGAAGAGAGAAAGATAAAGAGAAAAGCAGAGGAACATAAAACACACACATAAAGGTCACATGGGGATATAGTTTCAAGGGGTCAGATCTGCCTTTATTTATAAACAGTAGGTAACCAGAGTACGAGGCAAAAGATCATCAATCCCCAACCAGATTAGGAAGAATGCACATAAGACAAAGTAAAAATAAAATATTAGGTGAACATGGAAAGAGGCGTAAATTCTCCCAACTCCTTGCATCATCCCCAATTTTTTGAAAGTCAATCACAAAACATGGAAGAATAATGATACATATAGAGGAAGGTTTACAACACAAACACCATGCCTATATCAAAGCACCAATAGGGGTGATGAGGGTCATCCAGGCACATATGGCATGATCACAGGGGAATCACACCACAACACACACACACATATAATTTAAAGATCAAGAGTAGGGTCTCCCCCTAACACTGGTCAACCAAGAGGTCATCAACTTCCCTTTCTACATCATCATAGGGGGAAGGATGAAGAACCTACAATGGTGTAATGTTAAGGGGAGGAGCTTCTGATCCTCCAACAACAATGGACAAGGTAGAGGGACCTATGAGGTCTTTGTCACTCATGTCTTGTGGGTCTAAGGTCAACGACTTCATGAAGATCGCTGAAAAGGTCGGGACTTCATCCACTGAGTTGAAAATGCACTTAACGCGAGTGCCATGTTTTGCTTCGACGAATGAAGGATTATTCACCTAAGGTTCACTGCTAGGCTCACTGAGGGACTTAAGAGCAGTTAAAACCTTAGGGGAGGCTGGAACTAGTTCCATCACTAGGACATAATAAGTTAGCATGGGGCCACCTTTTAGAGAAGGTGGACTCCTCTTACATCTGCCATTGCTAGAGGGACCATGCTCTACCTTCTTCTTCATATGAGGAGTTGAAATTCCTATAGATGAAGCAAGGAGGGTTGAGGGAGAGGAGGAAATAACCGTAGTGGATAAAACCAAAGTATTTACCATATACATGGGCTTTGGGAAAGGTAAGACATCTGGAACGAAAGTCAACAAAGGTGGCTCTATAGAAGAAGCGATGAAAACCTGCACCTTTGTAGGCATGTGTGTGCTCACAATCGAAGATGGAAGAGATTCAGAGCTAGTTTGGACAGAGGAAGAAGGGGGGAAAGAGGAGGACATGGTAGGAGGTGTCGTCATCTCCTCCTCCTTCTTTTGTAAGGAGGTTCTCCCAACTAGGAGAGCCTTTTGTAAGAACTTATGCTCATGCACAAGGTAGTTTCTATGGCTCTTCGAACCAAAAGCCAGAGTTTGCAAAGGGAGAAAAGGCTCTTGATTAGCCATGGGAGTGTCTCCCATGGTTGTTTCTAGTGGAAGGAGAGAATATTGAATGGGAATATGAGGAATAAGTTCAAAAATGGTAGGAGGAATCAATCGCAACACCTTAGTGGTGGGATTCTTCTAGCTTGGGGGAATAGGAAGAGGTCAAAGGAAAAATTCTCTTGCGAGCCTTTCTTTCTACGATACAAATAATACCAGGGTCTAGGGGACCCATTAGGGAGATTCAATATCTTGATCTTAGGTCTTCACCAAGGAGGCATCATCAGACTCAGTGGGTAGAGGCCAAGCTTATTCATCTAATACTCCTCCCAAGAAAGGGGAGTAGATGAGTCAACCTGAGAGGGAGCGAGCTTCTCCTTTCCTTTTCAGGAGGAGGAGGTAGCTGGCGGCTCCACTATGGGAAGGGTCAACTTCAGCTATCCCTTACCTCTAGTCTTATATTTCACATAGTTCTTGTAAAGTAGATTCGTTCTTTATGGGAGAATACAAATTGGAGTGGGCCAAAAGTCATCCAAAAAGTATCCGCCATGAGCTACCACTGGCTGGTATCTAGTATCATGCACTATGTTCATGGAACCCTCATGGGAAAACTTAAGACACTTATGAATTACAGAGGTGATCCCATTCATGGAAGCTAGCCAAGGTATACCTAGCTTCACTCTGAATAGGTTTGACTTGAGGATAACATCAAAGACCGTTTCTACATTCCTGGGTCCAACTAGGATAGATAGTGTTATCGATCCATAAGGTTTAAAAGAAAGACCATCATGCATACGGTTGATGAATTATTTTTTTTCATATTCCTCCCTTTGTAGGAAATTCAAGAGTAGCATATCCTCTATGATGACATTCACTCTACTCGCAGGGCCAACTAAGACTCTTGTCACAATGTGACCATTGAGGTGAGTGAGAAAGTAAAGCAGAGAAGGTTTTTTGTTTGCTCGCACATCTTGCAAAGTGAAGGTTATATCTGATGAACTGACTACAAGATGAGGAGAGGGATTAATATTAACTTTGTTAACATACGCCTCAGGTTAAGAAATAGAATTATGAGGATTGAAAATCATGTTAGCATAATGTGATGGAAATGGGTCCATGTATATTTGCAAGTCACTATTACCTTTCGCTACTGATTTGTTCATTTTTTGTTTATTCCCATCAAGATGAATAGTACCATCCTTGATGCGATCCTATATCTCATGATGCAGGTGCATGTAGCATTTGGTATTGTGTCCATTAACTCAATGGTATTCATAATATGTATTTTCTTTGTACTAGTTAGGATACAGTTCCCTAACTGGCTTAGGGGTTGTCAAGCTAACCATCTTATCCTTTAAAAACTTTTGCAAGATGGAAGAATAAGATTCTCATAGCTTTGTAAAATTTTGGTCATGTCAGAGGCTTTTGTTATCCATAGCAACTACTACTTTCACAACAACTTGACCTTTTATAGATATTTATATAACAAACCTCCCTTCAGGACGGGAGTGCGAGGAGGAACCCTCGAACTGAACCATCATCTATTGTTACTCCTACATAGCTGCACACAAATGCACAAAAGAAGGGTATTTCATAAGGGAAAACTTATCTTTCCAAGTCCTTTGTAAGTTCCCTATGAACACCTTTTGCACATCAAAGTTAGGTAATGGGTATGATATTTTTGAATAGAGCGCCTGGTATCATGCTATAAATTATATAATCTTCTCATTATCCCCTTGTTTACATCGAACAAGGTTATAGAAGGTCATATTTTGTCTAATGTTAGCTTGGAACTATTGTAGGAATTGGTTTACAAGCTAATCGAATGTAAAGATGGAATTGTCAGGCAAGCAACAATACCACTCGAGTGCTATATCCTTGAGGGATCAGGGAAATATTTTTTCCATCAATGCATTGTGATGGAAAAATTATGTGCATGAGGCATTAAAGGCAGACACATGTGTCTATGAGCCCCCTTTACCATCATATTTCTCAAATTTAGGAATCTCCATCCCTTATAGGAAAGGAGTGTTCATAATTGCAATAATCAACAAGTTGTGTTGAAAGAAGGGCTAGAAAATAGGCTAGGTCGAGGCCTGGGAAAGCTTCACCAGCTAGTTTTGCATCTTCCCCATATTCTAAAGAAGGGTATTTTAAAATAGGGTCATTAGAAGGTGTAGGACCACTAGAATGACTACTAGAGCCACCGCATAGACCACCTCCATGACTACTTCTAGAGCCACCACCAATGCCACCACCAGTGATGTGACCTCTATTGAAACCGCCTCTACCGATACCACCTCCACTTCTAAAGTTTCCACCACCAAAGCCTCCACCGATTATCCCACCAAATCCTCCACCACTATATGTGGCAGAAGGGGTGATGCAAAAACCTAAGGGGTTTCTTTTTACTTTGATAGTTTCTGAGTTTCTAGAAGTAACGGGCACACTAACCAAAGGGATTGCATCAACCATGTACACGGACATGGGAGGAATCAAAATTTATAATTGTCTCTCATGTTTCTCAAAGGGGCCACCTCATATCATGTGACTATGATGCAAATGAGCACACACTTCAGCCAAACTAGGAAGACAATCCAAGAGTTCTACACCTCTCCGATCTTTTCCTACCATGTATCTTATTTCATTGATTACTTTAGTAGCCCTAATCAATTGCAAGTTTTTCTCTAGGTGATTTTCTAATGCACCCAACCCTTTGCTTAGACTAATAACATATTCATAAGGGATGTGGATAGATTCATTCTTATTTATGGATGAGGAGGTTAGTGACGTAGGAGGGATAGGAATGCAATCAATTTCATTAAGGAATCTAGATTGTCTCCATAATATGTGCTCCTACGTGGACAGACCAATCGTAGAACTAGATAAAAAACCAATAGTGAAAATAGAGGAGAACTTCATCTTCTCCATTGGAAGGTGTCTCAAATTTCTCCTAAAAATATTCCCAAAGGTCATAAACTAGGTTGTGATGCTCATATACTTCACAACACACAAGGATACTACAAGCAGAGGGTATAAGGGAAAAACTCATAACAACGACGAAAGAGTAGAAGTTGGTTCACATTGGGTTCACCAAAAATGTAAGAGAGGGGGACCAACTATTACAAGGCCCTAGGTCATGAAAGGAAAAGAGAAGTATGGCTTCCCTAAATTACCTCAATTTAAAGGAAGGTTAAGATAGGTAGGATGAAAGTGGTGAGAACTATAGGTTCTTCAATCACTATACAAACACAAGAGTTGAAGGGAGACTAGATGAGTCGATATTTAGATTCAACTCTGTGTCTTAGGTAGCTCTTTTTCTAAGGATAAAAGTGTGTCTCTTAGATGACAGCATAGTGCACTGGCCTCCATACGACTAGAAAACCAAAGAGACAAGGTTAAGCTCTAAAAAAGGGACTATAAGCCTAGTTTAAGAATTTATAGAATGATAGAACAAGATTAAGAAGAGTGAAACATAAAGATGAATGTGATAAAGGAAATATATTACCGCAAAGGTGACAAAGAATATTTCGCACAACAATCTTCTCACGAGCTTCCTCCAAGATCTCTCCACCTGCACACAATAAAGAGGGAAAATGTTGGGGGATTGTTTAGGGGTTTTCCTTAGTCAAACCCTCATTTTGGTGTTCCCACTTCCATGAATAGCCAAGTTTGCAATGATAGGAATAATATGATAAAGAAGAGAAAACAAGCTACATAAACAAAAGACACTACAAAACAGTATGTGCTTACTCAACCAAATTGATAGATAAGATAAGAGGAGATTACCACCTCCATCCAAAGTGCTCAAGACTAGTGGAGGAGAAAATGAGAGGAAATCAAGCCTCTATTGCAATGGTGTTTGTCCTATGCTCAGACTCTCAAAGTGATAGAGTGGTAGATTGCTACTATGGATTGTGAAGTGCTACTATAAAGCTTGTGGATTCTTGAAAGAGTGGAAAAAGTGTGGAGAGATGAACTTAAGATCTTGTAAAATCCTTAGAATGGATGGGAGAGTGAATAATATGAAGGAAGAAGATGAAAAAGACCATATTCGGGTGGACCAACCGAAGGGAGGCATTTCACTTTGAATTCCAATAGGAAGTGTAATGTCTCTACAAAATCCATCCACATGAATCTACCAGAGACGTAAGCACTTTGCGCAAATGTCTACGCACCACGTGAGAATCCTTGATAGAAATTCCTCCAATGACACACAAAATGGGCGCCAAGTGTAATGCGAACAACAAGCTTAAGTTGAATTAAGCCTTTGCCTTAGGTTTTCTAAAGTGTAAGTGGGGTAAAGGGGAATTTGTGTTAGGAGTGAAAATGCATGCCTATACAATCATATAGGATGGTGGTTTGACTTCGTTTACCAAAATATGGCACTGGTGTGGTTTATTATTCATGCTCCATTTGGTAACCGACTTGACCAACGATCACATAAATATAATTAAATTACTTGTTAGTTACTTTTCTTGTTGTGTGGGAGTGTTAAAGAATTTATATCTTCTCTTGTTTATTTTGGTCGCTACTATGAAGGTTAGCCAAAACTTCTAGGTAGCATGCCTTTGAAATAGTTATAGAGAATCATCTGTTTACTTTGTGTTTGATACTTAAGACACACCGGCATCTAGGAACATAGGTTGTTTTGGGATTACCCTCCCTAGTTTAACAAAGCCTAAAGTGAAGAAGTAAAGAACCAAAATCCTTTACTTATGTGTTGGCCAATCCTTACCCTTATTGATAATTATCCTTGGAAAGTTCATAGCTTTGTCATAAGACTATGTTTGGTTCTTAAAAAATAACCAACATGAGGATTTCTTCCACTGCATGCTTCTTCAAGAGTGACATTTGTGATGGCTTTGGTGGGGATTCTATTCACAATATGTGTATCACAAGAGTAAACCAATCCCCAAAATTTATTATGCAAAATTTTGAAATGCAACATATAATGTGCCATTTCTAAAAGAGTTCTATTCATGCATTCAACTACTCCATTTTTTTGAGGGGTATATGGGACTATTATTTGTACCTTAATACCATATTTTTCACAAAATTATTCAAATGCATAATTGCAATATTCACCCCCATTGTCCATCCTTAGGCATTTAATTATTTTTCCACTTTGGTTTTCAACTAATCCATTAAACCTTTGAAATACCTCAAATACTTCACTTTTTCTTTCAAGAAAATAAACACATACTTGTCTACTATAATCATCAATAAAAGTGAGAAGGTACTTGGTACCTGAGATGGAAGGATATCCTGATTCACATAAATCACTACGAATGAGTTGTAGTGGATGACTTTCTCTCCATGGTCTTCAAGAATCCAAAGGATTGTGATGGTGTTTACCTAACACACATCCTTCACATACACCTTCAAATGCTGAAATCTTTGTTAATCCTCTAACTATATTCTTTCTAACCATGTGTTTTAATTTTCTATAATTTTTATGTCCAAGTCTAACATGCTACAGTTTTGACATGTAATCACTTTGAGCAACAAAAGGATGGGAGAGTGTGTATTTATCATCAACGAATCCAACAAATTTAGAGAGACTTTCTTTATGGTCAATTCTACTAATAGAAATAATACTTTTTGGGTTTGTTCTATCTCTTACAATAACTTGATCAGCAATAACAAAAAACTCATATCTAGCTTGAGAAATTATATATACTGAAATAAGATTCACCCCCAATCCTTCAACCGGTAAAACATTTTCCAAAGTTCCATTTGTTCCACTGACAGTACCTATTTGTAGAACTAATAGTTTCATTTTATTGCCAGTATTGATTTTTTGATCTGAATTCTTTCCTTCATGAAAATCAATAAATAAAGATATATCTCCAATTATGTGAAAAGATTCGCCTAAATCTAAAATACATTCTTTATTAGAATCTGAAGCAAAGTATCCTCCTTTTACTCTAGATATATTTTTAGTTTCAGAAGCTTCCTCTACACTTGATTTTACTTGCCTGGAGATGGCTACAAAACTTTGTTTATCTAGTTTTCCTTCTTTAAACCATTCTTTCTTAGGCTTGTATTATTTTCTTTCATTGTTCCTCTTCTTCTTCAAAAAAAAATCACATATGATTCTCACCTACACAATACCTAAAAATAATGGATTTTCTTTCCAACTATTTTTCTACACCTTCATTTCTAGAAAATTGGTTAGAACCACCATTATTTTGAAATTTATAATATCCCTTCCAGTTCTTCTTTCCATAATCATATCTATAAAATGATTTACTCTTAGCTACATACACATGATTCTTCTTAATATAATGTTCTTTAATAAGTTGAGATTCTTCATCTAAAATTGAGTTACAAAATTCATCAAAAGTGTTTTGGGGGGTATTAGGATTTAGCTGTATAACCCTTTTCCTTGATTCTTTAAATACATTTTCGTGTTGGGGAAGCTTACTTTCAAACATGGAAATTAACTGAAAATTCTTTTTTGCATATTCAATACCTATTTTCTTCAACTGGGCATTTGAATATGTAACCTTGTCAAAGTAATCAACCATCTTTTCAAAATCAGTTGGGCCTATGTTCTCCAATTTTTCTTCTATGATGAACACACTAGCAATATGTACATCTTTATAATATTTTTGTAGATTCTCCCATAGTTCTATTGGATTATCAACATCAACAAACCTTCTATTAAGATTGGGACTCAAGGCCTTAGCAATAATTCCTCTAGCTTGCTCCAACTTGTATTTCTATAATTCATTTTCTTTCTTTTTTCGAGGTTATCCAATCTCTTTATTTAATATACTCCATATATATTTTTATCTCAAAGAATTCTTAACTATAATCTGCAAATCTGCAAATCCACTTCCATCAAAGATTGACAAACTTTGATTTGTAGAGCCCATGTTAGAAAAAAATAGCCCTCAAACAAATAGATTAAACCACTTCAAATATTATCTTGCTAATCAAATATAAATCCAACAATATCTTAACTCTGTTAGAATATTTATATCTCTAATACCATGTAAGAACATGTGCAAATAATGAAATAACAACATCAAACAGGAAAAAATAGAGCATAAAACAATTATGAAATGGTTCAAAGAAATTATATTGATCTAGCTTGCTTACATAATGTTGGTTGTTTTTATATTCTAACTAAGATTTGAAACTCTCTAAGAGGTAGCCAATCTCTATATTCAATAATTGTCAAAAATTAGTGGCCAACTGATAGGTAAAGCTTCTTAAGTCCTTACCCCTACTCTTTAGGCTCTGTGAAACCAAGGAGGGTGTTCCAATTTGTGTTCATATAATATTTCATGCTTTATGAACACTTCACACACAAATAAATTCCTACCATATGCAAATAGATACCATTCACCAAGGGCTTGGCATACCATTGAGAAAATAACCATCTAATGCTAGGAATACATGTGTATGTGAGATTTGCATCTCATAATGGATTGAATTTGAATTTTATAATGTTTTGACCTTGAATCCACATGTAAGGGGTTGCTGATTTGAGTTATTTGATGAACCCTAAATGAATTAACCAGTGCCTCATTAATTGGACAAGAGTCACATAAAATTTTACCCTGATATCAGTGAATGACTCTCACAATGCCTTACAGCATAATACTTCACAATATTCAAAACAACACACCTGATCAAATCCTTATGAACATTATCACAGACCTGCAATCCCTTTTCAAGAATTTGATTAACTCATTAAGTTAAAGAAAGAATGTGAATGATACATTCAAATATACCATTGAAGATAAATGAAAGAACCCTTGATAATTTCATTCATGATCTGTGATAACACAAATAAGAGAGAAATTGCCTTAAATTTTTTAGATTTTTTTCAATATTAGTAATTACATTAAACATTTTATGACTATTTCATGTACATAAACTACCCAAAACAATTTACTAGCTAAGTCATCCTAAATTCTGCATTATATGCATTCAATGTATACCCCCTAGACCTCAGGATTCAAAAATTTGACCTAAAAAATGAGCCTTGAAATCTCCTTTATAGAACAGGAGAGCGACAAGCTTCAAGCTCATTACCATTAAATTTAAAAAAAAAATCATTTCAAAAGATGAAATTTCATCTACAATTCACAATTCCCCACAATTGGATGCAACCATTTAGTAAACAGGGGAATCAAAAAAGTTACAACCCTTGTAACTAGTCAGTACCACCAAACCAAAAAAAAATACCATCAAGGCCTCATCACCTTCATCCACGTGACAGCCAAAAGGACACAACATCAACACCGAACAAAAAAGAGAACCCAACAACCACATCACCACCCAGACCTAGAACTAGCAGCACGACCACGGTACAAATGGTCACTTCCTATTTTAGCCTTAGTGAGAAGAGAAAACACAAAATTATGCTTGGCTACCTCCCTCTTAACACCAGGAACAAAATAAGCACACGATGCCACCATGGCAATAGGAGATATTGTGAGGACCTCTTCATCAACACCAACCAGCTCAGTCAAAGTAGTGAAGTAACTGCGATAGTCTAAGTCGGTCTTAGAACTATCACTACTAGAGCCACTAGTGATCTCAATGGGTGATTCCTATTGCCCATATAACCCTAACTGTGCTCCAAAGACTGTTCCTCTCTCTCACATCTCGTCACCTCTGCATCTACAAATTTACCTTTAAGCAAAGGGCTACTTCTAGTAAGACTCGAGAGGAGCCTTGTATCTTGTTCTTTGGACTCACAAACGCTACAAGTAGTACTATGTTCACATTTCTTTGTCTCCTCCTGAGACTTCCTCATACTAAATCTCATAGAACTACCCAACGGTGAGCTAGAACCAACTTTCTTGCTCATCTCATAGTCAAAATTAGAGCCCTTACCGAACCACTTAATATAGCAGCAGAAAATAATTCAAACTCAAAAATGTTATGATCCAAATGAACAACCAACAAGTATTTATCAATAAAATTGATGCAACAACCATTAATGCTTCAATTTCAGTACAAGCGAGCAAGCGATCAGTGGTTGACATCAATTTCATCATTGTTAATTTCTAGGTTCATGGAAAATAGCGTATAATCCATCATGGTTGCCAAGAGATAACTACTCGCACACATGGAAATTAGGATGATATGCATTGAAAATATTGCGCCATTAATATATGTCATTTTCAGAGCTCGAACAACCATCACATGGCTAGTGCAATGTTTCAAATTTGGGTCATTGATGCATCGACAAGTTGGCATATTGGATGACTCAGATTGTGTCAAACCTCATTGAAAATCCCATGTCATCACATGGTAGGCCTATTGACCAATGAAATACCTCATATTTAGACAACAAACACATCACCTGCGGGCCACAACCAACCACCTTGTGTCATCCATCTGCAGGCCTTGCAACAATTATAAAACAATTATTTTAATCATGCATGGTTGGTGAGGAATGGCCTCAATTAATCCTCATTATCACAAGAAAACCTTCAATTTGAAATCCTTTATTAACTTAGCTATCAAACTTCAGATTAGGCCCCATTACCATACATGACAAGTGGTGACATCTCACAAACCTTTCCACACTTTAGTGGCATCACCAAAAACTCCTGCAAGGCTAGTAGGGAATGGTTAGGATCAAAGCCCATCAATTAGACAGTTCACAAGCCTACACATGAAACAAAGTTATTTATAAAAGGGGGTCAACCTAGGCAGACGGGGGGAAAACCCTTAAGGAATAAATTTTAGACATAAGTTTAAAATTTAAACAATTATCAACCGAACATTAGAAAAAAATTATATTAATCCCCAACATGGAGAAAGACTGATGAGCTAGGTAAAGGGATTGGTAAGTGCACTAAATAAAAGTATCCATTGATGACTTAAGTGACCAGAAACCTAGAGTAATAGGTCAATATGAAAACATAATGTGAGGGTTCAAAAGGTAAGAAAATTTGAAGCAAGGGAAATAAACCCCTAAACCCTAACATTCTACCCCTAAAACATAAGGGTAATAGCTAGACAAAACATAGAACTAACCAAGATTTGTAACAAATTTAAAAGCTTTATCAGTGGCTGTGACTGGAGATGTATGCCCCCTATGGGCATAGCAAAAACCTAGATCTCTAGGGAGTAGATCAAACACTGAACTAGTTGGGTACCCTAAAGACTGCTCCATCATGTTGCATTAGAACCCATTTTCAAACATCATTTAGTGGCCCCAACCCCCAACAAAGAAATACCAATATTTATCTCTATCAAAAACAAAATTGTTTGTTGTCTAAAGTGGGCCAAATCTAAAAATATTTCCATTGAGTGCCCACAAACTAGCTTGGTCACTGACATGTCCTGCTATATCATTGTGCTTTATAATGTCACCACCAATTATGTCAATCTGCAATCTGCATTTAGACAATAACTTAAATTCATAATCATTGTGACATTTTACATTGGCAAGCTGCTCACGTACTTGAGCTGAGAGATAGAACCCTTCACAATCCATTTGATCTTTGACATCATAGGTTTTAACATTTAAATAAGTTTGCAGATCAAACTGAAAATTGTCATAAACAATTTGTGGTGAGTCATGGAAATTATATTTGAAAATATCAAAGACAAAAGATGCATATTCTCGAGCATCCTTATATTGATCACTGCAACATGGGCACCCTTTTTGACAATTTGGTTTAGGTACACCAGAACATACCTTGGCATTAGAGAAACAAGGATCATATGTAGCATTAATATCTAGGGAGTGAGTAAATGTGCTCATCTCAGGTTTGAGAACATATTTCAATGCATTCTTCTCATCATCAATAAATTCAATTAAAATTACCTCAAGAGAAGTCTCAAGCAATTCAACATCAACAAGGACATAAAAAAACACCCATGTGCACTAGTAACTTCATTTGACATATCAACTGATATGTGTGCTGATCCAAAAGTGAAAGATTCCTTGCTAGCTGAAAACTTCTTATTAGCAATAGAACTAGAATCTTCATTTTCTTTCACATCAAATATTTTCACATGGGGTGACAACATTTCCATGTGCACACTCTGAAGATTAGGAACATCAAACAAGAAGTAGTTGTACTCAATTTTTCACTCATCAACACGAGATTCACCATTATTCTCATTTCTCAATTTCTTTATACATGGATCAATAATTTATACAGTATCAACACAATCTACAACTTTATTGTCATATGAATTAGCATGATTTTCAATATCATCAATGGGTAATGATGTTGATTCAAGACCCACACACATGTAACAATGTGCCACTTGATCATTCCAAAATGAATCCAATATTTCATCATCATGCTCTTCATGTATCTCAAACATTTCCATCTATTCTTCATACAAACAATCATGAAGAGCGGGGGCATAAGCACACTCATCAACATCTTCATCATATTCAACATTATGTTTTGAATCAACATACTAATCATACACATATTTTTCTTTAAACTCTACCTCACTCACACAATGAACATGCTTCCTTCATAGCAAACTTGGAGTACACTCCAGCTATTCACCACATGTAATTTGTTCCTTCATTTTTGGGCAAGTGACATCATGAGCTTCTATATCATTGGATTCTTCAAGTGAGGAATATCTTTCCATATCATCCTCAGAAAAGCAATCACAATCTATAGAGGAGCAATCAAAAATATCAACCTCATCATGATTTTTATCACAAGAAAACTTCTCACTACATAAATCATATTCAAAATCTTTAGAATGAATGCTTGAGGCTGCACTTCTAGGATCATAATCACTAGTTTGTAATGAAACACCAACAACACATGCATTATTATCACTGATCAAATCACGACATGGAATAACACTTTGTATCTCATTCACTTCTCCATCATCTGAGACATCATGAGAGAATCAATCTTGCATATTTACTTTGTCATCATCCCATGTGTCTTCATTTTCCTCACTAATGCAAGGATTTTCACATGTGTTGATTGTGAGCTGATGATAATGTTCATCATCTGACATACTTTTTTCACTTATTTGCATTGTTGTCTGATTTTCCTCAAGAGGATAGTTGTTGTCTCTATTTTGAGAATCCACATTTTTTGCATAACCACACCTAGCTAATTCTAAAATCTTGATCCAATTAGGAACTTGGTCAAAGCTATGGGGATTCAATTCCTCTAGCAAAGTACTTAGCCCAGGTTCCTAAATCTCACAAAAAAAATCAATGCACACAAAATCTGCAAGTCTGAAATGTTTGAGGACTTCTATCAAAACATCAAAAAATCTCAAAAACAACTTATATGGCGGTTCTCCCTCTTGTCTCTTCATTTCACACAATTCTTGCACAAAAGATTCTTGAGCAACATTGCTCAAATTTTTTTGATGTTCAACTTGAAGCTCACCATGATCTTCATACTATGAAGATGAAGACACCATAGTAGCAAGACCATTGGCATCTTGACAATCATTTCCAACATCTAATCCTTGAATTCTATTTGTATGTGGTGTGTTGGGATAACAAACAATTGCATCCAAATACCCTCTCATCATTAATTATTTCAATTTTTTCTCAATGTCCATGGAATTTTGATATGCTTGGTGCAATGTTGCAGGCTTCTTATCTCTTAACAAGAAACTCATCTTTTTTTCAAATACACCAAGATACATAACCAAACACTCAACCTCGTTTGGTCTTATATCTTCTGGAATTTCCTTGATTTCCTTTGCAAATCAAAGATTAAAAATAGGGACCAATTCATCTTCTCTTATATGGATTTCCATAAGGTTTTTCCTCACCACACTTGGATTTACCCTTTCACTGAATTGCTCAACAAAGGCTCTTATAAATTGATTCCATGAAACAATATAACATGCTGGTAAATATAAGAACCAATCCCTGGCATCATCCTTCAAGGATTTAACAAATAGCTTCATGACAACATCCTCATGATTCACTTCATAATCCCCCATCACATATATGAAGGTTTGCAGATGTTTAGAGGTTGATTCTGAACTTTTCCCTGTGAATTTGGGAAAATAATTCCTAACATTCTTAGGAATCAAGTTCTGGAAACCTTTAATACCACTAAAAACCAATGGAATATACCTTTCAATAACAAAATCCCTTTGAGAGCTTGACAAAACTCGTTTTCCCTGTATACTTTTACTTGATGTTTCACAACAAAACCATGTTGTATTCATATTCAATCATTATTAATCTTTATATATGGTTATTAATTACATCATTTACAAATTCAGCCATGATTCTAAAACGTAGATTGAATACCTATGCCTTAAAGTTTTTTTAGAGGCATAATTCAAAACAAGCATACTTCTCAAATCATTACAGACATTGTACATTAGAAACATGAAATAACTACTATCATTCCCTGTCTTAATGAAAATTCATCTAATAGGGAACCATTTATCACCTAAACCCTTGAAAATTTCTCGCAAACATCTTTCAATCAGTATAATTCTTTTCATAGATTCATGAGAATACCTGGAACTTTGTAGTAGTTGTTCAATTTTTTATTCCTAACTATAAATTTTGCAAATCTAGAAGTCTTATCCACAATTCAATTGCTTCTTTAGGTAGAGTCACCTCCTCTTTCATAGAGGATTGAACTTCAAAAAGACATGAATTTAATTCAAGGGTAAAATCTCGTTCTGGGTCTTTTCCAACAACAGAGTCACACTTAAATTCATTGAGGTTATTCTGCAACCAAAAATTTTATAGGTCCAAAACTTTCCAGCATCTAAACTTAAGGTTTAGATTCTTCAAATGCTTGACTTTATGATACTACCTTTTGTGTCTAGGATTCCTTTGTATTTAAATTTCTCAGAAGTTCTCCCCAGCAGAGTCGCAATTTTGTTGGTGACTCAGATGGGAAAATATGATTCAATAATTTTCAGGGTATCCAGTTACAAATAATAGCTCAAGATTTGAATGACTCTTTGATAAGAGAATCTGCAACAAAATTTCTGAGTGCAGTCCCCAATAGAGTCACCATTTTGTTGGTTATTTCTATTTTCCATCTAAGCTTTGAAACTCTCTAAGAGCTAGCCAATCACTATGTTCAAGAATTGTCAAATATTTGTGGCCAACTAATAGGTAAAGCTTCTTAAGTCCTTACCCCTACTCTTTAGGCTTTGTGAAACCAAGGAGGGTGTTCCTATTTTTGTTCACATAATATTTTGTGTTTTAAGAACACTTCACACACAAATAAATTCCTACCATATGCAAACAAATACCATTCACCAAGGGCTTGGCATACCATTGAGAAAATAACCATCTAATGCTAGGAATATAAGTGTTATGTGATATTTTCATCTCATAATGGATTGAATTTGACTTTTATAATGTTCTGACCTTGAATCCACATGCAAGGGGTTCCTGATTTGAGTTATTTAGCGAACCCTAAATGAATTAACCAGTGCCTCATTAATTGGGCAGGTTTCACATAAAATTTAACCCTGATATCAGTGAATGATGATCACAATTCCTTACATCATAATACTTCTCAATATTCAAAACAACACTCCTTATAACATCCTTAGCACATTATCATAGACCTACGATCCCTTTTCAAGGATTTAATTAACTCATGAAGTTAAAGCAAGAAAGTGAATCATACATTCAAATATACCATTAAAGATAAATGAAAGAACCCTTGATAATTTCATTCATGATTTTTCATAACACACATAGAAGAGAAATCGCCCTAAATCTTTTAGATTTCTTTTGATATCAGTAATTACATAAAACATTTTATGACTATTTCATGTACATACCCTAACCAAAATAATTTACTAGCTAAGTCATTCTGAATTCTATATTATATGCATTCAGTGTACATCACCTAGACCTCAGGATTCAAAAATACGACCTCAACAATGAGCCTTGAAATCTCCTTTATAGAATAGGAGAGAAACAAGCTTCAGGCTCATTGCCATTACATTTCAACAAATTTTCATTCCAAAAGATGAAATTTCATCTACATTTCACAATTCCCCACAATTGGATGCAATCATTTAGTAAGCAAGGGAATCGAAATAGTTACAACCCTTGTAACTAGTCAGTACCACCAAACCACAGAAAAATACCATCAAGGCCTCATCACCTTCATCCACGTCACACCCAAAAAGACACAAAATCAATATCAAACAAAAAAGAGAACCCAACAACCACATCACCACACAAACCCAGAACTAGCACTACGACCATGGTACAAATGATCGCTTCATGTTTTGGCCTCAATGAGAGGTGAAAACACAACCTTATCCTTTCCTACCTCCCTCTTAGCACCAAGAAAAGAACTAACACATGGTGCCACCACGTCAATAGGAGACACCGTCATGACCTCTTCATCAACACCAACCAGCTGAGTCAAAGCAGTGAGGTAACTATGATAGTCTGATTCACTCTCGGAACTATCACTACTAGAGACACCAGTGATCTCAATGGGTGATTCTTGTTGTCCCATAGAACACTGACCATGCTCCAAAGACCATTCCTCTCACTCACATCCCGTCACCTCCACATCTACAAGTTTACCTTTAAGTCGAGGGCTGCTTCTAGTAAGACCCGAGAGGGGCCTTGTATCTTCTTCTTTGGACCCACGAATTCTAGGAGTAGTACTATTTTCACGTTGCTTTGTCTCCTCTCAAGACTTCCTCATACTCATTCTCATAGACCTACACAATGGTGAGGCAGAACCAACTTGCTTGCTCATCTCATAGTCAAAACCAGAGCCCTTGTTGAAACACTTAATACAATAGCACAAAATAATTCAGACTAAAAAATGTTATGATCCAAATGAACAATCGATAAGTATTTATCGAGAAAACTAATGCAACAACCATTAATGATCTAATTGCAGTACAAGCGAGTGAGCAATCAGTGGTTGATGTTAATTTCATCACTATTAATTTCCAGGTTCATGGAAAATGGTGTACAATCCATCATGATTTCCTAGAGATAACCACTCACAAGCATGGAAATCGGGATGATATTCATTGAAAAGCTTGCACCATTAATATATGTCATTTATAGAGCTCGAATAGCCATCACATGGCTGGTTCAATGTTTTGAATTCGGGTCATTGATGCATCGACGAGTTGGCATATTGGATGACTCAGATCAAGTCAAACCTCATTGAAAATCCTGTGTCATCACATGGCAGGCCTATCAGCCAATGAAATACCTCCTAGTTAGACAACAAGCACATCACCTATGGGCCACAACCAACCACCTTGTGTCATTAAGTGAGGTCACATGTCATCCATGTGCACACCTCACAACAATTCTAAAATGATTATTTTAATCATGCATAGTTGGTGAGGAAGGACCAGAATTAATCCTCATTATCACAAGATAGTCATCAATTTGAAAGCCTTTATTAACACAACTGGTGAATTTGGACTGGGCCCCATTGCCATACATGATAAGTGGTGACATATCACACACCTCACCACATTTTAGTGACATCACCAAAAAATCTTGCGAGGCTAGCGAGGAACGGTTAGGATCAAAGCCCATCAATTTGATGGTTCACAAGCCTACACATGAAACAAACTTATTTATAAAAGGGGGCCGACCTAGGCAGACGGAGGGAAAACCCTTAAGGCATAAATTTTAGGCATAAGTCTAAAATTTAAACAATTATCAAGCTAACATTAGGTGAAATTTATATTAATCCCCAACATGGAGAAAGACCAACGAGCTAGGTAAAGGGGTCGGTAAGTGCACTACATAAAAGGATCCATTGATGACTTAAGTGACTGGAAACCCAGAGTAACAGGTCAATATGAAAACATAATGTGAGGGTTCAAAATTTTAGAAAATTCGAAGCAAGGGAAACAAACCCCTAAACCCTAACATTCTAACCCTAAAACATAAGGGTAATAGACAGAAAATACATAGAAACAGCCAAGATTTGTAACAAATTTAAAAGCTCTATCACATACAATCCAACAACTTACCTCAATAGTAGTGTTGTTCACTATGGACAGCCTCATATTTATACTTGATGCCTCTAAAATCTAGAAACTTATAGATGTCTCTAAAACTAGAATGTTCTTTTTCCTTGAACAAATTTTACTAGCTTCTAGTTTCTAGAAGGTTCTAGCCCTTCTAGAAGATTCTAGTTCCTCTAGAAACATCTTGTAACCTTTCTAGAAGATTCTAGTTCTTCTAGAAACATCTTCTAATTTTTCTAGACAATCTTATTCCTTAACAAAAAGCATGCATATTTTCTGATATGATAAAATCACTTGGCCACCTGATTAAATATGGGATGATCTTCTTGAATGCGGGTTCAATGGTGGAGATCAACCTCCAGAAAGGATTTGTTCCCTTGGTAACTTCAAATAATTTAACTTATCCCATTGTTACATGTCATGAAAAAGGTGAAAAGGAAACATGAAATGAAAATATTGATGATGGTGAGTTTGGGTCTTGGTACAACAATCTAAATTTTATAGTACAACACTTTTAGCTAATGGTTTTGAATTTGAGAAATATTTGAAGGAAAAAAATGAATAAAACAAGCCTCAAAATCTTCAATAGAAGAAAAAAAGGATGAAAATGGTTTGAGAAATAGATGAAACAAGAAAAAATTCAGATTTCATATGAATATCCAAATGACTTGATTGATTTTAGCCTTTTGAACATTAGAATAGGTAGAAGTTATCTTGAATTAGAATATGAAGCGGAATATGGTTTTAAACTACTTCATAAAGCTTCAATTTGTGAAGTGTCTCCAAGAAATGAGGTCATAGTTTTGACTCATAACCCTGGATTTACTATTTGTGAATTTTGTAAGGTTTATTTTGACTACCATGAATTTATTGAACTCACAAAGAAATTTTTATCTAGAATGGTCAGCAAAGGTTCATAAAAATTGGATATTTGTTTGGAGCTGCAAGGAATGACACTGAAGAGGAGTAAAAATGATATTCCACTGACAGTGTTCCATTATTGTAGGTATACAATGACAAAACAACAGTGATATGCAAATGCTTTATTTCCATGAATTTAGAATAAAAGCATAGTTTAATGATGCTCAAGCAAGGGCAAAAGAGTAAGATTAGATTTTCATCATTGAGCATAGTCCTTGTTTGAGGCATCGATTGGTGATTTGTTTTACAAGAAGATAGTCATGAGTTCACTATCAAAATTCAAGTTCATGCATGGTGGCAAGACAAGAGGTAATATGAAGAATTAATATAAAACATAGGTTGCTTTAGGATAATGAACATCAAGAGGTAAGCATAGTCAACATGATAAGAGGACAATGAATCTATGAAAATAGAGATAGTGAAGTTTGGTCAGTTATACGACCTGTGATAATCACAATGAATGACTATGAAGTGATAAAGACAATGCCAAGATGCCAGCTTAGGAAGATAGTGAATTAGGGGAGACACACTCATTATTTACTCAAAATTAAATGACTTTCATGAAGATATTTCCAACCAACAATGCAACTTCCTAAAAGGTAGTGCAAAGTTGTAACTTTTATGATGGCTAACTTACATTAATTGCATATTGAACTTTGTCATAAGATTCAAAATTAATGGTATCTTATTGTAATGAAGTAATGAGTAGTTTATGGTTAGTTGGAGATCATATCAGGGGCAATTTGGAGGTGTTTCCAAAACAAATGGAGAAAATTTAGTGTCATTTTTTACTCAATTTGATTCTTTTTAGGGAATCTAGGAGCTATTTTAGGTACCTTCATGATGGATAAAGTCAAGGAAAGACTTTTTCTTCACTCAAATACATTTTTGGAGGAGTTTTAGGGGTTGTAAAGTAGGGATTATTGTTTTTGACAACCAAAGAAGTTTGACCCAACACGTTGATGCAGACACTTGCCTTTCTTTCTTCCACACATACTCCTATCATTTAGCAACTATTGAGCAACATAAAATTAAGCCTAAGGGAAGATTTTAGAGTGATTTATTTCTCTTCTATCTATGTATTATAACTATCTTTCAAGTTATTTTTAACTGCATCATCAGATGTAACTCCACTTTTAGACTTGTACACAACGATGTAACACTTATTTTGATCAATAAAAGATAGGTATTTTTTCTTCTCCAATTATCTTTATATGTCCAAATATGAATGATAGATATATTTTTCCATGATTTGATATGAATCATTAATGTATGTATCATTCCTTCAACACCTTTTTATAAATATATGCATGTATTATGCAAGTCATAGGTTATGATAATAGTTTTTTTAAAATTATAATTGTGAAGATACCTATTTTTTCCTTTTAGGGTTGAATAAAGAAATATTCTTTCCTATGAAATAGTGGTGTGTAAGCATGTAGAAACTTGAGTTGTGCATGAAACAACTTGATCATTTTGTGATATTGTGAGTCTAAACAATAGTATAGGTTTGAAAACCATCTTGGTGCATCACCTTTTAAGAAATAGGTTTCATCCATGTTTCCTTTTCACCCTTTTCCTAGCATGCAATAATAGGATAAGTTAAACTAGGTGAAGTTAATAGGGGAACCAACCATCTATGTAGGTTAATTTCCACCATCTAAGTCCACACTCAAGGAGATCATCCCATGCATCATGAGGTGGCTAAGTGATTCTATCATATCAACAACGGTGCATGCTTTCGTGATAGAAGTTTTTGGCATGTCTAGTGGAACTATTTGAACTATTATAGTTCAAAAATCATCCTTCTCATTGCTTATATTTGGTGTGTATTCCAACAATTTCTACTTTTGGAGGAAAATTCACACACCTCATGACTCAAATTTAAATCTACTAGTTTCAAGAGGACTAGTGCTGGTATGTACTTAAGTTTTTGCAATAAAATAAACTTCATTATTCTAATTTTTAAAGAATTTCTATAAATTACTAGTTGGTTTGAATGGTGAATAATGTCTTATTTTAGTGAAGACAAGTTTTACCATCTTTCAATCCATAAAATTTCTATTCATGCACATTCCTATCATCCATACGAAGTGGAATATGCTACATATTTTATCTTAAATAACCCATTAACAACAACTTATCACCATACTCATAATGATTACCACCCACCCACCCTTGCTCAAACATCATGATAGCCTTAACACGATCATATTTGTTAGAATTGGCTATGAAGGTAGCCACCCAAGATTAAGAGGCCTAATAGAAAGCACAAGCATAAGAGAGATATAAACCATATGACAAGAATAAGTTGTATTCTACAAATGATGCAAATAAAATGAGATAAAGTACACAGGAGACCCGTTGGTTATATAGGAAATGTGAGTACATATAAGGGAACAAGATTATGACAATGTTGTAATCTTATGACATGAGAGAACTGTGAAAAACTATCACTTCCACTTAAAGTGGAAAAGTGATAATGTGATAATCACCACAAATGGTGGATCACCCACAAAATATGGAGAGGTAATCACATGATATGTCCATGAAAGGTGGATGTGATAAACTAATAACATGATAAGTCCACCAAAAGTGGAAATTCTCCAACTACCTCCTATGTGGTACCTAAGTAAACTTAACTAAGGTGTATTTATGAACTAGGACAAGGTACACCACTTTTAATTACACCAACAACCCCCCTTAAGTGAAACTTAGGGAGAATGTACAAAAAACCAAACAATGCAAGATGGGTCCCAGCAAATAGGCCATGTTAGGTACCCATGTAAAAATGCAATGCAATCTCTCATAAAGTGGAGAAAAGGAGAAAACCATGTAGGAAAAAACTCGCCCCCCCAAAAGAGAGATGAGAAACAAGAGAAAAAAGCTCTCAAATGTATGAGAAGGAAAAAACCGCTAGAAGAGGAAAATGTCCCACCCATAAGAGAGAATGAAGAAGTCAAGGGACCTCCTTAGATGAAACATACCACCCCCCTAAGAGAGCTCGAAAATGATGATATGTACTCTTAGTGAAGGGTTTGGTGAAGATATCTACAACCTGATGTGTTGTAGGACAATACTACAAATAAATGACCTGCTCCTATATCAACTCTCAAATGTAGTGCATATGGATCTCGATGTGCTTGGTCCTTTGAGGGTGATCCAAATTCTTTGAGATTTGGATGGATCTATGATTGTGACAATGGATGACTGTAGGATGTGGAATGGTGAAGTCAAACTCAGTGAGAATATTCTGAAGCCAAATGGCCTTATTAGCAACATTAACAACCCCTTGATACTCAGCCTCAGTTGAAGAAAGAGAAATAGCATGTTGCTTCTTACTCTGCCAAAAAATGGGGCCAAAACCAAGATAAAAGTTGTAGCCAGAGGTGGACTTATGATCATCAAGATTTCCAACCCAATCAGAATTTGTATATCCCACCAAGGTAAGTCTTATACTTGCTACATAGTGAATCCCATGATGATGTGTACCCTATATATAATGCAAGATACATTTTGTTTCTTTCAAATGAAGCTCATGTGGTTCTTTCATAAAGCGTGAAACCATGTCAACTACAAAGGAGATATAAGGGTGTGTGTGAGTCAAGTAGATGAGACTCCCAGCAAGCTGATGATACAAAGTGGCATCAACAAGTGGAGTAGAACACTTAGTCTCAAGCTTGAATCCCAAAAGAAAGGGAGTCAAAGAAGGCTTACAATCATCCATGTGAAACCAAGCTAGAACATCAAGAGCATACTTGGGCTGAGAAAGATATATCCCAAAAGTTGATTGTGTGATATCAATCCCAAGAAAATAGTGTAAAAGGCCCAAGTCAGTCATAAAAAATCTATATTGCAAAGTAGATTTGACATTGTCAATGGTCGATGAGGTACTCCATGTAATGATGAAGTCATCAACATAGAGAAAAAAGTAGAAAATTAGAGTCATCTTGTCACAAAATGTAGACATTCAGATTTGAATGAGACCTAGTTAATTCTACTGAGAGAATAAAGGAATCCATCTTGGCATACCAAGCCCTAGGGGCATGTTTGAGGCCATAGATATACTTCCTCAATCTGCAAACCAAAGAAGAATCACGTATGAATCCATATAGTTGCTCCATGTAAATATCCTCATGAAGATCCTCATGAAGAAATGCACTCTTCACATCCATTTGATGTACAACCCAACCATGAGCTACAACAATAGCAAGTGTCAAGAAAATGGAGTTCATCTTAGCAATGGTTGCAAATGTCTTTGTATAATCAACACTTGGAACCTGTGAGAAACCTTTTTCCACAAGTCAAGCCTTATATTTATCCACATTTTCATCTACTACATACTTGGTTTGATAGATCCATTTGCATCAAACCATTTTTCTCCCCTTAGGAAGTGGAACTAAATCCCATGTGTGGTTCCTCATCAATGAACTATACTCTTCCTCCATTATTGAATCCCACTCTAGAATTATCGATGCTTCCTTGAAGGACTATGGATCAGAAGCACTAGCAATAAAAGCATGTGGAAAATCCTGATGTTGTGATCGAGTCCTTCAAGTATCTAAGGGATCCCTAAGAAGAGAACCTACTAACTCAAGAGTCTGTTGAGCCCAATGAGGTCTAGTAGGAGATGAAGCATGAGACTCCTCAATTGTAAGTGGACCCTATGAAGGTGTGATCCCATGAGTTGGATTTGAGGGAGAATCATCATCTAACTCACTATCATCACTTTCCATTATGGAGGAAGGAAGAGGAGGATTAGAGTCCAAGCTAGGAGAGATTTCCTCAACGTGAACACTTCTCTCAATGAATAGCTCATGTGTCTCTAGATCCAAAAGTCTATATGCCTTAACATCTTCAGGATATCCAACAAAGATGCAAGGCCCACTCTGAGGTTCCAATGCCTTTTGCTTCTTTCGAGGTATGCATGCCCAAGCTAGACTACCAAAGACTCTGAAGTGTCTTACAATTGGTTTTCTACCACACCAAGCCTCAAAAGTAGTCATACCCTTCAAAGCCTTATGGGGAATGCAATTTTGGATGTGAGTGGCACAACTGGTAGGTTCTACCCAAAATTGAGGACCAAGATAACAAACATGAATCATGAAGCTAGCCATCTCCTTAAAGGTCCTATTCTTCCTTTTAGCAACACCATTATGTTGTGGAGTGTAGGCAACAAAATGTTGAATATCAATCCCCTCAAGATTATAAAATTGCTCAAGTCTATTTTTCAAATATTCCCCTCCATTGTATGTGTAGAAAATCTTGACTTGCTTCCCTGATTGCTTCTCAACATGAGCCTTGAAGGTTATAAATATATCAAACACTTCACTCTTGTGAACAAGAAAATAGACCCATGTGAAGTGGAAGTAGTCATCAATGAAGGTGAGGATATAGTGGGCCTTCCTAAATGATGGCACTAGAAATGGACCTGCTACATCACTATGAACCAATTGAAGAACTTCCAAAGCTATGCAAGACTTCTCTTTGTAAAAATTCTCTTCTAGATGCTTACCCATGGAACAACTTGGACATACACCTTTAGAAAAGTTGATTTCAGGGAGTCCTATAAACATATCCTTGGAGATAAGCTGTTGAAGATAGTGGTAATTGAGATGTCCAAACCGCTCATTCCATAGCTTACTTTTTGAATTTGAATGAGTGAGCAATGTTGTAGAAGGAGACTTAGGAAAAAAGTGGAAGAATGAATAAAGTTGTGTTGTGATTGGCTTGTCCCACTGCAACCAAGGCATGATCCTTAAGTTCTTTGACCACAACTGAATCTGGTAGAAACTCAACTTTCTTGCCATCTCCAAAGTGAGTGATTTGGTAGATTGAAAGAATATTGGTGCTCAAGTTAGGAACATAGAGAACATTCTCAAATGTTCCATCATCCATGAAAACTGAACCTTTTCCTTCAAATTCCACTTGCCTATCATCACCTATGAAGATGTGAGGTACCTTAGATGGTTCCAAAGAAGAAAACTACTCCCTTGTAGAACCCATGTGATAAGTGGCACCTAAGTCAAGTATCCATTGTTGTGAAGAGCTAGTAGTAGCCACAAATTATTTCCCTTTTCCTTTTGATAGTGAGGAAGTGGAAGGAGATGAATCCTTCTTCTTGTAAGCAAATGTCAAATTGATGTTGTTCTTCTTGATGATGTTTGTCAACTCATCAATTTTCTTAGTGTGGTAATGATGCTCATCATGACCAAATCTCTTGCAATATGAACAAGTTAGTCTCTCCTTCTTGCTTGAATTTCCCTTCTTGGGAGTGTGAACCCCTAAACCTGTAATTTGCACAAGAACAACAAACAAGTCAATGTGTTAGATCAAATGCAAACAAGAATGAGAGATTCCCTATGAAATCCATCTATTAAAACTCAAACTAGGCAAATGAAGAACACAATATAAAAGAAGCATGTAAATCCTAATTAAGCAAATAAACTTATGATCCCATGGGGGAATTGGTGCCAATTGAATGTTGAAATTGGCCGTTTCCCAACTCCTAAGTTGCAAATGTGAATGGTTGTAGAATGATCAAATCTCCATGATGAGATTTGAACATAAACTAGCTATGAAAATGATAAGTATGTTGAATGGTGGAGTGAAGTGTACAAAATTAATGATGAATGGTTGAGTGGAAATGGGCAAAATTAGCTCTCAATGTGAATAGAGTAACTTTGCATGAAATTTTGGATGAATAATGAGGAGAGAAGCCTCCAATTTATATATTTGAGCAATGTGGGACTAACTTTCAATCCAATGGTTGAATGCCACTTGTCAAGATGTGAATGGTTGAGGAATGAGCACATTTTGGTCAATGTGCATGATAAACGCTATGAGATTCAAATTTGAAATTTGAATGTGACATGTTGGCGGGAGAAAGAAATGGAGTTAATGTCACTTGGCTCAATGCACAAGGACATGTAAGAGACATTGAATGCCTTGTTGGAAGGACCAAGCCCACTTGAATTTGAATTCAAATTTGAGGGAATATTCCCCTTTTATTTCATGTTGAGAGAAAAATAGGCAATTAAATAAATCAAATTAATTAATTTATTGTGCAAGTTTCATTCTCTAGAGGATGTGACATTGATTAGGATTAAATTAATCAAAGGTTAATTAATTTAATGAAGAATTAGGAGATGTGACAATTTAGAGTTAAATTTATGAATTGATTTAAGTCAAGAATTGAGAGGAAAGGTTTAATTAAATAAATGATTTGATTTATTTAACTAAAGAGAATAATGTTAGATTAAATCAAATAAGGTTTATTTTGTTCAATTTAATGAGAATACTATAGGGATTTAATCAAATAAGATAAATTATTTAATTAAAGAGGGATTGAGGATTAATTAAATTAAATTGATTAATTTAATAAGTAGGGGAGAAAGACCTAATTAAATAAATAATGATTTATTTAATTAAAGGATGAAAGGTGTTGATAAGCTGAGAGTATGATTTAGGAGGAAATGATATTAATATGATCAAAATCAGGTGCATGTATATTTTATGTGTCTACATTTTTCCCCTCTTCGAAGCAATGCACTTGTTGCATTGATTCAAAGAATAAACTGGTGTGATCAAAGTTCAAAATTTCTCGGTTTTTTTCAAATGCCCTACTACTGTTCCAACGAAAGGATTATGTTGGTATAATGCCCCCTCGAGAGATCGAGTGAAAATATTTTCTTTTTCGATCGAGATCGCGATAAAATGCGAGAGGAGTGGTTTCATTGATCATAGGATGAAAGATAATTTTTTGATGTAGAAAATTTTGATGATGTATAGATAGTCATCAGCCATGGATAGCCTTGTGTATATATTCATTCAACACACTTATTTTAGATAGAAATGTTAGTAAAGATAGAAGAATAAGAAGAATAATATGGATGGAAGGAGGATCCACACAATCCTACATTGTGAGGATGGTAATGATGATGATGATGATTTTCTTAGCAGGAGTTGGGATTTTCAAAGGCCCAATTACGTTATGTTTGATAACACACATAGGTACGATGCATCAAGGTATAAAGGACCAAGATGGTGTTGTACCTAGTGTGATGGACTTTGAATCGACAATCAAATAGGAGTATTCGTGTTCACACTTGACATACGAAAACCTTGTCAGGATGAACCTAACAAAACAAGTATTCACCAAGTTATTTTACAAGAACATCCAACAAGCACAATAGATAAAAAAGATAATGATCGTTGCTCCATTCCTTTCTCTGTAAACCTTTTTTATTTAGGCATCATCGAGAGGTCCTTGGAATGAGCGCAAAATAAGATAAGTCAAAAATACCAGATAAAGTAAACAAACAAGCTAATGTTCTTCAT
The DNA here is from genome assembly GCA_007115665.2 of Sequoiadendron giganteum. Lineage (NCBI taxonomy): Eukaryota > Viridiplantae > Streptophyta > Pinopsida > Cupressales > Cupressaceae > Sequoiadendron > Sequoiadendron giganteum. Next base: position 151,171,791 of record CM021106.1, on the reverse strand, counting down.
ACCGCTAGCCAAGACTAAACTACTGCTGAGATACCTGATGCTTATGTCCATCGTGGGAAGGATTCATCCTAGGACATGTTGTGATCAAGGTTTTGGTTAGACTAATTGGATGATAAGCTATTGATACTCTGAGTTGACCAACTTGCTTGCTTACTGACTTAGACTTTCGAGACTCTGACGGTTAGGGTGTTCACTTTGGAAACTGCTAAACTTGCTTCTGACTCACTCACCAAAGGGTGAAGGTGACAATTGAATTTATTATGAGTGATGAAAATCATGGGTGAAAGTGAGATGAAATGGATGCACCATTTTGGGTTTTTACATATTTTGAGGCTGTTTTTGGTATTTTTGAAATTTTACAAATGTTTTGGGAAATTTTTGAGATTTATGAATGTTTTTGGATTTTGTGTCTTGGGGGCCAATCAAGGATGGCCTTGAATATGTTCAAGCTCAGAGATGTTGTAGTTCAGATGACATAGACTTGATGATGATAAGATGGGCAAACAAATTGCTATTTTATTCTGACAGACACCTAAGGACTGACCTAAATAGTAAACTTAGACAGGCAAATGAATTTCCAATGCGACAAACGCCTAAAGGACTGACCTAAGATGTCTCGGGGGATGATCAAAGATCAACCTTGCCTATGTTCAAGCTCAGAGATGATGTAGTTTGGCAAGATGACAAACTGAAAAGACTTAATGATGAATTTTTTGAAGACTTTTGAGATTTTTGACATGTTTTTTGGATTTTGAATGATTTGGATGTTTTTGGATTTTTGATTTTTTGAATGTTTTGAATTTTTGCATGATTTTGAAAATTTGGATATCGATACATGATGGTATTAGTTCTCTATTTTGGGATTTTGCTGAAAACCAAGCTTAATGTTGATCAATCAGATTGATGGATTGATAGTTTGACTAAGTGTGTTAAGTCAAACAAAAGTGATAATGCACTCATAAACTCTAGGAAGTTGTGTTATCCTAGAGTAAATGCGTACATAAGAGGATGGTTTGACTAAGTGTGATAATTCAAACAAGGTGATTATGGATTTGATAATTTGACTAAGTGTGTTAAGTTAAATAAGATGATAATGCACTTGTAAACTCGAGGAAGTTGTGTTATCCTAGAGTAAACTTGTACACAATATTATAGTTTGACTAAGTGTGTTAAGTCAAACAAGGTGATAAATGATTGGATTTGATTGATCAAGATTTGATGAAGCTTCACTTGGAACAAAATTGTTTTGATGATTTGATGTGACATTGAAGTACACATTAGATGCAACTTATATTGATTGTTTGGATTGATATTGGATGAAAGAGAAAGCTTGATAAGGAACGTTTTCCTGTCAAAATATGCCATGGGCTAGGGATTTGGATTTTGGCTCATAAATGCTTTAACCAATTTGATTTTACGTTTGCCAATGTTCGGATCACCATGTAAATTGGATGATATATATCAAGATTTATTCTCAAAACAAGATGCAAATATCTACCCCCGATGTCTAGAAATGTTTGAATGACCATGGGTGGATTCTTGGATAGATAGATGGATGAATGGATATGGATCCTCTTGCGATAAGATAAGGTGTTTGAACAAAGGATACTCATTTGGATAGTGCTTCCTGGCTCAGATAACGTTTGGATAGGATGTGATCAATGAAAATGACCCATGTCAAGATGTTTACCAAAAACAAGTGTAAAGCGTTTACCAAACCTTTATCAAGATTAAGATACCTTGGAGTATGGATGCAGATGGATGAAAATGGATTGGATAAATGGTTCATGGATGAATGGATTTATTATCGATGGAATGTTGGCTTTATTATGGATGCGATAAGATGATTTTTCCTAAAATAGCACATGTAGATGCTCGATTCTACACATGATACCTGTTTGCCAGGTTTTCATCATGGTACTTGACCAAAGTGCCGCCCATGCGGTTTTCACTAGAGGACAATTTTTTTCTTTATTGTTTTCAATCCCTTTTCTGATTTTTTATGGATGTTTTATATTTTTTGATATTTTTGTATTTTTTGAGAGATTTTAGCTTATGCTGAACCACCTGGTGGTACTGATGTAGATGCTTTTGTCATAATGTGCCATCAATATCCTACTTGAAGAAGTTGCTTTTCCAAGATACGTGCACTTGAATGCAACTTTTGAGATCCTTGATCTGCTTTGCCGATACCAGAGTCAACTTTGTCTTTGTGCGCACATCGCGATAGAGTGCCTTCTAAATCCTTATGATGAAGGGTCTTTACCAACATATGGTCAAGGTGAGAATTAGATATCATGCATGGAGGAGTGGATGGTGTGTGTTTTGGAATAAAATATGGATTTTTTGATAGTTTGGAACCTTTGATTCTCCAAACTTGGGAAGATGAGCAATGATGGGTGGATACGAAAGTGTGCATGGAATTAGGATCAACTGCTTGATACACTTTATATGTTGCTTGAGAAGCTTGTTTTTTCCTTCATGGACATCTTTGATGGATACTTGCCCCCTTTTTATTTTCCCCCATTGTTTCTTTGACTAATGGAGTTTGATGGAGATCATCTTTCTTTGTATTTTTTGGTATCCATATGTATTTGATTTGTCCTTTGTGCTTTTTAGCTTATTTTCTTTGATAATGCTCTTCATGCTTTGATTCAAATATCTATTTTGATGTTGGTCCCAATTTTTGGATGGGGTGATGGGTGGATGAAGATTCATGACGTGGCGAGTTGTAGTAGCGGCATCGATTTCATCATAAGGATTCTTCATGCTCCCTATGTTGAAGTTTTCTTGACATGAAGTTTCCCCAAGTTTTATGGAGGTATCACTGATATGTGTATATCCCTTGATTGTCCAATAAACAAGGCCTTGATGCTTAGGATTTCCAAAAATCTGCACTAGTTCTAGGATACCTTTTTCATGCAGACCTAATCCTCTGCCTTGATAATTCATCTGCTAAATTTTTTTATTTACAATAGGATATGATTTAACTTGGAAACAAGGTGCTACTCCTTCTCTTCTCTATGGTGGATCTTCAAAGGTGATAGCTCTTTCATTGATAAGATAATTTTCCTTTACAAAGGTGAGTGATCCAAGTTTATAAGTGATAGGATCCTCCGCATGTGGGGTGACTTCCTAATTGATATCTTTGGCTTGATCTTGTGAGATATCAAATTGTAATTCTTCTTCAAGAAGTGTTGATGATTCATTGTCCACATAAAGGTCTTCCTCATGATTCATTCTTGGTATGCTTTCACGTGATGTTTCTGATTCACAACTTTTGTAGAAGCCTTCTTCACAACCCATTTTTGAGATGTCTCTAAATGTTTCTATATCTTGGTCTTGTGTAAAAATGTTAAGAGTAGGAGACTCTTGTTCCTTGGTAATGATGTCAAGAGTATGAGACATTTTTTTGATTGAAGATCATCTATGTGTCCATCCAAAGAAAGAATCTCCTGGGTAGATGGAGGAATATATGATATATGGGTATGATCATCATTTGCGACATCTTGTATAGACAGGAGAGTGTCCATTATATCATTGTACTAGCTTGGAGATACAAATTCTTGATCTCGAATGATTTTAGAATTGCTTTCAACATGCTTTGGATCAAGTTCTTGACATGGGTCAATTTCAAAGGATGGATTATCTATAAGGGATTCTTGGACATTGTTATTAGGGAGGATTCCTTCACTATCCACAATCATGAGGTCGAGGGATGCCAGTATGTCTTGCAAAGGACCATTGCTAGACCTTGATGGAAGATGTTGATCATGTTTTGGAATAAATTGTTGAGACATGTCCTCTAACTCATTAGGTGATGTACAGATATTGTCAAAACAATCATTGGTGGATGGATCTTGGTTTATGTCAATAGGATCAAATAATATCAACACTCCTTGAAATAGATCTTTGTAGGAGGGGTCCTGATCATGACTAAAAAATGGCTCTTGATGTATGTTGATTTGATCATTGGATGAGGTGGGAACATCTTCAAGGTGTTCATCGATGGATAGATCTTGATCATTGTTTTCAACAACTATGGTGGGAATCTATTGCAAGCTCTATTGTGGGAGTAATGCTTGCATTTGCTGCTGAGCCAACAATGCTTGTTGTTGGTCATATTGTTGTTGTGCCAACAATGCTTGTTGTTGGTCTTGTTTCTTCTATGCCAACAAAGCTTGTTGTTGGTCTCGTTGTTGTGCTACTTGTTGATACACTTGTTGATGGATTACTTGAAATAGTGCTTAGTATTGTGCATGCACCTGTCAAGCTTGGTGTTGGGCTTGACCTTGAGCTTGTACTTGTTGGGCTACTTGAGCCACTTGCGCAACTTGTGCGGCTTGTTGGGCTTGGAGTGCCTTTTAGCGGGTAGCTTGTTGTGTGGCTTGCAACATGATAGAGAATGAATTTATCATATTCTATTTTGCCAATGGTGGTGGTGGATTGGGAATGGTGTTGATTGTTGGGGTTGCTTGAATGGTTGCCATCAGTTGTTGCAATATCGATGGAAAAGGGAGGATTTGATATGATGCTTTGACTTATGAAGGGGGTGTTTCTCGGATTCGGTTGATTGATGGTTGGTAAAGGGGGAAGGCTCATGCCTTGATTGTTTGGTTGATAGATTTGTAAGTTTTGATTTTGATTTAAATCTACCAAAGGGAAAGGTGTTCCAAAATTTAGATTGGGCATACTCACATTCATTGTACCATTGAGGTTTGTATGAGACAATGATCCCATGTATGGATTGTATAAATGTGAGTTTTGAAAATCAATTGGCATTGTGAGGCTTGGATAGTTTGGTTGAACTGGATTACTCATGATGTATGAATCAAGTTTATATTCCATGCTCCTCTTTTATTTTGAACTTGTTGACCTCTGAGGGGTTTAGGACCAATGATGAGATGAAGGATGAAATGGGTGAATGATATGGGTGCTTAAACGTTTAGGAACTTTGGATCAATGCTAGACTTTAGGACTTGTTTTAATTTGATTTTGATTGAGGATAGTTTGACTAAGTGTGTTAAGTCAAACAAGATGATAATGCACTTGTAAACTCTAGGAGGTTGTGTTATCCTAGAGAAAATGTGTACACAAAATGATAATTTGGCTAGGTGTGTTAAGCCAAATGAGGTGATTATGAACTAGTAAACCTTAGGAAGTTGTGTTATCCTAGAGGTAAATTCACTCAAGAGGATTGATAATTTGACTAGGTGCGTTTAAGCCAAACGAGGTGATGTTGATTTTTCCTAAAAGTCTAGCATAAGTGATGTTTCCAAGGTTCCAAAATTTGTTGGTGAGATGGGATTTGATAAATGTTTGAGGGATGGGTGAGAGTGATGACTTGATCCTAGATGAACCTAAGAGAACCTGCTTACAAGACCAAGGTATTGAAGAACATTATTTTCCCTAAAAGTGGTTCAAACCAAAAGACCAATGTTTTCATGAAAACCAAATGCCTCAAAAGGGACCAAGCACATGTGAGGTTCAATCGTTAGTTATCTTGCTTAGGTTGATTCTTTTTACCAAAAACACTTTGTTGATTATTCTTTTCAAACTGAATGTCCAATGTCCTAATTTTCTTTCATCCCACAAAGTGCATTATGTGGAAATCAAGGCAAATGTTTCCTAGTGTTGACTTTGGTGAAAACAAATGATGATTAAACCGAAGTACTTAGAAACCTCTAAGGATATAATCCCTAGGGAAAGCAAGAACACTTAGATTCGTCAAAAGATATTTGTTTCCTCAAAGGGTTTGAAATTTCAAAGCTTTTGTGAATGATTGTTTGTCAATGTTTTAGAACCAAATAAAGTGTCTCAATAACATGCACAACCCTAGGCTAAAAAGACAATATTTGTTGGGTTCCCACTTGGACAAATCAAGCTACGTATATTCAGTGTCGATGATTAGATGCTTGACCACATAGGCTCCCCCTTGCAGTGCACTCGCTTCTCAGATCAACTAAGCATCAATACCCATGAATCTCCCATGGCATACTTTTCATCTCTACAATAAAAACGCATGTATAACATGGGGAGGCTTCAAAGGACATGACCTTTTGCATCAACAAATAGATAGGATTTGGATTTTTCTAAACAAGGGGTTTTAATTTGGGCATTTCGTTCATGGGGGACTATCCATGCAGTGAGAGACCATTGCTGCCCTTCTCATCGGAATAATCCTCATGATTCTTGAACTTTCCTCAAGAATCCACACTTATATACTGGCTGGAAGCCGCTTGGCTTTAGTGTGTTCCCATTTGGGTCATTCCCTTGGGTGAGTACTTTTTCCCACAAGGCAGGCCCTCTAAGATAAACAATAGCAATCTAGCATATCTTGTAGTTCAATCAATCTTCATTGAAAAACAAAGGTAGAACACTTGTAATATACCATGCTCACACTCGCATGTTTGGTTCAATTTTGATCCCAAAATTGAAATGTGGAGGCAATTATTTTATTCAACTTAAGATCACCAAAAAAACTTTTGATTCTCAAGATTGTCGTGAGGCACGAGAGAAGCGCATATGCCCTTTTGATGATATTAACTTGAATAAATAATTACAAAAAAAAATAGCACTTATTCATTTTAATCCCACAAAGCAAAATGAATTCTTTTTAGAGTGCCAAATTTAAGTGTGGAAGTTGCCTTGTTCAATTTATAAACCTTTAAACAGAATCTAGTGGATTGTTTCTAGGTTCATTTTTAAGCCTTTTTGCAAACTTTTGAAAAAGAAATTTGTGTTGTTCTTTTTAGAGCCCAAAAGAAATTTAGTGTTTCCTAAGAGCATGAAAGTAAACAAATCCTTAGAAAGGGATTATAAGTTCTCCCAAAAGTGTTTAAAAACACTTGATACAATAGTTTTTTCCATTTTTGGTAATTTTGCATCCATGACTTTGAGAGTCCTATTTTTTTCCAAAAAGTTTCTAAAACTAAGGTAGGATGAATTGCAAACTAACATCCCAAATTTGAGACATGCATTCTAAATTATTAACAAAAATAACTTTCAAAAAACTAGGAAAAAACACTAAAATTTCATCTTAAGGGCCAAGATGAAAGTTTCAAGCCCCAAAAAATGTGCCAAAAGTGCCACCAACATATTCACATGCCACCTCATAAAGAAACCACCTGTAAAATTTCAGCCAAAACCCACATCCGAGTCAAAAATTATGACCTTGGGAAGTTCCTGCATTAAAAAAAAAATGTTTAAAAAAATCAAAAAATCTGCAGGTGCGGCAAAATTAGCAAATGTGGCGTAGTTTGGAACAGAAGCGGTGCTATATAGAGCTGTGCATTTGACTGGGTGCGACACTCTCCAAAAACAGAGACTGTGGGTGCGGTGGAGTTTGGCACACGATGCAGTTTGTGACAGAAATCCGCGGCGGAGTTGGCCAAAATTTGAAATTTCTTGAGGGGGAAACAAGTGCGACGAAGTTTGGAGTAGGTGTAGTGCAATACAAGGCCATGATTTAGAATGTTTGTGGTGCAATATAGTGCCGCATCTCTGTAGGCGGCACAATATAGCGTCGTGAGACTGTGTGCGGCACAGTTTTCGTGTGACCCGCAAAAAAGGAAAAAAAAATGGAATTTTCAAAAAAACGTGATTAGTCTAGATACCGAAAATTGGTCTAGGCCTGCGAGTACACATTCGACATAATTTTCTATAGTCCCTGGTCATGATTAAATAATGTTTATTATTTAATTACCCTTTCTAATACATATTTCCTGTATTAATTAAATAACCCTTTTTAATTAATTCATTAATTCATAAACACCCTTTTATTCAACTTAATTAATTAAATAAATCATATTTATTTAATTATGTTGCGAACTATTTAATTCTTCCCCCTTTATCTATCAATTAAATAATTTATTATTTAATTCCCCCTTTATCATACTTTTCCAACTATAATTAAATATCTTTATTTAATTATTCATTTAACTCCTTTTATCTATAATTAAATATTTATTATTTAATTATTCATATTTATCCTTTTCAAACAATCAAATTAAATAAATTACTTTAATTATTTAATTAAAGTCTTATTTTTGAATGTTTAATTAAATTAGCATTTAATTCATTATTTAATTATTTATGTCATATTCTTCCATCATTCCGTTATCTAGTCATTCAACACAGCTATACTTGCATTCAAACACAGAAATCTGAGGGCAAGAACACTAAAAAGGAAAAATGGAGAAGAGCAATGGAGTTAATTCAAAATGGTGAATGCATATTCGGTGAGATCAATTTAGTTTGTTAATTATTCATTATGTTTTCAATTTTGTTCTTTATTGTTTGATTTTAGATTACGAACCGCATCTGCGGCACCATAAACCGCATCCACCTGTCAATCGCCGCATCCACCTATCAATCAGTACATCTGCCTGTCAATTGCCGCATCTTCCTATAAATCACCGCATTTTCCTATCAATCACCGCATCCACCTATCAACGAATTTCTGAATCGCATCCATCTGATACCCGCATCTGATACACCATTAACCGCATCTTCATGTCACTAGTCGAACCGTATTTGTGGCTCCAAAAGCCGCATCTGGCTGGTAAAGTTTTTCATTTTTTTATTATTGATTTCCATGCATCCATATTTTCAGTTTTTGCTTTTTAGGTGATTTGGATTTTCGCTAATGTTTGTTACAGTTTTCTTAAAGATGGAATAACAAGTGTTTGCAGGACGAAGCATAGAAGACAATAAAAAAACCAAAGACAAACAATGAACTACTAACAAGTTTGCATGCAGGACCTAATGCCTTTATCTTTTTAGCAAGATTTCCATCTGATAGATAGATAATCATCATGTGGATTAAAATGAACTTTTGTTTGGTAGTGTAAATAATCTCATTTGGGCTTAATAAATTTACCAGTGTCTTTCATGTCTACATTTTTAGATTAGAACCCCATGATTTAGTAATCGAAGTATCCTCTCTCCTTACGCATTCATGCGATCCTGGGTGTAAGAGAAATGGTTACTGACTCTACAATTTGGGCTTGTCTTGGTGGAAAAACTACTCACCCCAAGATGACTCAAACTGGTAACACGCTAAAGCCAAGCGACTTCCAGCCGGTATACAAAAGTGGATTCTTGGGGAAACCCCAAGAATCATGCACACTATTTCGACGAGATGGACAGAAATGGACTCTCACCGACCTTGGATAGTGTCCCACAAATAGAATGCCCGAATTAAACACCTTGTTGTAGAGTTACCAAAATCCTATCTACTTGTTGGCGCAGTAGGTTCGGCCCTGTGAAGCCATCTTACAATCTTACAGTTTACGTGTAGAGTTGAAAGGTATGCCATGGGAGATTCATGGGTACTGTAGCTTGGCTGCCCCGTATAAGTGAGTGTCATGGAGGGGAGCCAGTGGGGTCAAGCTACTAATCATCCACCGTAAATATGTGTAGCTAGAGAAATCCAAGTAAGAATTCAACAAGTACTGTCCTAAAAGCCTAGGGTGTAAATGTTTTTCGAGTCTCAACAGTCCATCCATCACAAAACTGAAAATACTCTGAATGCTATGTTTGCTATTTGCTGTATTTGCCAAAATCTTGATCAAACAATACAAGTCAGTCAAACAACTGTCGGGAAAAACTTCAACTATCGGAAAAAGTGTCGCATTTGTCAGTTTAAATGCCACATCTGTATTAGCGAGTCACATCTGTTAGGGGAATTTTTGTTTTCATAGTCTAGAAGTTTCGAGTACAAGTTTCAAGTCGCATGTGTGCATGCAAACCTCATCTATCAAGTTCCAAACCGCAAGTGTTTGTCAGGAAAATTAGGTTTACAGAGTCTAGAATAGGAAAAACCGCATGTGCATTGGAAAATCGCATTTGTCATAGGAAACTTCGCAACTGTCTGAAAAACTACAATTTTCAAAAACACCGCATGCATGTCAAACACCGTAACTGTCAAATTCTAAACCGCAACTATTAGGTGAATCACATTTTCTTGTTAAATAGAAAACATCCCAAAATTGCAAATTGAGTCCAAACACATCACTGTCATTTTCTTTTATGTTCATTAAGATCAACCTTGAACAAAAACTGTCAAAATTTTGCTCAAAAACTTTGCATCCATTAGGTGTCATATACATCTTAGTTACAATCCACATCTTCGTCATAGTCATCCTAAGTTGCATACATATACATGCTTCCTAGGAAATTTCATATCACAGCATAGATAAGTTTCCTCATCATTGGATAAGTTCATGTCCCAATTTGTCACACTCACCAAACCTAGTCACTTTAGTCTTATCTAGTGAATCTTTTCAGCTCAACAAGTCTAGTTTGGAAAATTCACCTTGTCAACTATCCTTGTCCTACAACCAGGTTTCTTGGTCAAATCAAATCCTTGCATGCATTCACTCCATAGGAGGTAGGTTATACCTATTTTAGAATCATTTACCGTCATAGTCTACATGAGATTCTACATATTGTCTGTCTTACCATATGTCATCTTAGTATCAGTTTTTAGGCATAGTCTGCATAACCCCATTTTGAGCAACTTTTTCATGGTTGAAACAAGGTCTCAAAAGAAACAAAAAGAAATGTCAGACCCCAATGAATTTATCAATCGTTTTGGCACTCAACCACCTAGGAAACAAAAACCACACAAACCATTGCTTGATAAATATGTCACTAGAGACGCAAATGGGCGAGTCTTTGTTGAAGACATAGAGGCTGCAGTCCAAGATCCTGAATTTGCATCCTTCATGGATGAGGGCTTGGCAAATGATCCCCAACACTATCTAGCAAAATTGCTAGTAGAAGGTGCCACACTACCACTAGGATTTAATGTTCACACATTGAAAACTGCATCTACCCAACCAATGCAAATAGTGATGTCGAGTGTTTCTATTCCCCAAGTCACCGCAGCAATACCAACTAGCATACCAACTCAGACATTGTCAATTGTAAACACAACCCCTTTCAACATAACACAAGGTTTACAATTTACTGTGGGAGCAACTTCATCCAACCCCTTTGGCACCAACACGACTGGTAAGAGATCCAAAGCAGGCATGAATATTCCTATCCCAAATCAAATCATTCAAATGGGGAATATTCCTCCACCAAATCAAACCATTCAGACAGGATATATTCCTATCCCAAATCAGACTATTCAAACGGGATATATTCCTTCACCAGATCACAACCCGTCATAGAACATGGCATATCAGAATGTCTACATTGATCCAAACAATGCCAACACCATGTCCTTGACACAAGTCGATGTCCTTCAAAACCAAATGCAAACTCTCCAACAACAAATGGACAACATGTCTATGTCAGGCAAATGAACTATCTCAGCGCAAGACCTATGTCCATGTCCATTTGACAAAGCACTTTATATGACACCTTTTCCTCATGGATACATTATACCAATTTTTCCTAAGTATAATGGGAAAAAGAATCCTTTGGAACACATTAGATAATTCTCAACAGCATGCATGGACATATCGTATGATCCCACATACTTGATGAGACTATTTCCATGAACCCTTGTCGGGATAGGACTGGAATGATTTTCTAAACTACAATATGGTATACGCTCTTGGGGAGAATTAGCTGAGAAGTTTGTCGAACATTTCGCCTTTAACATAGATAGTGAGGTAACAATAGCAACCTTGTGCCACACGACACAAGAGGATGGCAAAAATTTCACCACTTTCTTCCATAGATGGAGAAGTCTAGCTAGCAAATGGCCAGTTGAAATACCAGAGAAGCAAAAGGTCATGATATTCCTAGAGAACATCAATCCAAAACTATGAAGCGATTTAAGAGTACATTGTTGTACTTCATTCCTAGACTTGGTACAAAAAGGCATCATCCTTGAGAAAGGCCTTATTGACAAAGGCGAAATAAAGGTACTAGGCAGAAACCCCATTGTCCAAAATCAAAACCCGCCAAATGATAGAAGGCAATTCTGGTCTAGAAACAAAAATGTTACAAATGATGACATTGTTGATGCTAAAAACATACATACAAGACCAGTTATCACACTGAGAGGATACAACCAAAATCAAGGCACAATGGATAGTCCAGATCAAACGGCTAACTATGTCCAAAATTCACAACAACAATGACCTCAATGAAGATTTCCTACGCTTGAATTTACTCCTTTAGGACAACCAATCGAGGTTATTTACAAAGAATTGATTAAACACAATCTCATAAAACCTTTGGAAACAAGAGAGTATGATCCTGGACAGTTTAAACCTTCCTGGTGGGATGACAAAGCCCATTTGTGAATATCATCAAATAAAAGGACATAGCCTACAAAATTATTGCCAACTCAAGAGTATTATCCAAGAATTTGTTGAGAACGGAACCATAGAGGTCGTTGGATAGAAAAACACCAATAATAGTGATCATAAGGTCTTCAAGGATCCATTACATGACCACACAAAAGGAAAAGCCTCCAGTTCAGGACCTAAGACTGATCCATCAGCCAATTACACAAACACCAACTATGACTATGGAAAAGAAAATATCGTATATAGCCTCTGCGCTGCAAATGAGCATGTCGATACCTTCACCATTAAGAAGCATCCAGAATGTAGTGTAAACACATGCAAAACTAAGATCACTATTCCAACTCCTTCTTCTGAGCCAGGTACGCAAGCTTCCAAGTTCAAGTACAACCTTCTTGATCAATTGAGTAAAACCCCCACGCAAATATCTATCTTAGAACTATTGACCTTATCACCTGAGCATCGAGCCATTCTCGACAAAGCTTTGCAGAACATAATTGTCCCTACTAATTTAGATGTCAATCGTTTCGAAGAGATGGTGGGATATTTAACCAACTCACATCATGCCACATTTTCCCAATAGGATTCCTCGACAGAAAAGTCTGATCATAATGACCCATTACTTCTTGAAGTCTTAGTCCATGAAACTAGAGTCAGACGAGTCTTGGTAGATGGAGGAGCAAGTTTACACCTGTGTACCCTAAAATTGGTTAAGGCATTAGGATTCTCAGAAGATTGCATCGATACCTCTAAAAGTATAGTCATCAAGGCTTACGATGATGAGGAAAGATCATCCAAAGGATTAGTCACACTCCCTATCAAAATTAGCCCAGCAATCATGAACACCAGCTTGCAAGTCTTGGATCTCACCCTTCCATACAACTTGTTGTTAGGTAGACCTTGGATACATGCAATGAAAGTTGTACCATCAACATATCACCAATGTATCAAATTCCCTTATAATGGCACCGAGATCACAAATGATGGTGATCCAGATCCTTTTCAGTATTGTACAAGCCTAAAGGAAATTCCACAACGACAAGTACCAATTAACCAAGAAGTTTCATCATCCACTTTATCCCAATACATTGACTCATCACATCTCATTAAGTCTAAATCATTCACACCTCCATCAACTACTCCTAAACTTGAGATCCAAGACAAGGGCTTTAGCGAATATCATATAAAGGCATCATACTGTGTCAGTCAATTGATTCCACCTAAGGCATATGGCCTACCCATGGCAGAGAGAAGAAATTCAGTAGTCATATTCCATGTTCCCCCTACAATTACATTGATCAAATGGGGAGAGCTAAGTGAGGAAATTGTAGATCAAGGGGATTCCTGGTTGTATCAAGAAGAACATGAATACCCCTCCCTGTCTATTCAAATAGCTAAGAACCAATATGCAAAAGGATTTAAGATAATGCAAAATGAAGGCTATGATGGGCATAGTGGGTTAGGACTATATCAAAATGGAAGGATAGAACCAATTACTATCTACCCATGACCGAAATATCTAGGGCTAGGGTGTCAACCGCTTAGAATTGGGTTTCCTAGTACTTCGTCATTGTTTCAAGAAGAAGTGAGTTCTTGTGTGGATACTGAGACATCTCATGAACTACCTCCCCCGTTTTACAACAATCCTCTAGTTTTTGACGAATCTCCCGACTCAAGCGATTGTGAATGGGATTCCCTTTCCTCTACCAGTACCATGAACATAGAGGCTCTATTTGGAGAATTGGACCTAAAGATAAAACTTGTACCAAAACTGTCTAGTCCCCGTCATAAGAAGCACTTGTCTAAACAAGAATGGCAAGAAACCTATTATTGGGAAACTAGTGATCATGCATCTTGGGCACCTGAAAAACCATCTTCTAACAACCCATCCCATGCAATGGTCCCACATCAACATTTACCTACTCGTTAGGAAAAGACCAAGTAAGAGTTAGTCCAAAACTTCTGTGACCATGTCAACCATTCACTATTCACCTTGTCAGTTTCTACCTTTAAAAACTCTGATGATGACATGCCTCTGATATATCCTGAACTTATCGACTGGGATCAACAAGGTACACCTATCATAGATACATTTGAGAATGATGAAGCAATTGCTGAGTTCATGGGACTTAGAGAAGGCATACCAAGAGGGGATCATAAAGCTGGTTTTACCATAAACTTGGATGAAAAAACATATTTTGGGGAGTTTATTTACACCTCTAGTCGCAAAAATGAGAATAAAAAGATAAAAGACAATGAAAAGAAAAATGATGAGTCCCTAGGTGAAAACCGAAAGGCACCTTTGGATGAAGAAAAAGTCAAAATAAAGGATGTATCCAAGGGAAAAAACCTCCCAGAGGTACCCGAGGATAGAGGTTTAAATATTCTCCCTGTTGAACAGGAAAAGTCACAGATGCTAGTAGAAGAATCTGTTGAAGTCAACATAGGTATAGAAGAGAATCCAAAGATGCTATATTTTGCAGCTTCTTTAATAGAGACAGAAAAACCTGAGTTTAAAGACTTCTTTCAAAAGAGAGATAAACTTTTCATGGTCTTATGCTGACATGCCTGGGCTGGATCCAGATCTAATATTGCACCATTTACCATTGCAGCCAGGTATTAAACCAGTCAAACAAAAGTTAAGAAAAATGTATCTGTAGATTGCTCTATTGGTCAAGGCAGAACTTAAGAAACTCTTGGATGTAGGATTCATAAGGACAATAGACTATGTAGATTGGATATCAAATCTTGTGCCCATGACTAAACCAACTAGGGGCATTCAAATTTATACAGACTTTAGAGACATCAATAAGGCATGTCCTAAAGATGACTTCCCTTTGCTGAATATAGACATGATAGTAGATCTTACAGTAGGATACGAGATGCTATCCCTCATGGCTGGTTTCTCGAGATACAACCAGATTAAAATAGCAACTAAAGACCAACACAAGACAGCTTTCATGTGTCCATGGGGCACATACTGTTGGAACATTATGCCATTTGGGCTTAAGAACGCAAGAGCTACCTACCAAAGGGCAATGAGTACAATTTTCCATGACTTTGTACACACTCTCATGGAAGATTACGTAGATGACATTATAGCAAAATCAGAAACAAGGGAAGATCACTTAAAGGTTTTAGACAAGATATTCTAGAGGCTAGAGAACTACAACATCAGGCTAAATCCGAAGAAGTGTGTCTTTGGAGTGAAATCAGGGAAACTGTTAGGGTATATCATTTCTCAAAGAGGCATTGAAGTAGATCCAAAGAAGGTAAGAGCTATCATAGAAATGCCTCCTCCAGTTAGCATTGGCCAACTTAGAACCCTATAGGGAAGATTACAATCAATCAGGCGATTCATAGTACAGCTGGCAGATAAAATACACCCATTTCAGCATCTACTCAAGAAAGGAGTACCATTTGTGTGGACACCTAAATGCCAAGAAGAATTCCAACAAATCAAGGACTATTTGCTAACTCCACTAGTCTTAATGCCACCTACGAAAGGAAAACCATTGATCATATACATTTCAGCAACTCAGTCGGCATTAGGATCTCTTCTCATGCAACATGATGATCAAGGTCATGAGAGAGCAGTCTATTACATCAGTCGTACCTTAGTGGGCTATGAATTGAATTACACCAACATAGAATGTGCCTATCTTGCGGTAGTCTTTGTTACCCAAAAACTTTGGCACTATATGCTCAATCGACAAACAATGTTAATTGCAAAGATTGACCTGCTCAAATATCTCCTAAGTAAGGCAGCTTTAATAGGCCGATTGGCTAAATGAGTTATGATACTTAGCGAGTATTATAGTCAGTATGTTGAAAGGAAGGCTATAAAAGGACAAATGATTGCAGATCAATTAGCTGATGCACCTATGAAGGCAAACCCTCCCTTGGTGGCAGATTTTCTTGATGAATTCCTCTTCAACATTGACGTTAAAACCGATTGGAAACTGTACTTTGATGGGTCACATACAAACCGTGGTTCAGATGCTGGTGTCTGATTTGTTACACCTCAAGGTGATACCATTCCTAAATCATTCAGTATTGCTTTCCCTTATACAAACAATATAGCAGAGTATGAAGCCTTAGTGACAGGATTGAAAATGGTAGCACAGTGGAAGATAAAGAGTCTACATGTCTTTGGCAATTCTCAACTGGTAATCCGACAGGTAAATGATGATTACGAGTCTAAGGATGAGAAGCTTGCCCCTTACAAGTGCATGGTTGATAGTTTTAAACAATATTTCAATGACATAAATTTTCAACAAATACCACGCATTCAGAATAGAGCTGTAGATACTATGGCAACCGTGGGTTCCTTGTTGGATATTCTGAGTAACGTGCCTAAGTTTGAGTTTCTGGTTGAACAACTGTTGGTCCCCACTTATGATGTCCCCGATACTGTGATGGTGTGTACCATTGTTGGTCCTACGTCTCCTTGGTATAAGGAAATATTCGACTATCTCATAGATCAAACCTTACCTCAAGACTTGTCCAATAACCAACGTCGAACCTTCATCCGTAAGTCCGCCAAGTACACCATCATTGGAGAAACCCTGTATAGATGTACCTTAGATAATGCCCTCATGAGATATCTTGATGCTGAAGAAGCACAAACAACTTTACGAGCGGTGCACGAGGGTATATGTGGATCCCATTTGAGTGGTCCCACTTTAGCCCATGAGATTATGAGACTAGGTTACTATTGGCCTACAATGGAGAAAGACTCATACATCTTTGTAAAGAAGTGTAGACAATGTCAAATACATGGAGACTTGATAAGAGTGCCACCATAGGAGCTTCGTTTGATAACATCACCATGGCCTTTCACCCAATGGGGACTTGAACTCATAGGTAAGATACACCCACCATCATCCAACGACCACAAATTCATCATTACCGCTACCGCATACTTCACCAAATGGATTGCAGCCATTCCCATGACCTACATCACCGACACCCAAATATCTAAGTTTATCCTGAACTATATCATTTGTCGGTATGGTGTACCCCAATTCATAATCACAGACAATGGCCGCCCATTCAAGAACCAAGAAGTATGCCATTTATGTGAAGAATTCCACATCAAGCATCATTTTTCCACCCTGTATTACCCACAAGGTAATGGCCAAGCTGAGGCATCTAATAAAACCATTTTTAGAATCCTTAAGAAGACTGTCAATGATGCTGGTCATGACTGGCACCTACAGCTTAATCCTGCCTTTTGGGCTTATCACACAAGCATTCGTACTCCCACCGGTGCCACTCCATTTTCCCTCGTATTCGGGTATGAAGCTATCTTACCTATTAAGGTCGAAATACCTTCTCTAAGGGTATCCTTGAAGGGTCATGTTGATGATGAAGAATACCGTGTCTCTAGGCTACAAGAGCTTGAATTACTGGATGAACGAAGACAAAAAGCATTAGATCATTTGCAAGCATATCAAAATCATCTTCATCATAGCTACAATAGGAAGGTTCTCAATAGACATTTTGACATTGGTGACCTGGTATTAATGGAGAATCCTAAGAACCAAGCTGAACGAGAAAAGCTAGGAAAGTTTGAGCCTAACTAGTTAGGGCCTTACATTGTCACAAAATCCTTTGGGTCAGGAGCATACCAACTCTGTACTCCTGAAGGAGATCTGCTTTTGTCACCTATCAATGGTCTACATCTAAAGAGGTTCTATGCTTAGCTTCTGAGAATCCGTGTCTTAATCAACAAAAAAAAAAACAAAAAAATGGTTGCCTTGATGAGAACCTAGCAAACAGGCATCTTTGTAACACCAAAAAAATTGGAAAATCAAAAAAGCAAAGAGAAATAATTCGTCCTATAGTGAAAACCACTTCGGTGGTGCTAGGGATAAGTACCATGGTGAAAACCTGGAAAACAGGCGCCATGTGTAGTCAAGCTCACTCTTTCGTCTACCATCATTCCGATCAGAATTTTCCACCATTCAATCATAAAAAATGGTTGTCCTATCCATTGCTTGAAGTGATTGACATCTAGTGTCCCATTCCATCACATTCTCCATTCCATCTCACATGTCTTACTCCCGACTAGGGGCAAATCCTTGTCCAATTCCATGAACGCCTTGTACATAGCATCGCACCATTGAAAAATGTCCTGAAAAAAACCAAAAACATTAGAAAACTTCAAAAATCTAAACAAATCAAAACATGTCAAAAAATCCCAAAAACAGTGTCAAAGTCCGTCATGTCAGGTTAGACATGTTAAGTCAGTCGTAGTCATAGTTAAACCACATTTTGTCTGCGACTGGGACATAGGCAAGGCCATCAATCGATGTGGCCCTAAGGCATTAGGTCTGTCAGTCTAGGTTTGTCATGTATCACACATTTAAAATCATGACTCTATGTATATTCAAAGTCATTGGTCATGTCAAACTACGAGGTCTCTGCATATACAATGTAGGCAAGGCTAATCAATTTGATGAGCTCTCGAGACCACACTAGGTTAGTTCAATAGGGTTCATTCACACTCATTATCACACACATTGCATATCATTCACTTCGATGCATGTCTTTGACCACATTATGTCATACTTTAGGGTATCATGTCATACACTCTCTACACACACACACTTTTATCAGTCAACCAATCAAAACAAGTCATGCAACAACAAGGAAACATCTAAAATTGTCATCAAGTCAATATCAAACACATTGTCAAAGTGATCAACTTATGTCTAAGCAAGATATGTCTTTCTTGTCCATAGACGTCATCAAATTGTCATAGTCTCATGTATTTTGTCGCATCAACATCATCAGACTCCAATGTCTTTCTGAAACCAGGCTTTGTCATGCCTTATACAGAAGTCACCAAGTCAAAATCAGACTCAACGTCTTATGCGGTATGTGTCATTCTCTCACATTACGCTATGTCAAACATCAACCATCAAACAATCCCACAAGATCAAGTTTTGGCAAATACTTTTATTTGGCTTTATGACTTTACATCTTATTTTGTCTTATCTTTTTATCGATTTGTGACTTAGTCCTGTTACTAGCTTTCTCAACGATGTCCCTTGAAGGATTTAGAGAAGCAAGGATGTCTCAGGACTCTTTTTCTTTGGCTGTTGTCTATCAACTGTCTTTTAAACTTTTGCTTTTTGAATCATGTTACTAGTTTCCTCAAGGATTTCCTATCAAGGATTTAGAGGAGCCATGACATCTCATGATCCATCTTTTATTTGTCTGTTTTCTTTGGTTTGTCTCGACAACAATGACTGGGGCAATATTGTCCTTAGTTGGCATTTTGACACTCCTTGTCTACGGCCGTCTGTTTTTCATAGATGGATGACTTTGTACACTATGGTCTATCTCATATCATAGTGTGTACCATCCATTTGTGTCATGTCTGCCGAGTGATGATAAAATTGCAAGCATAGCATATTTTGGCAAGATATCGAAGATTATATGTTTTTCTCAATCAAATCAAACACATTCATTATTTTATTTTTTTCTCTCAATCAAATAAAACTCATTCATTCTTTCTTACTAACATTCTATAGTCATCCACATTAACATATCTCTCATCTAACATAATGAGAGTCATGTGACACAAACACAAACATTAGTCATCTGCATATGCATACATTTTATAAGCATTTTCATATAATAACATTAACATTGCATTACATACATAATAGGCATTGCATCATCATAGACTAATAGAAACATTGCATGTACATTTCACCATCACATATAAAACATCATAAATATTCATTACATTCATTATCCATAGCATATAGAATCATCCATAGCATGTAGAAACATTTAATTCATAACACATGTACATACATCATCTAGGAAACATACTCATATAGAAGTAATGCATCATCATAACTAGAACTGCATATCATATATATATCGCTCAAAATAGTGTGTCACAGTACAATATCAGAATGTATCAGTAAATAACACACGAGCTCGCAGACTCTATGATCAAAATACAAATGTCTACATGTATACAATATATCATCGTGTACCACTACCACTGCTGTCACATGGTGATGGTGGTGGGAACATCCTCGGAGGTACTCTCTACAAGGTGGAAGGCCTCTCATATGGACCTATCCTCAATGGTGCTACCATCCCCTCAGTACTATGTGTCCTCTGACTCCTGCTCTATGACCTCTGACTTCGCACCTCTGAAAAGCTAGGAGCCCGTCTCTCTACTGGCACCACTACCTCATATAGATCCCTGTAATAACTGGCTCTCTCCACTGATCTAACCAACTCTCGTACCATTACATCAGATGAGGACCCACT
Source organism: Sequoiadendron giganteum (assembly GCA_007115665.2). Lineage (NCBI taxonomy): Eukaryota > Viridiplantae > Streptophyta > Pinopsida > Cupressales > Cupressaceae > Sequoiadendron > Sequoiadendron giganteum. Next base: position 151,151,215 of record CM021106.1, on the reverse strand, counting down.
ACAAAGGTGTCTAACCTCTGTGAACTGCTGCTCTATCTCATGTCTCTACACTATTACTTGATCTCTCTCCATAACTGCAGTATCCCTCTCTGCACGAAGATTGTCCCTCTCTACGTAGGCACTATCTCTCTCTAGCCTCATAGCATCAAACTCCGATGTCATCACTCTAAGTGTCTCCTCCAAAACCTCCCTGTTAGCATCCCTAGGAGCATCTTCCTCCCGTCTCCCCTCCACTATCCGATCCCTCAGCTATCTCTGCTACTCCTCCATCAGTGCCTCCTCCTCAACATCATCCTCTACATCCTCCTCTCCATATCCCACCAAAATACCTAGAGGGTCAAAATCCATCTCCACATCCAAATCCTCTGCAACATCCTCTAATCCAACATCCACATCTATGGGATCCTCAACCACTACCTCTACTATAGCATGCTCAACCCTAGCCTGTACATCCACTCCCCCTTCGATGTCTGCCATTGGTACATCAACTGCTACTGCCTCCTAAATAGGTGCATTTCCACCTCCCTGACCCCCTCTCCATCCTCTTCGTCCTCATCTCCCACCTCTACCTCTACCTCTGCCATCATCTCCATCACCTCTACCACTAACTCTACCCACTCTAGAACCTCCACCTCTCCATCGTCCTCTTGGCCATGTGCCTCGTCTCTCGACTCGTGTTGGCTGGTCAGGATCTCTATAAGGAATTGGGCGATGAACTGCCCACCATGCATCGTATGCAGCCGTAGTCCCTGGATCTGCTCAACCATCTCTCCACCCCCACTATACTGGCTATAATGCCTGTATGTCTGCCTTAGTTGTAGTAACTGGTATCATGGGTCCCCACCATGGAACCTCTCTAGATGAACGAGCAAACTCTGCTCTGCTCAGAGGCACATCCTAAATCTCCAGACTGTCTTAGAAATCTATCTGGCAAGTGCCGCTCAATGATGTGAACACTAGAAACAGTCCTCCCAATAAGGTACTATGTCTATCTGCAGAATGACAAATGTATATCATCATCCACCCACACCTCACAATCCATGTAAGGTCTCCATATAAAATGATCAAGAATATCCAATGCATGTCACTAGTACCTTGTGTCCCCAACATGTGTCTGAGTAATATGTCCTGTATGTTAGAACACATGGAAATCTCTCCTCTCGCTCTACTGTCATTGGAGGACGAAATACAACTATCCTCTCAAAACCCCATATCATCAGCAGTGTCATCCCATAACTCAATGACTGTGCATCTCTATACGCAATGTCGTGTAGATGAAAATATAACATCCCGAGTAGACATGGACCCCATGCATATCTTGTCTCACTCTCCAGCATGCCAACCAACATAGCTCCCCATCCCATTGGAAAGCCATGACCTCGTCTATCAGGAAGCACAATACCCCCAATCAATGTACATAGGATGCAATCAATCCTATCATATCTGTCTACTAACACTGGCCATCTAATCTCATAGTGCTTGATGTTGAGCCTACTGATGTCATCAACCTAATAGAACCGTGCCAACTCAGTCAACCCTCATTGGGGATCATACTTAACCCGCTCTCCTCTAATGGGTAGTCTCAAAATCCTGTACACATCCTCTAATGTGACAGTGGCCTCCCCAGTCGGTAAATGAAATGACAATGTCTTAGAATGCCATCGCTGGCAAAATGTCATCAACATCCCCCTGTTCGCCCGAATGGTAGGCTTAGACAAACAGTGACGTAGACCTAGAACCCATAACAGTCAGATCTCTGCACTCAACAAATTATCCCTCAGATCGAATGTATCTGGTCGTGACTCTAGTGTATAAATAGGATCTAAGACCACCTGCATTTAAACCATCATGTCAGAAAATTTTCAAGTTTTACTTAAAAAAAAATTCAAAAATTTCACCAGCCAAATGTGGCTCACAGTAACAGATGCGGTGCATTTTTCAAATGTGTTGCATGATGCCTCACTTGCGGTGCATATTACATATGCGTTGCATATTTCCCACATCCCTTTTTAGCATACTGCACATGCGGTTCAATATACCACTTGCGGTGCATGTTTGCAAATGCGGCGCATTTTTTCGAATGTGGTGCATTTTTTGCAAATGCGGTGCATTTTCCCCACCCTGCATTTCTACTACATATGCGGTCACTAGTGCATATGCGGTTCACAACCACACATGCTTCTAACCCTCATTCAGATGCGTTTCATGTATACACATGTGGTGCACTATTCTTCACATGTGTGCATTCCCCTAAATCCTATTCTATCCTATGCGTGAATTTGCACATGTGTCGTTTCATAGTCAAATGCGGTGAATATGACGGCATATGCATCATTCATGATGCACCGCATTTTCTTAACTAATTTTCTACGCCTAGAAAAACATGCCAAAAAGAAATTTCAAGATCTCGTTTTTGGGTACATACCGGTGGTCCTGCATTGGCTGGCCACCTGAAGGTCCGAATCCGATAACCATGATGTTTCGTGTGCGGAATGGGTGCCATTTCATCCGCTAGCCAGAGAAAATTCTTCTCTTTTTCTATCTCCTTGAGGTGCAAATGAATTAGGTTTAGCCCTAATTTCTTTTTATAGGTGGGTTGAAAATGGCATTTCTTCTGACTAGTCACGTAATCTTTCAACTTCCAACGACCCGTATTCATCAATATTAACTCCATAGCATTTTGGACTATCAAATTGACTTATCGGGAATATTTTCTAATTTTTTTTTAAACTTTCAAAAAAAATTCAATTTTCCCGAGGGGGCATGCCTTACCCTGTTTCATGCTGGAGCATGATCAAGGCATATTTTCTTTGACACAACGTCGTACCAACATTGTATCAAAGAGGGGCAAACTGTACATACTGAAAATTGGTCTAGGCCTGCGAGTACACATTCGACATAATTTTCTATAGTCCATGGTCATGATTAAATAATGTTTATTATTTAATTACCCTTTCTAATACATATTTCCTTTATTAATTAAATAACCCTTTTTAATTAATTCATTAACTTATAAATACCCTTTTATTCAACTTAATTAATTAAATAAATCATATTTATTTAATTATGTTACGAACTAATTAATTCTTCCCCCTTTATCTATCAATTAAATAATTTATTATTTAATTCCCCCTTTATCATACTTTTCCAACTATAATTAAATATCTTTATTTAATTATTCATTTAACCCCTTTTATCTATAATTAAATATTTATTATTTAATTATTCATATTTATCCTTTTCAAACAGTCAAATTAAATAAATTACTTTATTTATTTAATTAAAGTCTTATTTTTGAATGTTGAATTAAATTAGCATTTAATTCATTATTTAATTATTTATGTCATATTCTTCCATCATTTCATTATCTAGTCATTCACTCAACTTCGGACTCGAGTTCTATTCTTAGTTCTCTAATTATCTCTTGAGTTAAACACTAGTTTATCTCTAAGAGAGAACTCTCCATCACAACTAGTTGATTAAATAGTTCTAACTCATGTTTGCATTTGAATGCATTTATTCTCCAAGTTCTAACTTTGGCTTTTGCATACAAAGTCTATTTCTTCTATTTTTGAAGATGAAGATTGGAACTCATGTTCTAAAATTAGTCTGTATCCTGCAGTTGAACTCATGTTCTAACTCGCGTTCTATCTATCACATAACTCATTGCATGGCATTCATCAATCTCATCCGTCGATCTCTCTTTCAATCTGAGCCGATCGTTCGAAAACACAAAATCTATAAAATGGCTTGTCATTATCATTATTCCTCCTCTCCCGAAATTATACACTTTTGAGAAGAAACAATCTTCGATATTTTTCTTAGACATTCAACTTAGAAATCTGAGGGCAAGAACACTAAAAAGGAAAAATGGAGAAGAGCAATGGAGTTAATTCGAAAGGGTGAATGCATATTCAGATTCAGTGAGATCAATTCAGTTTGTGAATTATTCATTATTTTTTCAATTTTGTTCTTTATTGTTTGATTTTAGATTAGTTTTGATTTAGATTAGGATTAATATTGTTCTTTCTAGTTGTAGATCTTATTATACAGATTTAATCTATAGTTACAATTAGAACTCGATATTTGCCCTCCTTCTAGCACTAAAATGTGAACCCCTAAACTTGCAATTTTCACAAGAACAACAAACAAGTCAATGTGTTAGATCAAATGCAAACAAGAATGAGAGATTCCCCATGAAATCCATCTATTAAAACTCAAATTAGGAAAATGAAGAACACAATATAAAAGAAGCATGTAAATCCTAATTAAGAAAATAAACTTATGATCCCATGGGGGAATTGGTGCCAAGATTTGAGCAAGATTTGAGCAATGTGGGATTAACTTTCAATCCAATGGTTGAATGCCACTTGTTAAGATGTGAATGGTTGAGGAATGAGCACATTTTGGTCAATGTGCATGATAAATGCTATGAGATTCAAATTTGAAATTTGAATGTGACATGTTGGGGGGAGAAAGAAATGGAGTTAATGTCACTTGGCTCAATGCACAAGGACATGTAAAAGGCATTGAATGCCATGTTGGAAGGACCAAGCCCACTTGAATTTGAATTCAAATTTGAGGGAATATTCCCCGTTTATTTCATGTTGAGAGAAAATAGGAAATTAATTAAATCAAAGTAATTGATTTATTGTGCAAGTTGCATTCTCTAGAGGATGTGACATAGATTAGGATTAAATTAATCAAAGGTTAATTAGTTTAATGAAGATTTAGGAGATGTGACAATTTAGAGTTAAATTTATGAATTGATTTAAGTCAAGAATTGAGAGGAAGGTTTAATTAAATAAATGATTTGATTTATTTAACTAAAGAGAATAATGTTAGATTAAATCAAATAAGGTTTATTTTATTCAATTTAATGAGAATACTATAGGGATTTAATCAAATAAGATAAATTATTTAATTAAAGAGGGATTGAGGATTAATTAAATTAAATTGATTAATTTAATTAGTAGAGGAGAAAGACCTAATTAAATAAATAATGATTTATTTAATTAAGGGATGAAAGGTGTTGATAAGCTAAGAGTATGATTTAGGAGGAAATGATATAATATGATCAAAATCAGGTGCATGTATATTTTACGTGTCTACAGGGAGAAGATCAAGAATTTCCTTATTGTGGAGAAGATGATTGTGTTTTGTATTGTTGTGTATTTGGCTTAGATTGATTCTGCTTCTTGTTTGAACTATTTCCTTGAGTCCCTTGATTAGCCACCAAAGCTTTGGACTTTGAAGACTTGAGAACCCCCATGTTTATCAACTTTGCTTCCTCTAGCATCAACATTTATGTAAATGTATCAAATGATGGCATAGTGAAACAAGTACCCACTATCAAGCGATGGGTTTGGAAGCTAGAAACAAATGCTGAATTTTCTGGTGGAAGCTTTCCCAAAAAATTGTAGACCAATTACGCATCATTTTTGTTAATGCCAGAATCCTTATGTTGTGCTCTTAGCTAATTTTACTTAGTGACATAGTCTTGGGGTGTATCAAAATTCTTGGGATCTTACATTGTGAGATCATTGTCAAGCTGATAACATGTAATCTCATCAACTTGGCCATACAATTGACCAAACTTTTCCCAATCTTCTTTAATTTTTTTACACTTTTCAATTTGAAAGATTAGATCTTTTGATACATATTTCCTCAAAATTCGAAGAGCCATAGTATTTTTCATGAGCCAATCCATATGAGCATTAAGATCAAATGGTGTAACAATAGTTCCATCAATATAATGAGTTAATCCTTTTTCTATTAGCTTACTCCAAGCATCAATTTTCTAAGAAGCATAGTTATGTAGAGTTAATAAAGGATACTTAGGAGAACTCATATCATCAAAATGAAAGAGAAAAAGATGGAGCGAGAGAGGAACATTCACAAAAGACACCCCCCAAATTCACTTAATCAAAGAACCCCCCCCAAAAAAATGATGATTTGGCACTTTATAATTAGTGCATGTGCAATGGTCAGTTGCAAGACAAACAAAGTGGACTTCTAATTTTCAATGTTTTACAACAACATTTAGTAGGCTACAACAAACTCAAATGATTGATGCAAAAGACCAAACTGAGATCTTATCTTTACAAATGCCAAAATAGGCCAAAAATGACCAAGTGCTGAAAGTACAATTTTTGATCACAATCACTACAAATTGATAGCACCACTATGAAGCTAAGAAAAAATCATGCACTTTCAAAAAAATGACACTTGAAAAGGAGTTCATATGAGTCTAAATGGAGCCCCAAAAGTTGCAAAAATGGTGATAACTCAGTAACACCTGTGACAAATTTATTTTTTTGAAAAATCCAAGAATCAAAACAAGAAACTGATCACACTAGCGTGTAGAGGCTAAAAAATTAGCCAAAATAAAAAAAAATTCTCAAAAAAAGGAGGTTGTGAGCTCAAGTTATGGGCCTCCGAAGTTTTCTTGCAAAAATGAAAATTCAATTGGACGGGGGTAGAAAATTTATTTGAAAAATGCTAACATCATGCTAACACGGGATCACGTCAGCAAAACAATAGATTAAATTTGATGGTTATATGGCTATCACTCTACAGAACCAAAATATTTTTGATGGTCGTTCACCCATCACGATTGTCGTCACTCCATCTATGGAATATTTTTCGGAATATGGTAACTCATAGGGGCTTTTTGCTTTGCGGAAAGGAGAACCCTAGAAACCTTTGGCTCAACAACAAAATGCTCACAACTTTGAGAGGGCGGCCTGTAGATTGGTCCATATTTTGTCTGATGGTGCGAAAAGAGTTTGCAGGTGCTCGTGAGCCAATCGGAGATCGATGATTACTTTGAAGGGCAATCCGCCTGATATTTTTGTTTCCAATTCCAATTGGAAGAAAAGTTGTGCCAGTTGATGTACGATCACCTCATCTCTTCAGTAGTCGAAGATTGATCAAAGGTTTGGAAGACAGAAAGGTCCTGCTTCTTCTCTTCGATCATTTCAATAATATGCCCCACTCCTGCTATTGCTTGGTCTATAATGAAAGGCGAGGGGAGGCCTCTTTGAGTCAAATGGGAAAACTTTTCCCACATGTTGCTTGTGATCTGGTTCAACTGAGCTCTGCAATGTGCCACCTTTTGAACGACCTCATGCATGGAAATGAGGCTACTTGCATCCAAAGCTGCCATTGTTCGGTCATTGATGCCCATGCTACTCCTGAACCTCGGGAAATTTGTCAAAAGTTAACTCCTGAACCTATTATATCGATTCACTCACTGTTCTGCAGAGGCTAGCCACTTGCGCCATAAACTTTAAAGTGGGCTGTAGGGTAAGGCACAAAGCTTTTACCTTATCCTAGTATGATGCGTGCAGCCCCTTGGAAATTTCCAAGGAACTCATCTGAGGTGCAATGGGTTGGGTTCTTAGGGTAGCCAACTCTGCTTCTTTGCTGCATAAACCTGCCACTACTTCCGCCAAGCTTTTATCCAATGTAAACATCTACTCCCTTAGGGTAAGAACCTCCTTTTCCTTCTCTACCAAGGCAGATTCGGCTTGCTTAGTTTTTTGAAATTCCAACTCCAGGTTGGCATTCACCTCAGTAATCTCGGTAGTTGTATTCTACCAGAGTTCCCTCATTCCTTCAATTAGCAGGTCAGACTCAGCACGAAGCTCTTTTTCCCTTGCCTGGAACTTTTCTTCACTTGCTCGGAGTAGTTCAACTTGCTTCTCAAGAGTTGAAATAACCTCTTCACCCAAATTTTGTAACTCTTTGATTTTATTTTTGAAGGTACCCCTCTCCTTCTCCAGCCAACCTATTTCGTTCTTTTGGGATTTAAATTTGTTCACCCAGATGTCAATCTTCTTTTTTAGCTCCACAATTTGATCATCTTTCTTCTTGTCCTACCAGCTGAGCTTGAGGAAATCAGTAGTCACTATCTTTTGAGTCTCCTCCATGAGTTCAACTTTATCTTGCGGTCAGCCCTGTCGCAAGTCTAACCCTACAACATTCATAGAATAGTCATTGGGCTGCATCTCGCTTACTGCCTTGATCATATTAGGGGTGATCTTCGCGAACATCAAGGAGTTCTAGGTTTCATTGAAAATAGTTTGCAAGTGGGGCTCCGCCTGCCTAGTCCCATGCTTTGCTCTTCGCTTGTTGATCCGGTTGGCGTGGGCACTTTTATTTGCGTCGACCTACAAGAAATATTCCTGGGCCGAGATACCCAATCCACCAGCAAAAGGGTACTCCTGAGGGACAGCCAGCGGGAAAGATAGTGTAGTTGATGCATCAGAGGTATTGCTGGGTCGCATTATAATAGTAGGGGAGAATGGGGGGATGAATTGGCCACTCGGAGGGGATGAAATTGAAGTGATGAAGAAAGGAAAACCTTGAGATGCACCAACCATAGGGCTAGGTCTTGGGGATAAAAATTATTGACCCACGAGTCCGATACTGACACCAAATTATGTTCCGAGTAAAGTAGTAAAAGTAGAGGACATAGGAGGGAAAACGAGAGGAGCAAGACCGAAAAGACCGGCAAATCCAGGAGCTGAGAAAGTTGGCGTGGATGAGGCAGTAGGGGCAAACTACAGTGGGACAAAAGACATAAAGGAGAGAGAAGAGGGAGGAAAGCTTACTTGATGTTCCGGTGGAGTTGCAGATGTCTTGACTGCTTCTGCTACTGGTTGCTCTTCCTCCACACCGGCCTTTTTGGTACATTGTCGCTTCTCCCTCGGGACATCATCGAGGTCAAGAATGACCTGACTCTTACTACTAGTGGTCCTTGCTCACTTTCGTTTTGGCTTAGAAGAGGTGGCTGGCATGGATGTCAGCACGCACGGCTCTTCCTCCTGCACAGGCTACTTACAGTGTTTCTTTCAAGCACTGGATTCTTGGCGACGATGGGGGGAATCTGAGTTACTTCCTCCTCAGATTTCGCAGTAGTCTCCTCTTTTCTATATTGCTGCACGGATGTTGAACAGTTCAAAGAATACTCAACATCTGGATGCTCAATCTCCCAAATGTCATCAAACTTCTCATTGAGGGCAACTTCATTGTATAACTTACTAGATGCCAGAATCTCCTACCGGTATATCCAGAAAGCTTGCATCTTGTCAGGTTCCCAATTGAGCTTCTTCAATTGGGTGACCAAAGGGGGGCTGATCAGGAGCTTTGGGTTTACCCTCCCTATGATGTGATAAAAATTCAGCAAGGGTGGTCGACCATCCATTGTAGTCAAATATTCAAGGCCTACATATCTACTTAGGTTTCCTTCCTCGGGATCCCTCTGGAGGTCCCAGAATGGCCGAGGTGAGTGCGTAATCTTGATGCCAATGTCCAACAAATTATTGTCAGGGTTATAATTCCAGGAATCATCTATCAGTACCAGCCTGAGATGACCCAATTTTGAAAGTAGAGTCATTGAGGTATCAAGCTGCGGGGTCCTCTTCTTTGCCAATGCCACTGAACCAAACATGATTGGCAACAGTAAATAGGAGGTCTAGTGTTTTCCTCCCCAATAATCACCATCAAGGGTACATAGCTATCTCATTGCCTCTAGGGCCAACACTCTGTCGAAGAGGAAATGGGGAAGCCAGAAAGGCTCCCGGATGAAACCCAACAAAAGGAGCATAGTGAAATCCATGTCGAAGAACCAGTCACATTGTGGTACTAACTTCCCAAGCCAGGACCTCTAATGGGGTGAAATACGTTTGGTCATATTTATACTAGCTTTACCCAAAGCCCTATAGTCGGGGCTATGAACGCATCTGAGAATGCGTAATAATCAAAGGTTTTTGACATGATGGGATTCCATGTCGAAACCGGCTTCCTCTAGCCATTCTCATCAAAAATAGACAGGAGCAAAGACGTTGAAAAGTAATCCAGATTTTTGTGCAAAATTAAATAGGCTAGGAAAGATGAATACCTGAACCTAGAGCTGACCCCAAATTCCTTTAATTGTAGTCGAATGCCATCGCTAATACTCTTTGCAAAATCAAAAAGCGAGCCCTCAAGATTTTTCCTTAACATAAAGCAGAGGGACATTTGAAACTGATGGACCTCTATGTCGGAGTCTAAACCGCACACCATTGCAAGCATAGAAATGGTAGATTGTACCGCACCTTTCAGAGCTTTCAAACCGAAAGAGAATTTAGGCAGGGCTGAACTGCTCGGATGTTGAAGCTCGGAGCGATAAAATTGTGGCCCCAATTGGAACTCTTGCCACTTTTGCTGCATTCTTTCCATGTCAAAATTTTCAACCTCTTTACCCAAAAGAAATGAGACACATAACATATCTTGAATAGCCATGGGGCTAATGACTACCCAGAAATCCTTGCCATTGATAACCCCAGTGCTTGGGTCGAACAGTGTCGCGCATGTTGCTACAATCTCTGGGCAAGGGTGCACCAAAGGGACCATGTACTGTGCAAGCCCACAGTACCATAGCCATTTGGAAAATTGGTCTATTGTATTCTTCATCTTTTTGCATGCAACTTCCCGAAGGCTCTTAGGATTGCTCGACATCTCGGGGTCAAAGACATTGTCCCAATCCTCCAAAACCACTGCCTAGTCCCTATGAGGAACCATGCTCAACAACCTCTTATTTACTAGGTCAGTGAAAGGCCAGTTAGGCTTTGTAGGTATGCCTGGAGTGGCATAAGACTCTACATCATAAAGCTGGATGCGGGGTGCACTCTTTATCTACTCGCTTAGAGCTACTTGAGCTGAAGTTTGTGTAGGGTTTTCTGCAATTTCGGCCATTTTTGTCTCCACAAGGGTCTCTGTGCAAATATTTTGGAAAATGACTTACCTTATTTTCAAACTTCTCTCTTCTTGCGAATGCCTTAATTGCTTAATTCTTTGGAAACTTTCTACAATAAATATGTTTCCCTGCATGCCATAACTTGCCTTTTCAGCTTTCTCGGGAATGGTGGCCGAAAAAGGTACATGCCAACCATTTACACCAAGTTGTTACTATGCATTATCATCTTTACTTGTGCGAAAAGATCACCAACCAACCGAACTGCTTAAAAATTAAATGACAATCTTTCGCATGTGATGGGAGCAGATCCTTGTCTTGTAAAATGAACCCAGGCAAACCTCATGAGCATTTCTCTATAGGCTATTTGTATTGATTGACATTAATGCTCATATAGGGTGCATTGCCCAACAGAGTCTTTCTCAATAACTTCATCTGATTCGGATGAGATGGCGGCGGTTTGTATTACTAACAATTGGCCAATCTGTGAATGATGTGGCAGCTTGGCAGAGCAAGTTACAAGCTGATCCTGCACCTCTCCGTCACCTTGCACGCTGTGACACTGAAAACCAAGGTGAAGTGACCCACTCCATGAAATTGTTAATCATGATTTCTTCAGCAAGCACAACTTAGCCATCCTATAAATTAGCCCCTTGTGTAACATTGCGAATCACAATATCGACTGGCCTTTCAATTTAGAAATCTCTTGCTGGATAGTATGTTTAATCTCTTAGCTTAGAAAACAAAAATCATGGAAACACCAGTGAGGCTCACTTGCAGAAAGACCCAAGCAACATTCCTTGGCAAGAGTACTTGCAGACTTTTGAAGCGTATGACAGGTGCAAAAAACCTATTGTACATGAAATCCATCAAATGGATCCTCGGGAAGGACTACGTGCATTATGAAGAGCAATATCAGGTGAACACTAGCATCTGCTCCCACTTTGTTGCTTCGCTGCTGGACATCAGCGTCAGCAAACGTAAAATTATAAAACTGACAAAGCTGGTGTTCCCTACACGCTACCTCAGAGGTTTGGAGCAGATTGTGCGTGCAACCCAATTGGGTCGAGGCATTCCTTCAGTCCAGAACGTTCGCCTGCAATAGCTGCGTGGAGGCATCATCCCAACCAGGCCCTTTCTATTTGGCTTCGAGCTGGAAACCCATGAAGAGCACCGCGCCAGGGTCCGCGAAGGCTACCATTTTCTGATGCACATTAATTATCTTGAGCCTTTCTTCAGTTTTCAATGGTATGAAAACTTTGAGAGAATGGTATTTTCAGAGCCCGAGCTACCTGCTGCTATGATCACCAGTCCTTCTCACTAGTGTTCTACAAACAAAAAATATTTTCCCAATTTTGCTTTTTTCTGCTTACAAGTCTCGTGCCTTAGCAGGCATATGTAAATGTTAACACAAGGCCTTCTGGCCCCACTATATTGTAAATTTTCAACCTTAATGAATATAATCCACTATGCTTCTTTTGTTAACACTTGGTTCATTTATAAATTTCTTTCAATTGCTTACACCATTGCTACATTATGTCAATCTTGTGCTGAGAAGACCCAAAACTTAAAGCGACAAAGAGTAATTACATATATACAAATGTACAAAATTAACACATATATAGAATTAATAGAACCTTTTAAGATGTATTCCATTAACTGGAATACTTTGAACATTGCCTTCCATATCTTCTAACTCAAAAGAGTTAAACTATTTGCACTGGTAGATCTTGAATGGCCCTTCCCAGAGGCTGTCGAATTTGCTATGATGTCCGAGTTTTTTTTTGCGTTCATTGAATTTGAGAACCAAATCTCTGCGTTGCAGTCCCTGATCTGAAGCCCTTTTGTCGAACCATTTCTTCACTACCTGTTAGTGACTATTCATTGCTTCCAGGGCATGTTCCCTTTTCTCCTACACCTCAAGCAACTCAGAAAACCTTACTTCCATCACTCCATTTTGTTCAACTTCTAGAGACTTGAGCAATTGTAGGGTGGGAATCTCTGTGGCAATAGGCAGCAATGCCTCTTTTTCATATACCATCTCATAAAGAGATGTTTTCATTACTTGCTTGGGTATAATTCGATCTACCCAGAGTGTTGTCCAGAGGTTCCTATGCCATTCCTTTTGATGTTCTGAGCCTATCCATTTAATCAACTGGATGAGGTTCTTATTAGTGGACTCCACAAGACCATTTCCCTAGAGATAATAGTTAGAGGAGGTCTTCAAGAACACCCCATATTTTAGAGCAAACTGACTCATTTTCGAGCTGAGAAAAGCTTTGGCATTGTCAGAGATAATTGTCTTAGGCGGGCCGAATCTAGCTACCAGTTCTTGTAGAAAATTAACAATCTCTGATTCAGTTGCACTTTTCAATAGCACTGCTTCTGCCCACCTGGTAAAATAGTCGGTTGCTATTAATGTCCATTTATGTCCTGTTGAGGAAAGAGGGTTGATCATCTTGATGAAGTCTAAACCCCATTGAGCAAAAGGTTCCTCTGTCACTATGGGCCTTAAAGGCATAGTAGCATTTTGTCTCCTTCCAACATAGAACTGACATTCTTTGCAGGACCTAATTAAGGAAAATGCATCATTAAAAAGTGTTGGCCAATAATAACCAACACATATAATTTTAATTGTTGTGGTTCTTGCGAAAAAATTTCCTCCAACAGGGCTATTATGATAGTGATCTAATATCCTCCGGGCCTGCTCCTTGTTGACACATCTCAGCAGGGTGCCGTTGAAATTTCTTTTAAATAGGACACCCTCCAAAAGGACAAAATTGCCATTTTGTAGGCGATAGAAACACCTTTTAAAAGATGGGAGGTCTGTTGGATACTTTCCTGTCTACATAAAATTTATCCTGTCATCAAGCCAGTTACTCTTGGGATTCTCTTCATTTATTAACATAGGTTCTGGAGCGTCACATTCTATCGTTGTTTCACTATTTTCGGTGATATACTCATACAGTCCTTTCTCCTTGACAGTCTTGATAGATCTGACCTCAATGTCATATTCTACGATCTTGGTGATCTAGTTAGCTCTCTTTTTCATGATTTCCCCTTCCATGATATATTCTCACACAGTTGGATGCAGAACACATACAATCACCTTATTATATGATATCAGATGCCGGAACTTCTTAAGGCCCTTAACAATGGCGAAGGCTTGCTTCTCTACAAAGTTATACTTTACTTCATATTATTTTAAAGTTCGGGAATAAAAGAGAACAAGGGACTCTCTTGCATCTTTATCATCCTTCTGCATAAGCACTGTAGTGATACTATTATCACCCCGAAAAACATACATGATAAAATCTTTTGACAGGTCTGGATTAACTAGCACAGGAGCGGAAGAAATAGTCTCTTTTATGAGTTCAAAAGCTCTTCTAGCTTCCATTGTCCATTTGAAAAATTGGTCCTTCTTAAGCATTAAAGTGATTGGATGAACAATGCCTGCAAAGTCTGCAATAAAATGACTAATAAAATTAACTTTTCCCAAAAAAGACTGCACACCTTTTTTGTTGACAGGCAATGAAAGCTCTCAGATTGCATCGAATCTCTCTGGATCAATAGAAATGCCCTCCTTAGAGATGACATATCCCAATAGTTTCCCTTGGGGAACTCCGAACACGCACTTCTTCGGATTCAGGGAGATTCCGAATTCCTAACATTTTTGGAAAATGAGCTCCAAATGATCAAAATGATCATCAGCAGATTTTGAGAAAACTGTTAGGTCATCCAAATAGATGAGTATAATCTTGTGGATCAAATCTTTAAAAGCAATGTCCATAGCTTGTTGAAATGTGGCTCCGTCATTTGAGAGCCCAAAAGGCATTTTGGCATAAACATACGTTCCCCACTTCATGGTGAACGTTGTTTTGTATTGGTCTTCTTCCTTTACCGATATCTGGTTATAGCCTGAAAAACCATCCAGCATCAAAAATATTTTGGAACCAGCTATAATTTGAAAAATTACCTCCATTGAAGGTAGGGGGTAGTGATCCTTTAAGGATGCCCTATTTAGGTCGTGGAATTCTACGCACAAGCGTATATCTCCATTTTTCTTTCGGACTGGCACTAGGTTAGACACCCAAGTGCTGTGTTTAATTGGAAACACTATCCAGGATGCGATCAATTTGTTTAGCTCCTATGACATTAGGGACTCTATTTTTGGGTTCACTAGCCTCTGCTTTCGATGGACTGGCTTTGCCCCCTCTATCAGCTCAATAGTATGCTCAATGATCCTAGGATCATATCCCTTTAAATCATCATATGACCAGGCAACTACACTTGGATATTCTTCGCAGAAATGTCTTAGTCTATCCTTATTCTTTTCGTACACTTCCTTTCCAACTTTGAGCTTTCTATCTTTTCTGACATGCAGATCGGTATAATCACCTTTGTCAGCCATGAGCTTCCTTTTATCTCTTATTGCATCATCAAAATCAAAAAGACTTTCCAGAGTGACTAGACCCCTCGGAAGCTTATTAGATTTCAGCTGAATAATTTGATCTCCATAAGCCTCGATGAACTCTCGGGATGACTGAAGGAATGATGCAATATGAGCATCACTATCAAATACTTGCCAATCTTGATTGTTATCTAGGACAGCGGGTCTTATAATTACCCTCACCACATGTTTATTTTTTAACAGGTCCGATGCCAACTCGAACTGAGCTCCAATAGCTGTCATTCTGTCAGCTTCAGCGTTTGTCTCTCTCGGAATAGCCTGAATGTTGAATGCCTTGAAACTGTCAATCAGATCCCAGACCCTATGCCGATAAGATCGCATACGAATATTCTTCACAACCGAAGTTCTACGGATTTGATTAACCTCCAACTCAGAATCTCCTAAGACACTTATTTGCTTTGCACCCATTTTCTCCGCAAGGCTTAAACCATGGATGAGTCCTTCATATTCAACTTCATTGTTGGAACATGCAAACTGGAAGCGGTAAGATCTCAACGTCTTTTTGTCAGTTGGGGATATCAAACAAATTCCCACTCCGGTTCCTACTTTACATCGGGCATCCATATTTTTGGAGACTCTTCACCCTCAGGTTCTTTAGTAACTTTGGGTACGATTTTCCCTTCTTCATGTATTACATAGGTTTTGAGGTCAGTTGCATGATAATTTTTGAAAGGATTTGTATCAATAAATTCTTCCAACAACTTCTCTTCATCTTGTGTTCAGGAGCTAGTAGCCTCCTCATCTTCAAGGAACTCTACATTGCGCTCTCTTCCTGAGAAATAGAAGTGTGTGCTGCTTCAAAATTTAGCAGAGCTTCATCGGCAACATGTGCAGAATGTAGGTTTTCTAACAATAGCTTCATCTTAGCACCGTGCTTCATCCTCAGAATCAAGTGGGACCAGTCTAAAGCTAGATATCCTCCTACGTTTGCAGTGAACTCTTGGGATAAGTAGATCCTGAATAAGGGAGGGATGTCGATAAGTATAGTATCCTGATTTATAGTGATACTGGGGCAGGCAAACAGGATCATAGGTAATCCTTTGATTATCCCAACAGCATCAACTTTGTTTCCATCAAGCTACATGACTCCTTTATTTAGCGGCTCATACTTTAGTCCCAAAGCATGAGCGGCTTGCTTTGGCATGACAGTGGTGCTAGCACTAAAGTCAATCATACAGTTGTGTAGTAATTTTTCACCAACAATCAGTGTTAGAAAGAAAGGCCTAGGCTTAGGCTTACCTTCCTTTTCAGATTCTAGCTTCTCTTCTTGTGGAATTGTCAACACTTTGTCCAGTTTGGGTTTGGATACCTTCTCTTCAAGGGATTGAGAAGAAATCTTCGCATCTTCTTCACCCGATAACGCCTTTTGTAGTAGCACCTTCTACTCCGGAATAGCCAAGACATCCCACAGAGAAGCGTTGGCAGATGAATTTTTTAGTTATTCCACTACATTGAATTGCGCTCTGGACTGGTGAATTGCAGTGGTTTGCTCCTTTAGTTTGATAGTTGATATAGGCCTGATGGCTGGTGTGTCTGATTGTTTAACCACAACAGGGATGACTGCAGGAGTTATGATCTTCGAAAGAAGTGGCTTCGGAGGGCCAGGAATAGCTGCTTCAGACTGTGGTGGGATGGGCAATGGGCCTGCTATAGGACCAGGCGCCAGTGGTGCTGACGCTTGATTAGATGAGTTCACAAACTCTATGGTGAATCTTCGCTTTGAACGTGTATTGTAATCTGATTGCACTCGGGTACTTTATCCATAGGGATATCGTTTGGAAATGCTGACTCTTCTCCTTCCATCCAAGAAAAGAGAGCCTGTTCAGGAACAATTTTTGATTCTTGTTGAATGGACATCCCCTGCATTTGAGTTGTAAGGATAGCATTATTCATTTGTTGAGAGGCATATGGTGTGTTACCAGAAATAGATGCAGTGCCTTGGCTATGTTGATCTACAATTTGTTCTTGCAAATTTCCTCACGGGCAGTTTCGCAGCATATATGTATCATTGCAAGGAAAGCACCATGAATTAGCATCTTCTGCCAAATTGTTTTGTCCTGCTATCAACTCCTTATTTGAACTAGGGTGAACAGTCTGCATAGGCAAGGTTACCAAAACTATCTGGTTATTCGATTGAGCTGAGGTATTCCCACGTGACTTATCTTGCCACTGATTTAATTGGTACAGAGGCTTTCCGCCTTGGTAATTTTGATACATCGGCTTTTGGTAGCTGTATTGCTGTTGCTTCAAAGTAGTTAGTTCATTAGTCATAGCCCACATCTGTTCTCTCATTTCATTCATCTCAGCAGCCATGGGGTTCAGCACAAGAGCTATTATAGGAGCTGCCATCGGGGTTGTGCTTGAAGCACTCCCGGGATAGACATACATAGATTAGGGGGAAGTCGTAGGCATGCTAGTGGAAGGGACTTCAGTTTCTGGAGCATTGCACTTGGGGAACAATGGCATGATCGGTCTTGGCACCAATTTCCCTGCAGCAATCAGATTATTTTCTGCAGTTATAGCTAGAGCATAAGCATTAGGAAGAGTTTCTCCGCCCAGAGCTTGTAACATCATAGAGATATCAACATTTATCAACTTTAGGTAGAACATAAAAGCTAGATCAAGAGGTGGTCAGCTACCAATAGGCACTCTCTACCAAGTTGAGTGAAATCTTGCATTAAAATCGGGCAGAGCTTCATGAGGAGCTCGCTTTATGTTGGCCAATTGATGGTACAGCGAAGATCTATTGCTAGCATTGGAGAAACGTTCATAAAAAGGGGTTTCGAGCTGGTCCCATGTAGCTATAGTGCTTGCTTGAATGGTTCGGTACCAGTTCAATGCCTTTCCTCGGAATGAGGCGGCCAACAATCTAAGGGCTATATTCTTGTTTGATATGCCATGTACCAGACATACGTCGGCTACATCTTGCAGATGCTTTGTGGGTGTTTTTGATTCATCCCCAGAATATTTAGGAATAGCTTTCAAGGCCGAAACAGGGATGGGAGCCCATACTGCAGGAGGCACAGGTTCTACCAACAGACTACTGGAGTCCTAGGCTACATAATTTCTAGCAGCCATGGGCGTAGGTCGATTAGGTGATAATGGGGTAGGAGGTGACGAAGGAGGTGAAGGGCTATTTCGGCGACCTCTCGGATGTATGAAAACTAAAGGCGGTACAAGCTGGCCAGGGAATCTTGCAGATTGTGACCTAGTTACAGGCTGATGGCTCATACACACTTATAAAGATTAAGTGAACGTGCTAGTTTGCGGTCCCATTGGGCGTGCCAGAAAAAGAACTGTTGACGCAGAATTTTGCATGTAGTAGCAGTCTTATGGGAAACTTAGCTATTGGGGGACATGGTGCGCTAGCTAAGTAACCTCCGGGATTTTATCAAAGCTGGCTCTTTGCTTAGTGGGTTGAGGAAAAAGATAAGGAGAATAACATGAATGTAAAGCTTACGCTACAGGTGATGCGCCAAAGTCTTAAACGAATTTTGATAGAGCACAGTGCAAGATGCAAAGGCCTGAACCACTAAATGATGTTAATTAAGTTTATCTTCCTCCACAAACATTCATTATGCAAAATACCCTCTAATTTGTATAATGTAATCTAGCATAACTTTATTTTAACACAGAAGAGTCAAAGAAACATGATCTGTATTATTTTTAGCCATAAAAGGTTATAGAAATTGAAGAACAGGCATTCATACAAAAATAAAGATAATAGCACAGGTTAATAGTTCTAACAACTACTCAAAATAGAAAGGCCGAATTTATTTGGCAAAGTCTGAAATCTTTAATTGGAAAATAGCTATTACAAAAGGCTTTCCACTCGATGTCCTTAGAGTTTTTGCTAAACTTGATCAACCCCTAATAAATTAAAACACAACCCCATAAATAGGCTATCCCATCGCTTGAAAAATGCATCATGGAAGAGCAGACCACGCATGGCAATCCTCGGCCTAGATGATCCGAGCCGCCACAGCAAACATCTATCGATCAACAATACGCCAGTGAAGCCACGATCCGAAACGGAAAACCATGCAGCAACAAGAGAAGACACACGGCAACGGGAAGCACAAAAGATCCGTCGGCATTTCTAAGGTAACCAGCGTAGGAAAAAGAAACGCCACGTGTCATCTAGATGAAGCTCAACAGAAAGCAGCAAGAGTGCCCAGTAGAAAGCCGTGAGAGGGAACCACGTGGAGAGCTCCGAGCAAAAGCGAAGAACGAGGCAGAAAGCAAAGGATGAGGTGGGTCCGACTCGGAAGAGCATCCAACACAAGCCACGCAGCACACAAACAGAGACTGTCAAAAATCCAAACGAAGCCAAAGCAAAAAGCTTCGTGAGGTATCCACGAGGCGAGCTCCGAAGATAGTGAGCATACAAAATTAAGGCATAGCCGCAAAGGAAAAGAAAACGGCCAAGGCATGGGCAGTTTTTTATTGAACAATCACGTCAGCAAAACAATAGATTAAATTTGATGGTTATATGGCTATCACTCTACAGAACCAAAATATTTTTGATGGTCGTTCGCCCATCACGATCGTCGTCACTCCATCTATGGAATATTTTTCGGAATATGTCAACAAAAATCTATTGATGCTCTAGAATATTCCTTGTTTGTGGATTTTTGAAAGGTCATTGGTTTTAGTTTTTACTAGCTACCACTTTAAAAGGGATCACCAAATTTTTTAGAAATTTGGCATTGGTGGAGGGTGCTTCTGCCTACCACATAGGTACTGTACCCCGTGAGTACAACTCTGTGAACTGTACAATCTGCAAATTGTACTTTATTATTTAAAAATATATATATACAAAACTTTCTACAATGAATTTAATCAGCCCCTTTTTTTTAATATATAAAATGCTGATGAAAATAAAAATTGTAGAATTAATATTTTTTTTAAAATAAACTCTTACCCAATTGTAATGATGGCTGGGTCGTACGACTCAACCAGCAATTTTTTTTGCCTCAACGAATGACTTTGTCCAAATTCGACGATTTGGCAAATGATTTAAGGGTTTTTGGCCCTTTTGAATGCAATGGCGATGTCCTTTTTGGCTGAAAACACTCCAAAAGTATGCCTACCTCCTAGATCTGGAAATTGCCTCCAATCTTCAAACCCTTGTAGATTTGGCCTCCAATGTCCAACTTGGATGAAACAAAAGGATAATATGACTATTTTGAACACTTTGGATGCAATGGTGAGCTCAAATTTGATTCAACAAGCTCTGAAAATTCACCTATAGTACAAGGTCAAATTTGGAACCCCCCTAGAATCTAGTATTTTTATCAAGAAAATACAAGATTGCACTGAAGATCTCCTCAAAATGACAATCCAAAAGTAATCCAATAGCTCTAATACCATGTAAGAATTGGTTATTAAGGTAGCCACCCAGGATCAAGATTCGTAATAGAAAGCACAAACATAACAAAGATATAAACCATATGACAAGAATAAGTTGTATTCTGCCAATGATGCAAATAGAATAAGCTAAAGTACATAGGAGACCCCCTGGTTATATAGCCTTGAGGTGAGTATATAGAAGGGCATAAGATTATGACAAGTGTCGTAATCTAATGACATGAAATAAATGTGAAAAGCTATCACTTCCACCTAAAGTGGAAAAGTAATAATGTGATAATCACCACAAACGATGGATCACCCACAAAAGGTGGAGAAGTAATCATATGATATGTCCACAAAAGGTGGATGTGATAAAGTACTAACATGATAAGTCCACCCTAAGTAAACTTAACTAAGGTATATTTATGACCTAGGACAAGGTAAAACACTTTTAATTGCACCAACAATATTCAATCCTAAGAAGGTGATTTTATTTCCAACTAGCATAGTTATCCTCACAAGAAACCTTAGAATTATGGTAATTTGAGTGTCAAAGATAGAGTTTTAAACCTTCAAAAACCACTCAATGAAATTAAAAGAGATTAGGAGTATAACTTTTAGCAAGAAAAATTAGATTATCAAGCCTACCAACACCAACATGAGTTGGCTAACCAAATGGAGAGGTATGAAGAATCTCTTGTAAAAGAGATTGTCATCAAACAAAAGAAGATGAAGCTTTTTCTTTCTCAAGTGTAAAGGTTGGTAGACCAATCAGTTACTTGCATTCCAAATTAGCCTATCAGAGAAGATCTTCCCAAGTATAAAATTACAAACTTAAACCAAGGTAAGCCTCCTAAGCTTTTGAGTAAGTCTTTTGAGTTTAAAATTCCAAGATTTAGAAGTATTCATCCTTTGTGAGAAACTGTGACTATGCAAGTTCAACCCTTTCTTCCCCAAAAATAGTCTTCTCAAGATCCTGTTATTCTTCTAAGGACCCATCAAACATCCCAAGATTATTTTCCAAATCAGCCTTCTTGTCCTATCACCATTTTCCTTTATAAATATGGTCCTATTTTCTACCAAGATAGTCAGTTTAGTGAACAAGAAGATGAGGTTTTTCGGGAAGAGCAAGATCTTGAGTTTCTTGTTGTTCACACACTTGAACATGGTGCACAAAATGGAAAATATAGCTTGAAGCAAGTGGTTATTGAACACGATCAAGTAGGACATTAAATTGAAGAGCATGGAGTAGATAAAAGATAAAAATGAGCATTAGAAGATGTTGGTCTACAAAGAGATGAATGAGGACAACCTTGTTTTGCAAGATAGAGATGAAGCTGACACACAAAAATAAAGTTTCTATGAGGTCAGAGGAAATCCTCTTATACATGAAATCAAGGAAGACGTCGAAGAAGATCTTTTTTTTAATGATTTGGAGGCATTTTGTTCAAACATAGATGCCAAGACAATACTAATGGAAGAGGAATCCCATGAGCAATAGGAACATAAGGCAGGAATCTCTTTATTTTTTCCCAAATAGTCATAATAAATGAAGCAACCATGTTCTAGCAAAATGATGAGACATCATCCCACAAATAAAAAACTGGCAAGGAGAGCTCAAGGTTTAACCTTTAAAGAAGTTGTGCTATTCGAAACCTAGTAAGGATGAAGGCCACCAAAGTACTACAAGTCATGCTTGCACCCAAGCATGAAGTTTCAGCTAGAGAAGAAAGCATTCAACCTACTTATCCACTTCAAAAAATATTTTGCATGACCAATATGAAGATGTAAGTGGATTTACTTTCAATCTCCAAGAGTTGTTGCAGCTATTGGTCAAAGCTTTTCCACTTCTCCACCTCCTCTTGGTCACTCATAAAATTGTGAAATATTATAAACTCATGAGAAAGGAAAGCTATTTCAAGAAACTAGTCAACAGTTCTTTTGAGTAAGACTTGTTGCTAGTTAGTGTAGGTTAATATAGGTTTCCTTTTTGGTTAATAAGTGTTGATGCACATATTTAGTTTATCATTTCTCCAAGTGTCGAAGTATAGTTAGTTAGGTGTTGAGGTAGTTAATCTTGAGTTGTTATAGTTGTAGTCAATTTTGGTCTTTAGTTTGTTATAGGTCTTCTTGACTCCTATGCCCAATTTATTTACAAGGGAAAATAGTATTATGAGTGATTAGAAGGAAAGAATAATTTCATGAAGGTCACCAAAAGTGTTAGCCTATTTTTTCCCTTGGTTAAATATGTCCATCACTAGGTTTCTTATTTTGATTAAAAATTCTTGTTCATGTTCAAGGGTCTTCAAATTTTCAGAAGGGAGAATTGATAAAGTATCTTATATCCATTGTATAAGGTTAGTAAGAGATTCCTACCTTTAAAGGGAGTCTTATCATGGTGAATTTTAATTGTCTTAGATTTTTCAACTCCATTTTGTATGTATTTGGAGGGAAATCTATTGTAGAAGTACTACGAGTCATGCCATATTTATATAAAATAGTTACCATTTCCTGAATAATTTGATTCTCTTCATAAGACTAAACAGCTTACATTATGCAATTAGGACTGTCAAGGATGGATAAGTAGCTATAAGGAATATAACATAACTCTATTTTGTCCATTGTTTTTAGTTTTACTACGAAATACGTCTTGCAGTAGAGTATATTGGTCATAAAAATGTGTTGACAAAGATAATAGCTAAGACTAAATCAATGCTTTAAGAGGTTTTGAATATTCAAAGCTATAAGAAAAAACTTCCTACAAGGAAGAGAGTTCTAGATAAGTATGGTGCAAGTAATAGCTAAAATGAAAAATAGTTTAAGGTTTTGAGGTGGACAAAAAAATGCTAAAGGTGTATCATTCTTTGCTATTGTAGAAGTTGCTACAATTTTTTATGTTGCTACAATTTTTTATATTGCTACTACATATAGATTATATATTTCTACCAAAATATTTATCCTTTCTTTCTCAAAAGTTGGAAAATCATATTGTTGGAGCTCCATTCCATACTACCCATTTTTTGGGCATAGTTTCATGTTGAAGACATATCCCATGACTTCCTCACTTGTTCGAGCAATTTTTCATTTTCAGGGTTTTAATGTACCTAAGTGGGCAATGGATCATTTTATTAAGAGTGGTAGAATAATAATTTCCACTACATAAGTACTTGTTTGATAAGTTTATTTATAGGATTTTAGAGGAGAATCTAGCTATTAAAATTTAAAATGGAAAGAACTATATTGTAGACACTCCAGTTGCATGTTTACCATGTTCAACATTTTATCCTTCTCTAAGAGTATCAGTATAGAAAGTCAAAATGAAAAAGGAGCTAAAGGTAAGTTTAGAGTTGAATATAGAGATGTAATGGGAGAAACAAGCGAAGATTCATGAGATTTGCATAATTACCAACACTTGGTTCTGAAACATAGGAAAATATGAGGTGGGTTTATCAAAATGAATTTTGTAGAGATTTTGAAATTTGAATATATTCTAATTGGTTCCATGCATTTTGATGATATTTTTCTCCCATGCTTGATAAGTTTCGTTTAGGGTTTCAATGTCCAATACCCTTGTTCAATTTTTTTTTCAAGTCTTAAACCCTTACCTTATATTTCCATGTTAACTCGTTGTACTAGGTTATTGATTGTCCTAGTTACAACCTATGTCATCGTGCTTGTTGTCTTAACCAGCCCCACTACTTAAGCCCGTAGTTCATCGGGTATTTCAAATCTTCTCATGTTGGGAAAAAATATTTCACCCTTTTTAATGATTTAAATCCTAAGTCTTTAAATTATTTTTCCTACAGGGTTGTGGCCCATTACCCTAGTCGATCCCCCTTTTTATAACCAATATTTTTTGCACATGAAAACATTTGGGCCATCGAATGAAAGGACTGAGTTCCCATCTTTGTGTGCACACAACAAAATAATTAAAAAATGCATTTTTGAAGGGTCATGTGGCGTGTGCAATTGTGACAAACATCCTCTATCTTATGTAGGACCCATTCCACACTATTGGGTTTAATCTCTTGAGATAGTGGATCAATAGCTTTGAGGTACCACCTGATCTTAATTTGGGCCATAGCGTGCATGTCGTGCATGGTCTTAAATATCACTACCTAACATGTTGCGCGATCCATGTGATGGTGACACGTAGACTCTGCTGGCAATGTGGGGAGGCTGGGTAGGACTTGTGGGTGGTGGATATGTTTTTTGACTGTGATGGGCACCATTGACCAATGGACTTGGCATGTGACAATGTGGAGTTTTCAAACACCATTAACTCAATCCGAGTCATCCAAGGGACTACCTCATCAATAGATCAAAGGATCACATTCAAAGAATAGAATTGGCCATGTGATAGTTGTGGGATCTGTGAAGGGCGAGCATTAATGGTGTATGCTCTTTAGAGGATATCAATTTGATCTCCATGCATGTGAAGAGCTATTTCCTTGAAACTATGAAGAATGATACATATATTTCCATGTACCTAGGAAATTAACTATGGTGAAGTGGAAACCAATGAATAATCACTTGCTCACTCATGTTTTATTGAGAATTGATAATCGAAATCATCAATTCACTCAATAAATGTGAATGAAGGCTCATCATTTTCACCATTACAATCAGAAGTATAATTATCTATGCTTTGTGCAAAAGGTGGTGTTTACTTTGGTGTAAGTTTGTAGTTTTGTATATTGGTGCAAGATGAGTAGGTCGAATACTTCCTTGTCATATTTTTTAAGGTCTACCAAGTATAATGTGTAAAGGTCTCATGATGATGTTCAAATACACGAGCATAGTACTTCCATCTTGGAGGAACAATGCAAGGATCTTGTCTCATTTATTACCAGGTGCAACTCTCAACTGAGAGGGTAGGAGGTGACTACTGAGGAGGTGGTGAATATCAAAGAAAATAAGCCTACAAAGTCTATGATAGGATCAAGAGCACATATAAGGTATGTTCGGGGCACCCTAGGAAGGAAATTTTTTCCCATTGATGTTTCAAATTGCTCTCTTGATAGTGATACAAAAACTGACTCTGATTATGGTCGATACCTTATGGCTTTAACTAAAATGGCTGGTGTGAATGAAGAGGTTCTCATGGTTCTCCCAATATTTGTGAAGGAACCATGTGGACTTGCTAATTTTTATGTTAAGATGAACACTGATGAGGAAGATGGAGTAGCTATTTCACCTCCTACTATGGTGAAGATGTGAAGTGGGCACATGAACCATGGTCTCGGTGTTGGTTTGGGTTCTAGATGATGAGCTGGTGTCTGGGTTGCAATTTTTGTTATAATGATAATGTTGGGATATTATTTTGGTTCATCGTGAACATGGATAACAAATTCTCAATGAAATTTTGCATTGGTTGTGACAAATTTTGATTCTTCTGCTCGATAAATGCTTACATCTAACTGTCTAGGAATTTTGAAATGCAAGTGAAATTTTGTTTTGATTTTTTTCTTTTTTGAAATGTAACTATAATGAGCTCAATGCTTTTTTCTCCCTTAGTGTATAAAATGGATTTCAAGGCTCGAGAACAGTCTAGGTAGGATGCAAGTATAGTGAATGAATATAATGCTGAATGTTGATGAATTTGCTGGTTAAATGTCTTGGGTTTGGGTTTTCTATGTAATAGCCTTAAATAGTTTTACACAAATGACTTATATCAAAAAAAATCTAAAAAATTAAAGTATGTACTCTCCTATGTAGAGTTGTTGTAGATTATGAATGAAAATATCAAGTATCTTTTTGTTTATCATCAGTGGTTTAATTGAATGTATGACTTTTTTTTATGTTTTAACTCAAAGAGTTAGTTAAATACTTGAAGAGAGTTGTAGGTCTGTAAGAACTTGCATGGTATTTGGGTAAGAAGTAATACTTTAGATATTGTGAGTTTTGTGATGTAAGGCATTATAAAAATAGTTCATCTATTTCAAGATTAAATAGTTTGTGTATTACTGATTATTTCATATTTGATTCCATTTACCCAATTGATGAGGCACTTGCCTATTTGTCAAGAATTCATGTAATATGATGAAAAGGTAAAATTCCTAGCAATAGACTCTCACTAAGAATAATACTTATTCAAAATTTGATTAATGTTGAGTTGTAAGTCTCATACACACTCGTGTTCCTAGTGAATGAATATTTATTTATCTAAAGACCAGCCAAATATTTATAGATATCATTCATTTTCTTGTAATAGGAACCTATTTGTGTAGAAGTGTTATCCAAGTAGGTAAATTAGAGTGAACACTAAAAGGGGAAATAAACTCCTAGGTCCCATAGAGCCTAAAGTGCAAGAGTAAGGATACCAAGAATCATTGCTCATTGTGTTGGCCACTAGCCTATGCCTTTCTTGAACATAAGGATTGACATCCCTTTAGAGAATTTTGAGGTTTAGTTGGAAAAAGAAACACCAACAGAAATGGCGACTCCATTGGGGAGAACTTTGAGAAATTTATAAAAAGTAAGAATCCTAGTTGTAGATTGTAACATCATAGAATCAAACATTTGGTGGATCTGAATGTTTTGTTCATATATTGAATTTTGTTTGAACTTGGAAAGATTTTGGTTGCAGAAAAATCCAAATAATTTATGAACTCTGCTAGTGGAGACAACCTAGAATGAGATTTACTTTGAAATTACTTCATATTTATTTAAAGTTCAATCCTCTATGAAGAAGGTGGTGACTCTAGCTTAAGAACTTGATGAAGAACATGTAAAAGTTCCAAATATGTAAATTTTGGAATAAAAAAGAGATTAATAGTTGCTAGAAATTTCTAGGTATTCTCGTAAACATATTTTATGATTAAGCAAGCATTTTATGAGACATCTTCAAGAATATAAATGTAACTAGTTCCCAAATAAGTTAAGAAGTACTTATAAATGGAAATTCTAGTAGAGTTTTGCATGTTTCTAGAGTGTAATGTGAAATTCATGAATTGAAATAGAGAAGCATGCTATGATTAAATCCTAAGCAAATAGATAGATAGTTTGCATTGTAAAGGCCTGAGAGCTTAGGTTGAAAAGAAAAATTTGAATCAATGTTTAATAAAATCTCGCGAACCTTGCAAGGACCAAGTAAATTTCCTTATCAAATTATATGCCTTGATATAAATATGAGTGCAATGGTAAGTAATGGATATCCTTTTGTCATATCAAGGAAATTTTAGTACTGAGAGATATAGTGCTATAGAGTTTAGTAATATTCATGGTTATCCAAATGATATACCACCTAAAATTAGAGAAAAGGTACCTAAGTATTATGGTGCAAAGGATGAGTCAACAAGAAGGCACCTGCAAGAGTTTGTTGATACGATGGATGATTATGAATTGAATTTTGAAGATATCATAAAGTTGTTTGTTCAATATTTGAAAGGAGATGCAAGGGACTAGTTCTCTTTTCTACCAAAATCTTCTATGTTGGAAAGAGACACTACAAATTTTATTTGGTGTTGTCATTGATGGCAAACCTAGTTAGTGATTCGATCCACACATCAAAATTTTCTCATAACGAAAGTCAGATCGAAGTTCTGTATTTAACAGTCAAACAAGAATAGAGCATCAAATAGAAATGTATTTCATCGATTCACATGCAATTTCCTGTTAACATTTTGAGTTGTGGATCTCAGGCAAGATATTTTGGTGTACATACTACCTTATCCAGGGTGTGCATTCATTAGTGTGCAAGTTAGAAGATCTGGTTAATTAACTTCCTGTTTATTAGTGTAAAAAGACGACTTCGAGGATATACTATGTTGTAGATGTTTTTGAAGTAATTGTTTAAGTATTATTTTGTTTGAAAATGTTCAATTGATTAATTACTATGCTATGACCAACTTTGGTTGGTGCACATCAAGAATTAACCATGGATTGAGCCGACAATTTTTAAACATTTTCATACTTTTGTTTGAGCCTACAACAAACAATTAAATCCTAGTAGCGAATATATATAAGTGATTGATTATATCATTTTGAATATGAATAGATGTGAAGAATTTAGTTTGTGTTGCAAATAGCAGAGCGATTATGCACAGATTCACTTTTTCATAAAAGAGATTTGTGATGCAAATTAAAGCAAAGCAAAGCAGAATAGAAGAATCAGACAGAAGGTCAAGAATTCTATTATTGAGCCTAACTAGAACTATAGTTAGGCATATGTAGATGCTAATCTCTCAGTTCAATTTCTCATATGGGTTTAATCTAATTATCCTTGTAAGACACTAAGTCTTCCTTTGAGCAGTGAGCTCTAGGCAGTGTGCCTGAATGCAAGTGAATTCCCATTCTATAAAACATTTTTGAGTATACTTAGATAATATTGTGGATTGGCCTTCCATCGTGGTTTTCCCCTAACAGGGTTTCCATGTAAACATCCTTTTGTTATGGTCTTTTTTTTTTTATGTTCATGCATATTTATTTTGATTGAATTTTATAAATGCTTGAAGGATCAGATTAATAAAATTAAAAATGGTAGAACATGGTTCACCCCCCCCTCTCAATGTTCCTTGATTCCAACATTCTATACATTCCTGGTATGATTTTAGGCTAGCATTCATGGAACAACTTGGTGAGAGAGTCAACCCAAGTGTGATAACAAATTTGTTTATGGAAGTCCACAGAGAAGAGGGCAAGTTGGTCCCTTCTTTTAATATCATATTTTAAAATATCATAAGGGAAATCCATGATAATATACGACCAAATGATGATGAGTGTTTGGTTGTGTATTTAGGTGCATTTGATAGAAAGATGAGCTATATGTTAAGGGACAAAGAACCCACAATGCTACACCAAGCATACCAAATTACTATAGACATTGAAAACAATTTGAAGTATTCAATGATGAAAGGATGCCTAGTTGCTAATATTAGTTATCCTAGCACATCTTGTACAAATGTAGTCAATGAATCAATCAGTAAAGAATCATACCAAGAAGATAAGGCTCTTGTTGTCCCATGTTACCCATCACCACAGTATGCAGATCATTGTGAGCACCAAGTTAAATTTCCACAAGATCCAAGTAAAGTTGATCATGTCTCTCCTGTTAACAAATTATATGAGATAAAAAGAGGCCAGGGTGAATTATCCCATGACCTGTTCCATAGGTTTTTGAATGTTTTGTTGGAAATACCAAAAAATGTCAAGCCTAAATAATTAATGTGCATTAACTTGTTTTGTGAAATATACTAGTTAGGAATGAGTATGTTGCCAAAGGAATTGAATTCTGAAAGTTTAAGGCAAGTAGTTGACTTGATAAAATTGGTAGAAGGAATTGGGAGTAACCATGCACAACATTAGATGCCCCTAAATAATAATGGCCATAGTCCTGTTAAGGAGGAGCAAGAAATAGCACAAGGAGGTGAAGATGATGAATAATAATCTAAACGTCCATCTTGTTGTGTAGGAGAATATAATGATTGCAACCAATTCACTAGTGACACATGGGTAGATCATTACAACAGTCATTTATATGATGACCTGCATTGTGATGGAAGCTATGAGGTGCCTGACTCAAGTTTTTGGGAGGTATTGAATGATGAAGAGCTAGGCGAGGTATGAATGATTTCCCCATTAAGCGATTTTGTCAATAGCTTTGATTCTAATGTTGATGATGCTCAGTAACTTGCTAATGATCAAGATATTGATAGCCAAATCTATGACATTCAATCTGAGGGGTCTGAATCCAGTCTTAGTATTGATGGATTCTCATGTTGTGGTAGTTATGATGATACAAAGTCATTTCTTTATTTTTTTGAATATGATAACCCCTACCAAATGAACATATACCCTCTCTCAGAATTCTCCAAGGATTTTGATTGTGATGATAGGCTACAAGGTTTGCATCCTCATATAAAGGGAGCACAAGATTTTTGTGAAGAGATGAATGCAATGGATAATCCTCGTTTTGATGGAAATTTATGCATATTAGTTAGTAAAGATGAATCCCCTTATTGGTGTAGGGATAATCCAATTTTTGAGGATTTTGATGATGCTTTGAATGTATGGCCTCGATATGATTATGAGCGGGCAAAACAATGCACTAGAAAGTTTGTTGATGGAAATTCTTATGAAATTTTCACACTTTGTACTACTGTGGAGGATGAGACTAAGGATCAAGGGGAGATCAATGTCCTTGAATGTTTCTCCTAGGAATATAATTGCCTCTATGAAAATGACCCAAAAATATTCCAGTTACATGTGGGAGAGCACTTTGAATTTGAAAGTGATGAAGGGTATAAGAAAAAACTATCATTGCTCAGTGTGTAAATGTTGAATCTAATGCAAAATTATTGGAGGATTATGTGTGCATTAATAAGGGAAGAGTTTCAATATTTAGTGATTGAGCTACATATTTTGATGCCCATATAGATTATAGATTGGAATTGAGGCTCACAAATGATGAATGACAATTTGGCTCATATGTAGGGAAAGCAAATGATCATGGGTATGATATTAGCCAACATGAATGTGTGGTTGAATTCTTTGTTGATATTCCTCACCTTTGGGGTATCATTATGGATTTGCTTCCACTTAATGATGATGACATTTATGTGAAGCAAGGTGAAAACCTGATTGAATTTGTTTTTTTGTTTTTTGATGCTTTAGGAGATTTTTGGCCTAGTTTGCTACACAGTGCTTTTGAAGGTTTTCATTTTGATATGCAAATTGAACATGATCAAGTGGAATATGGATGTTTCCTTTTTCCACTTCAACTTGAAAAATATGAGATTAGTAAGCAAAGCATTTTTGAGGAATGTGGTATTAATGGTATCCATCGTAATGACATATACTATTGGGAATCACCTAGTATGAGTATTCATCCAATGCAAGTATGTGAAAGAGAGGCCTTTGATAAAGAAAAGATTTGGCTCCAAAGCTTGGAAGATTTTTAAACACCAGGCTTAAAAATTGAGGCTAGTGGAATTGGATGAGATTTCCTAACAAGGGAGGTTTTGTACAATCATGCAAATTTCATATATAGGTTTGTTTTCTTTCTTTCCCGCTATGTCGAATTTTCTCGTCTAGACATGCTCCTAGTTTTTGTCCTTCTAGGCTGGTCTACTTTAACCAAAGATTTTGGATTCTCGCCATACCCACTAGGGGTATGCATCCTTGAGCTAGAGCCACTGGTCGAGATTTTGAAATTTCAATATATTCTAATTGGTTCCATGCATTTTTATTATCTTTTACTCCCATTCTTGACATGTTTGATTTAGGGTGTCAAGGTCTAATACCCTTGTTCAATTTTTTTTTTCGAGTCTTAAACCCTTACCTTATATTTCCATGTTGACCTGTTGTACTAGGTTATTGATTATCCTAGTTACAACATAAGTTTTCATGCCCATTATATTTTTTGGTCCCTCTTCCATGGATAACTTTAAGAAACCCCCCCCTCAGCAAAGGTGTAAAATCCTAGTGAATCTTTCCTTTTATTTGAAAAATATATTAATTTTCCTTGGCAAATCTTGTGCACATTATTCAAAAATTTGTAAAATCCTGGCGAATCTTAATGGATAATTGGTAAAAAAAAAATCACATTGGCGAATCCTAGTGAATAATCACTAAAACGGTTCATTAAAATGGCGAATCTCTCCCTTAAAAATTTGCATACTTGGTCGGCGCAATTCCCCCATATTTTTTTTGTTTTTTTAATATTGAGGTAGGGGCCCAGCGGCAACAGCCACCGGCGAGGTCGAGGGGCAGCACCCCTTGTGGGGGTCAAGGGGGAAGAGCCCCCTTGTGGGGGTCGAGGGGGCAATGCCCCCTCACAGGGTCCGAGGACAGTGGCCTCAGCGCGCTCCTCACCACCAAGCATAAATTCACTATTGAAAATACATTGAAGCACACACGGATCAAGTGTTTTTAAAAAATCTCACTTGAAAATCGGACGACTGCAAGTTCATTAAGTGAGTGAATATCGGCATGAGTGAACATCATCGGTGGGACACTTAGGGATGTCCTACCGATACAACAATACCAAGCTTTGATCAGATGTCTTTCTGGGAGCTTCGCGTGAATATTGCAGATTCCCTTCATGATTCTCTGGAATTACAAAAGTGGTTTACCTGTGCCTTGGTGGACCCCACATGGAGTATGGAAGCCTTATCGGCATGAGTGAACATCATCGATGGGATAGTTAGGGATGTCTCACAGATACAACGATTTAATAAACACTTTGTGGATTTCATGACTTAGTGAATTCCGTGAATTTATATGCATGTGCCTTTTAAAAAGGTTGTTGAGTCCCGAAATTTGTTTTGGGCCACATGATCAAATCTAATCATGTGGCCCAAAACAAATTTCAAGCCTCAACAACCTTTTTAAAAGGCATGTGCAAATAAGGTCATGAAATTCACTTACAGCCAATCGATTAAAAAGCTAATCGAAGACAATAAATAATAAAACTATTAAAGGCTAAAATATCCCTAGAATGAAATGGTAAATTATTATTAGTGGCGAATATACCATAAAAACTCATTGTAAGAATATAAAATTACTGGAAAATATAAGTAATATTTGTAATTATAGTATAAACTACTAGCGAATCAGATCCGACGATGTGTCGTTTAAAAAATAATACATTGGCAAATTAATCGAGACAATTTTTACAAATTGGAAAAACCTGGCGATTCGGCATCCTTTCTAACTTGTATTATTCGCCATTTTTGGAGGTCCCGATTTCAAATATTCGCCCTTTTTTAAAGACTTAAAATGTAAGTCTTTAAATTATTTTTTCTGAAGGTTCATGGCCCATTACCTTAGTCAAGCCCCTTTTTTATAATTAACAGTTTTTTACATGCAAAATTTGGATCTATCTGATGAAAGGACCGAGTTCCTAGCTTTGCATGCACACCGCGTAGAAATTAAAAAATGCATTTCTTAAGGATTGTGTAGTGTTTATGATTGGCCCATGCATCCTCTATCTTATGTGGGACCCAATCCCCACTATCAAGTTTAATATTCTTAGGTAGTGGATCGAGGACTCTGATGTACCACCAGATCTTAATCTAGGTCATAGCGTGCATGCCACACATGGTCTTAAATATCACTACCTAACACGTTGTGTAGTCCATGTGATGGCGACATGTGGACTCTGTTGGTGGCGTGAGGAGGATTGGAAAGACCCATGGGTGGTGGAATTTTTTTCTGATTGGGATGGGCATCATTGGCCAATGGTCTTGGTGAGTGACAACATGGATTTTTCAAACACCATTGCCTCAATCTAAGTCATCTAAGGGACTACCTCATTGATAAATCAATGGCTCACATTAAAGGAATAGAGTCAGATATGTGATAGTTATTTGGGATCTATGAAGGGAGAGCATTAATAGTGTATTCCCTTAAGATAATATCAATTTGATCTCCATGCATGTGAAGAGCTACTTCCTTGCAATTATGAAGAATGATATGCATATTTTCATGTACCTGATAAATTAATGGGTGTGAAGTGGATGCCAATGAATAATCACTTGATCACTCATGTTTTATTGAGCATTGATGATCAACATCATCAGTTCAATCAATAAATGTGGATGAAGGCTCATCATTTTCACCATTACAATCAAGAATCTAATTATATGTACTTGTGTAGAAGGTGGTGTTTACACTGGTGTAATTTTTTAGTTTTTTATATTGGTGCAAGATGAGTAGGTCGACTATTTCCCCATCATCTTTGTGAAGGTTTGTTAGGTATAATGTGCAAAGGTCTTGTGATGATGTTCAAATATATGAGTAGAGTACTTCCATCTTGAAGGAAGAATGTAAGGAGCCCATCTTAGTTGTTATCAAGTGTAGCTCTCAACTAATAGGCTAGGTCATGACTAATGAGGAGGTGGTGGATATCAAATAAAAGAAGCATGTAGAGTCTATGACAGGATCAAGAGCGAAAATAAGGTATTTTTAGGGCACCCTATGAAGGAAAAATTCACCAATCAACATTTCAAATTGTTCTCTTGATAGTGATACAGAAATTGACTCTAGTTATGTTCGTTACCTTATGGTTTTAACTAAAATGGTTGGTGTGAATAAAAAGGAGCTCGTGGTTTCCCCAATCTTTGTGAAGGCCCCATGTGGATTTTTTGGTTCTGATGTTAAGAAGAACATTGATGAGGAAGAGGGAGTGGTTATTTCACCTCCTATTGTGGAGAAGACACAAAGTGGGCGTGTGTACCATGGTCCTGGTGTTGGTTTGAGTTCTAGATGATGAGCTAGTGTCTAGGTTTCAATTTTTGTTATAATGATAATGTTGGGATATTTTTTGGGTTTAGTGTGAACATGGATAACAAAGATTCAACAAAATTTTGCAACAGTTGCGGTGGCACCGACTATTTTTGATGGTTGTTACAAATTTTGATTCCCTTGCTCAGTAAATGATTACATCTAATCGTTTGGGAATTTTTAAATACAAGTTAAATTTTATTTTGAAATGAAATATTTTTGAAATGTAACTATAATGAGCTAGATGCTTGTTGCTCTCTTAGTATATAAAAGGGATTCCAAGGCTCATTACAATGGTGAGAGTTTTGAGTCGACAATGGTATAGGTAGGATGCAAGTATAGAAAATGAATATAATGTAGAATGCCTTATGAATCTACTAGTTAATTGTCTTGGGTTTGGGTTTTGTATGTAATAAGCTTAAATAGTTTTACACGAATGACTAATATAAAAAAAAATCTACAAAATTAAAGTATGTACTCTCCTATGTATAGTTGTTGTAGATTATGAATGAAAATATCAAGTGTCTTTTCATTTATCACCAGTGGTTTAATTCAATGTATGACTCTATTCTATGTTTTAACTCAAAGAGTTAATTAAATACTTGAAGAGGGTTGTAGGTTTGTAAGAACTTGCACGGGATTTGGGTAAGAAGTAATTATTTAGATACTGTGATTTTTTGTGATGTAAGGCATTATGAAAATAGTCCATCTATTTTAGAATTAAACAATTTGTGTATTACTGAGTATTTCATATTTGAATCCATTTACCCAATTGATGATGCACTGGCCTATTTGTCATGAATTCATGTATTTTGATGAATTGGTAAAATGCCTAGCAATAGAATCAAACTAAGAACAATACTTATTCAAAATTTGATTAATGCTAAGTTGTAAGTCTCATACACACCTGTGTTCCTAGTGAATGGATAGTTATTTACCTAAAGACTAGCCAAATATATGTAGGTATCAATCATTTTCTTGTAATAAGAACCTATCTGTTGATAAGTGTTCTCCATTCAGGTAAATCAAAGTGAACAAAAAAGTGAAATACCCTCCTAGGTCCCACAAATCCTGAAGTACAGAAGTAAGGATATCAAGAATCATTTCTCGTTGTGCTAGCCACTAGCCTATTCCTTTCTTGAACATAAGGATTGGCATCCCTTAGAATTTTGAGGTTTAGCTTCTCAAAAAGAAACACCGGCATAAATGGTGACTCTACAGGGGAGAACTATGAGAAATTTATAAAAGGAAGAATCCCAGTTGTAGACTATAACATCACAGATTCAAGCATTTCGTGGATCTTAACATTTTGTTCAAATATTGAAATATTTTTGAACTTGGAAAGATTTTGGTTGCAGAAAAATCTAAAGAATTTATGAATGACTTCACTAGTGGAGATAAACTAGAATGAGATTTAATTTTGAAAGGAATTCATATTTATTTGAAGTTCAATCCTTTGTGGAGGAGGTGGTGACTCTGGCTTAAGAACTTGGTGAAGAACATGTCGAAGTTCCAGATCTGAAAATTTTGCGACCATAAAAGAGATCAATAGTTTCTACAAATTTCCAAGTATTCTCATAAACATATATTATGATTAAGCAAGCAGTTTATGAGAATTCTTCAAGAATAGAAATGTAACTAGTTCCCAAATAAGTGAAGAAGCACTACTAAAGGGAAATTCTAGTAGATTTTTGCATATTTCTAGAATGTAATGTGAAATTCATGAATTGAAATAGAGAAGCATGCTATGATTAAATCCTTAGCATATAGAAAGACAATTTGCATTGTAAAGGCTTCAGAGCTTAGTTGCAAAGGAAAATTTGAATCACTCTTTAATAAAATCTGGCGAGTCTTGCAAGGGCCGGGTAAATTACCTTATGAAATGGTATGCCTTGATATAAATATGAGTGCAATGGTAAATAATTGATATCCCTTGTCACATCAAGGAAATTTTAGTACTTGGAGATACAATGCTATAGAGTTTAGTAATATTCATGGTTATCCAAATGATATACCGCAAAAAATTAGAGAAAAGGTACCTAAGTATTATGGTGCGAAGGATGAATCAACAAGAAGACACCTACAAGAGTCTATTGAAATGATGGGTGATTATGAATTGAATTTTGACAGTTCTGAGCTCTCTACACAAACATTGAAATAATGAACATACTAACCCCAAATTCATATATCCCTTATGTTTTTGGTGTTTTTCACTTTGGGGGCAACCCCTCTCCCTTTGTTTTCTTTTATTTTTCTTCTTTACATGACACAGTCTCACATGGAAACATATCACTTGGCATAGGAATTTCCAAGCTAGCTCCCATGTCCTTTCTTTCTTTCTCTTTGCATTTCTCATTTTTCTACTTTAAAGTAATTGCTCACAAAATAGTGTGTAGCAATTCCTTTAAATTTGGGGCATACATTGACATTATTTATTCTTGCATTTTTCCTTAGTTCTTAGTGCAGCCTTATTATTTCATACGATGTGTTTGTCACTTTGTGGATGACATTGGGTGTAATGTCCTTCATGAAAGTGATGTATCTCAGCATATTAAATTCCTCTTAGTGGTGTGATGCAACACATTGCATCCCCTAAGTTGTGAATTTTCTCTTCTTTGATTGGTTCTCTCTTGGAGACATTATACACAATGTTTCCTAAGTCAAAGACCTTGTATGAATTAAGTAAGACTCCTTTGAACAATACTTTTACCTTTTCAATTTTATATTTTACATTTTTGCACTTTGCATATATGGCCACCTTGCATAACACAACTTGCATGCCTATGGTGCCATATTGTACTTGTTCATGAGTTCCAAGAATAGGAATCTTTGCTTGCCTCATGAACCTCAAAACCTTGTCTTTTGTGGCACCTTATCAAAGTTATCAGGAGGTATAACTTTGGTATGGTTAAGTGGGAATCCCAACTAGTGACATGACTTTCCCCATAGCCACCTACATGTGTGTGAGTGTATACCATCCATTAGTATGTTCCTCACCCTTTTGGCCTTCTCACCTGGAAAACAACCAAAAAAATTTGTAGCCTCAAAGTGAGTACACATATTTCCAGACAAACAACCTAGATCTGATCCACAACTAGCTAGACAAACAGTCGAAGCTTGATTTGACTCTCCCTTTCCTTTCATTCCTTCCCATGACTTTCTTGTGTGATTTTTTTGTTGATGCTTTGTTTTTCATGGGATCTTGATCATCCATCTTGATTATTGTACTCTCATCTTGTCAACATGAGTACATATGGATCCCTCTCAATATGCATGTCTTGGATACTTTAGTGTGAGTTTGAAGCAAGTTAATCCTCTCACTAAAGTGGGGGCTAAATGTGTTGCAAAAAAATGTATCCTTGACATTTTTCACTCATTTGGGCCTTTCCTATGGATTTTGGCTTGATTTTGCCTAAATTTAATGTTGTAATGTGGCCAACACATTCACATTAGCCCTTGAATGCTTACAAATCAATAAAATCCTAAAGATTTCTTGCAAAGGTGTTGTGAAGTGTTGTGATACATTTTCCCACTTTTCTAGAACATTTCCATCATAATTCAATTAAACAACCTCTTTTTACCCCTTACCAAGTCCTAATTCAAAGTGTTGTAACAAACTCTCACACTTTCCTAGGCTACTCATCAAAAAATTAACCCTTTCTTATGATAAAATGACCCCTTAATGCACTTATAGGTCCTACTTGAGTGTGTTTCAGAAGACAATCCTAATAAAAAACAATAATCACACTTTAATTCCCAACAACCATGCAAATTTTCTCAAGTCGACTAAGTCGCCATCTTGGGTGACTTATTCCCATGTGGCATAAAAACAAAAATTAACTCAAAATTCTGGCGGGATATTATCTCCTAAACCCTAAGGTCGGCTTGTGATGTGTTATTTTCGATAAATTAAGGCACAACATGTATAAATAAGGGTTTTTCTCCTAATTTTCATCCTCCTAACCCCCCATCCTCATATGCAATAAAGTAATCTATCTTCTCAAGCAAGCATCAAGCATTCAAACATTCTAATCACTTCAAGCATCATCCATTGGAGCTTATTACTTACATATCTTCAAAATTCTTCAGCAAGGGTTTGGTGTGTTGTTCACTTGCATGTTGTTCAATCATCTTTCTATTTTCATTTCATTTCATTATTTAGGGTTTAATTACCAAAATGGGGTTCAATTA
Source organism: Sequoiadendron giganteum (assembly GCA_007115665.2). Lineage (NCBI taxonomy): Eukaryota > Viridiplantae > Streptophyta > Pinopsida > Cupressales > Cupressaceae > Sequoiadendron > Sequoiadendron giganteum. The sequence continues at coordinate 151,112,234 of CM021106.1, read as the reverse complement.
AGGCAAACCCCTATTCTCTAACCCTAACCCCTTTTTCCCTCTTTGCATGTGTGTTTTGCAGACTTTGTATGCAGATTAGTCAGAGAGCGAGGTGCTAGAAGGTGTCATATTTCCATCCACATCATTCCAAGTCAACAAACCCTAAAAGGAGCTTGGAGACAACTTGTACGCCAACATCTTAAGATTCGGATCCAAATTTCTATCAAGAGCATAAGTATAGGTAGAGAGCTATAAATTTTGACTTCGAGATTCCTGAAAGCTACAAGTGGAATAAGTTGCCATCATTGGAAAATTTGTCCCACTAACAGGCCTGAAAAGTGATCTCTATAGATCTGGAAAACCATTTCCTTGAAATTAGTTATGGAAACGTTTCCTTGAAGCATGACTAAGTCACCCAACTTGGCATAAGTATCCTAGTGGCCCTTAATTGTAGATTCTAGGAGATTCCATAGATCCTCTTCATCAAAATTTAGTTTCTAGGTGCACCACTTTTTCCTCCTTAAGTTTTGTGATAGTTTAGATGCATTGTAGGTCATTATCAAGTTATTTTATATAGTTTTTCACATACTTTTACATATCACTAGTTTTCATTCATTAGATAGCTTCATTTCATTTAGTTTTAGCACTTAAACACATTTCACATTAGACCCCTAATATTAAATGAACCCTCAGATTTTGGAAGTGGAAAGGGTTCTCTCCTTCTAGGTGAAAACCCTAGAAGTGCAAGGGAACCCACATTTCCCATAAAATTTGTGGTTTAGTGGGCTAGCGCTTTTAATAGAAAATTTGGTCATTCACGATTCAAAGTTATCTGCACAGTTTGTGAACTCCTAGAAAGAATGAAGGGTTACCATGGATGGTATCTTCTTTGAAGTGAATAAGGATTTTATTGCTCAAGTGATGGGGTTGTTGTCCACTGAAAAGTACCCAAAGCACACTAAGGCACAAGACAACGAAATCCTAAATGATTTCTTTGTTGGTAATGAAAAACCTATTCACAACTAGTCAGGGTTTGAAATGGAAGCTCTCCTTCAGCCTTGGGATCAGGTCTTCCTCACCCTTATGAAGTACGTCACCTTGGAAGGTAGATATAAAACCTGCTATTTCTATCATTTTCCTCTTTTGAATCACCTCTGCCATAAAATTTTGCTAAGCTTCCCATTTTTCTTACTTACGGATTTGGAAAGCTCTGTTGAGAAATGTATTGAACTTAATGCCCAAAATATTGAGGATCCTCTTCCCCTGCCTCTCCACCAAGGCCTCATTTTGAGTCTCTATCATTTTCATCTCGCACTCTACCCACCCAAACCCATCTCTATTATCTACATAGAGGAAATTGAACCACCTACACAAACTAATATTTCTCCAGCCGAGTCTAAAGGTCCCAAAAGAAAAACCCCTCTGATTACTACTAAAAACCTAAGTCTAAACCACCCTCCAAGAATATTAAGGGGAATGTGGGGATTTATCAATTGAGTGCAGTGACTGGTCTCTATGAGCTAAAGTCATCCCCTTCCAAGATGGTCAACAAACCTACCACTAAGAAGAAAGAGAAGGATGAGGGGAAGGTTTTGATAGAGTTTTCGACCATAGACAATAGAGGAAATAATGTGGTGGGGAAGGATTCTAAGGGAGATACTATGATTGCTGCTATGGTGGAGACTAGGGTTGAGATGACCAACATCAGGAGATCTGGAAAACTAGCAAAAAATAACAAGAAAATGTAGATTAATGAGTTGGGTTCTGATGAGGAGTAGTCTAACAACAAAATTATTAGAGATGTGGAGGAGTTAGAGGATGTTGAGAATGAGTATTTTGAAGGGCCTCACACCCTTCCATAATTCAAAAAAGTGCATAATGAGAACTCAACTTCCCAATCTTCTGACCCTCTACATGTGGAGCGCACAAATATTGTGAAGACTATGGATAAAGGGGAGGATCTTTGTGTGTTGTAGGAGAGGATGGGAAAGATGGAGAAGAAGTTTAGAGGCTTGACCTAGTTCACTGTCAAGTTGGTCCAATGTGTTACTAGAACCCTCTCTATTGTGATGAAGGATGAGTTGGATATGAAGACTATTGAAGAAGGCCCTAAATGGGTCAGGGATGATGTTATCAATACCCTCTCTCAGAATTTGGAGAATGTACATTAGTCTATTGCTTATGTGTGGTGTTTCTATCAGTTGTTGGTATGTTGTGTCTTTGCTTTTTGGCTATGTTGTTTTAGTTTTTTGGACTTGATATTTTTTGGCCCTTCTGGCTCATTGTGTAAAGGGTACAACACCCTATAAATTTTGTTTATCATATAAAAATGAAATACCACCATAAAATTATTTGATTGATTGAAAAATTAATATTTTGAAATTTTATATTTATTTTTATTGGATAAAAACATTCTTTTTTTTCCTTTTCAGTTTAGAGCTATAAAGATTTAATATTGTATTTGAACTATAGGTTTTAATGTAAAGTTTGAATGAAACATACAAACAAATAGGATAATAATGTTTATTTATTTTGAGCTTCTACAAATATTATTTATATGTGTGGTGTTGTAAATTTGAGAAAATTTGTAGTTTTTCTTTTTTGAATGGAGAGCAGAAAGAATTATTCTCACTAAATCACTAATGGGAAGGAGAAATCATTTCTACATGCCCATCATTTTTTTCTCAATGAGATAGTTGATATTTCATTTTCAAACAATGCATACATTGCTTAAGATATACTTTCCTCCAATTATCTTGATTTCATTGTACTCGATTCCAATTTTTACCTTAGAATTAATAAAGCACATAAACTATAGGTGAAAGCTATTCAAGATTTTGTTACTTCCAAAATTATCTTTGCATTGTTAGAAGGTTCTAGTAATTTTTACTAGCTAGATGGTAAGTTCTAAGATTTAGATTCTATTTTTAGTATATAACTATGTCGGCCAAGATAAAATAATAAAAATATTAAACATGTCAGCCTATTCCAAAAGTTTCTTGTAAAGGATAAATTCCTCTATAAAAGAGGCATATGTAATTCATTTCAAGAAAGCAATAAAACTATCTATGTCGTAGAACATATTCGGTTTTGTTATTTTTGTCTCTACACTCCAATAAGTGGTAGAAGAGTAGGTCGAGAATTTGTGTTCATCAAAAGTATATTGTTGCTAAAGGATCGTGAAGGTTGAAAAAGAGGTAGATTTAAGAAGCTGCTATATTGTAAATTTGAAGGAATTTTTATATATATTGGTTGTTGTTTGAAAGTTTTTGAAGGAAGGAATTCACAAGAGACAAATAAAATCATCTAATTTTTTAAGGAGATCACTGTTCATTTTCAATAAAAGACATTACTAATACTTGAGAGAAGTATGCCATCATTATTTAGAGCTTCTAGTCTCCTTGGGGTTATTGCACACAGATAGGTAAAGGAAATTGTTGTTTCAAACAATAATAATAACTGGAAAATAAAATTTGGTTTCGACCAAATGAATTAATTTTTCAAGGATGCAATTGTAGCTTTACCCTGGACTGAAGATCTAAGATCTAAGTCTATTATTATAGATCATGGTGCAACCAAAGAAAATTGAGAAGCCAAAATTGTTTGAGAGCATTTATTGGAAACTAAAGGAGTGAAGATTAATTTTATTGAAGGTATGTCATTAGGAAATTACTTGCAGCCCCTAATTCCATTTTTTATTGGTCAGAATTATGAGAATTAGAAAATTAAAATAAAACATTTTTTTCATTCTCAAAATCTATAATGAAATAACTTGTAGAAGAGAAGAATATAATAGGGAATATGCTGCAAATAATTGATAATAATATGCCACTTCGAGGCGAAAACCTCCTAATCAACTTTGAGGGGGATACCTCCAATAGTCTTCACTAAGAACATAATGCTTAACATGATGATCAAATAAGACTCACAACCTCCTATATATACCTATTTATGCCTAGGATATCACCTAGATTGACTTAGATAACCTTATATAAGTCTAAGGCTGACCTAAACATATAAATAACAATATACTAATGATAATATGACTTAATTAGGAGTTAAGATAACCACAAGCCAACTATTTGTAACCCGATGCACACTAATATTAAGGGCATAGCATGCCTCCCCTCTTCAAAGAAGTATTGTCCTCAATGCTAATCAAGTGTGGATTATTTTTAATGAACAACTAATCCTCCCATGTGGCATCTTCAATTGGTAAATTATTCCATTGGATGAGATATTCAGTGAGAGTTCTATTCCTCACCATCTTTGTGCATGTTTGACGAATGCACTCTGGTTCCAAAATTATTCTTCCTTCTTCATTGATCTCTTGTAGTGTTGTTTGAGTTGGAATATTATGCCCAATTACCTTCTTCAAACAAGAGACATGAAAAATTGGATGTATCTTTGTTGTTGGTGGAAACTCTAGCTTTTAGGTAACACTACCAATCTTTTGAATGATTTGGTATGGCCCATAATATCTTGGTGACAATTCATTATTATTTTTTTGTTGCTTTAGTGAGATTTTCTTATAAGGTTGCAATCTCAAGAAGACCCCATCACCAACTTCAAAACTTCTCTCACTACGATGTTGGTCTACCTATTGTTTCATTCAATTTTGTGCCATGGCTAAACTCTCCTTGAGTCCTAAAATTACCTATTGTTGAAGAAGAAAGTGGTCCTCTACTGCCTGAAATCTCAGTGACACCTTTAATGATGATGTGATGGAAGGAGGATGATATCCATAAAGCACCAAAAATGGAGACATTTTTGATGAGCTATGAAAATAAGTGTTATACCACCATTCTGCAAGTGGTAGCCAATCCACCCATTGAGACTATTTCTCTAAAGTGAAACAACATAGTATCCTTCCAAACACTTATTAACAACCTCAATTTTCCCATCTGATTGAGGGTGGTATGAAGAGCTATGAGCCAATTGAGTACCGAAACATGAGAATAAATCTTTCCAAAAGTTTCTAGTGAAGATAGGATCATGATCACTGACAATAACCCTAGGTGTACCATGTAGCTTTTGAATATCTCCAAAAAAAAAATTGCCATTTTACTTGTTGTGAAAGGATGTGATAATCCAATGAAATGAGCATATTTAGTGAGGTGATCAACTACTACAATGATAACATTATGACCTTTGGATTTGGGAAGCCCTATGATGCAGTCCATGGATACCTCTTCCCAATGCTGGCTAGGAATAGATAAGGGTTGCAAGAGACCTAGTGTCTTAATCACCTCCCCTTTATTCCTTTGACAAACCAAACATTCAACCACAAATTGTTTAACATCACCTTTTAGCCCTTCCCAAAATTTTTTTTGCTTGAATCGATGATATGTCTTCAGAAATCCTGAATAATCACCAGCTGGAGACTCATGTAGTTTTGTGAGAATCATGTGTTTTTAAGAGTGGAATTATTACAAAGATACAAGTGCTATTTATACCAAAGAGTGTCTCCCTTCCAAAAAAACTTGTTTGAACTACTAGGATAACTTTTTAATTGTTGGATGAGATTACTTGTCGCAACATCATTTTTCCATTCTGCTTTGGCTTCTTCCACCCAATTTTCTTGTAATATTGAAAGAGAACATAATAAGGCTTCATCTTTCTCATCCTTCCTAGAAAGTACATCTGCCACAATATTCTCCTTCCCTTTATTATATACAATCTCAAAGTCATATCCTAACATCTTAGTGACCCATTTTTGTTGCTCTTCAGAAGATAATCTTTGTTCCAAAAAATATTTTAGGCTATCATGATCTATCTTAACCTTAAAGTGTCTACCCATTAGATAAGGCCTCCATTGTTTAACTGCATGAAGGATTGATAGCATTTCCTTCTCATAAATATGTTTTAGCTGATTCTTACCCTTTAATTGGTGACTCAAAAATGCAATTGGTCGACCTTCTTGTATGAGAAATTTTCCTATCCCATTTCTAGAAGCGTCACATTCCATAATGAATTCCTTGGTGAAGTCAGGAGTGGCAAGCACTAGAGTTGTACACATAACCTCCTTCAATCTCTCAAATGTTGCATTAGTGGACTCAATCCAATGAAAATAATCTTTATTCAATAGAGTTGTGAGGGGTGCTTCTATGCGACCATAATTCTTCACAAATATTTTGTAGTACCCTGTCAATCCCAAGAAACCCCTCAGTTTCTTAATGGTTTTTGGAATAGACCATTTCATGATAGCCTTAATTTTGGTAGGGTCCACCTTTACTCCTTCATGTGAAACTATGTGTCCCAAATACTCCACCTCCTTAAGACCAAAAGAACACTTGGATGGCTTAGCATAGAGTTTATTATCTTCAATTGTTTATAACAATTCATCTACATGTTGCAAATGTTCTTCCCAAGTCTTGCTATAAATCAATATATCATCAAAGAATACTAATACAAACTTTCTCAAGAACTTCTTAAAAATGGAATTCAAACTTTGGAATGTAGATGGTGCATCGGTAAGACCAAATGGAATCACCAAAAATTCATAATGACCCTCATGATTTTGAAACATTGTCTTAGAAATATCTTCCTCCTTAATCTAAATTTGGTGATAGCCAGATCTAAGGTCTAACTTGGTAAAATGCATAGCTCCATTCAATTCCTCTAGAAAATCATCAATAATTGGAATAGGGAACTTATATTTAATGGTGTAGATGTTGAGAACTCTATAATCTAGACACATGCACCAAGTTTCATCCTTCTCATGTACCATGACCACCGGAGAGGAGTTAGCACTTTGGCTATGCCTGGTAATTCCTGCCTCTAGCATCTCCTTAAAAAAAATTTCTATCTCACTTTTTTGTATGTGTGGGTACCTGTAAGGTCTGATGTTCGATGGTTGGCTCCCTATAAATAGTCGTATGGCATGATAATGATCCCTCTTAAGAGGAATTCCTTTAGGAATATCTCCAAGAACAATTGAGTAACAATCAATTAGTGCTTGTAAATCTGGATGAGTAGAAGCATTAGATTGAGAGAATTTTAATGAACATAGATGGGCCACAAATCCATCCATTCCTTTATTAAATTGTAACTTTTTCATTTGATGAGAGCTAACCATTTGTGGTGACTTTTCCTTCAACCCCCTTAGCTCTACTACCTTTACTTATGATTTAAATCTCATGAATAATTCTTGGAAGTTCATCTCGATTGTTCCCAATGTAGTAAGCCATTGTACTCCCAAAACAATATTTGTTGCACCCATGTATATCACATACATTGGGGTATCAAGTCAATAATATCCCAAGGATAATTTAGTGCTATGAAACTTCCCCGAACAACTAACTATACCACCATTTGCAATCAAAACCTAAAACTCTGGAGCTGGATATATAAAACAATTTAAACGGGTAGCCAACTTTTTGTTGATGAAATTATGAGTACTACCTAAGTCAATCAACACTGTTACTTTTTGATTCTTTAAGAACCTTGGTGGAGTTTTTAAATTCTCCCCCTTTTTAGTGTGGTGCATTTTTAGCTTATTCTTGGCTCTAATTGGTTGGGTTTTGGGTTTTACAAATGAGCCCGGGTCATGGGTTTTCTTTTTGAACATTGACTTATCATTAATGGTGGTTGTTCGTTTAAGTGTGGTTTTAACCCCTTTGGGTCATGACTTTACAAGACCCTTTGTACCTATTCTCTCAGTCTTCTGCATTCTGACTATTTTCTATTTTCCTTAGTTTCGGGTTGATAAATGCTTTAGATTAATTTCTAAAAAATATTCTGGCCTCAAGGGTCCTTTCCCCATCCACCTAGTTAGTCCCCCTTTTATAAATTACCTTTTCGCATGTGCAAATTATGTAGCTGTCGGATGGAGTGATCCACATCTATGTCGTTCATCGCAGACCTCGCAAGGTCTCTTGCTGACGTTATTAAAGTTGTGCGAGGCATGCGAGATGCTGCTACCTGTCACGTATGATTGTGGGGGCCTCCTTTTGTTCACTAACCGATGATGGATGTTGATGCTGACAGTTGTTTCTTTACCAAAGCATCGTGGTGTTTCCTTATTGACCTCGCGCAATTAAAAATTTAGTTTTAATAATGTTACGAGGTGTGTGAACTATTGATGCATGGACGCCAATGTTGTATGATGGATGAGCGGAGTGGGGCCCTTTCCATGCTGAGGTGGTGTCCAGTAGGTGTTTTCTTGTAGGCCTAAAAACTGGTGAGGCGGACGTGGCATTTTCAAACCATTTTGACCCGATTTGGGCCATTCTTCTAGCCTACATTGTTTATAATCAATGACTGCAATTTGAAATAGGTTGGTATTGTACTATAGCAATTTTATCTCATGTGAGTAAATAGTAATGGTTGAGTTCAACTCTGTTCCCATAATTACATGCTAAAATATCAACAAATTTCTATTTCTGTGTTGTATCTCTACGCTAAAGAAGAGTTGCTTGGTGTTGAGCGAAGCAAGCCGTTGTTGTGATTTTCCAGTCTCACTGCCTTTGACATTATGCAAGTGAAACCATAAGTAGCATGTACGCCATTAATTTTGATTTCAGAAGGTTTTATGGTTTCTTGAAGAACAATTAGCAATTATTTCCTATTCTATTCCTGAAGAATTGTTCGAATAGATTTGCTTTAAAGTATCTTAAAGCTTGTCTAGATAGCTGTTGTGGATTTTAGAATCATGAAGTATTTTTTGTTTAAGGCTATAGGGAGAAAATTATAATTTCTTAGCATTTGAAAATAACAAAAACCCTAGCTTGAGCTATCATCTATCTGGTATAAATGGCACCCAAGGCCTTAAGTTATGGTTTTGAAACCACTACCAGGTCCTTGCCCTAGGATATTATTGATTTATTAAAGTCCTCTACTAGCAAGAAGCAGGAGGGAAAGATTTTATTCTATAGGCCCTTAATCTTGGAAGGGTTAACAGACAAGTAGTGTACAATTCAGGATGTTGAGTTACCATATACCAGATGGCAATTTTTCTCAAATTGGTTTGCGAACAGGAATTTGTGTGTTCCTTTATGTAACCCGTGGAGGTTGCAGTTGGGTAAGTTGGTGGTTCCTAATGCCAACTTGGATGTAGATCTATTCAAGGATGTTGTTGTGAGATACGACCTTGTAACCCAAGTTGTCAAAACTCACTCTAGCATAGAAATGATTAAGATAACCAAGGAGGAAATCACAGAGATATTTGGTTTGCACGAATGGAGTCGAGATATGGTTCCTCTCAACCTTGAGGTTTTTAGAGAAGAATATAGAAATACCAAGGGTTTGTTCAGAACATCCCTTTTGATACCTCATTTGGCTACATTGGGAAGAGGAAATAATAAGAAGTAGGTAGTGATTGGTAGGAATGAGCCAAAACCTTTTCCTGTGGACTATTTCTCTAGCTATTTTAAGAAGATCGTTTGTGCCTTATGCCAAGTTATGGGAGTTAGTTTAAAGACAACTCTGCCCACCGATATTATGTATATGGTTGTAAACCTTCAACATCCAAGTTTCAACGTGGCATATGATTTTTCCACTTACCTAATAGAGAAAATGCACTCAGTTCTAGTGACCCTAAAGGAGGGAAAGAATTAGGTTGGTTTCAGGTGGATTTCCCTATTAATCCACATGTTTCTATATAGGGGTTAGGTTGTGTTTGAACAAGATATGGAAATAAAGAAGAAGGAGGGTAGTATTGAAATGCCTACCCAATATTGAACTAGGATCCTTCATATGCATGATCACAATTTTGATTATATAAAATTCCATAATGTCTTTGGATCCAAGTTAAAGAAGGCTCTGGTTCATGATCCCCCTAGGATTCCAAAGGAGATTCATGATTTATTTATGCCGATGGAGAGAAGACCTGAATTGAATTTAATGCACAACTAGGGAGACATTATCCCCTATCATAACACAATAATTTTTAGAGTATTTGGCACCAATGTCAACCCAAATGTTCTGCCAAGGGAGGTGCCCCTTAGAATTGGATTTCTAGAAATCATGAGGCAATTGGGAGGTGCTCAAGAATTCCATTTGCTAGTTGAATAGAAGAAAGGATCTTTCTTCCCTGAGTATACTATGTTTAACAATTTTGTTATGACAAAGGGAGGATGGAAGGAGTTACACACATTTATTAGACCTTATAGGCTAAGAGTATACGCCCTAGGAATCATGATCCTGAAGGGTTTTATCTCTCAAATGAAGGCCAAGCATCAGATTGAAACCTTTGCCAATAATTTCTATTTTCCTAAGGACATCATCAGGAATATTTTTGATCGGGATTTACAAGAAGAGAGAAAGGCAATGTACATTGCCTTCACTAAAATGGTGAAAAGTAAGCACGAAAGGATACCTGGTTTCAATCCCATACCTAATGCCAAAGATGAGCTAAGAAGGACGATGCATGCCATTGACAATTTTGAGAGTTTGGTGGGGATTCTGAAATATGAATAGGTTGTGGAAGAAAGGGGAAAATCACAAACTATTGAGGATTACCCTGAAGTAAGATTGGAGGAGAGGCCTACTTATCAGCCCCAAAAGAAGATAAAGGTTTTTTCTAGGAGAAGGGGAAGTAGAGCTAGAGAAGTTGCTAAAAAAGTTGCACCATCTTCTTTAGGGTAGTCATTGCCAAATATTGTTGATTTGGATTCCCCTTTGAGGTCTTCAGAGCATGCTTGCCCATCATCACCAAATCGGAAGAAAGTTGAAAGAACAAAGGTGGTTGATTGTGATGGTGATGAGGATGAGGATATTATTGTGACTCCAGATGAAATGCATCAGGGGATTCCATCAGACCCAGTTGACACTGCATCAATTTGAGGGGCAGTTGCTTTGAGGTTAGGAAAAATGAAATTAAGGGAATAACAAGTAATGATGATCTGAGGATGGAAGCTTGTAAAGAGTTCATGATGGATGACTCTTTTATTCAGACCAATGATTTTAAATATTTTTAATGGAGGGAACATCTCTCACTATAGTCTGAGAGGGTGGCACATGAGAGAAATTTGCACCTGGAGCTCCCAAAGCAGGTAATCCAGTCTAAAGTTAGGCTGTAGATGAGGGAAAAGTTTAAAGAAATGACACCAGAGTAGGGTAGAGCATTGGTACAAAAGAGTGGAGTATTGTTACTTCCTGAATGGGATATCACTGATGTTGTGGTGTTTGATACAATAAGAAGGGCCAATAGGCCACTTCTTGCAACTGATGAAGAAGCTACATTAACACTCAAAGGATCAGCCTTTAGTGAGGAGTGGGATGCTTTGGCAATCTGGTCTCTGTCCACTGGGTCTAAGAAACTAATTTTTGCATAACCATCTAATTTCAGTGGTCACTTGGTTGTGAGGAGAGTTTCTGACACCCTAGCATTGGAAGTTGTTGATATCATAGTAAATGTTGCCAAATTCACTAGCGCAACTGTTGAAGATTTGACCAATGACTGAGATACTCTGAGAGGCCAATACAATGACATTATTATTGAATATAATAAGATTCAACAAAGGGTAGTAGAGTTAGAAGTTGAATTGGCCTTATTGAAGCAGCAAATGGATACCATGAGGTCTCAAGGGCAGGCTAGTTCTAGCCGCACTATCTCCGATCCACTGGTAGAGCAGTCTCAACCTTCTTCACAAGGACAGTCTTTGGCTATTGTTTCATATAATATGGGGCAAGTTCCTATTTCAATTGAGAGGGCTAATAGCCCAGAAAGAGGATTCTCTAGGGAGAAATTGATTCATCAAGTTGAGGATTATAAGGAGATGGTACAACAAATCTAGGATGCAGTAGGGAGGAGAAATTCAGTGATTGTGGACATTGTTTTGAAACATTTAAACATGAGGGTCCAGGGTAAACTAAATAATGTTCATGAAAATTATGCCCTAATGTTGCAAGCACTGAAAATGTTTCTAAGGGATAGAGAATTGCCCATCCCATTGCTGAATAGATGGAGCCCTAGAATTGAGAAGTTGAAATTCATGGAAGTAGGGGCAAATTAGCATGGGGATAAATATCCTACAGTTATAGAAACTTATCAATTTGTTAAGGGAGTTGTTGACTAGAAGTTTCAAGGATTTTCTGCCCCTATGGAGTCCAATATTATGTTGTTAAAGGACATATATGATGGAAATGACTTAACCTCATTGCCACATATTTTGCATAGTCAAGACAAAGTCAAGCCCCTGCAGGTTTGGAAGGATAAGATGAATAATATAATGACTACTCAGACACATGAGATATGCAAAAATGCTGACATTGGCATGCTAGACAATACACTGGAAAAGTTGTCTTTTGTCATTAGTTTCTTAGAAAACTTTGATAAAAAGGCCACGTCAATAATGGTGAAGTTTGTAGCTTATCGAGATAATTTTGATCAGGTTGTGGCTATTAAGTGGCCCTCTAGGAAGATTTTGAATTATGGAAAAAGGTGTTCATCGATGAATTTGAATTATGAATCTTATAGTTGAGAATTGCAACTTGGTCATGTATAATACAGGTCTAGCCTCAGAAGTTATATTTGAAAAAATTCATTCTCCTTTCGACTTCAAGTACAAGGTGTTGTAGTGGAATAAGTACTATAACAGTTAAAGATGCCTTTGGTGTAGAGTGATTGGCCTTTGGAGTGATATTCTCTTTCCTCCATATCAACTAATTATTATTCTTGCCTTTTTCTTTTCCTCTTCAAAAAATGAATGATGGAAATGTAACCGATTTGGGGTTAGCGGTCCAATAAAAGATGGACATGTGTACTCTCCGGCATGAAGATTGTTTGCTCCCTTGTTTTATAAGAGGGAATTCTGGGCCATGAGAGAGGTCTTCTGAAATATCCGAAATATGAGAAATATGAGTCTAGTGATACAGAGAGAGTACGAATGTAAGTCCAGGTTTTAAGGTTTTGAGTTAGATATGAGAACTTAGTTAATCATGGGGTTCTTGATCATGTTTGTCTCAAGCTCGTGAATTTTTTGAGTTTATTTTCTCTCCTATTGTGATACTTTGCATGGATTATTAATGAAATATTGATCCAAGATTATTTTCATTGATCTTCATTTGTTCTTTATTGTGAATTAAATTTAACTATAGCTCCGGTTCAAAGGATCAGTTAAATGCTTCGGTTAACTAGTAAGTTTATGCAAGCTAACAATAAGATTCATAAAGAAGTAATAAACTCAGGAATAGATATATGGATTGTAATGTGATTCATATAGATCATAAGTGCTTAAGATGAAATTTTCCCTATAGTTCAGTTTTCTCTTTTGACTTCATGCTTTAGGATATGGCACTAGAACTTTGATCACGTTTTATCCTCTCATGTTTTGTGTTATGGCTTCAGGAAATTTTAATCAAACGTTTCATATTAGCCTACTTTAGTTGTGTTCATGATTCTTTGTTAATTATATCCGAGCCTTTCCAAGGAACAACCAATTTCTTGAAGGATTTCATCCTTTTACCATGAATGGGAATCTATCTGTTGTTTATGTATGTGCAAATGAATTGTTTAAAATTGTATGTTAAGAGCACATTTTAGGGAACACCCTCTTGGATCTTACAGAGTCCAAAGTGTAGGAGAATTAGCACTACCACTCTTTCTCATCAAGTTGGCCAAGTGCTTCCAAGACTTTTACCATTGAACGTGGAAAGTTCATGGAAGCTCTCAGAAGTTCGCTTGGGTTGTCATAAAAAACGCCCATAGAATGGTGACTCTGCTGGGGAACTATCAAATGAAAAGTCTCTAAGTACAGATTTGGTATAGTCAAATTCATTTGTTATAATATAATCATTTTAATTTGTGACTATATTTTTCATGTTTAGCACATGTGTCTAGTTTTCCTATGTTCTTTTTTAGTGTGTCGGGTGATGTTTAAAATCTTGTCCAAAGTCACGAGTGCAAAAGAAAAGTGCAATCACTTCATAATTCCCGACATTTGGGTGGCGACTCTGATATCTCAAACACAAATATTCATACAAAGTACAAGAAGCAATGTGAAAAGGAAATTAATCATGCACCAAAGACCATGAAGAACACTAGACGCTATGCAAAAAACAATCTGGAGCCAATGCTAGAGCTCGAACCAGGACAGGACAAGAAATGGGTAAGAGAAAATGATACCCCAAGTAAGTCCGTTTCATCTCCTGTTGTTTCTTCTCCTACTTTAAATGTCGAGATGCATAGTGCTTTTATCAGTGGAGATTCCTCGGAAGTTATTATGTCTAAAATGGATCATGGTAGCTTCCCTTTTGAAATGACTTGAGAAATTGAAATTGATATATCTAAAGAGGAGGAGCGATGGGGTTTTTGGGAACAAGATAAAAATTTCCCAGAAGCCACAACACCTAGTACCATGTCTATTTTTACTGGAGAAAAAATCAAACCATGAGGGACCTCTTTGAATGAGGAAGTGCCTTTTCTTCAAGAGGAAAATCAGGCAAAACAACTTATTATACTCCTGCTCCAAGTGAGGTAGGAGATATCCTGGAAAATGAAACGGATATAGTCAGGGATATGAAAATCTTAATTGAAGAAGAAAGGAGGTTGCAAGAGGCAAAATATAATAGGGACAAAATAAGGAAATAAAATTTAGAGATATTTTGGGCTAAGCAGATCGAAAGAAATGCTCAGAAGAAGAAAGTCGAAAATATGAGGGAAGAAGCAGCTAAGAGAAAATCCTTTGAGGAAAGGGTGGCTAAGGCAACTATCAAAAAGGCAAGTGAAGTTCCTAAAGAAACAATATCAATGGGAACCTTTTCTACTTCCACATATACCCCACCTATATCATCTACCAAAAATTTGGATCCATTTGCTAGATCCAAGAAGACAACCTTTCTAGACCATGGGAAATCCCATGTTGATCAATCTAAGAAAAGTTCCCAAAGTTTTTTCAACTATAAAATCCTTGTTAATACTAGTGATGAAGCAAATAATATGGTTGAAAAAGGGGTTGAAGTTGACCTCAGGTCATTAGATTTCCCCCAAAATCCTGAGCTCTTAAGATTGCAACTAATAAATGATTAGTTATAGGCTAATCTGAGAAAGGTAGAAATAGAAGCTGTTAATGCTGAAATGGAAAGAAAGATAGCCTTCCTAAAGATTTTTTTACCTACCCCCCAAGCCTCAGGTTCGGGGGATAGCGAGAATGAGTCACTGGACAAGAATTCTGAAAATAAAATCCCTAAAGGGGGGGTGGTGGTAACCAAGGTGGTGAAGGTGGAGGTAGTCATAAAATTGTTAGCTCCTACTTAGATAATGAAGAGGGAAGCATTGAAAAGGCTAGAAAACAAGGTAGTGGTGAAAAGGATAAAGGGGGGGATGATAAGAGAGATATTGAGAAACAAAGCACCTCTAGAAATGGATGTGGAGGAGGGGCACCCCAAATTGATAGATACAAACAATTTTGTTTTGGTAATATTAGGGGGTACCCTAATCTAGTCCCAGATAATGCACAAAAAAATCTCCCAAAATTCACTGGTAATAATGTTTTTAGTGGGGAATACCATTTGAAAGATTTTCAAGGCTTTGTTTAAGAATTTGAGCTTTGGGATGATGATGTAGCAATGAAATATTTTATGCATTCATTAGTTGAAGATGCTAGGGATTGGTATAGAGGAGTACGTGATGCTAGTATTGATTCTAGAGATGCTTTTTGTAGAGTATTCAGGGAACAATATGGGGATCACACTAACTTGAGATTTAAATTAAATGATTTCAATAACATTACCAAGGGGCATAATGAACTAGTTACCGAGTTTAATGCTCACTTCCAAAAGGCTATGACAAGAGTTCCTGCATATTTAAGGCCCAATGAAAGTGCATGTTTAGTCATGTATTGTAATGCTTATGATGCTAAAATGTGCTACTTATTGAGAGATAAGGACCCTCAAAATTTGACGTAGGCATATAAGATGGCGATTAATATTGAAAATAATAGAATGGATTTTGGTAAAGTGGGAAGAAGAGAAGATCCTAAAGCTTTTAAAGGCACAAGGAATCAAACCGAAAAGGTTGGTAAACCCACTGCAACTAATGATAAGAGAGATCAAGTCATTAACCTGTTGCAAAAACAAGCAAAAAATGACAAGCCTCATTTTCAAAGAAATGAAAGGCCCCCTAGGCTATAGGACTATCCCTACAATACTAACTGGAATAATGGGAAACCCCTACAAGGAAATCAGAGAAACAATCAAGTTCCACTTGACCCTCTATAGAAGCATTCTCTGAATGCTACAAAAAAACTACCATGGTGTGAGGCATGTGGAATGCCACATTCTCCACAATAGTGTGCAGTAGCACAATCAATGGTGGAATCTCAGGATGAATAGGGAGATTCCTAGTCTCCCCAAAACCAAGATACGATGGCTAATGTATTACTGGGACTAGCTGATCTAGCCTATGATGACTACTCCTCAGAGGATGAGGCTTGTGGCAGGGATGTTGATACTTAGAGACAACAAAATGTACACCATCATCAAGTGTTTCCAAATGAAGGAGACAATGACGACTATTTTGTGAATGAATTAGAGGTGGATGATACTATTTTGAGAATACCTTCCTATGAAGAAATTGAAAAATAAATTGTTTCTCTAGTTTCTAGGGCAAGGAATAACATACAATTGAGAAATAGGACTATTCCAGGTGATTCAGGTAAGCCTTGCAGTCCGTTCATAAAGAAAAAAGATGCAACTAAACCAAATGGCATTTTGGAGGCCAAGAATGTAGATTCAAAGCCTAAGGAAATAAGGGAACCCAGGATATGGGAAAAAAAGGTAGATAAGGCCAAGACAAAGAATTAAGTTGTATTCCAAAATAACAAAGACAGTAACCAACATGCTCCTAGTGGAGAAACTTCTAAGGGAAAATAAAAGGTAATTTCTGAAAACACAAACTTTCCTGAATTACCAAAGTGCACTTCAATAGATATGTTCCAAGTAATTTCTCAAGTTAGGGTTACTATTCCTTTCTTATAAATGATGTGAATAGACGAGCATAAGGAAAAGATTGTTGCACTTATCAATATTATTCCTACAAGTAGAAAAGGTGAAGTGGTTTCTGATCAGATAGATTCAAAAAAGGATAAAGAAAATAAAAAGGTTGTGGAAGAAATTACCACAAAGAGCCCTCAAATATACTTGGGAACTACTATTACAGCTAACCCCAATCATGTCAATCCATTTTTCTTAAGCCTAATAATTGATGGAAAAATGTTGAGAAATTGAATGATCGACTCAGGAGCATCTAACAATGTGATGCCAGTAAAGATAATGCATGCAATTGGACTAAAATTAGACAGTACATATTGTAAATGCTATGCAATGGATTCTCAGGAAGTGCCTGTTATAGGTATTATAAATGATGTTCCATATAAATTGACAACATTTCCTGAGAAAGAGCTACACATGAGTGTTACAGCGGTGGATATCCCACCTACTTATGGCATGTTGTTGTCTCAGGCTTGAAATGCTTCAATGGGTGGAAACATACAATGTGATTTGTCTTTCACTACATTTTCTATTGAAAAAATATGTTAAGGTAGATAGGGAGAAGAGAGCCCCTCACATGATTGAAAATGTGGAGGAATCACGAGAACCTATCAGAATCAACTTTGTGGAAATTGATTTAGAAAACTTTCGTGTTGAGGAAGATAAAACAAAAGAAGATATCCAGTCAACACCCATTGATAAAGAAGTATTAAAAATATCATCAGAAAGGGACTTATGGATAATGCATCTTGATGGAGCTTGTTCCAGAGAGGTCTTAGAAGAAGGAATTTTATTCACTTCCCCACAAGGTAAAACATTCAAATATTCTTTCCCGTTGCAATTTGCTTGTACTAACAATGTTCCTGAGTATGAGGCTCTCATACTCGGTCTGAAGATAGCTTCAAAGAATGGTATTAAAGTGTTAAAAGTTTTGGGAGACTCTGAGTTAGTTGTATCCTAGATTAGATCCCATTTTGTAGCTAAAGATAAAAGACTTAGGCAATACATAAATGCTGTGTGGGATACCATTGAAGGATTTAGTGCTTTTGGTATCGAATGGATTGAAAGAGGACAAAATTCTAATGTTGACTTGTTAGTAAATATTGCTATTAAACTTGGCGATGTCACTTTTGGTGGCATCTCATAAATAGAAGTAAAAACTAGGCCTACAGTACTTGATAATATATACAACTGGCAAGTGTTTGATGATGACACAAATTTTTTGAAATTCTTGCATTGTGTGGATCAATATGAGAGCCAGGAAATTGATTTTGGCTCATTTGTAACTAAAACTGATGGGAAGGAAAGCCTGTTTGGAAATGAAGTCATTCATCTCAAAAAAAATACCAACCCTAGGGGTTTGGTTGCACCTAAAAGGGTATTTGATGGTCCTAATATGTCAAAAGCTAAGAAAGCACTATCTCATAAGGATGATCTAGAAGAAATAAACTTAGGAACATTAAGTGCTCCTAAGAATTTTTATGTTGGAAAGAAACTGAAGCCACATGTTAGAAGCATGTTGATTACCTTACTTAGGAAATATAGACATGTTTTCACTTGGTCATATGAAGACCTTAAAGCATATAGGGAGGAACTATTCCAACATGAAATCCCATTGAAACCTGATATGAAGCCTTTCAGGAAAAAACAAAGACCAATTAACCCCAACCTACAACCTAAATGGCAAGAGGAGCTTGCCAAACTAAGGGAGGCAAGAATTATCAAACCAATTAGGCACTCATATTGGGTTTCTAACTTGGTACCTGTTAGAAAAAAGAATGGGGACATTAGGTTGTGTGTCGACTTTAGGAATTTGAATGTTGCTTCTTTAAAGGATAATTACCCACTGCCTAATATGGAGGCTATGTTACACAAGGTCATAGGATGTGAACTGCTATCAATGATGGATGGATTTTCCAGTTATAACAAAGTAATGATCAAGGAGTCTGAGCAATTCAAGACTTCTTTCACCACACCACGAGGGACATATGTCTATGTAAGAATTTCATTTGGATTAATAAATGTTGGAGCAACGTTTCAAAGGGTAATGGATCTAGCCTTTGTAGATTTTGTTGATCTCTTCCTTGCAATCTACTAGGATGACCTTACTGCCCATAGCAAGAGTGAAGAGGACCATTGTGCCCATTTAGAAAAAAAAATTGTTAGAGCTTTGGAATGGAATATCTTAGAATCCTAGTAAATGTGCATCCAGGGTAAAAGAAGGAAAACTACTGGGGCATATTGTTTCAAAAGATGGGGTTCGGATTGACCCTAAAAGAGTGGCTACTATTGACCAAATTACACAACCAAGAAATGTAAAGGGCATCCAATCTTTCTTTGGGCAGATAAATTTTCTAAGAAGGTTTGTCACAAATTTTGCTGAAACTGTCTGCCTAATATCTAAGATGCTGAAAAAAGGAGAAAAAATAGTGTGGACAGGGGAACCATCCAAAGCCTTCTAGGCTATCAAAGATGTAATTAAGCAGACCCCTATCCTAAAATCGCTTGATTATTCAAAACTGTTCCAGTTGTTTACTTTTGCCTCTTTTCACACTATAGCTGGTGTGTTGTTGCATAAAAAATAATGATGGCTTTGAGCAGCCAATTGCATTCTTCAATAAATAATTGAAGGCTGTAGAATTAAAATATGATATATCTGAAAAGAAGGCATATGCTCTGGTAAAGGCAGTTAAAAATTTCAAGCCTTACCTAATGGGAGCAATCGTTGTGGCATATGTACCAATGACAATAGTTAAAGATATTTTCACCCAGGAAGAGACTATAGGAAGGAGGCGTAGGTGGATAAATAGAATCCAGGAGTTTAATATTGACATACAAATCACCAAGCTTGTAAGGGGTCAGGGTTTAACCAAATTAATGGCTAAAGAAAATATGGAGGTAAATCAAATAAACCAGATAGAGCAAAAGAACATTGTGCCTATCTATGATATGCAAACTTGTGGTTGGTATAGGAGGATTGTTGAGTATTTACAAACGATGCAATGCCCTGAAGGTATGCCCCTTACTAAGAAAAGAACTCGTAAACTACGAGCAATTAGATATGTTATTATTGATGGTCAACTCTAGTGGAGGAACCCTAAAGGTATTATACTCAGATGTGTGGATGGAGACCAAGCTGAGGATCTACTGATAGAAATTCATAAAGGAGCTTATGGAGGCCACTACATGGCTAAGACAACAACTCATAAGATTCTAAGAGCAAGATACCGATGGCCTACTATGTTCAAGGATACCCCAAGATATGTTAAAAAATTTGATGCATGTTAGAGGTTTGTTGGTAAGTTAATTTTTTTTGGCAATTTGTCGTTAAGACCTGTGTCTGTTTCAATTCCTTTTCAACAATGGGGTATTGAATTTATAGGGGAGATATCTGAAAAATCCAATGGAGGACATGAGTGGATACTAGTAGAAAATGATTACTTTACTAAATGGATTGAAGCCATCCCAGCCAGAAGGGCCACAATTAAAGTTGTAATTGATTTTTTGACTGATAATATTTTAAGCCTATTCAGGGTACCTGAAAGAATTGTCTCAGACAATGCAATGTGTTTCAGGTCGAAAGAATTTGTTAATTTTTGTAATCAATATGGTATAATTGTTTCATATTATTCTCCTTATCACCGCCAAGGAAATGGACAGACATAGTTTTGTAATAAGAGACTGATGAAGATTATTAAGCATATGATCGAGAAGAACAAAAGGGCTTGGGATTCAAAGTTAAAACTAGCACTATGGGCTGACAGGACAACCATCAAGAAGGCAATTGGTCATTCACCTTTTAACTTAGTCTATGGGATGGAGGCACGTACCCCCCAAATAACCCGTTGAAGATGTACGAGTTTTTCCAAGAGTATGATGATGATGTGTGTGATGAGATGCAACACAGAATGGAAGAATTGAACCAATTGGATGAAACTAGAAGAGAAGCTCATAAGAGAAATGAAAGGCTGCAACTTCAGGTAAAGTACATTTATGACGAAAAGGTAGTTGAAAGAAAAATTGATGTTGGAACAATGGTGTTGCTCTGGAATGCTAGATTAGAAGATAAGGGCAAGCATGGAAAGTTTGACCCCCTTTGGCTAGGCCCATATATTGTTATGGATACACATGGAGAAGATTCATATTTCTTATAGTCACTTATAGGTGAAGTTCTTGAACTGCCAGTACATGAACAGTTCTTGAAATACTATTTCTCTTGAAATAACTCTTTTTCCATGTACGTTGTACAGTCCTGTAAATAGTGTATATAGGTTTGTTGTTTTTCTTTTTCTTTTTGTCTGCTTGTCCTATTTGGACAATCCCTAGTTTTGATTCTCTCTGTATCTGGTATGCGTAACCATAGATTCTAAAATATTTCTATGCCCACAAGGGGCATACATCCCCAGTCAGAGCCACTGGTGGAGTTTTAAAATTCTCCCCCATTTTAGTGTGGTGCATTTTTATTTTATTCTTGGCTATAATTGGTTGGGTTTTGGGTTTTACAAATGGGCCTAGGTCATGGGTTTTATTTTTGAACGTTGACTTATCATTAATGGTGGTTGGTCATTTAAGTGTGGTTTTAAACCCTTTCGGTCGCGACTTTACCGACCCCTCTTTACCTGTCCTCTCGGTCTTCTGCATTCTGACTATTTTCTAGTTTGCTTAGTGTCGATTTGATAAATGTTTTAGATTAATTTCTAAAAAATATTTTGGCCTCAAGGGTCCTTTCCTCATCCACCTAGTCAGTCCCCTTTTATAAATAACCTTTTCACATGTGCAGATTACATACCTGTTAGATGGAGTGATCCACATCTGTGTTGTTCATCGCAGACCTCACAAGGTCTCCTGTTGACGTTATTAAAGTTGTGCAAGGCATGTGAGATGCTGCCACCTATCGCGTATGATTGTGGGGACTATCTTTTGTTCCTTGACCGATGATTTATGCTGATGTTGACAACTATTTCTTTACCAATGCATTGTGGTCGTTCCTCACTGACCTCACACAATTTAAAGTCAGTTTTAATAATGATGCGAGGTGTCCGAACTATTGACACATGGATGCCGATGTTATACAATGGATGAGTTGGGTGGGACCCGTTCCATGCTGAGGTGATGTCTGGTAGGTGTTTTCCTATCCGCCTAAAAATTGGTGAGGCATACGTGGCATTTTCATACCATTTTGACCCAATCTAGGTCATTCTTCTGGCCTACATTATTTATGATCAATGACTGGCATTTGAAATAGGTTGGTATTGTACTATAGCTATTTTATCTTGTACGAGTGATTAGTAATGCTCGAGTTAGACTTTGTTCCCATAATTAAATTCTAAAAGATCAGTGAATTGCTATTTTCGTGTTGTATCTCTACACTGCAGAAGAATTGCCTCGTGTCGAGCGAAGCAAGCCGTTGGGATTTTCTAGTCTCACCGTCTTTGATGTTCTGCAAGTGAAACTGTAAGTAGCACGTACGCCATTACTTGTGATTTCAAAAGGTTTTAGGTTTGCTTGAAAAACAATTACCAATTGTTTCTTGTTCCGTTCTTGAAGAATTGTTTGAATAGATTTGCTTTAAAGTATCTTAAAGCTTGTCTAGATAATTGATGTGGATTCTTGACTCATGAAGTATTTTTTGTTTAAGGCTATAGGAAGAAAATTATAATTGCTTAGCATTTGAAAATAACTAAAACCCTAGCTTGAGCTATCATCTGTCTAGTATAAATGGCACCATAGGCCTGAAGTTCTAGTTTTGAAACCACTACCAAGTCCTTTTCCTAGGATATTATTGATTTATTAAAGCCCTCTACTAGCAAGAAGCAGGAGTGAAAGACTTTATTCTATGGGCCCTTACTCTTGGAAGGTTTCACAAACAAGCAGTGTGCAATTCAAGATGCTGAGTTATCGTATACCAGATGGAAATTCTTCCCAAATTGGTTTGGGAACAATAATTTGTGTGTTCCTTTATGTAACCCATGGAGGTTGGACTTGGGTTAGTTGGTGGTTCCTAATGTCTACTTGGATGTAGATCTATTAAAGGATGGTGTTGTGAGATATGACCCTATAACCCGAGTTGTCAGAACTTACTCTAGCATAGAAATGATTAATATAACCAAGGAGGAAATCACAGAGATATTCAGTTTGCATGAATGGAGTCGATATATGGTTCCTGTCAACCTTGAGGTTTTCAAAGAAGAATATAGAAATACCAAGGGTTTGTTCAGAACATCCCTTTTGATACCTCATTTGGCTACCTTGGGAAGAGGAAAGAATAAGAAGAAGGTAGTGATTGGAAGGAATGAGCCATAACCTTTTCCTGTGGACTATTTCTCTAGCTATTTCAAGAAGACCGTTTGTGCCTTAAGCAAAGTTATGGGAGTTAGTTTAAAGACAACTCTGACAACCAATATTATGTATATAGTTGTAAACCTCCAACATCCAGGTTTCAACGTGGTATATGATTTTGCCACTTACCTTGTAGAGAAAATGCACTCGGGTCTGGTGGCCCTAAAGGAGGGAAAGAATTGGGTTGGTTTCAGGTGGTTTTCACTGTTAATCCACATGTTGTTTTCTAGGGGCAAGTTGTGTTTGAACAGGATATAGAATTAAAGAAGGAGAGTAGTATTGAAATTTCTGTCCAATATTGGACTAGGATCCTTGATATGCATGATCACAAGTTTGATTATGTAACCTTCCATAATGTCTTCGGATCCAAGTTAAAGAAGGCTCTAGTTCGTGATCCCCCTGGGATTCCAAAGGAGATTCATGATTTCTTGAGGCCAATGGAGAGGAGACCTGAATTGAATTTAATGCACAACTAGGGAGACATTATCCCCTATCAAAACACAACAATTTTCAGAGTATTTGACATCAATGTCAACCCAAATTTTCTACCAAGGGAGGTGCCCCTTAGAATTGGATTTCTAGAAATCATGAGGCAATTGGGAGGTGCTCAAGAATTCCATTTGCCAGTTGAACAGAAGAAAGGATCTTTCTTCCTGGAGTATAAGTTGTGTTTGCCGATTTTGATATCGCAAAGGGAGGATGGAAGGAGTTACAAACATTTCTTAGACCTTATAGGCTAAAGAGTATACGGCCCAGGAATCATGATCCTAAAGGGTTTTGTCTCTCAAATGAAGGCTAAGCATCAGACTGGACATCATCAAGAATATTTTTGCTCTGGATTTACAAGAAGAGAGAAAGGCAATGTACATTGCCTTCACTAAAATGGTGGAAAGTAAGCAAGAAAGGATACCTGGTTTCAATCCCATACCTAATGCCAAAGATGAGCTAAGCAGGGCGATGTATGCCATTGACAATTTTGAGAGTTTGGTGAGGATTCTGAAATATGAACGAGTTGTGGAAGAAAGGGGAAAATCAAAAACTATTGAGGAGTACCCTGAAGTAAGATTGGAGGAGAGGCCTACTTATCAGCCCCAAAAGAAGATAAAGGTTTTTTCTAGGAGAAGGGGAAGTAGAGCTGGAGAAGTTGCTAAAAATTTTGCACCATCTTCTTCAGGGAAGTCAGTGTCAAATATTGTTGATTTGGATTCCCCTCCGAGGTCTTCAAAGCAGGCTTTCCCATCATCACCAAAGAGGCAAAAAGTTGAAAGAAAAAAGGTGGTTGATTGTGATAGTGATGAGGATGAGGATATTATTATGACTTTAGATGAAATGCATGAGGGGATGCCAACAGACCTAGTTGACACTGCATCAAGTTCAAGGGTAGTTGCTTTGAGGTTAGGAAAAGATGAAATCAGGGGAATAACGAGTAATGATGATCTGAGGATGGAAGCCTACAAAGAGTTCATGATGGATGACTCTTTTATTCATACCAACTCTTTTAAAGATTTTGTATGGAGGGCACATCTCTCACTATATTCTAAGAGGGTGGTACATGAGAGAATTTTGCACCTAGAGCTCCCAGAGTAGGTAATCCAGTCTAAAGTTAGGTTGCAGATGAGGGAAAAGTTTAAAGAAATAAAACCAGAGCAGAGTAGAGCATTGGTACAAAAGAGTGGAGTATTGTTACTTCCTGAATGGGATATCATTGATGCTATGGTGTTCAATATGATAAGAAGGTCCAATAGGCCACTTCTTGCAACTGATGAAGAAGCTACATTAGCACTCAAAGGATCAGCCTTTGGTGAGGAGTGTGATGCTTTGGCAATCTCATCTCTATCCACTAGGTCTAAGAAACCAATTGTCATAGAACCATCTGATTTCAATGGTCACTTGGTTGTGAGGAGAGTTGTTGACACCCTAGCATTGGAAGCTACTGATATGGTAGCAAATGTTGCCAAATTCACCAGGGAAACTATTGAAGATTTGAACAAGAACCGAGATACTCTGAGAGGCCAATACAATGACAATATTATTGAATATAATAAGATTCAACAAAGGGTAGTAGAGTTAGAAATTGAATTGGCTTTATTGAAGAAAAAAATGGATACCATGAGGTCTCAAGGGCAGGCCAGTTCTAGCTGCACTATCTCCGACCCACCAGTAGAGCAGTCTCAACCTTCTTCACAAGGAAAGTCTTTGGCTATTCTTCCATATAATATGGGACAAGTGCCTATTTCAATTGAGAGGGCTAATAGCTCATGAAGAGATCTCTCTAGGGATAAATTGATTCATCAGGTTGAGGAGTATAAGGAGATGGTAAAACAAATCTGGGATGCAGTAGGGAGGAGCAATTCGGTGATTGTGGACACTATTTTGAAACATTTAAACAAGAGGGTCCAAGGTAAACTATATAGTGTTCATGCAAATTATGCCCTAATGTTGCAAGCATTGAAAATTTTTCTGAGGGATAGAGAATTGGTAATCCCATTGCTGAACAAATGGAGCCCCAAAATTGAGAAGTTGAAATTCATGGTAGTAGGGGAAAAACAACATGTGGATAAATATCCTACAGTTATAGCAACTTATCAATTTTTCAAGGTTGTTGTTGAGAGAGAATAAGTTTCAAGGATTTGCTGCCCCTATGGAGTCCAAGATTAAGTTGTTAAAGGACATATATGATAGAAAGGACTTAACCCCATTGCCGCATATTTTTCATAGTCAAGACGAAGTCAAGCCCCTGCAGGTTTGGAAGGATCAGATGAGTAATATAATGACTACTCAAACACATGAGATATGCAAAAATGCTGACATTGGCATGCAGGAGAATACACTGGAAAAGCTGTCTTTTGTCATTATTTTCTTAGAAAACTTTGATAAAAAGGCCACGTCAATAATGGTGAAGTATGCACCCTACTGAGGTAAGGTTGATCAGGTTGTGGCTTTTAAGTGGCCCTCTGAGGAGGATTTTGAATTATGGAAAAAGGTGTTCATCGATGAATTTGAATTATGAATGTTATAGTTGAGAATTGCAACTTGGTCATGTATAATACAGGTCTAGCCTCAAAAGTTATATTTGAAAAAATGCATTCTCCTTTCGACTTCAAGTACATGGTGCTAAGGTGGAATAAGTACTATAACGGTTAAAGATGCCTTTGGTGTAGAGTGAGTGGCTTTTGGAGTGACAGTTTCTTTCCTGTGTATCAACTAATGATTATTCTTATCTTTTTCTTTTCCTCTTCAGAAAGCGAATGATGTAAATGTAATCGATTTGGGGTTAGCGGTCCAATAAAAAATGGATATGTGTACTCTAAGACCTGAAGCTTGTTTGCTCCCTTGTTTTATAAAAGGGAATTCTGGGTCGTGAGAGAGGTCTGCTAAAATATCCAAAATATGAGAAATAAGAGTCTAGTGATACAGAGAGAGTACAAATGTAAGTCTAGTTTTTAAGGTTTTGGGTTGGGAATATGAGAACTTAGTTAATCATGGGGTTCTTGAGTATTTTTTTGTCAAGATCGTGAATGTTTTGAGTTTATTTCCTCTCCTATTGTGATACTTTGCATGGATTATAAATGAAATATTGATCCAAGATTATTTTTATTGATCTTCATTTGTTCTTTACTATGAATTACATTTAACTATAGCTCTGGTTCAAAGGATCGATTAAATGCTTCAGTTAACCAGTAAGTTCATGCAAGCTAACAATAGGATTCATAAAGAAGTAATAAAATAAGGAATATATATATGGATTGTAATGTGATTCGTATAGATCATAAGTGCTTAAGATGAAGTTTTCCCTGTAGTTCAATTTTCTCTTTTGACACTGTGCTTTAGGATATGGCACTAGAACTTTGATCACGTTTTATCCTCTCATGTTTTGTGTTATGGCTTTAGGAAATTTTGCTCAAACATTTCATATCAGTCTACTTTAGTTGTGTTTGCGATTCTCTGTTAATTGGATCTAAGCCTTTCCAAGGAACAACCAATTTCTTGAAGAATTTCATCCTTTTAGCATGAATGGGAATCTATCTATTGTTTATATATGTGCAAATGAATCATTTAAAATTGTATGTTAAGAGAAAATTTTAGGGAACACCCTCCTGGATCTAACAGAGTCCGAAGTGTAGGAGAATTAGCACTACCGCTCTTTCTCATCAAGTTGGCCAAGCGCTTCCAATACTTTTACCATTGAATGTGGCAAGTTCATAGAAGCTCTCGAAAAGTCTGCTTGGGTTGTCATAAAAAATGCCAACAAAACCCACTACCTTGAGAGTTTGTGGAGCACTAGAACTAGATTGTGGATGACACGAAATGATTGGTTGAGAATCATTTGATTCCTCATTTGACTCATTTTCATCCTCTAATATGGTTTCCTCCTCTTCTTGTTCACTTGGCCCTTCAATATAGAACAATTTATTTTCGCTACATTTATGTCCCGAATTGTATTTGCTAACACAATTGAAACACAACCCTTTTGCTCTTTTCTCCTCAATTTTTTGTGGAGTCAACCTAGTAGGTTGAGGAAGAGAAAGTGCTAAATATCCTTTCTCTCTTGTCACATTAGCCCCTTTCTTCTTAGGAATTAAATACTTCTCCTCTACCGTACATGCTAAGGTAAATGACTCATTTATAGAGCTAGGACTAAACATGTGTACCTCATGTTGAATGTGATCCTTGAGACCGCCCAAGAATAAATCTTTCAAGTTCTCCTTTGTAATTGTATCCACTCTTAAGGATAGATTTTGGAATTGATGAATGTAATCCTTAATTGATCCTATTTGTTGAAGTTTAGCAAGTTGGCTGAAGAAGTTGTCTATCACACTATTGCTATATTGTGCTTGGAGTTCCTCCATAAAAATTGACCATGAGACAGTGAGACCCTTTTTCCTTCGATGAGTACAAAGAAAATGATACCAAATAAATTGATTTGGTTCTAGATATAGGGAAGCCATCGTGACCTTTTTTCCATTTGGGATTTGATGTACTTCAAAAAAAATCTCCATTTGGTTTATCCATGTTAGAGGACCCTTTCCATCAAACTTGCAGATATCCACCTTTGGAAACAAATTCCTAGATCCCATAGGAGTATTAAAATTTGTGTCAATATTAGGTGACTTGGAATTTTCACCCTGGTCGCTTGAGATATCCTTTCTTGGTTCATTCATATAAGCACTTGACATGCTTCGTATATCTTATATATCTCCTCTTAGATCAAACACATCCATCTTTATTCAGGAAATTTCTTCCTTGACCTTACTTATTTCCTCATTAGGATTAATATCCTCTATTTTTACCCCATCCTTATCAGGAGTCTTCCTCAGTGTGACAACATTCTTTTTTCCCCTTGTTGCACACCCCATCATGATTGGAACCAATAATTTTTAAATAAATCACACAAATGAGATTTAAATTCTCTAAAAAGTTTACTATAATGTACTAGGGCCAAAATACCTCTCACCTAGAAAAATATCCAAGAAATGAGTAGATTTGTAGCCTTGAGAGTGATATTTGTGGAAAACCTAATGTTTTAATAACTCTCTTATTTGTTATCCAAATTTTCCAAAACATTTACTGTAGGATCTTGTAGTATGTCTCAAATAACCCACTAAAAATCAAGCGCCAATTCAAGATTATTTGAGAGATATGAATATTCCAAATAAATTGTGTAGAAACCTGAATTCTACAATAATTCACTCAATTCTACTCCAATTCTTCTGAAATATGGACTTTAACTTCTTTAGTATGTTCTTCAAAAACCCTTTAAATTTTTTATAAAAAAATTGTTAAAATCTGAAAGATATGCTCTTCCCAAAATCGCCTTCAATATTGAGAAAAAATCTTGCCTCTATGGTGCCAAGATCATGCTTTGATACCACTTGTAATGAAATAACTTGAGAAAGAGAAGAATATAATATGGAATATACTACAAATAATTGATAATAATATGCCACTTCGAGGGGGATACCTCCAATAGTCTTCACTAAGAACACAATGCTTAACATGATGATCAAATAAGACTCACAACCTCCTATATATACCTATTTATGCCTAGGATATCACCTAGGTCGACGTAGATAACCCTATACAATTCTAAGGCCAACCTAAAAATATAAATAACAATATACTAATGATAATATGACTTAATTAGGAGTTAAGATAGCCATAAGCCAACTATTCATAACTCGATGTACACCAATATTAAGGGCGTAGAAAAATCTATTGAATTTTTTAAAGAAATGGTTTGTAGAACCACATGATGAATCAAATTTAATAGAAAATCAATTGCATGAGCTTAATGAAAAAAAGACAAAAGGATGCGAGGGATTTGCAACTCATTTAGAAAGGTATGGAAGAAGGTATTTTCAGTATAATTTATAGTTCAAATACACCTAAGAAAGCATGGGAAGCATTTGAGACAATATATCAAGGTACATCTAAGGTAAAAATAGTTAAGTTGCGAGCGCTTAGAAGAGATTTTGAAAATTTACAAATGAAAGATTGAGATTTAGTAGATCAATTTCAAGGTCAAGCAATGAATGTGGTTAATCAAATTAGATCAAATGGTGGTGATTTATTAGATCAAAAAATTGAAAATATTATTAGAAGTTTTCCTAGCAAGTTTTATACTAGATTGTAGTTGTCATTCAAGAGAATAAAGATATATATCACATTTGTCAATAGATGAGTTGTTTGGATCATTGTTATTCCATGCATATAGGTTGAAAATAAATAAAAATGTCTCATTGGAGAATGCATTCAAATAAAAAATTTCATTTGGCAAAGGTAGAGGAAGAGGAAATTTCAAAGGAAGAGGAAGATGAAACAATTTCCAAAGAGAAGGAAGAAGAACTTCCAATCTAGAAGGAAGGCCAAGTCAAGGATTTAGATCTAGAGGACATGGTTATGATCAAGCACCACAAAGGTATGAAAAGTCTAATATTCAATTTTATTATTGCAAGTCTAAGTTTTGACACTTACCAAGTGAATTTTGAAAGAAACAAGTAGATAGAGGTAAGAAAAATGTAAATATTTTTTAATGTAGTTCAAACACATTATTTATCATATGCCATGTATCTCAAGAAAATTTAAGTGATGTAGCAATCACATGATAGGAAATAGGGATTTTTTTGAGAGCATAGATACTATAGTCAAATCAGAAGTGAATTTGGGCAATAATGATATAGTGGCAATCATGGGTAAAGGTGTAATCAAAGTGGTAAAAAATTATGGAAAAGAGGTCTCTTCCTGATGTTTACTTTGTTCCTAGATTGAAGCATAATCTTATAAGAATTGGTCAACTTATTCAAAAGGGTTACAAAATCATTTTTATGAACAATGTTTACACTATATATGATCTACCTCCTAGTAAAATGGTAATTGCAAGGGTTGAAATGACAAAGAACATGATGCTTCCACTAAGGATGAGGGGTGAAAATATAGAAGGAGTTGAAATAAATTTCAAGGCAACCTGTCAAGATCAAGCATGGGTATCGCATTTCAGGTATGGTCATCTTAATTTCAAAGGATTGTGTTTGTTGCAACAAAATAAAATGGTAACAGGTTTTCCCCCAATTCAAGAACCAATGAGTTCATGTGATAGCTATATTTTGGCAAAACAACATAAAAAAATATTTCCAAAGGGAATGTCATATAAAGCATGTGCACCTTTAAAACTTGTGCATATAGATTTATGTGGTCCAATGCAAACATTGTCATTAGGGGGGAGCATCTACTTTATAACTTCTATTAATGATTATACAAGGAAGACATGGGTTTATTTTCTTAAATATAAATCTAAATCATTTGGAAAATTCAAAGAATTCAAAGTATTGGTTGAGAAGCAATGTGGCCTATTCATCAAAGTACTGGGATCTGATAGAGGAGGTGAATACAAATAAAATGAGTTCTTAGATTTTTGTAGGTACCATGGCATAAATAAATAATTCACTACAAGCTACACACCTCAATAGAATGGAGTTGTAGAAAGGAATAATAGAACAATAATGGAGATGACAAGAAGCATGTTGAAGGGTAAGTATATATAATGAATATTGGGTTGAAGTTATATCTTTTGCAGTATATATATTGAACAAATGTCTAACAAAGAGTGTGAAAGAAAAAATCCATCAAGAAATATGAAGTGGTAAGTATCATGGTGTATCACATTTCAAATTTTTGGGTTGTGTTGCATTTGCATTTTTTCCAAAGGAAACAAGAAGCAAGTTCAATGATAGAGGCGAGTAGTGTATTTTCATTGGTTATTGTGAGCATTAAAAAAATTATAAGTTGTTTAATACTATCACCAAGAAGGTTATTATGAGTATAGATGTTGTATTCAAAGTAGAAGAATCTTGGGATGAAAGTATAGATAAATCAATTTCAGTTGGTGCAGTAATACCTCATGATGAAAAAAAAGAAAAGGTTCAAGAGAATCAAGAAGATCAAAATAATATGCAAGAAGGCACCCCATCAAGGACTCCACAAAGAGAAGAAGGTGAATCATCAATAAATTTCTCTCCTAATTCACAAGTAAGTAATGATTCCAATCCTAAACTTGCACCATTGAGATCAAGAATTAGAGGTAAGAAGTTAAGAAGTTTGCAAGGAATTTATGATCAAGGAGAAGGAATGGATTTGAAATCAAATTTTTCTTTATTTTCTTATCATCCAATCTATTATGAAGAGGAAATTAAGGAAAAACACTAGGTTGATGCAATGAATGAGGAAATGAAATCTATTGAAAAGAATGACACATGGGAGCTAATTGAGTTTTCTAAAGGAAAAGAATGCATAGGTGTGAAATGGGTTTATAAAACTAAGTTTAATGCAAATGGGGATGTTAAAAAATATAAATCGAGTTAGTAGCTAAGGGGTTTTCATAACAATATGGTGTTAATTATAATGAAAAAATTCCACCTGTAACAAGACTTGATATAGTTAGAATGGTATTAGCAATTATAGCTCAACATGGTTGGAAAGTTTATCAAATGGATATGAAAACAACTTTCTTGAATGGATTTTTAGAAGACGTGGTCTATATAAAAAACCCAGAAGGATATGAGGTAAGTTATATTGAAGACAAAATATACAAGTTGAAGAAGACACTTTATGGGCTCAAGCAAGCACCTAGAGCATGGTATAGCTGAATAGATGCTTATATATAAACAAGCCTACATTATAGATGAAGATCAATAAGAAAGGTCAAGTTTTGATTGTTTGTTTATATCTTGATGATTTGTTCTTTACTAGAGATTTTTCTATAGACATGTTTAAATAAGTTATGAAAAAGGAATTTGAAATGATAGATTTGAGATTAATGAGATATTTTATAGGCATTGAAGTTGTACAAAATGATAATGGGGTTTTCATTTGTCAAACTAAGTATGAAAAGGATGTGTTGAAGAGATTTAGGATGATGAATTGCAAACGAGCATCTATTCCTATTGCCACAAGTACAAAACTTAGCAAAAATGATCTAATGGGTCTAATGTTAATTCAACTATATTCAAAAGACTTGTTCGAAGTTTCATGTATCTCATAGCAACTAGACCAAATATTATGTATGGAGTTAGTTTAATATCTAGATTTATGGACTCACCCAAGGATTCACATTGGCAAGTTGGAAAAATTATATTGAGGTATATTGCAGGGACTATTGAATATGGCATATTGCACTCCACAACAGATAAATTTGAATTGGTTGGATATACAAATAATGATTTTGTAGGGAGCATTGATGATCAAAAGAGAACTTTAGGATATGCATTTGATCTTGGAATAGGTACATGGGCATCAAAAAAAAAACCAACAGTCACAATCTCATCAACAAAATCAGAATATGTGGCGGGTACATCAGCATCATGTCAAACAATTTGGATGCGAAATTTTTTGATGGATTTAATGCATGAGAAAAAAGAACCTACATCTATCTATTTTGATAATAAGTCAACAATTGCACTATCAAAGAATCATGTTTTTCATAAGAGGAGTAAGCACATTGATACAAGGTATTACTTCATTTGAGAGTTGGTGAACAATGGAGAGATAAATCTTGAGTACTGCAGATTTGAAGATAGGTTTATAGACATATTCACAAAAACCTTAGCAAAGGAACAATTTGAAATTTGAGAGAAAATTTGGGTATTGTAAATGTTGATGTAATTAATGGTAGAATGTAAGAAGAAGTGTTAGAAGGTTCTAGTAATTTCTGTCAGCTAGATGATAAGTTCTAAGATTTAGATTTGATATTTTTAGTATATAACTATGTCGGTCAAGATAAAATAATAAAATATTAAACATGTCAGCCTATTCCAGAAGTTTCTTGTAAAGGCTAAAGTCCACTATAAAAGAGGCATCTGTAATTCATTTCAAGCAAGCAATCAAATTATCTGTGCAGCAGCACGTATTCGGTTTTGTTGTTTTTTTTGTCTCTGCCCTCCAACATGTATACTGCCAACAATCTCAGATATAGAGTTGCAATTATCTTTTACCGTCGCTTCCATCAGTTTCTGGTTCACAGTCAATTATCTTATAATAATAAAGAGCACTTTTTAGGGCAGCCATGTTAAGACAGACCGTTCATATGTTACCTTAACATCACTAAGAACATCATCTTGAAGCAAAGGAAGAGCTAAGTAGCAACTGAGACAAACAAGAGGATCTTTTTTATGACACTGAGACCTGATAGAACTCTAAACGTGCAACTAAAATTCTTTATCTTTTCACATAAAAATCCATATGTTAGCTTCTCATTAGATTGTTTCTACTGTTTCTCGATAATACATTAAGGGAATTGGCAACTATCCTCTTCGTAGGTTGACTATTTTAGCTTTCGAAGCTTGGGAGTGTGATCAGTAGAATCACCAGAAAGAGTCACGCCACTGTCCTGAAACTGGCAAACACTCGAGGCCTTACAACCAATGCATCTTCAAACCTTTGTGGCAAGGGATATTATAATGTAGTGAATTATACTGCACACTTAAACTTTACCTTCAGCATAAACTGGGTACGTCGTAACGAACGTGCTGGCTGTCTACATGGAAGTCTACTTTTAAAATAGAGTCACTATTTCTGGTGACGGTGTAGGTAACCTAAAATTTTGACATTGACCACAACTAGCAGTAACTTAAACTCTCTGAGAAGTTTAGATCTTTATTCACTACAATAAATAATCCCTTTAAATGAATTATATATTAAAATTAAGTGTATGAGTGTAGAATTAGATTCGATGACATTTATATTATAATTCAATTATAATAATTTTTTATTAAATATTTTGATTCATATTTAATTATTAATAGTTCATAGGAAATCATCTTTTATGAAAATTAATGATCCATTTATCACATATTGCATCTTCATGATGTTCATGGGACGAAATATTTGAACTTTCTATGGGCCCACCAGCAGTAGTACAACTCTCACTCAAGTCTGTTTAAACATAAATATTCATCTGAAATTTAATGCACTTAACTTGCTATTTCATTTGCAAAATCTTTAGCAACTGTTGTGCCTTACCAAACATTCATTATAAAGCCCCTTTCACTCATTGATTGAGAAATAAGAAACATTTTGTAAAATGATGAGTTTAGGTGAACTTCTTATTTATA
Source organism: Sequoiadendron giganteum (assembly GCA_007115665.2). Lineage (NCBI taxonomy): Eukaryota > Viridiplantae > Streptophyta > Pinopsida > Cupressales > Cupressaceae > Sequoiadendron > Sequoiadendron giganteum. The sequence continues at coordinate 151,077,378 of CM021106.1, read as the reverse complement.
AAATCCAACTCAATAAATTTGATTCAAAAACTGCACAATTAACAATTAAAAAATACCTTCTACTTATCAATTCAATTATATTTTTCATGAAACCTAAAACAAACAAAACAAATTGCCAAAATAAAATAAAATAAATAAAGCAGAAGCTACACAAGGGAAACCTAGCCAGTTCAATTTACTTACATGACCGATTGCTTTTATTGAGTACGCTAATGGTGGCAAATTTACACTAGAGGAGCTCTCAATATTTGAAGTTCACTCCGAAGATTAAGAACATAAATAACTTGAATTGCTCTCCACTGTTGAAATTTCAACAGAGGCTTTGTTGTTGTCTGCTTCGTCGAGCATTCATATGCTTCAGGTATTCCATATCGATGTATGTGTTTTCGCTACTATGCATGGCTTTCCCTGTGTATCATTTTTTAAGTAAGTTGAAATGACGTGACAACAATATTCTTGTTTGTTTCAAATCCACAAAGGCTGTCGGACACAATATTTATTATCCATGTCAATTTAACAACAGTATTAATTTTGACAGCAATCCCTGTGGATCTAATGAGAGCTCCGGGATTCCGACGTGCAGTTATCAAGATGATTAGCAAAGCTGAATTGAGATTATTGGGGTGGCGTTTGTCTCATCCAAGCGAGAGAAGCCGCCTTTAAGCTCACCTCGGTAATGGCTGGGGCAGGATGCTCTTAAGCCGAGGAGGATAATCAAGCATTCAAACGGGGGAAGATAGAAATTGGCGGTCTTTTACTGTGCTTATGCCTTGGAGGACCATTGAATCAATCCAAGCGGTTGAAGTTGAATTCAAAAATAGTGACTTCGAGTTGGACTGAATACATAGCTACGTGCAGAAAAGGTGTATACAATATCATCCGTTTAGTCGGTGGGAAAAATGGACCCATTTCGTACGAGAGAGCATGCGAAAGAAACGATGAATCGTACAGAAAAAACGTGTGGAAGAAAGCTCGGCCTTCCGTACAAGAAAAACAGTGTGGACGAGAGAAGAGACGGTCGGAAATGATCGGAAGTGACGTTTGCGAATAAAAGCTGAAAACTGAGAGGAGGCGCTCCGAACAGACGAGATTTTCGTAAAAGGAGAGCCGTGTAAGAATGGAATACCTAGAAGATTTTTAAAATCTACAATGTCAATTCACGAATTGAAGTAAGGAATGGAGTGCAGAATGGGGCCATCACAATAATGATGTATCTGAACACGTAACAGCCACATGAATAATCACAGTAATTTTAGATATAGTTCTAAATTTTCAGTTCTCATTTTACTTTTAGGTCATGGCTTTCCATGTGTATCATTATTTCAGTAAGTTGCAATGACGTGACAACAATATTCTTGTTTGTTTCCAATCCACAAAGGCTGTCGTCCACGATCTTTATTATCTATGTCTATTTTGTGTGGATGTCAATTTAACAACAGTACTAATTTTGACAGCAATCCCTGTGGATATAATGAGTGTTGAGGATTAAGGAGCAGATAAAAACATAGCTAACAAAAATAAGAATAAATAGAAAGTAAATACATACATCAAAACAACATAACACGAGTTTTAACGTGGTTCACCATAAATAGCTACGTCCACCATGAAAAGCAAAGAATTAATCTTATTAATATTCAATAATACAAATGCAACAATACATGGACTATACATATATTTATCCACTCATATTCAGCTATGAATTGAAGAGTTGGGAGGAGATGAAAGGTCAAAAGACCGTTGGGCTTCACATCCAACAATCTCCCTCGTGAAGTCCAACCAATACAGCCATGCATTGCACAACATTCCCTGCATTTCCCCTTTGAATTCATATTAAAATCAGACCCATTGAAGATTTGAGTTTTGCCAATGACTGTTCATGAATACAACGAACCATTCTTTTCCATGCCAAATCGAAGTTGACAACATCGCCTCTTACTAATTTCTTAGGCACTAACTTGTGCATCAAAACATTACTGTTTGCTGGTTCATAAAACACTCCTTTGTCAAAGCCAATTTCCCACGAATGCATTGAATTGAAATCCCTCTAAAATGGGCACAAAGGAATCAACATTAAATTTGTCCCGTAACGACAAAATCTCGCACAACTCCGTAAGCGCCCCAATCTGGCTAAAATAATCTGCCTCGTCCCTTAGACTGGCCAAAATATGCTTCAACTTCCCCACTTCCTCAGCCCTGCCAAATGGGAGGCCGAACACCGCCAGTCGTCTCAGCATGCCATGCAATTCAGACGCCGACCGATCAAAATACCTGCCTATGTTTCCCTCAACGGTGACATCGCCATAATCATCATATTTGTCATCATCAAAATCATCGGAGGCGCCTTCCTCTTCTTCTCCACTCCCAAATTGTACAAAATTTCTTCCACCACCGAATTTCCAATTACCATGAAAACTCGAACGCACTCCAACCTGTACCCAAAGGACGCCATGTGCTTCATTATGTTCCTCACGACATCCAACAGAATCATGTCCAGGTCGCAAATTACCCTCCTGTGGAAACATAACATCCAGCTCCTCATCTGTCAAAGACCCCAACTGTGGCATGGGCACTTCCCCACTACAATCAAAATAATCACTTGACATGCTCACGCACTCATTCATCAGCATATCCTCTCTAGCCTAGACGTAAGATTTAGCACCACCTTCCCTTTCATGCATGCCTCCAATATCATTAAGACCCATCTCCACACGTAGACCTACATCCATCTTTGTCTGATTTCGAATTGCTCTGCATCAGAAAACCGATGCCTTTCTTCAACTTTCCAAACATTTGTTGCGAATTACCAACACCTAGCAATTCCCTTTGCTGCGTGGGAGATGAATTTTCCTCAAACTGGGTAGAGTGAGAGGGGGTCGCAAGAAATTGAGTGAAAACCTGCGACGAGGAAGAACTATTCTCTATATTGGACACATATAGTCCCTCTGCCCTCACTGCCACTGAAGGATCCACTATCGACTACTTGACTAGCGTCGGAGAAATTTGCACTGTGTACTGGAAGTGCTCACTGCTCAGATCGTCTATCCTGCCATCCATATCATCGGCCACCGTTGCACTCTTAGCCTCTCTGGCTTCACCTGCATGCAATTTTGCTTCAATAAATAGCATATCTTCATCCATTGGAGTGGCTTTTGCAACAAATTGTGCAACCAAGGGAGTTTCATCTATTTCCATCAACGAAATTCCACATTCAACAACAGCAACAATTGTTTCTTCATGAGGCACTACTTGTGTTTTTAACTTCTTACTTGTGGAACTGTGATCATAATTTCTCACCCTACGTTTCATGGAATTCCTCACTTCTTCTTGCTCCTTTGGAAGATCAAACGTGACCCTCTTCTTACCTTTCATTGATTTCAGTTTCGGAGATTGATTCCTTTTGTGCGAATTCTCAAGACCTTGCTTGCCCATGTGACCAAGCCTTTTGAACCAAGGCTCTGTGTCACTATCCACCATTGCCATCGCAACTCCCACCTCATTGTGACTCTCCAACACATATAAAGTGTTTAATTTGCTGCCTTTTGCAATCACTTGGGCTCCTCTTGTCACCTTCCATTGACTTAGTCCAAAAGTGACTCCACATCCTTGAGAACTCAATTGCCCAACTGAAATTGAATTATGTTTCAGTTGAGGGACATACCTGACATCCCTTAATAACCAACTATTTCCATTTGATAGTTTCAACAAAACATCTCCTATGCCAACAATATCAAGAGATTTATTATCTGCAAGAAGGACTTTACCAAAAACACTGTTTTGAAAGGTTTTGAAAAATTCCCTACATGAAGTAACATGAAACGAAGCTCCCGTATCTAGCGCCCAAGCATTAGTTTCAATTTCTTCTTCTGTTAAGATAAGTACATTATCTTCCATATCTGCTCCTTGGCTCTAACCGAACTCTAATACCAATTGTTGAGGATTAAGGAGTAGATAAAAACATAGCTAACAGAAATAAGAATAAACAGAAAGTAAACACATAGACCAAAACAACATAACACGAGTTTTAACGTGGTTCACCATAAATGGCTACGTCCACCATGAAAAGCAGAGAACTAATCTTATTAATTTCCAATAATACAAATGCAACAATACATGGACTATACATATATTTATCCACTCATATTCAGCTATGAACTGAAGAGTTGGGAGGAGATGAAAGGTCAAAAGACCGTTGGGCTTCACATCCAACAATGAGAGCTCTGAGATTCCGACGTGCAGTTATCAAGACGATTGGCAAAGCTAAATTGAGATTATTGGGGAGGCATTTGTCTCATCCAAGCGACAGCAGCCGCCCTTCTGCTCACGTCGGAAATGGCTGGGGCAGGATGCTCTTAAGGCGAGGAGGATTTACAACTGGAGAGCAATAGGATAATCGAGCATTCAAACGGGGATAGATGTAAATTGTCGGTCTTTAACTGTGCTTACGCCTTGGAGGACCATTGAATCAATCCAAATGGTTGAAGTTGAATTCAAAAATAGTGACTTCGAGTTGTACCGAATACATATCCGTTACGGGGAGAAAAGATGTATACAATGTCATCTGTTCAGTCAGTGGGAAACATGGACCCATTTCGTACAAGGGAGCATGTATGTCAAAGAAAGATGAATCGTACAGCAAAACGTGTGGAAGAAAGCTCGACCTTTCGCACAAGAAAAACAGTGTGGACGAGAGAACAGGGGGTCGGGAATGATCGGAAGTGACGTTTGCGAATAAAAGCTGAAGAGTCTGAGAGGAGACACACGAGCTTTTCGTAAATGGAATCGAGGAATGGGGTGCAGAATGGGACCATGTATCTGAACGCGTACAGTAATCACAATAATTTTAGATATGGTTCTAAATTTTCTTTTATTTTTATTTTCTTTTTATAAAAAGACGAAGTGCCATTTAGTGATTATTAATGCATTCAAAAAATTATTTTTTAAACCATTAATTTGTTCATGTTAAATTTATTTCATAAAAATAAAGAATATTTTTTAAATATCTTAATTCTAGTAATTATAAATCTATTTCCTAGACATAATTGAATTTATAGTCTAGTCTTCTTAGACCAACTTTTTGTACCAAGAGAATCGTGCAAAAAAAAAAAGAATAAAATGACACCATCATAATAATGGTGTACCTAAACATCTAGACCCACTTAAAAAATCACAATAATTTTAGATATGACTTTAAATTTGTAACTCTCATTTTATTTTTATTTACTCTATAAAAAAAAACAAATGCCACTTACTGATTCTTAATGTATTAAGTAATTTTAATCTTTTAACTATCAATTTATAATGTCAAATTTATCACATGAAAGTAATGTTAATATTTTCTTAAACTATCTTAACTTTTTATAATACTAATTATAGGTCTATTTCCTTGACATAATTGCATTTGGAGTCTAGTCTTCTTAGGCCAACTTTTGGTACAAGGAGAGTCATGCAAAAAAAGGCAAGTAAAATGTGACCATCACAATAATGGTGTGCCTAAACACCTAGACCCACATAAACAATGACAATAATTTTAGATACAACTTTAAATTTTCAATTCTTATTTTAATTTTATTTACTCCTTATAAAAAAAAAATGCCACTTAGTAATTCTTAATGTACTAAGTAATTTTAATCTTTAATTAGCCAATGTGTTATGTTAAATTTATCACTTGAGAATAAAGTTAATATTTTTGGGGATATTTTAACATTTTAAACAAGTAATTATATGTGTATTTCTTAGACATAATTGCATTTAGAATCTAATTTGTGTTTGTAAGAGCCTATATATAGAATGAAATGAATTTATTTTGTTCTTACAATAAATTATAATCTAATGATGATTTCTCTATCCATACTTGAAGATCAATTCTAACAGAAAAAATTAAGTATAAACAAATGAATTCTACTAATATGTTTTTTGTTAAGGATTGTTGTCCTATGGTGAGTTTGATTTATAATAAGTGTTATCAATGTAAGGTATTTAGGAAAAGATTGAATTGTTATAAATATGCAATTCTCTTTTTTAGAAAAAAGGATAAAAATATATAAATTAAGAAGAAAATAAATTACATAAGTATTTCCAAACAGAAACAACTATCACTAAAACTAGAAGAGGGAAAATACAAGAATATTTACTATTGAACCCCCACCACCAAGATCTAAAGGGAAATAAAAAACTCTACTAATACAATACTAAATAAATAGTAATAGCAATCAATCCAGGTACTATTTTGAAGAAACTAAAGGAACTATGAAGATTTATTAGGGAATAAAAAATCCCAATTTACACAATTATATTTACGATTAATGTTATAAGCCCATTTGAAAAGATAATCTACAACAACATTCCATTCGTGAAGAATATGAACAAAGGACATGGAATCAAAGTTCTGTGAAAGGGACAAAATCATCTCCACAAAAGGTGTCATCCACCAAGAAGATTCATTAAAACTCTCTTTCTTTAAAAAAGAAACCAAAATCGTAGAATCTATCTCACAAATAAATTGTTTCAAACCCAAATAAAAAAATATCTAAGGCCACAAGGATAGCACAATCCTCCATTTGATTATGTTAGTATCAACACCTATAGCAAAATAAAAACAAAAGTGAACCAAACCATAACTATAGTGCCAAATACCACTAATCCCAACTTTACGAGGAATATTATAGGAAGAACCATAAATATATTTATTTTAAATACACTAATGGGGGAGAAAACCATTTGCCAACCCTATAAACCTTATGAGAATATTTCACTTGATTTATAAATAAAATGATTTGATCCAACTACATGATCCAAATCTAAATTATATGAAATAAAAATATGAGAAGGAATAATTACTTGATCAAAAGATCACTTAGTAATGAAATATTCTTATAACGTGTCTAATATTTGTAGTGTAGGAAAATGCATACCCTTGTATTTTCACACTTGTTTGGGTTTGCCTTACTTTATTTATCCTTATTTATGTCTTAATTGGTCCTATATTGTACCCATGAGCCTAATAAACTACATCTTTTTCTCGCTAATTCCCACAATCGTAAAAGGGAAAATGGTCATTTAATGATTCTATTTGTGTGTCCTTAATTTTTGGGTCAAGACTAAAATGCCACCTAGGTTGTCTTAATCCCCCAAGGGTCTTGGGACCCAGATTTTGAACACACCTTAAAAAGTCCCTTTTTGGAGTCTGTGCCTTGAGATTTGAGCCCCAAGACTAAGATTCCACCTAGGGTGTCTTAGTCCTCCTTAGCTTATTTTTGGGATTTAATTTCAAATTTTGGTGGGCTTTAGCCTCTTTTAATTAATGTTTTCCTATATCAGCTTGGTGTGATGTAATTTCGGGATATTAAGCATAGATAAGTATAAATACAAGGTTCATTCAATCATTTTCAGAATAAGAAAGATATCCAAGAGCATAATAAGCATCCAAGCATTCAAGTATTCATTCAAGAGCATTCAAGAGTGGTTCTTCAAGAATTTTGGATCCATCATCAAGATTCAAGCATCATATCAAAGGCTATTCTTTCATCATGTGTGTTTTTGTTGTAACATTTGTGATGTAGGGTTTTGATTCAAGTAAGCAGTTCAAACAAGATCTATCAATGCACTCCATTGATTCAAGATCTACATTACATGTTGTCCATTCATCATTTCTCTCCATTATTCCATTTCATTTCAAGGTTTAATTACCAACAAGGGGTTTGACCAAGGAAAACCCCCATTTACTAACAATCAACAAGTTTTTCCTCTCTTGTATAATTGTGATTACATATTTAGGTTGAATACTTGAAGATCATTTAGAGTACAAGATTGAAAAGTTGCAAAGTTGCATTACAAAGTTGTCATTTTCATGGAAACTCGCCTACAGGTAAAATCTAGAACTTTCAGAACCTGAGATTTCAGAGGAAGCAAGTGCAATCCTTAGAGCTCAAGATCACATTAAGAGTTTTTCATAAATCCATAATGGGACTAATACACAACCTAGGGTATCTTAGTCTTCTCAGGGGTATTTTTTAGATATTCTTTGAGATTATGTTCTAAGATTCCAAGATTCTACATCTACCCCAAAAAATAGTAGTGGGACTAAGACAACAATAAGGGAATATTTTTCCTCCCTGAAATATTTGGACAGGTTCTTTGTATAACTAGGTTTTGTAGGTTGAATTCTTATTTATCTTTTCCAATCATTTTCCTGGTGGTGAACCCCTAAAAGTTGAAAGAACCCCCTTCCTAGGTCCTCCTAACTGAGAATTGACCCACCTTATGAGGTTGATAGTCAATCCAATTAGGGTTCTTAGGAAATTATTGAATGACCTAGAGAGATAAGTGGGCATTCCCTTGCCTCATTTTCCTATCGTTCATTTTGGTGAACCTGACGTGAACAACCTTCCATGGCTTCACAAGAATAAAATAAACCTATGGTTGAAAAACCCTCTCCTACACAAATGTAGCTTGAAAACAATAATAAAAGAAATAAAAATGCTTGAGATCATAGGCGTAGACATCATGTTATCGCTCGAAAGAAGAACAAAGAAAACAAAATTGAAAATCACAATCTGAATCTAACAGAAGCAATAAACGACGACCCTCCTCTCTTAGAAGAAAAAATATATCATATGCCTTCAACACAACAAGGACCAACACCTTCTGTGGATATTATCATTCATCCTCTTGTTGTGGTTAATTTGGATGACTATGAAGAAATAGCTAAAATTGATGAACAAGTGCATGATGAATTGAATTTGTTATTTTCTTCTTCTATGAGCTTAGATGATAACAATTATGATGATCCTCCTAAACCGAGTGATGCACCACTTTTTGAATTTGATGATTCCCCTAGTACAACACTTGATGTGATCCCTCTTGCTAGTGATTTGCATTCCACGTATATTGAACAAGATTGAGATGTAGACGACTTGTTGGATGGTTGATCTGCATGTGCTTTGCTAATATTTTTGTTTTCTTTTTGTATGATTGCATATGCCTAATGTGATCCCACGTGACGTTCTATTTGATGTTCTCTCTTTATTTGCAAATTCCTCTATTTGTACCTTCATTCTTCTATATGTTGTAAGCTCTTTACCTTTTCATTTATCTTTTCTTTCATTTTCCTTTTTTTCTTGTGTTTTCCTTTTGTGGATGATGCAAGGCATGGAGACACCCTATGTCTCCTCCATGTTGACCCAAAAAAAAAATCATTATCTTTCCTTTTTATTTCCATGTTTTTCTTATGTTTTCCTTTTGGGGATGATGCAAGGTTTTGATACACCCTATGTCTCTTCCATGTTGACCCAAAAGGTTCTCCTTTTTTTTCACTCTCTTTTTGTCATTCTTCCAGTTCTATGTGTATTTGGGGAGTGATGACAATCCCAAGTTCTCTAATATCATTGTAGGAAAGATAGATACTGACCTCAAATCCATAGATACTTTATGTGTTTCTGGGGGGGCAACCCTCTTTTCAATTTTCCTTTTCCATGTTTGTCTAATTTAAATTAATTTCTCACAACATGGTGTTAGCAAGTGCTTTAAAGAGGGGGCATACATTGACATTATTTTGGCATGATTTCATTTGCATTTATTTTTCATGTTCCTTGATGTGATTTTCTTACTTCATATGATGTTTTTCCCTCTTTGTGGTGACATTGGGAGTAATTTCCTTAAGAGCGTGATCTATCTTAGCATATTACATTCCTCTTAGTGGTGATGTGACACACTACTTTCCCTAAGTTACAAATCTTTTATCCTTTGATTGTTTCTCTTTTGGAGACATTAGGAACAATGTCCCCTAAGATTAAGACCTCGCATGAATTAAGCCAAATCCTTGTGAACATCCCTCTTTATTTTTGTGTTGCTTTTTCTACCTTATTAAAGTCATGGAGGTATTGCTTTGATATTACCCCTTGGGGATCACCTAGTGAAAAACTAGCTTCACTAGCCCTTGTGAGCGTGCATTTTCTTTTGGTGCCTTATTAAAGTCATGGAGGTATGACTTTGATATGGTTCCCTTGGGGCTCAACTAGTGAACAACTAGCTTCTCTAGCCCTTGTGAGCATGCGTTTTCTTTTTGTCCTTATCATAGTCATGGGGGTATGACTTTGATATGGACCTCTTGGGGCTCACCTAGTGAACAACTAGCCTCACTAGCCCTTGTGAGCATGCACTCTTGTTTGCATAGTGGACAAGGAATTCCACTTGTAAACCTTTTTGGAAAAATATCCTAGACCCAATCCACCACATTGGAAAACCAGTTGAAGGTTGATCCATTGCATCTTTCCTTTTTACTTTTTGTTTTTCCTATCTTTGATGGTGTATGTTTGCAATCTAGTTATGGCTTCATATATCATCTGCATGTGTGTGTTCCTTTGGGCCTACGTTGGTTTTTCATAAGATCTTGATCTTGGGGGCTTGACCACCCTCTTGGTTATTGTCATCCTATCTTACTAACATTCGTACATTTGAACCCCTCTTGATTGCGAGGTTGGCTACTTTAGTGTGAGTTTGAAGCAAGTTCATCCTCTCACTAAAGTGGGGGCTAAATGTAGAGAAGGAAAATGCATACCCTTGCATTTTCACACTTGTTTGGCCACACCTTGGTTTATTTATCCTTCTTCATGTCTTAATTGGTCCTATTTTTCATCCACAAGCCTAATAAACTACATCTATTTTTGGCTAATCCTGACAATCATCAAATGGAAAATGATCATTTAATGATTCTATCTCTGTGTCCTTAATTTTTGGGTTGAGACTAAAATGCCACCTTGGGCATCTTAGTCCCCCAAGCATCTTGGGACCCTGATTTTGAAGACACCTAAAAAGGTCCCTTTTTGGAGTCTATTCCTCGAGATTCAAGTCTCAGGATTAAGACGCTACCTAGGGCATCTTAGTCCTCCTTGGCATATTTTAAGGATTTAACTTCAAATTCTGGTAAGATTTAGCCTCCTTTAATTAATGTTTTCCTATGTTGGCTTGGTGTGATGTAATTTTGAGATATTAAGCATAGATAAATACAAGGTTAATTAACTCATTTTCATAATAAGCAAGATATCCAAGACCATAATAAGCATCCAACAATTCAAGTATTCATTCAAGAGCAATTCTTCAAGAATTTTGGAGCCCTCATCGAGATTCAAGCATCATATTAAAGGATATTATTGCATCATGTGTGTTTTTGTGCTAAAATTTGTTATGTAGGTTTTTGATTCAAGTAAGCAATTCAAGCAAGATCTATCAAAGAATTCCATTGATTCAAGATCTACATTCAAGCTAGCCACTTAACACAAGTTTGTAGACTTTACAAGGGTTTGGTGAGTTGTAACATTGTATATTGTTCATTCATCATTGTGTTGCCAAAAAGTGCAGCCTTGACACTTTTTCACTCATTTGGGCCTTTTCCCTTGGATTTTGGCCTTGTTTTTCTTTGATTTGATGCTATAATGTGGCATTAGGCCTTGAACGCTTGCAAATCAAAAACAACCTAATGGTGGTTTAAAAAGATGTTGTGAAGTGTTGTAACATATCTTCCCACTTTTCTAGGACCCTTTCAACACAATTCACCTAAACAACCCCTTCCTACCCCTTTTCAAGCCTTGTGCCAAAGTGTTGTAAGGAATTTTCACACTGTCTTAGGCTTTTCATCAATAAATTAACCCTTCCTTATGATAAATTGTTCCCTTAATGTAATTTTATGCCTGACTTAAGTGTGTTTTAGGAGACAAGCCCATTAAACATCATAAAGAACCACTTAATTCTCAACCACCACTTGAATTTATCCAAGTGGACTAGGTCACCACCTTTGGCGACCTAGTCCCTTTTGGCATAAAATTCAAAATTAAAACAAATTTCTAACGAGATTTTGCCTCCAAAACCATAAGGTCAGCCTATAATGTGTTCTTTTTGGGAAATTAATGTATAGGTTGTATAAATAAGGGTTTTCACCTTAATTCCCCTCCCCTAAGATCATTTTTAGTCATCACAAGCACTCTTGCACTCAAAGATTCTCAAGCAAGCATTCAAGGACTAATGATGTTGATTGTCAGTGCTGGGATTCTTTGATTTCTTATTTTGAATGATGATTAAGGATTAGTAGAGTTTGTCCCCCTAAACTCCCTAAAACACAAGAGGACTAGGTCACCATCATTTACGACCTTGTCTTTCTACCAAGCCTTAAAAAAGGTTAATACATTTATGGATATCCTTTTATCAAAAACCCACTCTCGCAACGTTTCCTAGGAGGACTAGGTCGCCCATTCTAGCGTAAGTATCCATGTGCATATTTCCAATAGATTCAAGAATATTCTAGAGCCTCTCTTTTGCAAATTTTAGTTCCTAGGTGCACTATCTCAGTATTTTCCAATTTCTTTCCATTTTGCACACATTTAGGTCATTTAGTTTGTTTTGCATATAGTTTACATTTGATTTTGTTTGCATTTCATAGTTAGTTTAGTTTCATTACAGACACTTCATCACACACAACACAACCCTATTCAACCCCTATTTTTAAATGAAATCACCAAAAAGCATATCATCAAGTAGAAAGAGAGTCATTCTTCCATCCAAAGCTCCTAGGTGAAAAATCCTAGGGCCCTAATTGGGAGAATCCTCTTTCCCTTCTTTGTCCATATTTTTTTGGTGGTTCAATCATTTCCCTCCATTATTCCATTTCATTTCAAGGTTTAATTACTAGAAAGGGGTTTGACCAAGGAAACCCCCCATTTACTAACAATCAACAAGTTTTTCCTCTCTTGCATGCTTGTGATTGCAGATTTAGGTTGAAGCCTTGAAGATCATTTGGAGTGAATTATTACAAAGTTTCAAAGTTGCATTACAAAGTTGGCATCTTCACAAAGCCTCTCCTACAAGTCAAATCTGGAAGTTTCAAAACTTGAGATCTGAGAGGAAGCAAGTGTAGAACTTGGAGCTCAATATTACATTAAGAGTTTTCAAAAATCTAGAATGGGACGGATACACCATCTAGGGTGTCTTTGTCTTCCCAAGGGTAATTTTCAAAGATTCTTTGAGATTTTATTTCGAGATCCAAAGATTTTGCATCTACCTTGAAAAATAGCAACGAGACTAAGACAATAGTAAAGGCGTATTTATCCTCCGTAACATATTTAGACAAATTCTTTGAATTTCCAGAATCCTCATCACATCTCCAGACTTCCTTGGTACGTCTTGCTATTTCATAATTTCATCATTTTCATCCCTCATTTAACTTTGCATAACTAGGTTTTGTAGGTTGAATGCTTATTTGTCTGTACCAAAAAATTTCTTGGTGGTGAATCCCTAAAAGTTGAAATAATCCCCTTCCTAGGTCCTCCTAATTTAGAATTGACTCACCTTGTGAGGTTGATAATCAATACAATTAGGGTTCTTAGGACATTATTGAATGAACTAGAGAAATAGGTGGCATTCCCCTACCTCATTTTTCCACTATTCAATATTTTCTACCAAACATACCCAAGAATTGTTTGATATCCCTAGAAAATCTAACAATGTCTCTCCAAATAAATTTTCAAATGGATAAAAATAGGACCAATCTCACAAGCAACCAACAAGAAGGAAGAAACCAAAGTGCACCCAAAATAGACAAAAGAATAGAGAGAGGGAGATAAATAGTAGGAATAAGGGGTTAGTTTTGGTTCTAGATACACCACCACTACCTCCAAAGACCCTCAAAAAAATTGAATTGGTAGAAAAAATGAGATAAATAATTATTATTGACCGAACAAAGAACATATTTAGAAGGCCTTGACATCTCTTATCTCTAATATTTTCTCAATTAAGAAAGTTATCATGACAAAAAAACCTAATAAATAAATTACACTTGGGGAAAAAAAGCTATCCCATATATTTTTCCACCAAAGGAAATCTTGAAACCCATTTTTTCCCTCTTCTAGTAACTAGTATCTGGTAGAAACATGGAATAATCCCCTTGAGGATCACAACCCCAAGCTAGAACATCATCATCCTCCTAAATAATTACAAGATTAGTTTTCTGAGATGGAATGAAGGGAGGAAAATATTCTAGATCTCTCCCATTGGGCAAAAAACACACATCTTACTAGTGAAAATTACAAGAATCCCACCATTTGGTAGGTCTTAAAAGAAGAAAGTTTATAAAAACTAGTGTCTAGAATAAACTTACTCAAAGAGTGGAGGGGGAAGGCTAGGATAATTGGGGAATGAAGATATCATGAATTAGTTCAAAAGAGATCATGATTGAATAATTTAACACTATAAAAAATGCTTTTCTTAACAACAAAAGTCTCCCTTCTTGATATAATTCTAGACCATAGAACATTTTTTGGTTAGTTTAATTCTCAAAACATCCTTATTAGAAATATTATGTAAATATTTGTATTTAGGAATCAAGTAGCCCAAGAATTTTTCTAATGTTTACACCATCTATATTAAATTTTAGTAGCTAGAGATTGACTAATAAGGTATTCTTCTCTAAGACCAAAACAACCTCTTTGCTTAGGCTATCAACCCATACTCCAAATAATAAGACTCTATTTTTTAGGCGTAAGTGCACCAATCTGTGACACAATTTAGGTGGCAAATTGGAAAAAACATTGAAAAAAACCCAAAATAAGACATTTGGCGCATGCCAAATTTGGCACACACCAAATGACTAAAAATACATTTGGCGCACACCAAATTTGGCATGCACCAAATGTCTTATTTGACATAAAAATCAAAAATTGGGTTTCAAACCCTCATTTTGTCTTCAACCCACGGCTTGAGGAAGAGGATTTCAGGTTTGCAACTTGCGCTTGCCAAATCTCTTCCATTGTTTGCATCCTTAGCTTTCCATTTTCCATGAGGATTCCGCCAACACATCGGAGAGGTCGAAGATTGTAGAGAGGTGTTTATTTTTATTCTATTTATTTTGAATTTGATTTGGAATGCAAATTCAAATAGATTTTTATAATAAAACTTTGTTCTAATTCTCAGGGAATGAATCTCCACCTCAAAACATTGAGAATTCACAATCACCCCCTCATGAAGAGCCTCCTATACAAGAAAAACCCAAAACCCCTCCATCAATTCATAGGCATCCTCAAGGAACACAAGAAAATATTCAAAATCAAATTGAAAACAATAAAAGAGACATTCAACAATTAATTGCAAGATTAATCGAGCATGCCGAAACCCACCCTTATAGGAGACAAATTGTTGAATCATTGAAGTCAATTTTAACTCATGTAAGATAAATGAGTGAGCAAATGAATTTTTGGTCAACTAAGAGGCATGGGATGAGAAAATTTTATGCTAATGGTTTGTCATATGCAGATGTCAAAAAACTAAAAATTAGCAAAGTTGAGTTGTGTGCCCTATTTATAGACCTAAAAACCAATGAACCTTTATCCCATGCATGTAGGAGGTTCCCCATCCATTGGTGCCACCATGAGTTAATTAAAAAAAAAAATTGGGAGTGGTGGTGGATGGTATTTGACCAACCTCCATTGAATAACCATGAGGTGCCACAATATTTTTTGAGGAAACTCTATTGCGAGTTTGTCCTCAATAAAATTCTAAACTATTTTTACATCTTAGACTTTCGGAGTAGAGGTGGGGGCTCCACACACGATAGACCTGTTGCACAACGTAATCCACAGTTGGCACCAAGAGACTTGGGAAGACCCATGGTGGAGCATGTTGTTGTTCCTTCCATTGTTAAGGAAAGTGTAGAGGTGGACATAATGAATTTGATTGGCTCACTCACTCAAACCATTTTACAGTGTGCAAGTCCTCTAGTAGAGCATGGTGTGGAGGAGACGTGTAGGCCCCGAGCTCCACCCCACCATTGTGGCACTTGTGGTGTTGTTTGCATGTACGATTATTAGGGTGCTTGTGATGCAGCTACATAGCCTACGTCAGTTGTAGAGGCGATGAATTTCATAGATGATATTCTGAATGATACATTTGGCATTAACACTCAGGTAAAATTTAGCAAGTTATTTTAATGTTGTTTATTAAAATATATTTTGAAATTTAAGAATAACTAAATTAGTAGAATTTTGATATGATGAAATTTCAGGGTTGCACTATTAATGAGGGATGCTCTATTCCTATAGACCCTTATACATTTTTCGATGATGAGTCCATAGGTATGCAACTAGTATTAAAGCTATTATTATTTCATTTGAACAGTTGAATGTTATATTTCAATGTTTGTCTCATAACATGCTTCAGATTTCAAACAGTTTCCTGGTGCACCTTCTTCCTCCACACCTTGTGATTCATATCCTCAAAAAATGTACACTCAAGTAGCCTTTATTCATTAATGGTGTTTTAAATCTATGTTAGCTAGTTTTCATAATTTTGCATATATACAAATCTAAAAATTGATGAGAAATGCAAACATTGCATTCAAGTATTCCTTGATCATGTAAGATTATGTTCTCCTAATTCACTTTTTGTTCCTTTATTCCTTCCTAATCCCTTACCATTAACATTTAATAGTTCACCCTATTTTCCATGATCCCCTCCTAGCCCATCCCACTAATATCTTCTAGTCCATGCTATGTGTCATTATGTCCTACTCCCATCTCATTGTACCCATTATTATATCACCCTAGATGTTCCATGATCCCCTATGTTCCACCCTATGTTCCTTTATATCATCCTATGTTATACCATAATTATCCACATTTCATCCTCGATAACTCTTCTCTATTATTGCTACACACAAGTCAAGTTCGCACTTCATACATACTATAGTCAAACCCTAGACACCTCCTAATTCACCCTATGTTGCATTATTCCCTAATAATTGCATCCCATTAACCTCAAATTTTCCACCCTATATTTTTTTATCCCATCCTAGCCCATCCCATCAATCTATACTAGTCCATCCTATGTTCCATTAATCCCTTTGGTGCAGGGGCACCACTCTTTTCTATGTTTCTTCATTAAGTGTCTGATAGTGGTGCAAGAACACTCATGGGTCTAAGGGGCCTAGAATCATTGGTTACATTTTTTTTCTTTGTTTAATGTTGGAATAAGGTATCATGGACCATTTCATTGCTCTTTAATAGTTCTCCTAGGGATTTGGTGGAATTTTGGTCTTGATGACCAACTTTTTGTACAAACAAGGTCTCCATCCTCCTTTTTAAGTCTAGTGCATTTTAGAAAATTAAGCAAACAGGATTCCTTGATGTAGCTAGAAACCTTATGGGAGTCATATTTTCAATTTTGAGGATTTTTGGATGCCTTTCACACAATTTGGAGGTATCTTTGTAGTCGGGTCAGTGAAAATTGGCAAAATTGCCTTAATTAGGCATTAAAGAGTTAAAAATGAAGTCTTTTTGTGTTTCCAATGGCCAACTAATTCAAATTTCAGTTGGAGGAAGTTGTATTACATTGGAAGGCTTCATATATGCCTCTCTTGGTCGAGACAAGGCTGTTCTTGAAGTTTGGAAGAAGTTTTCAATAAAGAGTTTGCTGATTGTTTTGTTTTCTTGAAGAAATTGTTGATCCCGTACTTGGTACGGTCTGTACATGTTGTTTCATGCTCCAAGCCTATAATGGCTGGATAGGTAATTGAATAAGATTTCTTTAGGCATTGGAGTAATGAGATTTTTTTGAGTATCAAGAGAGATATCTTAAAATTTACTCCTAGGTGGTATGAAAACCCTCAAAATCGGGGTTTTGAGTGAATTATGGGTGTTTATTCCATCCACATGTTGTAGAGTTGCTAAATCTTGATGGGATGGAAATTATTCATGTACTATTAAGAGGGAGTGAGGTCTAAATCACCATAGTGATAGTTTTTTGTTGAAACCTAAGTGCTAGAGGGTTGTTGAACCTTGTTTTGTCCTAATGTGACATGATCCAAATGCTTTCAAGTTTTGTGGGTGGTCTGAGTTGTGAACCCTAGGTGTGTGGGGGCTGATCATTTAAAGAATAATGAAGTTTATGACTCCTTGTAAGATTATTTGAGAGAAGCGTTGAATTGGATTGTCTTTTCCATCATAGTTGTGTGTTTACCTTCCATGCCACTCTGCATCAGATAGCCAAGGTGTGTTAGGATGTTTTATTTGAGTCCTTGAGTCTTAATAAGGTCCAATGTGACCATTCTATTGTAATTAATCAACTTTGAGGGGTTTTTGTATTCATCTTGTAAGGTTTTCAAATCATGTGGAAGGAATTCTCAAAGTTGATAAGGGGTGTCAAGGTAGATAAGATGATGTTTTCTTGAGTAAGTCATGATTTCTTAGTTGAATAAGGTCTCATTAGACTATTTGTAATATTTTAGGTGTTTAAGAGGGTCTAGGAAAATATAAAGAGTCAAAACTTGAAAGTGCTAAATTTTTGAGTTGCAAAAATGCAACAAATTTGTAATGCAATGGTCATGAGAGGTTTAAAAAGTAGTTGTAAGGAAGTTGGCCATTGTTTTGATGAGGAGAAGCCTTTAAAAAGGCATGAAAACTCATTTTGTAATGTTGGCTTGAAATTTGAAGCATTGGGAATAAGTTTCAAGGGTCTGTGTTAAGTTTAAAGGTATGTTGCTTTGTAAATCTAGCCTAATTCATGGACTAGGACAACATTGAGGGTCTAATTTCAAGGGATTGGTTCAAAATAATTGTATCTAGTTAAGATATATTTTGTATAACTATGAAATGGGTATCTGAATTCACCTTCTGATTGTCAAGTGTTTTGGAAAGCATGGGAGTTAAAGGCAAAAAACTGAGGTTGCACTACTGTTAGGTTACATGGGTGAAAGTGAGAAGTTAGACTCCTGATTGTTGTCAAGATTTGAGGATTGTTTGGATAACTCTAATAGGAAATTTTAATCTTGTTAGAAGTCTCTTGAATGCAATTTTTCACTTTGAATGAGTTTGAGTCCCCTCTTTGCATCACCCTTCTATTCACATTCCATTACCCTCTCTTATTTCACTTTATGTTCCATTATCCCCTCTTGGTCTTTATATCAACATGATACCTAAGATATTGTTTCATTTGCAGTTGTTGACAAGAGATGGCCCTAGTGATGTTGGTGGCATGATGGACCATGGAGTTGCTGCAGCAATAGCCAGTTCTAATCCATTGAGAGAGGTATGGAATAGATTAGTCGATTTGACATTATATTTTCTCTTTTATGGTCTATTATAGAAAATTTTCAAGATTATTTTATGTAGTTTAATTTCTATCTTCATGGTTGCTACAGGTGGTTGTCACTCTAGATTATGGATGTGATGATTCTTTAAATGTGCATGATGACTATATATATGTGGTAAGTGATTATATATTTTGTTATATGCCATTCCACAATTCAATTTCTATGTTTTAACATCTTTAGTTTTAATTGTATCAGTTGAAGTTCCAGAGTGAAGAGAGGACTAGAGAGTGTGTTAGAAAGAAAAGAGAAGCAATAGTCACTCCATCTAGCTAAATTTAGAAGGCACCACAGGATCTATTTCCTTCCCCTAGAGGGAAATGACTATGTATTAGTGTTGTTTTTTGTATGCCTATGTGGCATTTTGGAACATATGTGTTGTACTATTGATATATATACGTGATATTTTATGTCCATATGGATCCTTTTTACTAAGCCTATATGGGTTTTTTGGATATATTGTATATACTTTATCAATATATATCATTGTATAGCCTTTCGGATTTTTGATTAAAGAAACTCTTATTTTGCTACTACAATTCTTGAATGATGTTATCATGCATATCATGTAAGTTGTATGCTTGAATATTGTAGGTATGGATTTTGTTTACATCTATTTCTTAATTAATTACTTTTGAATGTTCAATAAGCCCCATCTAAAGAATATTGTATAAATAAGCTCCATTCGTGGTGGTTTGTATCCTTTGGAATGCTTCAATTATTTGTGCCTCACTGATGTAGAGGCAAGGAGGCTCAAACCCAATCAGTCTGACAACCTGCCTTCAAGGGGCTCCTAACAAGATTAATACAACCTATTTTGAGCAATCTACACAACCTCAAAGCCTCATCAAACCAAACTCTTCATTCAACACCTTACCCAACAATCCACCCTTGTAGCACTCAAAACCTGGTCCAAGCCTAATTTCTCCAAACCTTTCCAAAACACCTAACCATTTAAAGGTGGATTAAGATACCCTTTTCAAGGTTACACAACATATGTCAAAACCAATAGTAACTCTTTTGTACCAACATGAATTTTCAATACACCTCCCTCGCTCTGGGCTTCATAATTAGGCCTAATTTCAAAAGGAACCCCCTCACAAACTCACCTCCAAACCAGGGAAACTTGAAAAAGTCTTAGAGATGCTCATAAAACTTAGGATTCTCCTATTTTAAGAGCCCCAAGAAATTTTTCTATTCCTCTACTCACAAACCCTCCTAAACCTTCATAAAAAACAAGGGTTTTAAAGAAACTTGTAACTCTAGACCTCCCCCAATCCTTCCAAAGGTCCAAAAACCCCACAATACCTCTTCCATAACTTAAAAGACACTCACAATCCCATTCCTTTCAGTATTTCTCAAATTCACTACTTGACTTCCTTACTTTCATGGTCGAAACACCCTTGAACAACATTAGAACTTCACACCCCACTGAGTTTATTCATTATCTCAACCTCCAAAGTATTCATACACCAAAATTATCATGGTACATGCCAATCCACCAAGCCATAGGGTCAGAATAGTAGGTGGATTGGCTAATGTGTCATGGTGTTGCCCTCAAAACCCCTAACACAAAAAATAGAGTAGTAACCAAGTTTGTTGATCCCACACACACCAACGATGGATTTAAACCTTCATAACAGATGCAAAGAGAGTAAAAACATATGAAATAAAGTATAAAAAGCCTCAAGTCATGATAGACTTGTACAAGCCTATGCAAGGCAAAGAAAATTTAGGAAAACAAAGAAAACCAATGATCAACGTTTTCAAAAGTATATTTTCTTATTAGAAACTGAACAAAATCAACCCTCAACTCAGGGTATTACAACAATATATCTTGATACCCCCTTCCAACTACCCCTAGAGCCGATCAACCACCATAACCACCCTTTGTTAGACTTCTATGATGGCAATTTGCCAATTTTTCTCTTAATTACCATTCATTCACAACTTTATTTTGCAAATACCACCTAACTGACCTCTTAAGGCTTTTAAATACAATTGCAAATGGTCATTGAGACCTTATTATAAGGGAAAACATAAGACCCAAGCCTACACTATACCCTATCCATTTGGAGCACATTGCCAACATGGAATAAAATGGACAACTTGTTTACATTACATCTCAGCTTGGCATATTTTGCAACTTCCTCGTTGCATATAATTTAAAGATCTTCAAAATCATTTGATGAACCTCTAAGGCTCATGTTTCTTTCATTCCAAGGTGATGGTGCCCCTGCACCATACACCCCCCATAGAGAGACTCTTGTCCCAAGAGTGAAATCTTTCTCCATGCCTCCACTTTGTTGCTCCATACTTGTCTAAATTTTGTGGGGTTTATCCTAATCCCTAGATCAAAATTTGGTACTACTCCACTCCTCATACCTGCAATCAAACAAAAGTTAGCAACACAGTGCCCTACCTTCTTCCTTGTTCCACCTTCACTCTTGTACCCATCCACCTTAGCATGTACACTCCGCCCTCTTGTTATTGCCATCAGATCTCTGCACCTTTGTTCCTTTACTGTGATAGGACCTTGAATTTTCATGTCCTCTGTCCTCCTTGTCTCATGAATCACTATCTTCTTATTTTCTCCTCCACCAAACTCTATCTTAATGCCTAATGATTGTCCATTGACCTGTTGTAATACCACAGGACATCTAACTATCCCTACAAACATATTATCAACCTCATCTTGCCTTGCCAAAGACTCTTTCCCCTCTCTCTGCCCTTTACCAGTCTGAACCACTTGGCTACACAACTCCTTATGCTATACAAAGGCATGCTTCACCCTATCCTCATGCAAACTACACATTTCCTTCTTACCCACTTTTTGAGCATTACTCAATTGTTCTCCTCCTAGAGTTCCATCCTCGTGAACATACTCTAGACCTGCAAACAAATTGGTCTTGCTACCCTCAAGCCCTAAAGGCTCTTTATTCCCAAACATCACTACCTTAGACTTACCCTTATCCCTTCCACTTGTTTTCAAGGGAAGCAACTTTAAAAAATTATCATCATTCTTGATGGTATATGTGTTCTCCTAGCCATCATATATAGACCTCCTATCAAATTTCCAAGGCCTCCCTAAGAGCACATGACAACAATTCATTGGAAAAATATCACATAGAACCCTATCCTTATATTCCCCAATCTGAAATTCAACATATGCTTGATCTTTTACCACCAAAGTTTGATTATCATTGACCCAAGAGACTCTATAAGGTGCTTCATGAGGTAATTTTTCCAAACTCAACTTGTCCACCATTTCCCTAGAGACTAGATTATCTTGAGAACCAAAATCAATGACAACTTGACAAACTTTACCTTTTCTTTTTCATGGAGTTCTGAATAGGCTCATTCTTTGACTCAAATCTTCCTCCTTGGATGCTTGCAACATAGTTATTCTTATCATGAGTGTCTCTCCTTCTTCTAATGTAAGGTTCACAATAGGTGAAGTCACACCCTCTTCATCTTCATGCAATAGTTGATTCCTCCTTTCTCCACCATAAGAGCTTGAGCCTTGCTTTTCAGGGCATTTAAAGGTTAGATGTCCAATCTGGTTACAAATGTAGCATATCCCTGAGAACTTATAGGAACCTCTTCCTCCACTAAATATGCCTCTTAAACCTCTCCATCCACCTATTGAATCGGATTTTTCTTGGTCCTTCTTGTCATCTCCTTGGCCCTCATTGTTTGACTTTGAATTAGGATTGAATCATCTTCCCCTAGAAGTGTTGCCTCTTCCTCTTGCTGCCTTCTCTTGTCTCCTTTTTAACTTTTCTTCAGCCCTCATTTCCATTTCAAAGCATTGTTCAACTAATGTTGGTGCCATCAAGATGAGTTCATCTTGAATGTTCAATCTTAAACCATTCAAATACCTAGTAGTCATTTCTTCCTCATCTTCTTCATGTTTATCCCTTATACTGTTGTCCCCCTGCCATCCCCCTGTCATTCCCAAACTTAGGCCCCTCGTCCCCATGTCTCAAAAACACGTCTCCTGCCATCCCCCCATCCCTATCCCCAAAACCCTGTGGAACACTAAGAATTTACTATGTGTCCTAATTTCTTCTCACGCCTTTCTATTGAGCACCAATTCTACACGCTCCAACAAAATATTTATCTACTATTGTTCAACAACATCTCTAAATAGGTGAGGATGGATTTTGTTTCTCAAGAAATCTACACATATCACTCAGGTTGTTTGGCCTAAGTAATGTAAGAGGCCACTCTGATCTTCTTTCAAAACTGCATGCCTAAAATGATAGGCAGCCACTCCTTTGATCTATTCATAGAAGAACCCTCATTCACTTTCCCCAAAAGGTAGTGGATGCTTGTAACCAACGCATTACTTGTATGTTATGGATCCTTCATCCATTCAGAAAGGATCATGCCTTTGCTCACATGCTAGAGAATGCCACTTTTTGTGGCATGCAACTAAGGTAGTTGAGTTTGGCACATTAATCTCTTCTCAAAAAATTCTTCACAACACCACACTCTTCACAGACTTCACCATGTAAGTACAGGGTTTCTAACTTGGTAAACAATGGCAGTAGACTACATATCTTTCACATCAAAACACCACACCTTAGATGGCATGATTTGTTACATGCATCAAAAAATATCTCAAGCATAGAGACTCTAATACCATATGTTGGTAAAATACAAAAATGTTAATGGTGAAAAAATTTATTCATCATGCATTTTAGTATACAAGATACGAATAGATACATTCCTAGAGAAATAAGCAAGTTGATAAGCTTCTATAGAAAATTTCTTAGGATGATGAATCCTATATATGGCCATTAAGTGTAGACAACATTGAAAGAGTGTTGGCAACTGATTGAAAAATAATTCATCAAGACCCTATATGCCAAATAAATCTCTTAATTTGAAGACTTCCTACTATGCAACCTGAAATGATTGTTAGATTGTTACCCTTTTCAAGCTTGTTTTGAATCTCAGGATATGAATTAGGAATGAAAGTTGAAAACAAAAAATTGGGATGATGTGGTTCCCTAATGTGGTTCCTTGGTTTGTCTGTTGGGATATTATTTTAAATGTCAAAAGAACATTATTATTTTAACTGTGAAAGAGATCATGTTTGTCAACTTTTTTCCTGAGTGAAAATTTGCCACCATAGGAAATGCCTCCGAGATAGTGAAAACCGAGTGAGTTTATTGTAGAGGGGCCCAAATTGATCCCATAGGATCAAACAAAAAATTTCTAAGCGACTCGATGTCTGAATACTAGCATGTTGAAGTTCACAGCCATTTTGCACTTTGGACCCTTAAGGGATCGATCCGGTTGAATGTAGCTTAGAGCGATTTCGGGTGTTTGGGTGAAAAAGAGGACCATGCCTAGCATACACATACCCACGCAAACACGTTGAAATGGTTCATTTGGTCACATGAGATGCAAAATGAAAGTTGCACCACTTTGCAACTTTCAACTACTTGCATTTGACAAGTTTTTCCCCAAGTTAAAATTTTCCACCACGAGAAAATGCCTCTGAGATAGCAAAAAATGAGAGAGTTTATTGTAGATGGGCCCAAAAAAATCTTGTAGGATCAGATGAGAAGTTTCTGAGCATCACGGTGTCCGAGTAATAGCATGATGAAGTTTGCAGCCATTTTGCACTTTGGACCCTTAAGGGATCGATTTGGTTGAACGTAGCTCAGAGCAATTTCGCATGTTTGGGTGTGAAAGAGGACCATGCATAGAATAAAAATACTCACCCGGATGCATTGGAATGGTTTGTTTGGTCACACGAGATGCAGAATGAAATTTGCACCACTTTGTAACTTTCAACTACTTGCATTTGACAACTTTTTCCCTGAGTGAAATTTCGCCACGACAGGAAAATGCCTTTGAGATAGCCAAAACCAAGAGAGGTTATTGTAGATGGGCCCAACACAATCTTGTAGGATTAGACGAGAATTTTATAAGAATCATGGTTTCCAATTAATAGCATGTTGAAGTTCACAACCATTTTTCACTTTCGCCCCTTACGGGAACGATACAGTTAAACATAGCTCAAAGCGATTTCACATGTTTGGGTGCAAAAGAGGACCATGTGTAGCGTAAAAGTATCCACCCAGATGTGTTGGAACAATTTTTTTGGTCACACAAGATGCAAAATGAAAGTTGATAACTTTGTAACTTTCAACTACTTGCATTTGACAACTTTATCCCCGAGTGAAATTTTGCCACCACGGGAAAATACCTCCTAGATAGCCAAAAATGAGAGAGGTTATTGTAGATGGGCTCAACATGATAATATAGGATTAGATGATAAATTTCTAAGCATCACAGTGTCCGAGTAATAGCATGTTGAAGTTTACAACCATTTTGCACTTTGGACCCTTAAGGGATAGCTCAGAGCAATTTTGCGTGTTTGGGTGTGAAGGAGGAAAATTACTAGTGTAAGATACCCACCCAGATGCATTGGAATGGTTCATTTGGTCACACAAAATGTAGAATGAAAGTTGCACCACTTTGCAACTTTCAACTACTTGCATTTGAAAACTTTTTCCCCAAGTGAAAATTCGCTACCACAAGAAAACACCTCTGAGATAGATAAAAAAGAGAGAGATTATTATAGATGGTCCCAAAAAAATCTTGTAGGATAAGACGAGAAGTTTCTAACTGTCACGGTGTCTGAGTAATAGCATGCTGAAGTTTGCAGCCATTTTGCACTTTTGACCCTTAAGGGATCGATCCGGTTGAACGTAGCTCAGAGCGATTTCGCATGCTTGGGTGTGAAAGAGAACCATGACTAGCGTAAACGTACCCACTAGGATGCATTGGAATGGTTCGTTTGGTCACACGAGATGCATAATGAAAGTTGTACCACTTTGCAACTTTCAACTACTTGCATTTGACAAATTTTTCCCCGAGTGAAATTTTGCCACCACAGGAAAATGCCTCTGATATAGAAAAAACCGAGAGAGCTTATTGTAGATGGGCCAAACACAATCTTGTAGGATCAGATGAGAAGTTTCTAAGCATCACGATGTCTGATTAATAGTATGTTGAAGTTTGAAGCCATTTTGCACTTTGGACTCTTAAGGGATCGATCCAGTTGAACGTAGATCAGAGTGATTTCGTGTGTTTGGGTGCGAAAGAGGACAATGCCTAGTGTAAAATTACCCACCTAGATGTGTTGGAATGGTTCATTTGGTCACACAAGATGTAGAATGAAAGTTGCACCACTTTGCAACTTTCAACTACTTGCATTTGACAACTTTTTCACCAAGTGAAAATTCGCCACCACAAGAAAATGCCTTCGAGATAGAAAAAAATGAGAGAGGTTATTGTATATAGTCCCAACATGATCTTTTAGGATTAGACAATAATTTTCTAAGCATCATGGTTTCTGAGTAATAGCATGTTGAAGTTTGCATCCATTTTGCACTTTGGACCTTTAAGGGATCGATCCAGTTGAACATAGCTCAGAGTGATTTCATGTGTTTGGGTGCAAAACAGGACCATTCCTAGCATAAAAGTACCCAACCAGATGCGTTGGAATGGTTAATTTTCTCACATGAGATGCAGAATGAAAGTTGCACCACTTTGCAACTTTCAACTACTTGCATTTGACAACTTTTTCCCCGAGTGAAAATTCACCACCATAGGAAAATGCCTCCAAGATAGCAAAAACTGAGAGAGGTTATTATAGAGGGGCCCAAAATGATCTCATAGGTTTAGACAAATATTTTGTAATCACCACGATTTACGAGTAATACCCTATCAAAGATTGTTTCCCTTTTGTAGTTTGGACCCTTAAGGGATTGAGTCGGTTGAACCTATCTTGATAGAATTAGGTGGGCAGTAGACTTAACTCCATTTTAGTTATAGTTTGGTTTAATTTCATGTGGTCAGGAGAAACATGCTCTAGGGTAACAAATCTAGTCTAAACCTCTGTCTAAGTTTTATTGGCCAAAATCCCATGTCGAGTGGCAAGGTTATCCTATTGTGAGTTTGGTGAATTCATGTCCAAGTGGGCATATTTGAGAGAAGTTGTGTGATCTCTCCTATTTGGTTGATCCACTCTGCATCATGGTTCTTGTTTGGAACAACCTCATTAGGTCCTCTTGTGGCGTTGTAGATTGGTGCATAGTAGTTTTTTGGTTGAATTTCATACCCTAAGGTATGTTAGAGATGACCTAGGTTGCATCGATTTCTACAAGGCATACACTACCCCTACCTTGTCAACCCTACGGATTTGGAAATCCAGTGAGCTCACTAGATTTCCAATTCAGTAGGATTGACAAGGTAGGTGGTGCAGGAGCACCTTGGCACCTAGTCACAAATCTCCATGTTTGATGGTCAGAATGCACCCTTGCATTAAAAATGTGTCAACAAGTGATTTCGAAAGCCTAAAAGGCAACATGAAAGATTTTATCTCAATGACATAATGGATTCATTAGTTTAGTTAGTAGGAAAAGTGATACAATTGTAAATTTGTGAGTTGAATAATGCAACAAGTTTGTAATTGCAACGATTATGTGTTTTGAAAAGTTGGTTTCTTGGTGGTTAGGGGCATTGATCAATTATAGGAGGATGAGAAATTCTATGTAAAGCCTGTAGAGGCTCGAGTTGTGGTTGTTGGATTGGACGGAAAAGAATAAATCTTTGAAATTACCATAATTGTCATGAGACTAGTACTGGTACTGGTACGGGAGATTGGTACAACATTTTTTTGAAAATAGGAGACAGGGGTACTTGGAGACACCATTTTTTTTTTTAATATAAAAAATTATAATATATAGAAAATCTAAAAATATAATGACATTGAACTTTCAAAATAATAGTAGTAGTAAATTTTAAGAATGAACATTAACTTTAAAATTTAAATACACAAAATGTCAAAATGTCAAAATTCAAATCGAAATGTCATTGTCACATTGTGTCTAAGAGCCAAAGAGTTCATACTTCATACTTCAAATTCCATAATCATATTTTTAACTTCTAAGTTCACATTTGACATTACATATTCAATTACATATTGAAATAAAAAATATTGATAGTTCGATTGGATGATATGCAAACAAAAAAAAATAATCAGAAATCTATCTCATATCTCATATCATCTACACCACATCAATATCATCCATGTCAAGGTCCTTAGTTATGAGGATCTCCAAATACTCATCACTCTCTAACTCAGGTTCCTTTGTTGGTAGTAGAACTAGGGGTAAATGAATAAGGTTATCTGGTTCAACCACTTCATCCACTATGGTTGCAACATCTCCATCAGGTGATATTTAGTCCCATTTTGCTGAAGGACCCTCATTGTATGCAGGATCTACATGAGAGAGAAGGCGAAGTGAGCTATGAATGTACACCAAGTTATTTTCTTTCTTTGACCCTAATCGGTTCCTCTTTAGTGAATGAATAAAACCATAAGTACTCCAATTTCTCTCACAAGATGAAGAGCTAGCCACTTGTGAGAGTAATATTATAGAAAATGATTGCAATTCAGGTGTTTCACCTCCATGGTTCCACCACCACTCTATAGGGTCTTTCTATGCTCGCATATCATATAAAGCTTCCACGGAAGAAAAGTCACCATGCCCACATGAAAACTTATTCCATTGACTCCTCATAACTAATGGTTCCTCACCTCAAAAATATATCTTTTTAATTGTAGCCCAAAACCCCTTCATTACCTCTCTATCCTCATATGGAGCCCTCTTATTGGTCTCTTGTATATTATGCCATTTAGGATTTAAGCCATAGGCAACACAATGAAGAGGTGTGTTAAGTTTGTTCCATCTTCCATGTAACTTTTCTTCTATCAAAGGATATAGTGAAGGATATTTTGCATCTGTTATCTTCTTAATTCTTTCACACATTGAATCTATTTCTTCATAAATTTCCCCCAAACATGGCTTGTCTGAATCTGCAAATTTGATCACCTCACATATGGGCTGAATAAAGTCCACAAAAAATCTAACATCAACCCAAAAATGGTCATGAAGTATCATACCTCTCACCTCAACTACATCATTTGATGTAGATTGCCTCCAAGCTGCCCATGCATCACTAACAACCGTGGAACACAAATCACCTTTCAATTCACAAAGACAGCGAAGAAGAATAAAATAAGAAGCAAACCTTGTATCAGCTAGTTTGAGAAGCTCCACCTTGGAATTTTTTTGATAAGTATTAATTTCTCATAATTTCAGTATATCAAAACATACACTAAGTCAATGACAAATATTACAATAGTGATGGAAGAAAATATTGAAAATCTTCCCATTTGTCAATACTTGTAGCAATACATGTAGGGAAATAATCCTCCCATTTCTAGCACAAATCATGAAATATATTTTACTTGAGAAGAAACAAAAGGAGTTGCTGCCCAGTTTCGTTTTTCCATTCCACCTCAACTGGCCCAGCTATTTGCATTCCAAAATGGTTCAAAAAAATGTACATCCCCTGCTCCCTATGAAACACATGGGTAGTAGCCTCTTTATAGTTGTGTAGTATCATAGAAATTTGGTCCACAGAAAACCTACAAAAGCCTCTGAATCTTAGACATAGACTCACATAAAAATCATTAAAAGAGAAATAACTAAATAATGTCAGTCATATAGCTGACGAGACCTACTATCACCTTCATGCATGCTAGATAAGGAGTTTGATTGAAGGTCCTACAATGGTGATGTGCCCCTTCGCTACTTTATCATCTCTTGATGACCCTATGTATATATTTCAAATATATCACTGAGAGGCTTACCATAAAACATGTAGCAAATAAGAATCTGATAAATCTAGGAGATGGAAAAGAAAGAGAATATTGACCACCAGAATCTGATAAATGTGCCTTGCATTGATATGTTCATCTTGTTAGATTTATTTACTGAGCAACATAATTAAACTTGTAAGTAAGATATATTACCTGGTTCTAGTAGGTCTGATACATGATCAAAGTCAATGGATGATTGCATCTCCGTGATTTGTAGAGCCGTTGGGAGCTAATAAGTGTCAAGTGGGGTTAGACTTCTTACAGACCATTCATCAACCCACTCTGTTGACTCACAATCATTCCATGATTGAAGTGTACAAGCATAACGAAATCATGCCATCTTCCTTGTATGGATAGTCCATGTATGCATTGGAGCTTCTAAAAGAGTGTAGCTCACTTGATCATGTTAGTGTACAACAGTCCTCATATTTTTCAATGTTAGTATCATCTACTAAATGAAAAAATCTATGAACTAAAGAATTACCTTCACTACTAGGACCCATTGCACCATTGCACCACTGGACAATTGATCTTGCATCTGTCAACTTTACATTGTTTGTGTACTTTAACTCTTCTCGTGCTAGGGCTCTTTTGATACATGCACCTGCTCCATCATGCTGCCCCTTTCCATGCCCTACCTCTGAGAAGTTCCACATATGTTGAACAACACTAATCCTATGCATCTTGCTCAACCAGTAAAACATTCTGGCATTCTTGAACTGTGATGTACAATTATCTAACCATATGATATGCTAACTAAATTATATGCCCCTGCTAGCCAGATCAACATAGAACATATGAAAGCAACCTTGAACAAACTCTGTAGAATGTGTGCGATCATCATTGATGTAAAATTGATACTCCCTCAATACTTTCCTATTTTCCTTTGTACTATCATTTGCACGAATGAATGCTATATGCACAAATATAGCAACCTATACGGAGTTGTAGTATTGTGATTGCACCTCGTTCTGTGGTTGTAGTGTGTAGTCCTCAATGAAGTCGACAACTAAAACGATATGACAAAGTTGAAATGTGTCCTTGCATAACTTGAACTGTGAATCAAATATGAACCCTACAACAACAAGTAGTGCGTGTGTGGTTTATTTTGACATAAAAAGGCTTTAGCATTTCAAAATACCTTTGACATATTTTAATTTTAGGAAACTTATGTACAAAATCAGCAGAAAATTAGATTTGAGTGGTATCCAAATAATGCATTGGATGTGGCTCACAGTTTTTACTACCAATTCTCCTTCTTACAACATCTCTTTGATTAGGAGAGGTCCTTGTGTTATCCTTCCAATAATTCACAATTAAAGATCTCAAGCCTTGAGCAATTCTTGTGTCTTTCCTTGGCACTCTACTCGAAAATGCCCATAACTCATTTCTATTTGGATCCTCCACTCTTTCACACCTTCCTTTGGCTCTCATTAGAGATGATCTACTTATTTTCAAATACTTACTTTCCTTTGTAAGTTTCACCTTGTTCCTTGTTTGACTGCTTAATAGTGTTGTTGTCATCATACATCATGTGGCACAACTACCCTTCGCGCGTGAGGTGGAACCCATGCTCTCGTATGCACTCATCAAGTTTCTTACAATGGAATTTTCACTTGACTCCTTCAAAACTCTTAGCCCAAGAGCCTTCATGGTGGGCCTAAATTTGAGTTGCCTCATCATTTCAACAAATAGTTGGCATCTTCCACCCTCACTTAGCTTCACAAAAAACAAATCCCATATCCTTTGTGCATATCTTTGACATGTACATTTTGGAATCTTATTAGGCATCCATTTCAAAACACTGGAATCAATATCAATCAAAAATGTAGGTTTTCCATACAAAACTCTAGGAGGAGTTCTCAAATGTAAAATTGTGTCAATATTGGGAAGGTCAACAACATCGGGGATAGATCGTGTACCTTCAATTGGAGGTTCAATTGATGACATACCTTGAGATTGACATGTAAACGATGTTGTACCTCTAG
Organism: Sequoiadendron giganteum; assembly: GCA_007115665.2. Classification (NCBI taxonomy): domain Eukaryota; kingdom Viridiplantae; phylum Streptophyta; class Pinopsida; order Cupressales; family Cupressaceae; genus Sequoiadendron; species Sequoiadendron giganteum. The sequence goes on along the minus strand of CM021106.1, from coordinate 151,045,511 downwards.
CTTGAGATGTCGTTTGTGGAGTGTCTTCAAATAGAGATGTGTTTGTTGATGTACTTTCAAAATGTAATGTTTTTGATGGTGTGTCTTCAATTGGAGATGTGATTTACAATGTACCTGGAAAACCACATGTTGTTGTTAATGTGTCTTCAATTGAAGATGTCCATTGAGCTTCACCTATGGTTGATGATGTGGCCCCAAATTTTGTATCTATTCATGTCCTTCCACAAACTTTCCTCATTCATGCCCTTTGTTTTTCCAATTTGACATCTCTCTTAGATTGCACGGGAATTTGTGGTTGTATGGGCTGCAATTCCTTGCTTCACGAGCTATATTTTTTTATTCTCTTCTCCTTGCATTTTTAGTTGCATGTTCTTCTGGTGTTAGAGGCTTTGGTCATTTACTCGACATGACCTTGAATGCTACATGTTCACAAACACATAGAACAAAAGTAAGTAATGCATTTTACAAAAATATTGATATTGTTGATTACATTGGATTAAATATGAAACACACAAAAGCATTTTATGAAAGAAGGTAGCAAGATGTTTGGAATTATCAAACATGTCTATGCTACACAATATTTTTCATACATGATGGAGTTAGATTTCTATAGGATTAGATATTAGAGTAGGGATTTTGAGTGTGTTTGATGAGTTGGTAAAGTACCTAGAGGCTGATGCAGTACATGTAGGGATCCACAATGAACTTGTTCAAAGATTTAGAGGAACACTCTTAATAGACTTACACACAACTTGATCACTTAACTTACCAAGAAACACCATTTTTTATGTAGAGAGGGGTGGAAACCATTCAATACAACAAATCAATGAGAATCAACCAGATTTCAAAGCAAAAACGGATGTTCAACTAAAAATCCCAACTTCTACCAAGCTTTCCCTTGTAGCATAGGTAACCTAGTTCAAGGGCCTTTTCACAAAGATTTTCCAAAACACTTGACAAAATCAGGGATGATTAAGATACCAATTTACAAGTTATAAAACATAGGTAAACCCCAACATCAACTCCTTTGGACCAACATTGAATTCCAATAGACCCACCTTGGAAAAGGCTATTCAATTAGCCTAATTTACAAAGAGAGTACCTTTTAAACACTACATATTCACTCAAAATCCTCAAATAAAAGTATTTTGTGTGTCAAAACCTCCAATTTACTGATTTTTTTCCAGGTCCAAGACTTCTAGACCCCTAATACACCAAACCCTCAATTTCAAGCAAAATACTTGGGGTTTTAATGAAACTCCTATCTCACAGACCTGCCAGACCCATACAAAGCACCAAACACACTTACCAGACCATGAACGTGGTGAATAATACATTACATGGATAGTACTTCCCACATTTTGTCAAAACACCACTTGAAGCCCTAATTTTCACCATGAAAAGACCCTACTACAGTCCTAGAACATCATCCCAAACACCCAACCTTGACCCCACAAAATTATAAATAGGTTAGGCATGTACAACAACAAGAAAAGTGAGAGAAACCAGTAAATTTCTAGAAAATAACGTTCTTCTTGATAAAAAAATGGGGTACAAATCAACCAACAACCTCTCCTTCGAGGCATTGAAGGTTATCAAACATATTTTGATTTCATTCCAACTCCCTCGAACTCTACAACTTTTGCATCTTTTAGCAACTTCTTTGACAACATTTAGCCAAATTGCAAGATATGACACAATTGAACTTCCTTAGCTCCAAATACATTATAAAATGGTCTAATTGACCTTATTAAATAGAATATACTCAGCATTAACTAAAATCCTAGCATTTGACCATGCTCACTAAAGATGACATTTTTGACAAAATTGAGCTTACGAGGTGCTCCTGCTCCAGAGGCCTGAAACGTTGATTTTGAAGTTGTGGACATTTTGACTAGCATTATTGAACTTGAAATTTATAAAGGTTATGATGAACAATTCACGGATTAGAGTTTCTAGTAATATTGAGTTTATTTCATTATGTTAGGAGTGACTATTGTATGAGTACAATATTTTGAGATATAGACTTACATATGGTGGGTTTTGTTAAAATATTCCAGAGGTTTAGAATGGTGGTCATCTTGAAAAGCATAGCTTGTTATTTATATATGATCTTTGTTTTGTTTTAGATGTGAATTGGTCAGTTCAGCATTGAATTGAGGTTTTTGATATTGAAGATTGTTTGAAACTGATCTAATTAAATGATTGTTGAAGGTTTTGTCTCCCTGCTCTGCATCACTGACCTAGGGTATAATTTGTTGCCACCTAAATGAAAACTAGAGAGTATTGTGTTTATTTTTCTCAATACAAAATTTTTGATTGTCAACAAAGTCATGAAGAATATGAATTCAAAGAAGGGTTTGTGATGTTATATCTTATAATTATTCGCTATTTCTTTGGCAATGAGGTAACTTAGAAAGACAATAAGCATTCTCAATTGCACAAAAGTTCTCATTTTTTAATTTATTAGAAAGTTAAATGTTATGAATGAATGGAAACTCGCATTAACAACTATGTCAAGTCACTTGAATTTATCTAAGAACAAGTTCAATGAAGGTGAATTTTTTAAGGAACAAAAAAATTAATAGACACTTGCATTAACATTGATGAAATCTATTAGGTTTTCCAAATTAGTTGAAAAAGAATGAAATATAGTGAATTCCAATAGCTAAGCTGGAAATGGACTACTATAAGCAATGCAAATAGATTTCATAAGTAAATTTCATGTTTTTATTTTTTTTGTTCTTCAAACTCATAAAAATTCAACTTTTTTATGCAAATCCCATCTAATTCAATGTTGAATTCTATGTCCAATTGTTATGATTAATAAAATCATCAAGGAAATTTAGTTTTATATTGTCAAAAACAAACAAATATACTAAATATAAACATTTCAATTTACCAAAATGAATATATTACCTCAGATAATGTAAAATGATGTAGAAACTTCAAAATGTCTTCTTCTACATTGTCTACCATGCGGATTGGTGGTAAAAACGTGATGGATCAAGCATAGATTGGTACAATATGAAGTAAATTGCATAAAAAAGAGTGTTTCTGACTTGGATAAAGTGCTCAACTAGACAAACACATGAGAACGTGGGCCTGAATCATGGGGTCAAGCCTTATTTTACCATTTCAAGGTAAAACACATTTGGCGCTCTCCAAATTTGGTGAGTGCCAAATATATTGTTTTGAAAAGGATAGACCTGAGAGAGAGGGAGAGAGCCAAAGTGGGAGAGAGATAGAGGGAGTAAGAGAGAGAGAGGGAGTGGGAGAGAGAGAGAGGGGGTAGGATGGAGAGACTTGAGAGAGAGGGGGGGGAGGGAGATGGCATGGGAGGGAGAAACATAAGAGAGAGAGAGGGAGAGAGGGTGGGAGGGAGACACCTGAGAGAAGGAGAGGGAGTAAAAGTGGGAGAGAGAGCATTGGAGTGACACTGATTAGTGTACGTAGCATGGGAGGGAGTGAGACCAAAGATAGATAGACTTGAGAGGGAAAGAATTTATTCAGTTATATGGTGGGGAGAGGAAGACCTGAGAGAGGGAGTGGGAGAGAGATAGAGGGAGTGAGAGAGAGAGAGAGGGAGAGGGCGTTGGAGGGATAAACCTAGGAGAGAGAGGGAGAGAGGGTGGGAGGGAGATACCTGAGAGAAAGAGAGGGAGTCAAAGTGGGAGAGAGGGGGTGGGAAGGATAAACCAAAGAAAGTAGGGTGGGAGGTAAGTGAGGCCTACCAGAGAGGGATTATGAGAGAGTGTATTGGAGTGACACTTATTAGTGTAGGTAGCATGGGAGGGAGTGAGACCCAAGAGAGACATAATTGAGAGGGAAATAATTTATTCAGTTATATGGTGGGGGGGAAAACCCGAGAGAGGGAGTGGGAGAGAGAGGGAGTGGGACCCTTAAACCGTAAACCCTATACCATTAACTCTTAAACCCTATTCCATCAACCCCCATACCCTCTTAATCCCTCAACCCCTCTACAATCTAAATCCTTCAACCCTTAACCCTCAACCCTTAAACCCTAATCCCTGAAACCCTATACCCTCCTAATACCTCAACCCTCAACCCTCAACCCTTAAACCCTAATCCATCAACCCCTATACCCTCTTAATACCTCAACCCTCAACCCTTAAATCCTTAAACCCTAATCCCTCAACCCCCATACCCTCTTAGTCTCTCAACCCTCAACCCTTACACCCTAAACCCTAAACTCCTATACCTTGTCAATCGTAAACCCTCAACCCTTAACCCTCAACCCTTAACACTTAACCCTCAACCCTTAAACCCTAATCCCTCAACCTCTATACCTTGTCAACCCTCAACCCTTAAACCCTAATCCCTCAACCCCTCAACGCTTAACTCTTAAATCCTAATCCATTAACCCCCATACCCTCTTAATCGCTCAACCCTACACCCTTAAAACCTAATTCCTCAACCCCTATACCCTCGTAATCCCTCAACCCCTCAACCCTTAACCCTTAAACCCTAATCCCTCAACCCCTCTACAATCTTAATCCCTCAACCCTTAACCCTTTACCCTCAACCCCTAAACCCTAATCACTCAACCCCTCAACCCTCAACCCTTAAACTCGAATCATTCAACCCCTCTATAATCTCAACCGCTGAACCCTTAACCCTAAATCCTAAACCCTTAAACCCTAATCCCTCAACCCCTATACCCTATCAACCCTCAACCCTTAACCCTTAAACCCTAATCCTTCAACCCCTATACCCTCTTAATCCCTCAACTCCTTAGCCCCTAACCCTTAAACCCTAATCCTTCAACCCCCATACCCTCTTAATCCCTCAACCCTCAACCCTTAACCCTTAAAACCTAATCCCTCAGTCCCTATACCCTCTTAATCCCTCAAACCTCAACCCTCAACCCTTCAACCCTAATCCCTCAACCCCTATACCCTCTTAATCCATTAAACCTCAACCCTCAACCCTTAAACCCTAATCCCTCAACTCCTATACCCTCTTAATCCCTCAACCCTCGACCCTCAACCCTTAAATGCTAATACCTAAACCCGCAACCCTTAAACCCGAATCCATCAACCCCTATACCCTCTTAATCCCTCAACCCTCAACCCTCAACCCTTAAAGCCTAATCCCTTAACCCCTATACCCTCTTAATCACTGAACCCTCAACCCTTAACCATTAAACCCTAATCCATCAACCCCCATACTCTCTTAATCCCTTAACCCTCAACACGTAAACCCTAATCCCTCAACCCCTATACCCTCTTAATCCCTCAACCCTTAAACCCTAATCCCTCAACCCCTATACCTGTTGATGGTGTTTTCTGCACAACAATAACTTAGAAAAAATATGATATCCTATCTCTCTTGAAAGGTAAATCTCCATGGGAAAATAAATAACCCCAAGGTCTCTAATGTCAAGTCTTGACAATGCAACAAAACAACTCAGTGATAAATGTGAAAATGCTGGTAATCACAATGGGACCTTACTACGAGTAAACACTAGAATTTGAATTTATCAGATCTAAACAATAAATTGATACTTTGAAACTTGATTTGAACCTTGATAATAAAGAAACAACAAAAGATAAAGGTTTCAAAGATGATTTTAAGACTACTTCTAACCCTAAGATTGAAAATGCCAAAGGATAAAATGCTCAAAATGGACCGATCTCTCATAAACTACTTTTGGTTTAACCCAAATGAATCTGCAATTTCATTGAAATAATGCAATCTTCTAAGGTATTTAAAGATTTTCAAATCACAAACATTCATTCATGCAATCCTATTGCAATTGAGATGAAAAAAACCTCATAATTGAGCTAAGCACAATTGTAAGTCCAGGCTAACTTTGCAAAGCAGCTAACAATCAACTAACTACAAAAATTATGGACTAGAGATCGCTGCAAACATTCCAAACATGAAACCCTAAGCATTATGAAAAAATTTAACCATAAATCTATAAGCAATTTCAAAGATAGAACAACAAGAACCATGCCAAATGAAATTCCAGAAGATAGATACCAAACACAATATCTCTCTTATACTAAATCATCCAAAATAGCAACAACTCCAGTTTTCTTTTACAACACTTGCTTGATAATTAACCCTAATTCACTCTAATATCACTTATCTACTTCTCTCTATCTCTATCAATCTACCTATCCTTCTATATATCTATCTATATATTCGAATGAGGCAACATGCCTATTTTATAGAGAATCCCTAAGATAGGTCGGTCCAAATTAAGAATTTACAATAAAAACATGACCTACAAGAGGTTGGCCTTAAAGATATTTGAACACAACATGAAATGTACCATTGGCACCAATTTCATCCAAAACGGCCAAGATACCAAAAAGGAGTCAGCCCAATACATGTGAATAATGGGAAGCACAAATCTCAATGTAACCCTATATAGCTACTCCCCATCTTTGTCTTTAGCTCAATATTCTTCACCATGTATGGCCAATAGGACCCTATCCAACTCAGCAACAGGTGGCACAAGCAAAACCCTACTCTTTCTCTCAAGAGACTTGATGTCATCTCTTGCCTTCCTAACTATACCATCCCAATCAGCCTTATTAATTAATTACCTATCCATGAATGCAATATAAGTTGTAGCATCATCCAAATGATGTCCAGTAACTGGCCCTTCAGTGACTGGAGAATACACATCTCTCCACCATTTCCTAAGTTGCTCCAGGTTAAGATGTTTCAGAGAAAACTTCTTTCTTCCAGTCATGACATCAAAGAATGAGACACACTTATCATGGATACCAGTCAAAATGTCCTCAATCTACCTTGCCTATTTATGGATCTTCTTCAAGGCCTTCTGCCTCATTTGTAGGATTTCAAACCATTCCCAAGGTTCGGAAACCCTTGGAAAAGGAAGAATCCCACACTTTACCAGTTTATCTTCAATGAATCCCATAATTGTTGTGGTTTTCTGTAGTAGGAGATCAATATCCTCCTTATCTTGTGCCAATACAACCTTCAACCAATCCACTAATCTCATAGCATCCCCTCATGTTGACAAAATGTTCTTAATAGCATCATCTCCTTTGGTCTGGACACCCTGCAACCAAGCAACTGTAGCATGTGTGGTGCCTTTCGTCTTCTCAAGTTCGGAGATTGTTTCTTGGGGTAAGAAACCAGTAGCAGAAGAGGAGGATCCAATAGCTTGCAAGGGTTTCATCAATTCTTGCAAGTATTTCTTTAGTTTTTCATTCTTCCTCTCTAGCTCATGCCTAGTTTGCACTACCTTCTTCAATCTTCCCACAATCACAGCATTGGAGCCTTCATATTCTTCAATATCCTGCTCCACAGAAGCATGCCCCAAGTCGACAATTTGCACATGATAATCTTGAGTAGTCACATTATCTCTATCTTTATTCAGATCGGTGGTAGCAATATGGGCCACTCTGTTACCTAACCCATCTCTCTCAATCCTAGACACAATCCTGGCTTTCTTCTTAGTTTTTCTCTTTTCCACATTAGCCATAAGGGCCTCCCAATCAGGAGGAGCATCCTCCACTATTACCATTTTTCTCTTCAACCCTTTTTCCAATCATCCTAGAGTAGCAGACCTAGTAGGCACTGCATTTTTCCTATCTTGGTCATGTTCTTGTTGATCACTAGTTGCCTCCTTTTCAACACTTGGCACATTGGGAATGTATATGACTGGATTCTCTTTCTCTTGTACCTGTTCCTCCACAACAACCTGCACTGGTGAAGGGGCCCTGGCTGGTATTTCTTCTTCCTTTTAAGGAGACTGGTTCAATTTCCCCCTCACAAGCGAATCTACATGTGCCACCAAGGGAGATTGAACCACCCTGTCAATTTATGCCTCTGCATTGAAGAGGTCTCCCTCTTGAAATTCTTCCTCGCTAAAATCCTTAGGACCTTCATCCTTCTTTGGTTCCTCCTATGTGCTATCAACATCCTAAGGAATGGAGACACTCACCTATTCAACAATAGGAACACTTACTGAAACATTCTCCTTTGCTGTAGTATCCCTTGGGGAAGGAGTCATTGACCTCCTCATGTATACTTGTGTATTTTCCCCTGAGCTCTCCACCTCTACCACTGGTGGCTCAATCTCTTTATCAACTTTGGGAGCCTCCTCCACCTTCTGTGACAACTTTGTAATCCTTCTCCTCTTTATCAATGGAGAAGCACTTTCTTCTTCCTCTTATTCTTCCTTGTTCTTTTCAGCTTCTTTCCTCGAAGCATGTCTCCTCTTCTTAGCAACGGGCTTCCTCTGTTTACTTACCTCTGCAGCCTTCTCAGCTTGAACCTCCCTTACATGGATTCTGAAAGGAGAATCCACCTTTTCCTTACCCTTAGGATCTGGTTCAAGTGACCCCTTGGAAGTAGAATGAGACTCTAAGTCTCCCATTAGATCATAGGTGCATGGGACACCTTCACCCTCCAACTCTAGCATTTTGTGTTTCAACCACATCTTGGTGTACTTGATCACCGAAGTCATGATTTGATCTAAATCAGTCTTTTCTTCCTCTAACCAGTCAACTTCTCCCACTGGTTTATCCTTCACTGCCTCATAAACATGACCTTGGATTACATTTCCATCTTCTTCCACCTAGTCAGGGATGGCCTTCACATTGTATAGCCTTACCAAATCCACCGGTAACCTGGAGAACTTCTTCCTTACCTCAAACTCATCAGCAAGGTTGACCCAGTAATCTTCAATATGAGCCTTATGGTTGTATTCCCTACTAGCCTTCTTTTGAGCTTCGCCAGTGATGTCAAACCTTGCTCTCTTGGAATGGAAAGAGAGACCAAAAGTACTCATCTCCTCCTCTATAGCAAGAGTAGACTGAATAGAAGGACACACCTCACCCATTCCAATCTTTAAGGGAAAGTCATTCCCAAAACCTATCTTGTGCATTTCTCCCTTCACAACATTGTTGAAGTCACAAATCTGTCTAGTGACTTCCAACAATACAATATGATCAGTGGGGTATCTAGGGAGTCTATAGGGAGCCCTTTCAAAACCATCAATTCTGATATATGAGAAAGTTGGGAACTAGATAAACCATGCCCCATATCTCCTTATCAATTCCTTTGCCTTGTCAGAAATTCTCATATGCTTTGCACCTTGGAGCAACCTGGTGATGTACATTGTGAAAGCATCATTGGATCTCCTATAGCCTCTTCTAGTTAGGCGCAACTGTGCATATACCTCATATATGGCGTCTTGTCCAAAGGTACTGTTGGGTCTCAAAAATGTAGGTTTGAACCATGAGAGGTTGCCAAGCTCTCACAACACTTTTGGTCAATGTACAAGGCCAATTGATGCAATTGAACCTTCTTCTCTTTAGGTTCTGCTAGACCAAGGCAGGTGAACCTATATGAATGATGTAGATTGAAAAGTACTTCCTGGTTAAGCAATCTATCCACAATGGTAAATGGAAGTGAATAGATGAAAACCACTGCAACTAATCCTACTCCTACTGCACGAAAGAAAGGTTTTTGATTAAATGATTTGATATGAATTTGTCTCTGGGTTGAGGCAGATCAGTGCCTTCTATCCACATAGACAATGGAGTCAAAAATAGAAAATGATATGTGTTTTCCCTCTCTAGTTTAATTCTAGTTGTTAGGCACTCTGAAAATGAAACTATATTACTAGCATACAACTTCATTTATTTATGTCTTACATAAATAGTGCTAGAATGTTTTCCTACCAAGTTCTTCTTCAACAATCCAAAAGAAATCCTAAGACCACTATGATTTATTAAACGAATTTAATTCTGACATGTAGACATCAATTAATGAAATCACACAAAGTGAAAAGTTACACCTTGATAAACCAAACACATACTGGATATATTGATTTAAATGATTCGAGGATTGCAAGTTGGAGATAACTAGATAAGAAATATAAATTATTATAACATAACAGCTAAACGCAGAATGGAATTAACCAATTTAAAATATTAATCTCCATTGCATTGTTTTAGGAAAGGCTCTGTCCATTTTACATTCCCCCAGACTCCGAAAAAATCCCCCTCCTCTAACTGATTTTCAAATATTTGTACCATACATGCCAAGGGTCATAGCCCTTCATTTTCTATTATAGCCATTTGATATTTCACTGACAATAAATTAAAACATTTAATTATATTTCCTTATCGGCAAATTAAATGTTTAAACTATAGTCTTATGCCTTTTATTTTTCCATATACTTCTCCTGCCTTTGATTTTAATTTCCCATGGCTTTTAACATCTTTTCCGCTCTACCGCAGGCTTTGAATTTCCCACTCACAGTATCACGGTGCTTGACCACTGCCTGCTCTGGCCCGTTCATTGACTGTCCACCGCACTACCGCAGTGACCATACTAACCACGCACGGTTGTGTGGTAACCATTTTCCGCTTCCCTCCTTGCCTACCACTCTACTGCGGTCTTTGTATTAACTATGTGTAGTATAGCGGTAACCGGTAACTGCTTACCATGCTGTCATTGTTGACTGTTTTGCTAACCACTACCCGCTCACTGCAGTCACCGTGGTCTGTGAGATGACCCCTTGTGGTACCATGGTGGGCCTCCTTCGCAGGTGACTTATCGGCTCATTACCGACTGTTTTGCTGACCGCCAATTGCTAATGGTTTACCATGCTACTGCGGTCAATGAATTGACCACGCGTGGTAGCGCGGTAAACACTTCTTGCCCGATCCCTTAGCCGCTACCGCCATACCGCGAGCCCATTATGGGAGGCTGTGGTAAGGCGGTAAAGACCATGAATATAGCCACGATAGAAATATATGAGTCACATTTGCCTTTTTAAATGGTGGTAAAGGTATTTGAATATTAAGGATGGAAAGAATGAATTTTAAGGAGAAGATAGTGAAAATGTTAGGCTCAAATGAGAATAAAACCTTAGGTTTTTATGGATTTTTATGGAAATTTGTGGGAAAACCTTAGGGTTTTAGATGGAATTTTTTAGTTCTAATAGTGGCTCTTGTTGGGGATGAGCAGTTGTGCAATTACTGCAAGAATCTAGAAAATCGACAGGGAGAGCAGAACAAGTAAATGATGAAAATTGAAAACCATGGCAGACGGAGGGAAAAAGAAGATGAATGGTATGAAAGATGGAGCAAATGGAGAATGGAAAATGAACCTAAAATATTGTACATGGAAAGGAAAGCAATGCTTTCAGAAAGGGAACTCCTAAGAATGTCCATGTACTAGAAAACCTAGACCCTTCAAAATTTCTTAAACTATTGTGCATGGAAAAAACATTTAAAGAGGGTTATTAAGAATTGACCATGCACTGGCAATCCTTGACCCTCTGTTGATCCTTAAGAGAATAAATGCTTCAAGAACTACCCATGTACAGGTAACTCCTACTCCTCTCTAGACATGTTCTGCAGGAAATATGAATCCTCTCCTCCTTTACCAGTTATCACAAAAGGACCCAGCCATAAAGCTTCCAACTTGCCATGCTTCCAACTTGCCATGCTTCCCCTTATCCTGACATCGAGCATTCCACATCAACACCAAGTCATCCTTTTCAAATTTTCTTTTCATGGCCTTTTTATCAAAAAGGTACTTCATTTGTGACAGCAATTTCACATTTTGCTTCTGAGCAACTCTTCCCACTTCATCAAGCTCTGCAAGTTGTTCCATTCTTTCCTCCATTGGATTAGAAATATCCAAGTCTTCTTGAAAAATAAAGTTATAAACTGACAAAAGATTTTGTAATGGCATCCTAGATTTTGTCCCATACACCAATTCAAATGGAGATTTTCCAGTTGCCTTTTTCACTGTAATTATGTCTTCCCACACAACCAATCTTAACTTCGAACCCCATGCCTTTTTGTTAGTATCCAGTATCCTCCTTATTATCTTCAAAATATTTTTATTACTTGACTCTGCCTAGCCGTTTGCTTGTGGATGATATGGAGCAGAATAAGAAACATTAATGCCATATGTTCTACAAAATTCTTTGAACTCATCAGACCTAAAACACATGCCATTATCTATAATCACTCTCAATGGTGTACCGAATTTGGTAATAATGTTATCCATTAAAAAGTTAATTACAACTTTACTTGTTTCTTGCTTGGTTGGGATTGCCTCCACCCATTTGGTGAAGTAATCAGTGGCCACTAGTATCCACCTATGTCCTCCACTCGATTTATCTTGTATTTCCCCAATGAGATCAACTCCCCATTGGTGAAAAGGTGCTTCAAACTGCAAAGGTCTAAGTGGCAATGCTCCCTGATACTTCAGTTTTACTAAAAATTTCTGACAAGCCTCACACTTCCTCACATACGCAAAGGAATCATTGAGTATCCTAGGCCAATAATAACCAGCCCTGAGAATATTGTGTGCAGTAGTCTTAGAAGAATAATGGCCTCCACACACACCTTCATGTATTTCTTTCAAAACATATTTTTCTTGGGATTCATCTAAACATAACAACAATATACCATCCCTATTTTTCCAGAAAAGGTCCCCTTCTATAAAATCATATTTAGAAGCCTGCAACTTTAAAGTTCTCCTTTGATTATCATTCAACCCTTCAGGGCATTTCATATGTTTCAGATAATGCATTACATATTTATACCATGGAGTATGCTCAATACTTGCTATGATTTCACCCTTACCTTCCACATTACAGATCTGGTTTGCTTCAATATTTGTTTTTTCCATCAGCCTAGCTAGACCCTATCCTCTTACTAGCTTGGTAATCTAAATCTCCATGTTAAATTCTTGAATTTTGTTAATCCACCTACATCTCTTCCCTGTCACTTCTGTCTGTACCAGGATATCCTTCACAGCTGCATGTGGGACATAAGCAATTACCTTGGCTCCAACAAGGTAAGGCCTGAAAGCCTTTGCTGCTTTGACCAGTGCATAAGCCTGTTTTTCCATAATGTCATATTCTGATTCTGACCCTTGCAAAGATTTACTGAAAAAAGAAACACGCTCCTCATGACCATCATTTTTTTGTAACATGATAGCAGCTATGGTATGGAATGAAGCAAAAGAAAAAATCTGAAATGGCTTAGTAAAATCAGGGAACTTTAGGATAGGGGCTTCTTTGATAGCTCTTTTTATAGATATGAAGGCATCCATAGATTCAATAGTCCACTCCAATTTTTTTCCTTTTTTCAACATTTTAGATATAGGTTTAACAATCTCAACAAAATTGGACACAAACCTCCTAACAAAATTTATTTGGCCAAAGAACGATTGGATTGCTTTGATAGTTTTAGGAATGGAAATCTTATCAATGGCCTCTACCCTTTTAGGATCTATCCAAACCCCATATTTTGATACAATATTCCCCAAAAGTTTACCCTCTGTGATAGAAAAATGACACTTTTTAGGATTAAGACTTATACCATACTCCAAGGCTTTGATGAAGATCTTCTCCAAATCAGCAACATGATCCTCTACCCTTTTGGAATAAGCAATGAGGTCATCTTGATATACCACCATTATAGCATTGATCAAATCTACAAATGCCACATCCATGGCCCTTTGAAAGGTAGCTCCTACATTTGTGAGACCAAATGGCATTCTTATATAAACATAAGTTCCCCATGGTGTAGTGAATGTTGTCTTGTACTGCTTAGATTCTTTGACTTTGACTTAGTTATAACTCCAAAATCCATCCATCATCGATAACAGCTCACACCCTATCACTTTGTGCAATATTGCCTCCATGTTTGGAAGAGGATAATTATCTTTCAGGGAACCAACATTCAGATTTCTAAAGTCCACACACAATCTTATGTCCCCATTTTTCTTCTTGACTAGAACTAAATTTGAGACCCATGTCAAATGCCTAATGGGTTTAATAATACCTCCATCTCTAAGCTTTTCTAGCTCCTCTCACATCTTAGGTTCAAGAGTGGGGTTAATAGGCCTCTTCTTCTATCTGAATGGCTTCGTGTCTGGCTTAAGTGGAATCTCATGCTGAAAAATATCTTCTCTATATTCCTTCAAATCCTCATAAGAACAAGCAAATACATGCTTGTATTTTCTCAGCAATGTAATCAACATTCTTCTGATAGTTGGGATTATTTTCTTTCCAATGTAAACCCTCTTTGGTGCTAATTCAGTTCCCAAATTTATTTCTTCAATATCTTCTTTCTTAACTGGTGTTCGCTTTATGAGGGAACGATCACCCCCATCATACACCCTCTCCAATGCCACAAGCCCTTTGGGAAGCTTGTTAGTTTTAAGCTGCAAAACTTCCTTCCCAAATACAGTTTGTTTCCCATCCACTTCTTCCATAAAAGCATTGAAATCAATCTCCTGTGCTTCATACTAATCTAGACAATGAAGAAAATTCAAAAGGTCAGTATCATCATCAAAAAATTGCCAACTATATATATTGTTAGGGACTGTTGGTCTTGCTTTAAATTCAATCTGAGAGACTCCTGCCGAAGTGATATCTTCTTTCTTCAATCCTACATTAGCCAAGAAATCAACCATCACGTTTACAGATCTATCTATCCAATCAATTGAAAATGCATCAAATAGTTCAATTGAATCCCACACAACATTTCTATATTGTTTCACCCTCTTGTTCTTTGCAGCATACTTTGATCTAACTTGTGACACAACTAACTCAGAATCTCCCAAAATAGACAACAATTTAATCTTATGCTTTACATCCATGTTCAAACCAATCAACAAGGCTTCGTACTCGGCCACATTATTTGTACATTCAAAAGCCAACAAAAATGAATGTTTAAATTTTATACCTTCAGGTGATATGAAAACTACCCCAACTCCATTACCTTCTTGACTACATGCCCCATCAAAATACATTTTCCACACACCTTGCTGATTTCTAGAGACAAGCTCATCAATTAGGTCAGTATTCACTAGTTCTGGCTAAGATAATTCTACTCTAAAACTCCCCAAATCTATATCATAGAAGCAATTAAGTTGTTCTTGAGGAACACACTCAACAATTTGATTCACCCTTGGTTCTCTACATAGTTTTACCTCTTCACCATTAACTGGTATTGTGGCATATGATAAGTCAAATTGCACATTACCTCCAGCTGTTGCAGTCCACTGTCTTGACAAAAGCATTCCAAATTGAGGAGGTGTATCAATCATAGTTATATCGATGTTATAAGCTGCTTGTGGGTAGGCTGCTAATTTTACTTCTACATCTTTCATGATCCCCACAACTGGGATAGGCCTGCTATCCATAGCATAACATTTACCACCCTCAATATCTATCCACATGCCAAGTTGTTTCATTACCCCTACTGGGATAATATTCATAGAAGCACTTGAATCTATCATGAAATTTCTTACCAATTTACCATTTATGAGTAGGGTAGTGAAAAATGGATCAATTTGAGGTGTATTTATCAATGCATCACTTAAACAAACTTCTGCAACTTTTATTTTTCCTTTCTTATCAGCAATTCCAACATTCTCATTTTGTTCAAAATTCACAACTTGATTCCTCCCACCAGACATCAATTGAATAGCACTCTCCCTATGCTCTTTAATTTTCATCATTTCAAGTAACGAGACAGATATTTTTACCTAGGATAAAGCTTGCACAAAATCAAAAGATGCACCTTCAGCTCTTATCAACTTCTTTTGCTCTACTCGTTCACCTTTGTACTCCTCTTTCTCCCTCTTTGATGTCTGATCCATTTTTTGTTTATCCTTGGGGAATTCTTTATTTTTTTCTGTAGGAACATACTTTTGTTCCTTGTTATGAGGGGGCTCATCATTTTTCCCTTTTGATATTTCACGGGACATCTTTTTATCTTTCAAAAATATTCCTTTTAGAACACCTTCATTCTATTTCACTATTCTATTCGTCAACCAATACTTGCTTTTAGCCAGCTCAACTACTGCAATAGTCAATATTTTAATTTCTTCCTTAGTTGGTCTCTTCATATTTCCCCTATTAGTTTGATACGATGTAGTAGGGAAACCTTGTTCATCATCACTTTCTTCACAATCAGAAAAAATTTGTTGCTCTGCCATGTGAACATTATATTTCTGATGATCAACATCATATTCGTATCCTCCCTCTTCTGAAGATCAATATCCCTACTATGTTGAGTGAAGAATATGAGAAGTCAAATAAATGTTATTGTCTTCTTTAATATTGTTCTCTACCATATCTTTCCCTGGCATTGACTGAGCTACAACACAATGTTTTGAAGAATGTGGCATGTCACATACTGAACACCAAGGACTATTATCAACCATGTAAGTCCCTCTCTTCCTTAAGGGATCAGGTGTCTCTTTATTTTTGGGCCCATCCATCATTGGCCTTCCATTTCTCCAATTTGTATTATAAGGCATGTCATGTAGTCTTGGCCTCTCATTCCTATGTGTTCTCTTGTTTATTTGGAGAAGCATATTGGGGAACCCTTGGGTTATCCCTCTTGGAAATCATCCCTATAGATTTCCTATTATTTTCAATGGTGTGTGCTATCCTTTGAGCTTCAGCCAAATTTATGGGACCCTTATTCCTAAGATCATAACCTATCTTAGGATCAAAAGATTTTAAATAAATACTCAATGCAGTAGGATCAGCCAATTTAGATCTAGGAGGTATCTTATTATGCAATTTGGAAAACCTCTGGTTGAAATCATAAGATGAATCATTTTGATGCTTCTGAATAGTCACTAATTAATGCAATGCAAATTTAGGTGCATATTGATTCCCATATTGCTCAAGAAATTTTTCATAAAACACATGAATAGAATTAATAGAAGCTGTCGGCAAACTATTAAACCAATCTCTGGCATCTTCAATTAGTGACATCATAAATAGTCTCATTTGTATATCTTCATACTGCATATCTAAATCTTGCATAAAAGCATTAAAACTCCTTAAATTCTCCTCAGCTACAGTAGCACTACTCCCTATGAATTTTGGGACCAAACTCCCCCAACTGTTGTCCATAGGGTAAGGGCATATTTGTAGTCTAGCCAAGTCAAATTTCCTAATCATGGTTGCATATTATGGAGGAGGATTTTGGTAATACTGACGATGGTACAATGGATTATTATTTGCGACATATTGCTGACCTAGTGGGGGTACATGTTGCTGACAAGGAGGTGGTTGAACACCTTGATTTTGTGGCGGAACATTTTGATATCTACCTTGATTCCTTGGTGGATTCTAGTAGGCCTGTGAGGAGTTTGATGGGCCTGCATTATTGTTCCCTTGCTTATGAGGTGGCACATATTTTTGCAGATTAGCCATTTGAGTATTGATCTGCACTTTCCTTAATTTCAATTCTTCAAGTTCTCTAATTTCTTGGAGCCTCTGCTCATACTCTATTCTTGCCCTTTCCACCTCTTGTCTCTCATGTTCTAGTATTGCATTTATTTCATCCCTAGCCATGAGTTCATAATTCTCCTAAGAGGTTGCTTCATAGACAAGTCCATCCCGATTCTCTTCAAGAAGTGCCATTTTCTGATCATATTCCTATTGTCTTCTTTCTCTTTCAGCCTCACATTCAACCATGAATTATTCAACCTTCTTAGGATCTGGTTGATAAAATGGATTCCTCTGTTCCTCAAGAGTGCAAGGTTCTCTGGAAGGGAATTCTTCATTTGCTAGTGTGCCATATGAATTGTGTATCTCCAATGTTTTATTTTTGTCTGATGGTCCCATGTCATCGGAAACCTTTTTACCTTTATCATTCTTCTCTGTGCATTTATTTTTCGCATTAGGACCATCACCATCTTTGTACAAAGACCTTCTTCCTTGCATTTTTAGAGCAATTGTGATAGTCTAAACTCTAGGAAGATTTCTTTTTGATATATATTTTAATTTATCAGTCTCAATATACTTGTTCATTCAGAGTCACCACTCACTTTCCAAAAGTGAGAAAATCTGCAATTCTTTATTTCCAGTGGAGTCTTCTACAAGATACTGACTCTATGACAAGGCTTATTTTTAGATAGGGTTCCCCAGTGGAGTCGCCAAATTGTTGGGTCTCAAAAATGCATGTTTGAACCACGAGAGGTTGCCAAGCTCTCACAACGCTTTTGGTCAATGTACAAGGCCAATTGATGCAATTGAACCTTCTTCTCTTTAGGTTCTGCTAGACCAAGGTGGGTGAACCTATATGAATGATGTAGATTGAAAAGTACTTTCTGGTTAAGCAATCTATCCACAATGGAAAATGCAAGTGAATAGATGAAAACCACTGCAACTAATCGTACTCCTACTACACGAATGAAAGGTTTTTGAATAAATGTTTTGATATGAATTTGTCTTTGGGTTGAGGCAGATCAATGCCTTCTATCCACATGGGCAATTGAGTCAAAAATAGAAAATGATATGTGTTTTCCCTCTCCAGTTTAATTCTAGTTGTTAGGCACTCTGAAAATGAAACTATATTACTGACATATAACTTCATTTATTTATGTCTTACATAAATACTGCTGGAATGTTTTCCTACCAAGTTCTTCTTCAACAATCCAAAAGAAATCCTAAGACCACTATGATTTATTAAAAGAATTTAATTCTGACATACAGGCATCAATTAATGAAATCACACAAAGTGAAAAGTTACACCTTGATAAACCAAACACATACTAGCTATATTGATTTAAATGATCTAAGGATTGCAAGCTGGAGATAACTAGATAAGAAATATAAATGATTATAACATAACAACTAAACACAAAATGGAATTCACCAGTTTAAAATATTAATCTCCATTGCATTGTTTCAGGAAAGGCTCTGTCCATTTTACATTCCCCCTGACTCTGAAAAAATCCCCCTCCTCTAATTGATTTTCAAATATTTGTACCATACATGCCAAGGGTCACAGCCCTTCATTTTATGTTACAGCCGTTTGATATTCTGCTGACAATAAATTAAAACATTTAATTATATTTCCTTATCGAAAAATTAAATGTTTAAACTATAGTCTTATGCCTTTTATTTTTCCATATACTTTTCCTGGCTTTGATTTTAATTTCCCATGGCTTTTAACATCTTTACCGCTCTACCGCGGGCTTTGACTTTCCCACCTATGGTATTGCGGTGCTTGACCACTGCCTACTCTGGCCTGTTCATTAACTGTCCACTGCACTACCGCGGTGACCATACTAACCATGCGCAGTTGTGTGGTAACCATTCACCGCTTCCCTCCTCACCTATCGCTCTACCGCGGTCTTCGATTTAACTGTGTGTGGTATAGCGGTAACCGCTAACTACTTACCATGTCATCATTGCTGACTATTTTGCTAACTACTACCCACTCATCGCAGTCACCCGGTCTGTGAGATAACCCCCTATGGTACCACGGTGGGCCTCCTTCACTGGTGACTTACTGCCTCATCACCATCTGTTTTGCTGACCACTGACTGCTAATGGTTTACCACGCTACTGTGGTCAATAAAATGACCGCGCATGGTAACGTGGTAAACACTTCATGCCCGATCCCTTAGCCGCTACCGCCATACCACGAGCCCATTGTGGGAGGTCGCGGTAAGGCAGTAAAGACCATGAATATAGCCATGGTAGAAATATATGAGTCACATTGGCCTTTTTAAATGGCGGTAAAGGTATTTGAATATTAAGGATGGAAAAAATGAATTTTAACGAGAAGATAGTGAAAATGTTAGGCTCAAATGAGAATAAAACCTTAGGTTTTTATGGACTTTTACGGAAATTTATGGGAAAACCTTAGGGTTTTAGATGGAAATTTTTAGTTCTAACAGTGGCTCTTATTGGGGATGAGTGGTTGTGCAATCACTGCAGGAATCTAGAAAATCGACTAAGAGAGCAGACCAAGTAAATGATGAAAAATGAAAACCATGGCAGACAGAGGGAAAAAGAAGATGAATGGTATGAAAGATGGAGCAAATGGAGAATGGAAAATGAACCTAAAATACTATACATGGAAAGGAAAGCAATGCTTTCAAAAAGGGAACTCTTGAGAATGTCCATGTATTGGCAAACCCAGACCCTTCAAAATTTATTAAACTACTGTGACAGCAGAAGTCTTTGTACCTAGATCCAATGCCTTCCCTTTGCCTCGATCAGTAATATCTTGTCCTGATCCTTCCTACAAACAAACAAAGATAACCACAATCAGATCCACAAGAAACAAGAAGTGTAGGAAATCAATATCCTAAAATTTAGGAATTAGCCTCCTTCGGGGATTCCACACTAGAGAGGATTTTCAGGAAAATCTGGACCAGACAGATTCCAGCGAACCAAGCATGCAAAATCCTATAACATCATATTAATCCATGAATTTACAAAGGAATAGCATTAGAAACACTTAGCATAAGTTCATTTAATCTATCAAATACGTCATCAATAAATAAATCATTCATAACCATCAAATTCAACATTTCCCAAAAAAACCGAGAAAAATGAGGAGACATGGACTATTCGGGAAAATCTGCAGGGAACAGATTTTGGCGAAAACTAGATATATCAAAATTAAAGCACGAAATCGGTAAAATGACCCGACTACGGACATTGGGAAAATCCGGATGAATCGGATTTTGGCGAGGCAAACGAAATCCAAGAAAAAGGTGGTAAAAGAGGAAGAACAGGAAAAGCCGAGAAAATCCTAAGGAAGCGAAATTCCGTGAGGACCTCAAAAACCCGAACTAGTCCACATCTTGCTTACTTTCACCAAAATGACTCAAATAACTCCAGATCTAAGGCCTGCATTTTTACGACTTAACCTAGACCTCCAATGGATTAAATACAAATTTAGAACGTTCCTCACAATGATTCTAGGAGGATTGGCCATGCCGTAGGTTAACACCCGCCATGAAAACACAGGGAACCAAGCACGGCTTGCTTACACCCTAAAATGGAAAGTTTAAGACCAATGCAAGCAAACACCCAAAAAGGAACAATACTAGACCAAGCATAATCATTCAATCAACCAAACGGACTGGTACAATAATGAAAAACCCCCAAAATGCTCAATGATGATGCGCATACCCAAGGAAATCAGCAAACCACGAAGGAAGCAAATGAAGCAAAGCAATTCGAAATCAATAGAGAAAAGGAACATTTCAACATACCATGGGAGTGAAAGGACTGGAACTGGTGATGCCAATAGATAACCATCAAACACGAGAAGGATAGAATCCAAGCACACAAAATTCAAATGCAACAGTCGAAATCCACAATCCAACAAAACACCAAAAGCTCCAAGACTCAAGCTCAAATGAAAGAAAATGAACAAACTCAAATGATCAACTACTTCCCAAAATCCAATATATCAAAGCCCCAAAACCTCCACACAAACTCCATTAATGTGGTCGACAAGACAACCATAACCACAAAAACCCAGGGATTCGACAAGGTAATGGATTTCAGAGAAATCCGGACCAGACGGATTTTCCCGGATCCGGGCCAAAAGGCATTCACTTCCAGACATCGAAGAAAACCCGAGAGAATCCGGCCTAGACATATTTTCTTGAAAAATAGTGAAAACTCTGGAATGCATTCAGAACTCTAGATTTTCAATAAAATTCATAAGTGTGCCACTTAAATTGGCAATATGGACATCAAAGCATGGGCCAAAAGCAAGAAAAAACCCCTAGAAAAGAAGGGTCAAGACACCAAAAAGCAAAAAAGGAGGGTCCCCACTTAAAGTGGGGCGTGTGTGCAAAAACTGTACAACAATACCCTCTTAATCCCTCAACCCTTAGCCCTTAAACCCTAATCCCTCAACACCTATACCCTCTCGACCCTCAACCCTTAACCCTTAAACCCTAATCCCTCAATCCATATACCCTCTTAATCCCTCAACCCTCAACCCTCAACCCTTAAACCCTAATTCTTCAACCCCCATAACTTCTTAATCCTTTAACCCTCAACCCTTAGCCCTTAAACCCTAATCCCTTAACCCCCATACCCTCTTAATCCCTCAACCCTCAACCCTTAACCCTTAAACCCTAATCCCTCAACCCCTCTTCAATATTAATTTCCTCAACCCTTAACCCTTAACCATCTGTAGACACGTAAAATATACATGCACCTGATTCTGATCCTACTAACATCATTTCATCTTAAATCATACTCTCAACTTATCAACACCTTTCATCCCTTAATTAGATAAATCATTATTTATTTAATTAGGTCTTTCTCCTATGGTGATTAAATTAATCAATTTAATTTAATTAATCATCTCTCTCTGTTCATTTAAATAATTCATTTTATTTCAATTTAATATCTAAAGTCCTCCTATTAAATTAAATAAATTAAACCTTATTTGATTTAATCTAACATATTCCTCCTTAGTTAAATAAATCAAAATCATTTATTTAATAAATCTTTTCCTCTCAATTTGATTTAAATCAATTCATAAATTGAAGTCTAAATTGGAACATCTCCTAAATCCTCATTAAATTAATCAAATATTTGATTAAGTTAATCCCTCTCCTTAAAATCCTCTAGAGAATGCAAGTTGCACAATAAATCAAATACTTTGATTTATTAAATCATCTATTTTCCCTCACAAAGCATCAAAAAGGGAATATTCCCTCAATTTGAATTCAAAATTCAAAAGGACTTGGTCCTTCCAACAAGGCACTCAATGCCTCTTACATGTCCTTGTACATTGAGCCAAGTGACATTAACTCCATTTCACTTTCCCTCTCACATGTCACATTCAAAATTCAAATTTGAATCCAATGGCATTTATCATGCACATTGACCAAAATGTGCTCATTCCTCCTCTAATCACATGTGGACAAGTGGCCTCTTCTCATTGGTTGGTCTTTTATCCCACATTCATCCAAATCCCTCATTCTTCCAATTTGGGAATCTATAAATGAGAGACTCTTCCTCTCATTCTAACATCCACATCTTGAGTAAACTTACTCTACTCAACTTCATCCTCAAAGCAAGATCTTAGATAGGTTATTGCAGGTTTTCTCAAGAACACATCTTGTTCTTCATCAACGAAGTCGATCAATCACTCATCAAATCATCAAAGCTTGCAAAGGAGTTGGAAAAGGGCCAATTGCAACATCCCATTGGCACCAACTCCCCCATGGGATCAAGAGTTTGCATACTTAATTCGGATTTAATTGCTTTCTTTGTTCATCTTTTGTTCATTTTCCTATTTTAAGTTTTGCAAATGGATTTCATGGGGAATCCTAGTTTTACCTTGCTTATGATCTAATATTGTGATTTTTTGATTTGTTTAGGCAGGTATCAAATTGGGGTTCACATTTTGGTGCTAGAAGGAGGGTATTTCAAGCATTTAAATCACGTTTTTTTTAAAATTCCACAGTTTCTAATGTTTTTTTTGTAAACACAAATCAAACAGAGCCGCACGGCGCTATATTGAGCTGCTAAAAAACTCAAATAGAGCCACGTGGCGCTATATTGAGTTGCTAAAAACTCAAACAGAGTCGCTCCCAGGTCAAACAGAGCCGCTTCTGCTCCAAACAGAGCCGCTTTTGATTTCCTATTTTTTTACTCGAACTTAAAATGGCCATATCTTGGTCATTTTTTAGTCTTTTTCAGAATTTTTTTTTTTGAAATGGGGTATAATTTCATAAGCTATCTAATGGTGGAGGTGTTTCTTAATTTTTATTGAGTTAAAATTTTCAAACTTTTACCTAATGTCAAAACACCATGAAACTTGGTCTAAATTTTAGGGTTTATATGCTTAATCTTTTATCTAACCCTTATATCTTCTTGTTTCTTGATCTCATCTAATATTTTTAGCACTTTTGCAGGTTAGGAAATCAAAAAAGGGAGGAGAAAAAAAAAACAAAGCTTCTTATGACATCTTTTTCTTTGTTGTATCAAATGTCTTTAGACACTCTTGGAAGCAATTATAATTCCAAGTTTAAGGATTTGATTGCCTTTATGATCTTAGAACACTAGATTTATTTTGGGTTTAAAAAGAACAAGCAATTTTCCTTTTTTTAAACAAAGTAGGAGATTCATTATGCTCATGCTCATTTTGTACAAAGTGTTTTTAAACACTAAAGTGTTTTTCAACACTCTTTAAAGAATTTGATAAGTTCATTGATCTTAGGACACTAAATTTATTTTGGGTTCTAAAATAAACTAATCAAATTTCTTTTCAAAAGTTGCCAAGGGGCTAAAAAGAACCTTAGACAAATACATTAGATTTTGTTTAAAGCTTAACAATTGAACAAGGCAAACTCACACTTCATTTGGTGCTTAAAAAGAAGTCATTATTGCTTTAAAGGTTAAAATGAACCAATGTTTTCCATGTTTTGTAATCTTTTTTACAAGTTAATATTATCTAAAATGTGTATCCGCTTCTCTCGTGCTTCATTGCGATCTTGAAAATCAAAATTTTTATTTGTAATATTAGGTTGTTAAAAATATTGCCTCGACATTTCAATTTGGGCATTTAAAAATTGAACAAAACATGGGAGTGTGAGCACGATATATTGCAGAGGTTCTCCCCTTTGTTTTTCAACAAAGTTTGTGTGAATGACGAAATATGTTAGCTCGCTTTTGTTTATCTTAGAAGGCCTGCCTTGTGGGAAAAAGTAATCACCCAAGGGAATGACCCAATCGGGAACACGCTAAAGCCAAGTGACTTCCACCTGGGATATAAGTGTGGATATTGGAACAAAGGCCAATATCATGAGGATTATTCCAACGAGATGGACAACAATGGACTCTCGCCGATGTTGGATAATCCCCCACAAATGAAATGCCCACATTAGAACCCTTTGTTTAGAAAAAGGCCAAAACCTTGTCTATCTTGTTAGTGCAAAAGGTCATATCCTTTGTAGCCACCCCACATTATACATGCGGTCTTGTTGTAGAAATGGAAGGTATGCCATGGGAGATTCATGGGTACTAATGCTTGGCTGACCTGAATAATTGAGTGTCGTGAAGGGGAGCCAGTGTGGTCAAGCATTTAGCCATTCACACAAGGTATGCGCAGTTGGATTTATCCAAGTGGGAACCCAACAAGATATTGCCTCATCATCCTAGGATTGTAAAAGTGCTTGAAAGAAAAGAACACATTGCTTGATCTTGAAAATATTTGAAAACAAACATACACAAGACCTTCAAATTTCAAACCCCTTGTGAGAAACAAATACTCTTGACGAATTTAGACACTCTTGCTTTCCCTAGGAATCATATTCCTAGAGGTTTCTAAGTGCACAAATTCTACCGTCATTTTTTTTCAACAAGGTTAAACATAAGGAACTCTTGCCCTATTTTCCTCGATTTCCACACAATGGACCTTGTGGGATGAGAAAGAAAGTAGGACAATAGATATATAGTTTGAAACTTAAGCAAGTAAGTGTCTTCGATAAAAAGAAATTCATTGAACCAAGATAAAAGATAATTGAACCACACATGTGCTTGGTCCATTTTGAGTCATCTAGTTTCCATGCGAACTTTGATCTTTTGGTTTGAACTACCTTTAGGGAAAAACATGTTTTTCATTACCTTGGTCTTGTAAGTAAGTCCTCATAGGGTCATTTAGGATCAAAATCATCACTTCACCCATATCTCAAACATCAATCAAATTTCCATCTCACCAACAACTTTTGGAACTTTGCAACATCTTATGCTAGACTTTTGAAAAATCAGCATCATTACATTTGACTTAACACACCTAGTCAAATTCACTTTGATTGGCTTAATACACTTAGCCAATTCATCATCTTGTGTACACATTTTCTCTAGGATAACACAACTTCCTAGAGTTTACAAGTGCATTATCATCTTGTTTGACTTAATGCACTTAGTCAAACTATTCTCCAAATTGAATCAAATCAATTCCCAAAAGTCTAGCATTGATCCAAAGTTCCTAAACATTCAAACACCCCTATCATTCACCCCTTTCATCCTTCATCTCATAATTGGTCCTAAACACCTTAGAGGTTCACTCTTGCAACAAGGTAAAAACACAAGAGGAACATGGAATATAAATTTGATCCATCCATCATGAGTAATCCAATTCAACCAAACTATCAAAGTCTTGCAATGCCAATTAATTATCGAAACTCACATTTATACATGGCATCATCATCGTGTCCAAACATCAAAAGTACAACAAATGTGAGTATGCCCAATCCAAAGTTTGGAACACCTTTCCCAATGGTAGATTTAAATCCAAGTCCAAATTTGCAAATCTATCAACCAAAGACTCGATGCAGGAGTTTTCCAAACAACATTATCCCACCAAATCCATACATGCTAAGTGCAACTTTACCAAACATGACCATTCTAAATCCACACTTAGTAAACTTTGGGGTCGACATGTTTGCAAATCCCATCAATATCATTCAAAATCCAAGTAGTATATTGGCAACTCCATATGTTGATTCAAGTAAAGGTAACACCATGCAAAATCAAAGTTACCTAAGTCAACCTCTAATGCCAAATCAAAACATCATACCAAATCATCCCATTTTTCCATCAACATCGTAAATACAGATAGACACCATCCAAGCAACCCCAACAATCAACACCATTCCCATTCCACCACCACCACCACCGCCACCACTGCCAAAACACAACATGAAAAATTCATTCTCCATCATGTTGCAAGCCACACATCAAGCTGCCCACCAAAAGACACTCCAAGCCCAACAAGTCACACAAGCTGCGCAAGTGGCTCAAGTAGCCCAACAAGCACAGGCTCAAGCTCAAGCTCAAGCCCAACACCCAGCTCAACAAGCGCAAGCACAAGCACAATTCAGGGCATTATTGCAAACAATCCATCAACAAGCAACTCAACAACAAGCATTGTTGGCACAATAACAACACGACCAACAACAAGCATTGTTGGCTCAATAGAAAATGTAGGCCTTACTCCCACAACAAAGCTTGCAAGTGATTCCCGCCACAATCATTCAAAATGATTATCAAGATCCTTTGACCAATGATAATGTTAAATATGTCTCTACATCACCTAATGAGTTAGAAGACATATCTCAAGAATTTATTCCAAAGCATGATCAACATCTTTCACCAAGGTCTAGAAATGATTCTCTAAAACATATGGCCATCCTTTGACCTCATGACATTTGAGAATCTTTCTATGCCTAATGAAGATATCCAAGAAAGAAATCCATTCTTTGAAATTGACCCATGTCAAGAACTTGATCCATAGCATGTCAAAAGCAATTATGAAATCATTCAAGATCAAGAATTTGCATCTCCAAGCTACTACAATGATATAATGGACACTCGCCTATCCATACAAGATGACCACATCCACATAGGACATACTCCTCCATCTACCCATAAGATGCTTTCTTTGGAGGGACATGTAGATGATCTTCATTCAAAACAAGAGTCTCATACTCTTGACATCATGACCAAGGTACAAGAGTCTCCTAGTCCTAACATTTGTACACATGATCAAGATATAGACAAATGTAGAGAAACATCAAAAACAAATCATGAAGAAGGCTTCTACATAAGTCATGAATCAGAAACATCCTATGAAGTGAGTCATGAGGAAGACTTTTGTGTGGACAGTGAAGCATCAACACTTCTTGAAGAAGCACTACAATCTGATATCTCACAAGATCAAACTGAAGATATCAATCAAAAAGTCATCCCACATGCGGAGGATCCTATCACTTATAAACTTGGATCACTCACCTTTTTAAGGGAAAGCTATCTCATCACTAAAGAAGCTGGAACTTTTGAAGGTCCACAATAGAGCACAAAAGGATTAGCACCTTGTTTCCAAGGTAAATCATATCCTATTGCAGATAAATTTTTTGAGCAGATGAATTATCAAGGCAGAGGATTAGGCCTACATGAACAGGGTATCTTGGAACTAGTGCATATTTTTGGCAATCCTAAGCGTCAAGGCCTTGGTTATTCGACAATCAAGGGACATATGCATATCAGTGAAACTTCCACAAAACTAGGGGCAAATTCGTCTCGAGCAAACATCAGCATAGGGAGCACGAAGAATCCTTATGATGAAATCAATTCCAATACTATAACCCACCACACCATGAATCTTCATCCACCCATCACCCCATCCATGAATTGGGACCAACAACAAAAGAAAGAGAATCAAAACACAAAGAAATAAGCTACGAAGCATGAAGTACAAATCAAATACATATGGATACCAAAGAATACAAAGAAAGATTATCCCTATCAAACTCCAATAGTCAAAGAAACTATGGGGCAAAAAAAAAAATAGAAAAGTATCCATCCCAAATGTCCACAAAGGAAAAATCAGGCTTCTCAAGCAACATACAAAGTGTATCAAGCAGTTGGTCCTAATTCCACACACACTTCCATAGCCACCCATCATTGCTCATCTTCCCAAGTTTGGAGAGTCAAAGGTTCCAAAATTTCAACCAATCCATCTTTTATCCCTAAACACACTCCATCCATGCCTCCACGCATTATATCCAATTCTCACATTGACCATGTATTGGCAGTCACCCTTCATCATAAGGACTCTAAAGGCAATCTATCACGATGTGCGCACAAAGATGAAGTTAACTCTGGTATCAACAAAGCAGATCAAGGATCTCAAAAGCTGCATTCAAGTGCACGTATCTTGGCAAAGCAACTTCTTCAAGCAAGATACTGATGGTACATTATGAAAAAAACATCAACATTAGCACCACCAGGTGGTTCAGCATCAGCTTAAAATCTCTCAGAAAATGCAAAAAAATCAAAAATATAAAAATCCAAAAAATAAAATAAAAAATAAAAAAAAATCAGAAAAAGGATTGAAAAAAAATAGTAAAGAAAAAAAATCGTCCTCTAGAGAAAACCACTACGGTGGCACTTTGGATAGGTACCATGATGAAAACCTAGCAAATAGGTGTCATGTGTAGAATCGAGCATCTATGTGCATCATTTCAAGAGAAAGTATCTCATCCATAATAAAGCCAACATTTCATCCATATCATCCGTTCATCCATAAACCATTCATCCAATCCATTTTTATCCATCTGCATCCATACTCCAAGTTATCTTGATCTTGGAAAATTTTGGTGCACACTTTATACTTGCTTATGGTAGACATCTTGACATGGGTCATTTTCATTGATCCCATCCTACCCAATGTTATCTGAACCTTGATGCATTATCCAAATGAGCATCCTCTATTCAAACACCTTATCTTGTCACAAGATAATCTTAGGCATCCTTTGCATGCTTACTGTATCTACCCATCCATCTATCTAAGAATCTACCTATGGCCATTCAAACATTGCTAGACATTGGGGGCAGATATTTGCATTTTTGCTTCAAGAGTAAAACTTGATATATATCCTCCAACTTATGAAGTGATTTGAACATTGGCAAACATGAAAGCAAATTGGTCAAAACATTTGTGAGAACCAGGTCAAATTAGTAGCCCATGGCATATTTTTGACAGGAAGGCATTCCTCATCAAGCTTTATCTTTCATCGGACATCAATCCAAATAATTCATATCAGTTGCATCTAACTTGTGCATCAGAATCACGTCAAATCATCAAGGCAATTTTGTTCCAAATCAAGCTTCATCAATATTGATCAATCAAATCCAATCAATTACCACCTTGTTTGACTTAACACACTTATTCAAACTATCATCTTATGCATGATTTTACTCTAGGATAACACAACTTCCTAGAATTTACAAGTGCATTATCATCTTGTTTGGCTTAACACACTTAGCCAAATTATCAAATCCATAATCACCTCGTTTGGCTTAACACACCTAGCCAAATTATCCACTTTTGTACAAGTTTACTCTAGGATAACACAACTTCCTAGAGTTTACAAGTGCATTATCACTTTTGTTTGACTTAACACACTTAGTCAAACTATCAATTCACCAATCCAATTGATCAACATTAAGCATGGTTTTCAACAAAACCCCAAAATAGAGCACTGATATCGTCATTGCATATCATATCTAAATTGTCAAAATCATGCGAAAAAACCAAAAACATTCAAAAAATTCAACAAAAACTCCAAAAAATCAAAAGTCATCAAAAAATCGTCAAAAACATTCAAAAAAATCAAAAATCAAAAACATCCAAAATCATCAAACATCTCAAAAAGTCATAAAAAAAATCAAAAATTTAAGTCTTGTCAGTCTTTCACCTTGTCGAACTACGTCATCTTTGAGCTTGAACGTAGGAAAGGTTGATCTTTGATCATCCCCTAAGACAGTAGGGTCAGTCCTTTAGGCGTCTATCGCATTGGCAATCTGTTTGCCCATCTAGTCTACAGTAAGGTCAGTCCTTTAGGCGTCTCTCGCATTGGCAATCTGTTTGCCCATCTAGTCTATAGTAAGGTTAGTCCTTTAGGTGTCCGTTGCATTGGCAATCTATTTTCCCATCTAGTCTACATTTTGAGTCAGTCCTTAGGCATCCATCACATTGGCAATCCATTTTCCCATCTAGTCTTCATCTTAAGTCAGTCCTTTAAGCAATAAAATGGCAATCCATTTGTCTATCTTATCATCAAGTCAAGTCTATCGTTAGTTGAACTACGTGGTCTCTGTGTGTATAACGTAGGCAAGGCTAATCTATGGATCAGCTCCTGAGACCCCTAGGATAAGTCTTTAAGTTAGTTTGTTCGTCAAAATCTCGAAAATACCAAAAACAGCCTCAAAACATTTGAAAAATCCAAAATGGTGCATCCATTTCATCTCGCTTTCACCCGTGATTGTCATCACTCATAATAAATCATCGTTGCCTTCACCCTTTGGTGAGTCAGTCAGAAGCAAGTCTAGCAGGTTCCAAAGTGAATGCTTAATCATCAAAGTCTCAAGTCTAGATCAGTAAGCAAGCAAGTTGGTCAAGTCAGAGTATCAATAAATTATCACCCAAATCAGTCCTACCAAAAACCTGATCACTACATGTCCTAGGATGAAGCTTTCCTATGATGGACATAAGCATCAAGTACCCCATAGTAGTTTAGCCTTGGCTAGCGGTACGAAGAACATCAACTTGTTTATTTTCTTTGTCTTGGTCTTTATGACTTATCTTATTTTGCGCTCATTTCAAGGACCTCTCGATGATGCCTAAACAAAATAGGTTTAGAGAGAAAGGAATGGGGCAATGATCATTATCTTTTTTATCTATTGTGCTTGTGGGATACTCTTGTAAAATAACTTAGTCATATATGTTTTGTTTGGTTTGTGGAGAGGATGTTTTAGATATCTTGTTGACCACATAGGAAAGCTTGCTTTCTTGTGTTTTGGCCCGAGATGTTTAGAATGTCTAAACTACATTCTGAATGAAGTATGCATGCTAAGTGTGAACAAAAATACTCCTATCTGATTCACGAGTCAAAGTCCATCACACTAGGTACAACGCCATCCTGTTCCTTTATACCTTGATGCATCGTACCTATGTGTGTTATCAAACATAAAGCAATTACCCCTTTGAAAATCCCAACTCCTAGCAATGCAAATCATCATCATCATTATAGTGTAGGCTTGTGGATCCTCCTTTTATCCATCTTATTCTTCTTATTCTTCTATCTTTACTAACATTTCTATCTAAAATCGGTGTGTTTTATCAAAATATACACGAGGCTACCCATGGCCGATGACTGTCTATACATCATCAGAATTGTCTACATCAAAGAATTATCTTACGTCCTCTAATCAATAGAACCACTCCTCTCGCATTTTATCGCGATCTTGATCAAAAAATCATACATTTCCGTTCGATCTCTCGAGGGGGCAATATATCCAGCATTATCCTTCCGCTGAGGTAACAGTGGGGCATTTGAAAAATCAAGAAATTTCAAACTTTGATCACAATAGTTTATTCTTTGAATCAATGCAACAAGTACATTGCTTCAAAGAGGGGCAAAATGTAGACACGTAAAATATACATGCACCTGATTCTGATCCTACTAACATCATTTCATCTTAAATCATACTCTTAGCTTATCAACACCTTTCATCCCTTAATTAGATAAATCATTATTTATTTAATTAGGTCTTTCTCCTATGGTGATTAAATTAATCAATTTAATTTAATTAATCATCTTTCTCTGTTAATTTAAATAATTCATTTTATTTAAATTTAATCTCTACAGTCCCCCAATTAAATTAAATAAATTAAACCTTATTTGATTTAATCTAACATATTCCTCCTTAGTTAAATAAATCAAAATCATTTATTTAATAAATCATTTCCTCTCAATTTGATTTAAATCAATTCATAAATTGAAGTTTAAATTGTCACATCTCCTAAATCCTCATTAAATTAATCAAATCTTTGATTAAGTTAATCCCTCTCCTTAAAATCCTCTAGAGAATGCAAGTTGCACAATAAATCAAATACTTTGATTTATTAAATCATCTATTTTCCGTCACAAAGCATCAAAAAGGGAATATTCCCTCAATTTGAATTCAAAATTCAAAAGGACTTGGTCCTTCCAACAAGGCATTCAATGCCTCTTACATGTCCTTGTGCATTGAGCCAAGCGACATTAACTCCATTTCTCTTTCCCTCTCACATGTCACATTCAAAATTCAAAATTGAAGCCAATGACATCTATCATGCACATTGACCAAAATGTGCTCATTCCTCCTCCAATCACATGTGGACAAGTGGCCTCTTCTCATTGGTTGGTCTTTTATCCCACATTCATCCAAATCCCTCATTCTTCCAATTTTGGAATCTATAAATGAGAGACTCTTCCTCTCATTCTAACATCCACATCTTGAGTAAACTTACTCTACTCAACTTCATCCTCAAAGCAAGATCTTAGATAGGTTATTGCAGGTTTTCTCAAGAACACATCTTGTTCTTCATCAACAAAGTGGATCAATCACTCATCAAATCATCAAAGCTTACAAAGGAGTTGGGAAAGGGCCAATTGCAACATCTCATTGGCACCAACTCCCCCATGGGATCAAGAGTTTGCATACTTAATTCGGATTTAATTGCTTTCTTTGTTCATCTTTTGTTCATTTTCCTATTTTAAGTTCTGCAAATGGATTTCATGGGGAAACCTAGTTTTACCTTGCTTATGATCTAATATTGTGATTGTTTGCTTTGTTTAGGCAGGTATCAAATTGGGGTTCACACCATCAACCCTTCAACCCTAATCCCTCAACCCCTATACCCTCCCAACCCTCAACCATTAACCCTTAAACCCTAATCCATCAAACCCCATACCCTCTTAATCTTTCAACCCTCAGCACTCAACCCTTAAACCCTAATCACTCAACTCCTATACCCTCTTAATCCCTCAACCCTCAACCCTTAACCCTTAAACCCTGATCCCTCAACCCCCATACCCTCTTAATCCCCCAACCCTTAACCCTTAACCCTTAAACCTTAATCAATCAACCCCTAAACCCTCTTAATCCCTCAAATCCTCAACCCTCAACCCTTAAACTCTAATCCCTCAACCCCTCTACAATCTTAATCCCTCAACCCTTAACCCTTAACCGTCAACCCTTAAACCCTAATCCCTCAACCCCTATACCCTATAAACTTCAATAATTAACCCTTAAACCCAAATCCCTCAACCCCTATAATCTCTTAATCCCTGAACCCCTCAACCATTAACCCTTAAATCCTAATCCATCAACCCCAATATCCTCTTAATCCCTCAACCCTTAACCCTTAAACCCTAATCCCTCAACCCATATACGCTCTTAATCCCTCAACTCTTCAACCCTCGACCCTTAAAACCTAATCCCAAAACCCCTCTATAATCGTAATCCCTCAATCCTTAGCCCTTAACCCTCAACCCTTAAACCCTAATCCCATAACCCCTCAACCCTCAACCCTTAAACCCTAATCAGTCAACCCCTCAATAATCTTAATCCCTCAACTGTTAACCCTTAACCCTCAACCCTTAAATCCTAATCCATCAACCCTTATACCCTATCAACCCTCAACCCTTAACCCTTAAATTCTAATCCCTCAACCCCTATACCCTCTTAATCCCTCAACCTCTCAACCCTTAACCCTTAAAACCTAATCCATCAACCCCCATAACCTCTTAGTCCCTCAACTCTCAACCCCTATACCCTCTTAATCTCTCAACCCTAAACCCTCAACCCTTAAACCCTAATCCCTCAACCCCTATACCCTCTTAATTCCTCAACCGTCAACCTTTAAACCCTAATCCGTCAACCCATATACCCTATTAATCCCTCAACCCTCAACCCTCAACCCTTAAACATTAATCCCTCAACCCCTATACCCTCTTAATCCCTCAACCCTCAACTCTTAACCCTTAAACCCTAATCCATCAACCCCCATACCCTCTTAATCCCCCATCCATCAACCCTTAAATCCTAATCCTTCAACCCCTACACCCTTTTAATCCCTCAACCCTTAACCCTTAATCCTTATACCATAATCTATCAACCCCCATACCCTCTTAATCCCTCAACCCTCAACCCTTAAACCCTAATCCCTCACACACTATACCCTCTTAATCCCTCAACCCTCAACTCTTAAACCCTAATCCCTCAACCCCTATACCCTCTTAATCCATCAACCCATAACCCTTAAACCCTCTTAATCCCTTAACCCTCAATCCTTAAACCCTAATCCCTCAACCCCTATACCCTCTTAATCCCTCTACTCTCAACCCTCAACCCTTAAACCCTAATCCCTCAACCCCTATACCCTCTTAATCCCTCAACCCTTAACCCTTAAACCCTAATCCATCAACCCACATACCGTCTTAATCCCTCAACCCCTATACCCTCTTAATCACTCAACCCTTAAACCCTAATTCCTCAACCCCTTTACCCTATTAATCCCTCAACTCTCAACCCTCAACCCTTAAACCCTAATCCATCAACCGCTACACCCTCTTAATCCCTCAACTCTCAACCCTTAACCCTGAAACCCTAATCCCTCAACCCCACATACCCTCTTAATCCCTCAAATGTCAACCCTCAACCCTTAACCATTAAACCCTAATCCATCAACCCCCATACCCTCTTAAACCCTCAACCCTTAAACCCTAATCCCTCAACCCCACATACCCTCTTAATCCCTCAAATGTCAACCCTCAACCCTTAACCCTTAAACCCTAATCCATCAACCCCCATACCCTCTTAAACCCTCAACCCTTAAACCCTAATCCCTCAACCCCTTTACCCTCTTAATCCCTCACCTCTCAGCCCTTAACCCTTAAACCCTCATCAATCAACCCCCATATCCTCCTAACCCCTCAACCCTCAACCCTTAAACCCTAATTCCTCAAACCCTATACCCTCTTAATCCCTCAATCGTCAACCCTTAACCCTGAAACCCTAATTCCTCAACCCCGCATACCCTCTTAATCCCTCAAATGTCAACCCTCAACCCTTAACCCTTAAACCCTAATCCCTCAACCCCTATACCCTCAACCCTTAACCATTAAACCCTAATCCATCAACCCCCATACCATCTTAATCAACCAACCCTTAACCCTTCAACCCTAATCCCTCAATCCCTATACCATCTTTATCCCTTAACCCTCAACCCTTAAATCCTAATTCATCAACCCCTATACCCTCTTAATCCCTCAACCCCACAACCCTCAACCCTTAAACTATAATACCTCAACCCCTCTACAATCTTAATCCCTCAACCCTTAAACTCTAATCCCTCAACCCCTATGCCCTCTCAATCCTCAACCCTTAACCCTTAAAACATAATCCATTAACCTCTATACCCTCTTAATCCCTCAACCCTCAACCCCTAAACCCTAATTCCTCAATCTCTATACCCTTTGACTCCCTCAACCCTTAAACCCTAATCCGTCAACCCGCATACCCTCTGAATCCCTCAACCATCAACCCTTAACCCTTAAACCCTAATCCATCAACCCCTCTACAATATTAATCCCTCAACCCTTAACCCTTAACCCTCAACCCTTAAACCATAATCCCTCAACCCCCATACCCTCTCAACCCTCAACCCTTAACCCTTAAACCCTAATCTGTCAACTCCCATACCCTCTTAATCCATCAACCCTCAATCCTCAACCCTTGAACCCTAAGACTTTAGCCCTCAGCTCTTCAACCCTAATCCCTCAACCCCCATACCCTCTTAATCCCTCAACCCTTAACCCTTA
>CM021106.1:150824260-151009405 GCA_007115665.2 Sequoiadendron giganteum | reverse complement strand
ATACCCTCTTAATCCCTCAACCCTCAACCCTTAACCCTTAAACCCTAATCCATGAACCCCTCTACAATATTAATCCCTCAACACTTAACCCTTAACCCTTAACCCTCAACCCTTAAACCCCAATCCCTCAACCACTATACCCTCTCAACCCTCAACCCTCAACCCTTAAATCCTAATCCCTCAACCCCCATACCCTCTCAATCCCTCAGCCCTCAACCCTCAACACTTAAACCCTAATCCCTCAACCCCTATACCATCTTAATCCCTTAACCCTCAACCCATAAACCCTAATCCCTCAACCCTTCAACCCTAATCCCTCAACCCATATACCCTCTTAATCCCTCAACCCATAACCCTTAAACCCTAATCCATCAACCCCCTATACCCTCTTAATCCCTTAACCCTCAACCCTTAAACCCTAATCCCTCAATCCCTATACCCTCTTAATCCCTCTACTCTGAACTGTCAACCCTTAAACCATAATCCCTCAACCCCTATACCCTCTTAATCCCTCAACCCTTAAACCCTAATCACTCAACCCCTATACCTTCTTAATTCCTCAACCCTTCAACCCTAATTCTTCAACCCCTTTACCTTATTAATCCCTCAACTCTCAACCCTCAACCCTTAAACCCTAATCCATCAACTGCTATACCCTCTTAATCCTTTAACCCTCAACCCTTAACCCTTAAACCCTAATCAATCAACCCCCATACCCCCCTAACCCCTCAACCCTCAACCCTTAAACCCTAATCCCTCAACCCCTATACCCTCTTAATCCCTCAACCATCAACCCTTAACCTTGAAACCCTAATCCCACAACCCCACATACCCTCTTAATCCCTCAAACATCAACCCTCAAACCTTAACCCTTAAACCCTATTCCATCAACCCCCATACCCTCTTAATACCTCAACCCTTAAACCCTAATCACTCAACCCCTTTACCCTCTTAATCCCTCACCTTTCAACCCTCAACCCTTAAACCCTAATCTCTCAACCCCTATACCCTCTTAATCCCTCATCCCTCAACCCTTAACCCTTAAACCCTAATCCATCAACCCCCATACCCTCTTAATCCCTCAACCCTTAACCCTTAAACCTTAATCCATCAACCCCTATACAATATTAATCCCTCAACCCTTAACCCTTAACCGTCAACCCTTAAACCCTAATCCCTTAACCCCTATACCCTCTCAACCCTCAACCCTTAACCCTTAAACCCTCATCCCTCAACCCCCATACCCTCTTAATCCCTCAATCCTCAGCCCTCAACCCTTCAGCTCTAATCCCTCAATCCCTATACCCTTGTAATCCCTCAACCCTCAACCCTTAACCCTTAAACGCTAATCTCGCAACCCCCATACCCTCTTAATCCCTCAACCCCTATACCCTCTTAATCCCTCAACCCTCAAACCTCAATCCTTAAACCCTAATCCCTCAACCCCTCTACCCTCTTAACCCCTCACTCCCCAACCCTTAAACCCTATTCTCTCAATCCCTATACCCTCTTAATCCGTCAACCTCTCAACCCTCGACCCTTAAACCCTAATCCATCAACTTTTCTACAATCTTAATTTGTCAACCCTTAACACTCAACCCTTAAATCCTAAACCCTCAACCCCTATACCCTCTTAATCCCTCAACCCTCAACCCTTAACCGTGAAACCCTAATCCGTAAACCCCACATACCCTCTTAATCCCTAAAACCTCAACCCTCAACCCTTAAACCCTAATCCATCAACCCCCATATCCTCTTAATCCTTGAACCCTTGAACCCTAATCCCTCAACCCCTTTACCCTCTTAATCCCTCAACTCTCAACCCTTAAACCCTAATCCCTCAACCCCTACACCTTCTTAATCCCCCAGTCATCAAACCTTAACCCTTAAACACTAATCCATCAACCCCCATAACCTCTTAATCCCTCATTCCTTAACCCTTAAACCCTAATACCTCAACCCCTATACACTCTTTATCCCTCAACCCTTAAATCCTAATCCACTAACCCCTATACCCTATGAATCTCTCAACCCCACAACCCTCAAACCTTAAACCCTAATCCCTCAACCCCTGAATCCCTATACCCTCTTAATCCCTCAACCCTCAATCCTTAACCCTTAAACCCTAATCCCTCAACCCCCATACCCTCTTAATCCCTCAACCCTCAACCCTTATACCCTAATCCCTCAACCCCTATACCATCGAAATCCCTCAACCCTCAACCCTCAATCCTTAAACCCTAATCCCTTAACCCCTATACCCTCTTAACCCCTCACCCCTCAACCCTTAAACCCTATTCTCTCAATCCCTATACCCTCTTAATCCCTCAACCTCTCAACCCTCGACCCTTAAACCCTAATCCTTCAACCTTTCTACAATCTTAATTTGTCAACCCTTAACCCTCAACCCTTAAATCCTAATCCCTCAATCCTCAACACTTAACCCTAAAACCCTAATCCCTAAAGCCCACATACCCTCTTAATCCCTCAAACCTCAACCCTCAACCCTTGAACCCTAATCCATCAACCCCCATACCCTCTTAATCCTTCAACCCTTAAACCCTAATCCCTCAACCCCTTTACCCTCTTAATCCCTCAACTCTCAACCCTTAAACCCTAATCCCTCAACCCCTACACCTTCTTAATCCCTTAGTCGTCAAACCTTAACCCTTAAACACTAATCCATCAACCCCCATACCCTCTTAATCTGTCATCCCTTAACCCTTAAACCCTAATACTTCAACCCCTATACACTCTTTATCCCTCAACCCTTAAATCCTAATCCGCTAACCCCTATACCCTATGAATCCCTCAACC
Organism: Sequoiadendron giganteum; assembly: GCA_007115665.2. Classification (NCBI taxonomy): domain Eukaryota; kingdom Viridiplantae; phylum Streptophyta; class Pinopsida; order Cupressales; family Cupressaceae; genus Sequoiadendron; species Sequoiadendron giganteum. Next base: position 151,006,588 of record CM021106.1, on the reverse strand, counting down.
CCACAACCCTCAACCCTTAAACCCTAATCCCTCAACCCCTCTACAATCTTAATCCCTCAATCCTTAAACCCTATTCCCTCAACCCTTATACCCTTTGAACCCTCAACCCTTAACCCTTAAACCCTAATCCCTCAAACCCTATACCCTCTTAATCCCTCAACCCTCAACTCTCAACTCTTAAACCCTAATTCCACAACCCCTATACCCTTTGAATCCCGGAAGCCTCAACCCTCAACCCTTAACCCTTAAACCCTAATCTCTCAACCCCCATACCCTCTTAATCGCTCAACCCTCTACCCTTAACCCTTAAACCCTAAGCCATCAACCCCTCTACAATACTAATCCCTCAACCCTTAACCCTTAACCCTCAACCCTTAAACCCTAATCCCTCAAGCCCTATACCCTCTCAACGCTCAACCCTTAACTCTTAAACCCTAATTCCTCAACCCCCATACCCTCTTAATCCATCATCCCTTAGCCCCCAACCCTTAAACCCTAATACCTCAACCCATATACCCTCTTAATCCCTCAACCCTTAACCCTTATACCCTAATCCATCAACCCCCATACCCTCTTAATCCCTCAACCCTCAACACTTAAACCCTAATCGCTCAACCCCTATACCCTCTTAATCCCTCAACCCTCAACCCTTAAACCGTAATCCCTCAACCCCTATACCCTCTTAACCCCTCAACCCTCAACCCTTAAACCCTAATCGCTCAATCCCCATACCCTCTTAATCCCTCAACCTCTCAGCCCTCAACCATTAAACCCTAATCCGTCAACCCCTCTACAATCTTAATCCCTCAACCCTTAACCCTCAACCCTTAAACCCTAATCCCTCAACCCCTATACCCTCTTAATCCCTCAACCCTCAACCCTTAACCCTTAAACCCTAATCCCTCATCCCTGCATACCCTCTTAATCCCTCAAACCTCAACCCTCAACCCTTAACCCTTAATTCCTAAACCCTCTACTTGAGAGAGAGAGAGGGAGAGGTGGTGGGAGGGACATACTTGAGAGAGAGGGAGAGGGAGAGGGAGAGAGGGAGAGGGAGCGAGAGAGAGGGAGCAAGAGAGGGAGGGAGTGGAAGAGAGATAGAGGGAGTCATTGTGAGAGGGAGAGGGTGTAGGAGGGGGAGACTTGACAAAGAGAGAGAAATATGGGGTAGGACGAAAATACTTGAGAGAGAGAAAGAGGGAGATAGGGTGGGAAGAAGAGACCTGAGAGAGAGGGAGAGAGAAAAAGTGAGAGAGAGATAGAGGGAGTGAGAGAGAGAGGGAGAGAGACAAAGTGGGAGAGAGATAGAGGGAATGAGAGAGAGGGAGAGAGACAAAGTGGGAGAGAGATAGAGTGAGTGAGAGAGGGAGTGGGAAAGAGAGATAGGGAGATAAATAGAGACAAAGAGAGAGAGTGAGAGAGAGGGAGGGAGAGGGGGTGGGAGGGAGAAACCTAAGAGAGAGGGAGAGGGAGAGAGGGTGGGAGTGAGACACCTGAGAGAGACGGAGAGGGAGATAAAGTGGGAGAGAGGGTGTGGGAAGAAGATACCTAAGAGAGTAGGAGAGAGAGGGAGTGATAGATAGAGGGATGGGAGAGATACAAGGAGTGAGAGAGAGAGACTTGAGATATGGAGAGGGGATGAGAGGGAGAGAGAGTACTCGGGATAGAGGGATTCGGGAGAGATGGAGGGGGTGGGGGGAGATACATGAAATAGAGGGAGAGAGAGAGAGTGGGAGGGGGTAGGAGGGAGATATCTATGACAAAGGGAGAGAGAGAGAGAGGGAGAGAGATATAGGGAGTGAGAGAGAGAGGATGTGGGAGAGAGATAAAGGGAGTGAGAGAGAGAGAGACAAAGAAAGGCCTGAAAGAGGGAGAGGGGGTAGAAGGGAGAGAATTGAGATACAAAGAGGGAGGGATATTGGGTGGGAGGGAGAGACTTGAGAGAAGAGAGGGAGAGAGAGTGGGAGAGGGATAGAGGGAATGAGAGAGAAAGGGACTTGAGAGAGAGAGTGAGAGGTGGTGGGAGGGAGATACTTGAGAGAGATGGAGAGGTAGATAGAGACTTATAAAAGGAGTGAGATAGGGAGGGAGTGGAAGAGAGATAGAGGGAGTGACTGTGAGAGGGAGAGGGGGTAGGAGGGGGAGACTCAAGACAAAGAGAGAGAGAGGGAGAGGGGGTAGGATGAAGATACTTGAGAGAGAGAGAGGGAGAGGGGGTGGGAGGGAGAGACCTAAGAGAGAGGGAGAGAGACAAAGTAGGAGAGAGGGAGTGGGAGAGAGAGAGGGAGTTTGTGTGTGAGAGAGAGAAAGAGAGAGGGGGGAGGGAGATTCCCGAGAGAGAGTGAGAGAGAGAGGGAGAGAGATAGAATTGAGTGAGAGAGAGGGAATGGGAGAGAGATAGAGGAGTGAGTGAGTGATAGACCTAAGAGAGGGAGAGGAGGTAGGAGGGAGAGACTTGAGAGAGAGAGACAAATAGAGAAATATAACAACCTAAGAGAGGGAGATGGAGTGAGAGAGATAAAAAGACCAAAGATGGAGAGAGAGCGAGGGAGAGTGAGAAAGGGGGTTGGAGTGAGATAGATTTATTTAGTTACCTATGCCGAAGGGAAAGAGACCTGAGAGAAGGGATTGGACTGAGAGAGTAGTCTAGGTCACATGGGAGGGAGTGAGACCTAAGAGATAGAGACTTCAGAGGGATAAAGAGTTATCCAGTTATGATAACGAGTTAGAGAAGGTATGTAAGGTAAAAGCTCAACTATCCATCTATGATCATAAACTGTGCACTCTAAGCATTATCAAAGTTGTTCACCAAGGAGGGGAAATTCTAGTTATGTGCAAAGTAGGCCATGTGGTGCAAGCCAAATGACTCATCACATTTGGCGCTCACCAAATGGCCTGCTTTGGACATGTTAATTAATAGGATTTGCCAAATTTTCTCATATTTTCTTTTGTGCTCCCCATCTAATTTGCACGTCTTTCAATGCAATTTTATGAAAACCATGATAGCATAAAACTCTCTCTTATCTATCTAAATATATAAAAAAAAAATCATTTTGATTTAGTTAAGGTTTTGATCCATGGCTTCTATTGTAAATGCCTTCGTTTTTGGTCAAAAACCAACATGTGCTAGGTTTAGGATAGATTTTTACACATTCATCGGAACGTGAAAAAAATTACATTTTTTGAAACTAGACTCCATTCTACACATGATGAAAATTAAATAAATCAATTTCCGATTAGTTTGCAAAAGAATTGGGGGGGAGCACGCTCAAATTTTAGCTTTTTAGGATGTGTCCGCTTTGAAAATTCATAAAATATTATATATTCATTAAAAAATTTATCCGAAAGAAGGAGGATAAACTACATGGTATTAGCTAATTTCTCAGTATTGGGATTTTTGAAATTCGTAAAAAAATTTAATCAAAAAGGGGGGAGCCCTTAGGCACTATGCTATTTTTTTTGATAAAAAATTGACCTGTTTTGCCTCCCCCCCATTTTAAGACCCTTAATCTTCAATAATTTCAAAAAACAATAGTATCTTAGAAACTAGACTCAAAGCGCTTCAACTTATGTTCTTGCCGCATCTTGAGTGTAACTATCTTCATTTTCTCATGCAAATCGGATTTTGCTGATTTCAGAAAAAAAGTGGCATCTTAAGAGCCAAAATTGTGTTACAGATTGGTGCACTTACCCTTAGTGTCTAGATTCATTACCCACATAAATTTTTAAAAAAGAGAATAAAATTACACATAGAATTATTTTAGGAGTTAAAAGCACCAAAAATTAATAAACAAGAAGATCCTAAAATATATACATTAAGAAGACAAGATGACCAAAAAATAACAACCAACATGATGGTAGGAAGTAGATTTTGTCACAATACCTACTCATTTAATCTATTGAATGTCAACCCAGAGGTGTGTGAAGCTATTTACGGTAAGAATTGGATCGTTTTTGGGGGTGGTTTGTTGGTTTTCTCTTGATTAGGAGTGTTTCAAATTTGTTTATGCTTCACTGAGAGTGTTTTCTATGCTATACATATTTAATCAAAAGTGGTTCTATTTAATCCTCCTATTTCCTGATTTACTCTAAATAACCTTTAAAATGGAAGTAAAATAGAGAGGGTTTATTACAAGACAATTCTAATTATGAAAGAATGGAAGATTAATCTCATCTATTTTGTTGAATTATAAGATCTATTTAAAATTTAACTAATTTCTTTAAAAATAAACTATTCCATTCCACACTTCACTAAATTGGAAAGTAACTATTCCTCTTTGCACAGACGCCATTAAAATGATAATCTAGGATATTTCAGATCTTTAAATGACTCTTAACTGAGAAATAAACCATGGAAAACATAAAGAGTAAAATAAACTATAATCTAAGATTTTTCCAACACACAACAAATGAAATGATTCCAATATCTAAGATAGAATTGAAAACATAACATATAACTAACAAATGAACTTAACATCTATAAGATCACCTTCCTTCTGAAAATGGATTGTTCTAATTTTGGAAAAATTGAACATAGAGTTGAAATCAACTTCTTTATATTTCCATAGAATCTTCCCATATAGGGACGAAGTACAAAGAAAATAATTCTAACTCAAAAAAGGAAAAAATATTACAGGAAAATGATCAAAAACTTGATACAATCTAACATCCAGCTACATTGGATTTGGATATAAATATCCATCTTTATTTTTAAAAAAAAGATAAGCGGGAAAATAATCTAATCCTAGTCTAAAAAGATATCCTGGGGCACAGGAACATAATTGGTGAGGATCCTTGTAGTTTGTATTGATTTCTAGATTTCTGAACTAGATGTGCTTTGCTAGAGCTTTGGTTGCAGTTGGTAGAGTCTTCATTCGGCATGATGAATCAAAAGGAGATCAACAGATAATAACTCATTTAAGGATGAGTCACAAACAATCTATCCATTCATCACTTTTAAACAAAAACAATTATCATTTGGCTGAGAAATAAATATCAACTCTAGTTGCATAATAAAGGTGCACATATCATAAAACATTTATAGGTTAATCACCACATTAATCATGCACTTAATAGAAATAAGCATTAATATTGACCATTCATATTAATTTCTTAATACCTCATTAAGCTCATAAATGCATACATAAAGGAAAATATTATGAGTTTTAAATCCAAATTAGAAAGTATTAAAAAGGTAAAAAATTAGTGATTATGAGGTCTTTACTGGGCCTCATCATTCTCCTCCTCCTGCATTTAACCATGCCCTCATATTTTATAACTATATGGAATATGAATCCCCCTATTGAGTGATTCCTTCCAAAGGGCACAATAAAAAACTCCTCCTCTGTATTCCATTGTAGTTCTTGTAGACACAAAAAATCCATTATTCTTTTCCATCTTTTCATACCAGGCTTTGAGGACTTCATATGGTATCTCTGAAGGTGCATTTATCTTAGGTGAAAGCATGATAATGATAGGGATTTTGAATCTCATCCCAATCCAAAAATCTTGTTGTTGATTACTCAGATTGATCACATGCCTCACCCATGTTAAGCTTCATCTGATATTATTTGGTGATATTTGATCTCTCCTTTTTAATGGGTCTGGAAGTGATTTAAATCTTTCTTCACATGCCTACAAAGCTATAGGAGTAAGACTTCCTTCAATATCCTGAAAAGTTGCAATGATTTTTAACAATTTACTGACATAAAGAGGAGTTACATCATCTATTCTTGCAATGGACTTGAACCTTTTGATGTAATAGATTGATTTTGGATATTTTGGTCTCATTGGTAACCCATATGTCTGTTGAATTTTTTTTTATTCCTCCATTCTAGTTGACCATTTCACATGATTTTTCAATAATGAAACAAAATATTTGATTTGAAGTTCACCGATATAGACATTAAGCAATGATTCATCATTGTTACCCATGAGAAATCCATGTTGGAAGAACTCACACATTAGATTTTGAATGCTGAGTAGCTATTAAAATGACAATCCATGAAGTCATAATTTGTCCAAAAGTCAGTAGGTCTTTATAGCACAATCTGATTCAATTTCCATTTCAAGAACAACTCTCTAAGAAACAATCCATACACTCCAAAAGGTTTTCTGGTGCTAACTAAGGAAAATGCAATATCTACAGTCTTGTTAACCCTTTCCTCTACTTCTTCCTTTTCCTTTGTAACTTTATCCAATTTTGCTTGGAGTCCTTTATTAAGTTGTTTGTATTATATAGCTATTAGGGAAAGGTATCTAGGTCCTATTGTTTTCTCCTTATGCTCTTCCTTAGGTGGAGGCAGAAGTAGTAACATGTTGTTGAGTAGTTATGGTTGTACCTTCTCTTCTATCTAAGTCCTTATTTCTAATTTTGTCTTGAACGTCTAGATTTCTCTATCTTTTTGTTCATTCTGAATGGTCATTTTAGTTAGATTTTCCTTTGTTTCCTCTAATTGTGAAGACAACTGACTAACTTTATTTTCAAACTGTTCTTTCAACTCATTTATTTCTCTTTGAAATTTTAATGTCTCCTCAACTCTTTGCCTTAATTTCTCCTCTAATAACAAATTCCACATTTTAGACTCTTCTAATTCTTTTTCTAACCTGGATATCCTAAGAGTAGTTTGAATCCTGTCTTCTTCTTTTTCCTCTAAATTTTCACTATTAGAAAGTGTTTCTTCCTCTTCTATGGGTTCTTTCCTTCACGATGGATACATTCTTCCTCATTGCATTGAACTATCTCTTCCTGTTGAACTTCAATATTTGGCATTTCACTTTCCTGAAATTTTTTTACATTTGGTATTTCAACTTCATGTTCAATTTCCCTATTTGACACATCAAAATCCTGAAAAGGAGAATTAGGAGCTGAAAAATTAACATCCTAAAAAGGGGAATTCGGGGCTAGCAAATTCTCATCCAAAGGAGTACATTATGGAATTTTCCTTGGAGGTTGTGACTCTCCTTCTTCATTTTTCTAACTCCTCTTTTCTAGGATCTGTTTCTTTCAAAACCTCCTTTTCAGGCTCTTCTTTTTCATGTTTATTTTTCTCAGACTCATCCTTTTCATTTTCCTCTCCCCAGACTCATCAAGGTTGATGGTTGGAGGAGTCTTTTCGGATTCTATCTTTTCTTGTTCAATTTTCTATGTTTCTAACCTAGTTTTTCTTTTAGATTTTTCAATCTTTGTAGTTTTCCTCTTTTTAGAACTTTTGAACTCTTAGTATCAAAACCCAATGAGGTTTTCTTTTCCTCTGTTTTTCTCTTCTTTACAAAAATGAAACTTCCTGATTTTGGCCTCCTAGTTCTATCTATTGGTTTAACTAGTTTTTCTATCAAAACCTTTGGCCTTCATTTCTTTCCAGGAGTAGAACTCCTTGGTTTTTTTCCTTTTAGGTCTCCCAATAGATTTAACTAGGTTTTTCTCTATTTTACGTGTTCTACTTTCAAAGAGTTTAGGTTTTTCTTCCTTCTTATCAATATTTAATAGGATCTTTTTCATTCCTTTTCCCAGTTAGGTTTTTGCATGAAATGATGTTTAACTATTAAATGCATTAGACCATGATGAGTCACTCTATTTTATTTTTCCTTGCATTTAACAACCATTTCAATAAGTTGAGAAACAATAAAAGAAGGTAGATTAACCCTTACTTTAGGTTAGGTCGCACCATGTCTGATATGATTCAACAATTTGAGTGGCAGCCCTAGAAAGGTGGAAAACTGACATTTGCAGGTGAAAAACTTCATAATGCAGAGTGCAATGGATGACCAGGGTTCCTGCAAACTTCCACGCTCAATGCCCTTATTCTTCCCTTTGTGTGTATGAAAGATTGGCAAAGGCTCAGGTGGAACATGCAAGATTTCAAGCAATTCTTGCAAATTGGAAAGCCTAGGTTGAATAATATCACCTTCCGCCGAAATTTTAGATAAAGCATTGATCACAATGTTCAACAAATACCTTAATGGGTTCTCCTCTGACCACAGTGAAATTGATGTGGAATTTTTAATAAACTCCAACACTATATCCCATTCATATCCCTCATATTTAAGTATGAAATCTAACCATCTAGCTTGCTATTGTAGACATGGAAAATGTACAAGTTCATTTTCGCACACCTGATCCCGATTTACTGACAACATTTCCTCTTAAATCACACTCTCAACATTTCATCGCCATTCTACCTCTTAATTTAATAAATCATTATTTATTGCATTAAGTCTTCCTCTTTCAGTGATTAAATTAATCAGTTTAATTTAATTAACCTTACATCTTTGTTTAATTAAATAGATCTATTTATTTGATTAAATTCTCTAAAGTAATCTTATTAAATTAAATAAATTAAACCTTATTTGATTTAATCTAACATGTTCCTTCTTGATTAAATAAATTAAATCATTTGTTTAATAAATCATTTCCTCTCAATTCTTGACTTAAATCAATTCATAAATCTAAGTCCAAATTGTCACATCATTAAATTAATCAAAACAATGATTAACTTAATCCCTCTCATTAAAATCCTCTAGAAAATGCAAGTTGCACAATAAATCAATTACTGATTTATTAATTCATCTATTTTTCCTCACAAAGCATCAAAAGGGAATATTCCCTCATTTGAATTAAAAAAGGCCAAGTGGACTTAGTCCTTCCAACAAGGCATTTAAGACCTCTTACATGTCCTTGACCTTGAGCTAAGGGACATTAACTTCATTTCTCTTCCCTCTTCAACAAGTCATCTCACAATTTCAAATTCAAATCTATGCATTTATCATGCACATTGGCCAAAATGTGCTCATTCCTCATCTAATCACATGTGGACAAGTGGCACAATGCCATTGGATTATCTTTAAATCCACATTGCTCAAATCTTACTTTCTCTTCCAAATTGAAAGTTATAAATTGGAGACTTCTCTCCTCATTCCTCATCCATAATCTTCATGCAAAGTTACTCTCTCCAATTGAGACCTAATTTTGCTCATTTCATCCAAGCATTGACCATTCTTCACATTTGTACCAAGGTTATGCTCAAATCTCTTTGGAGATTTGACCATTTCTAGATCATCTTCATTGCAACCTAAGAATTGGGAAAGGGCCAATTGCAACACTCCATTGGCACCAATTCCCCCATGGGATCATCAATCTATTGGCTAAATTAGGATTTACTTTCATATTTTTAAAGTTTTTATTCTTCATTTCCTAATAATAGTTTAAATAGGTGCATTTCATGGGGAATCTCTCACTCTTATATGTATTTTGATCTAACGTCTAATCATGTTTGCTATCTTTGTGCATTTGTAGGTTTAGGGGTTCACATTTTGGCGCTAGAAGGAGGGCAACTCAAGAATTTCATCACGTTTTTATAAAAAATAATTGTGATTTTAACATTTTTTGTCTATACACAGGAAACTGCACCACGGGTAGTTCATGCGGTCCTGTATTGCACCGCCTACTCAGATGTAGCGCTATATTGCACCACACCCCTTGAAATCTGTGGCGCTACATTACACCGCAACCGCTTCCCACTTTAAATTTCAAATTTTCCTGGACGTTACCGCTTGCAAACTCCACTGCCTGCTGAATTGCACCACACTCATAGTCTTTATTTCTACAGAGTGCCGCACATAGTCAACCACGCAGTGCTATATAGCACCGCCTTTCTTCCAAACTTCACCACACCCACTAACTCTGCCATGGAGAACAATGAAGTTTAAAAAAATTGACATCTGGTTTCAAGTATATGATTTTTTTTTAATCTTTGACCTTGTTTTCTGTATTTTGCTCTCTGGTTTTTGTCATTTTGCAGGTTGGAGCAAAGGAAGGAGTTCATCATGAGATTATGTTCACCAAACCCAAAGTGTTTTTAAACACTAAAGTGTTCTTCAACACTCCTCAAGAAACTTGTTACTATCTTTGACCTTAGGAACACTAAATTTACTTTGGGTTTAAAAAGAATAAGAAAATTTGTTATTATGACACCACGCTCATTTTGTACAAAGTGTTTTTAAACACTATAGTGTTCTTCAACACTCTTTGAAAGAATTTGATAAGTTAATTTGATCTTAGGACACTAAATTTCTTTTGGGTTCTAAAATAAACAATCAAATTTATTTTGAAAAGCTTCCAAGGGGCTAAAAGAACCTTAGACAAACATACTAGATTTTGTTTAAAGGTTAACAATTGAACAAGGCAATCTCACACTTCATTTGGTGCTTAAAAGGAACTCATCATTGCTTTGAGGAAATTAAAATTGAACATGTTTTTTTCATGCTTTGTAATCTTTTTTTCAAAGTAGTATCATTTGAAAAAGGCGTATGCGCTTCTCTCATGCTTCACAATGATCTTGAAAATCAAAAGTTTTTTTTGGTGACACTAAGTTGCATAAAAGATTACCTCCAAATTTCGATTTGGGTATCCTAAAATAGAACAAAACATGTGAGTGTGAACACAATATATTGTGGAGGTTCTCCCCTTTGTTTTTCAACAAAGGTTGTGTGAATGACGAGATATGTTAGCTCACTTTTGTTTATCTTAGAGGGCATGCCTTGTGGGAAAAAGTACTTACCCAAGGGAATGACCCAACCGGGAGCATGCTAAAGCCAAGCGACCTCCAACCGGTATATAAGTATGGATTCTTGAGGAAAGTTCAAGAATCACGAGGATTATTCCAACGAGATGGACAGAAATGGACTCTCGCCGACATTGGATAATCCCCCATGAACGGAATGCCCAAATTAGAACCTTTTGTTTAGAAAAAGGCCAAAACCTTGTCTATCTTGTTGGTGCAAAAGGTCATGTCCTTTGAAGCTGTCCCACGTTATACATGTGGTCTTGTTGTAGAAATGGAAGGTATTCCATGGGAGATTCATGGGTACTAATGCTTGGCTAACCCGAGAAGTGTGTGCCGTGGAGGGGAGCCAGTGTGGTCAAGCATTTAGCCATTTGCACAAGATATGCATAGCTGGATTTATCCAAGTGGGAACCCAACAAGATATTGCCTCATCATCCTAGGACCTTCAAATTTCAAACCCCTTTGAAGAGACAAATACCTTTGATGAATTGGAACACTTTTTCTTTCCCTAGGGATTCAATCCTTAGAGGTTTCTAAGTGTTTAGATTCTATCCTCATTTGTCTTCAATAAGGTTAAACATAGGGAAATTTTGCCCCATTTTCCTTGATTTCCACATAACGGACCTTGTGGTATGAGAAAGAAAATGAGACATTAGACATATAGTTTGAAACATAAGCAAGCAAGTGTCTTTGATAAAAGGAATTCATTAAGCCAAGATTAAGAGACAAATTGAACCACATATGTGTTGTTCCCAATGATTTCCTGAAAGATCAAGATTCTGAAAGCAAAGTTCAAGAGGATAAGTCTAAAAGTCCATGAACAACACCTTGAGATGCTCCTTGAAGTAAGAGAAAGACTTGTATACAACTTCTACAAAAGGCTTCAAGGAATAACCCGACTTTGTATGTGTTTTACTATCAGCAAAATCCTGAACTTTTTGAAAGATTTGCTTTTCTCACTTAGGAAGTCTAGCGTGTTCTTGAACATCAAGGTCTTGTAAAAAGAGAGTTGTGTTTAGGTTCAAGTCTACGATCAAAGTTGTCATCCTCATTCATCTCTCCACCAATCAAATCTCATCCCATCATCAAACTTCTTGAGAATTTTAGAAAAATCACTCATGCTAAACTAAGAGGGCTAAAACAACATCATCCTATTTTTGCTTAACACACCTAGCCACAATATTCAAATCTCTTGGATGAATTTACCTCTAGATAACACAACTTCCTGAGGTTCATTAGTTCACAATCACATTGGCTTAACACATCTAGCCAATTCATCAACTTGTGCAAGTTCCCCTAGGATAACACAACTTCCTATGGAATACAACTTCACTACAATCCTGTTTGGCTTAATGTATCTAGTCAAGTTATCACAATCAATTTAAGTCATAATAGTTTAGCATACCCCTTCAAAAGTTCTCCAAAAGGTTTCATTCACTCATTTCATCTGTTTATCCCATCATCATTACCACCCTCTTTGATCATTAACTTCCCTAGTTCTTCCATTTTGAGCCTAAAGGAATAGGATCAAACGATCCCTATTTTTTATGGTTCAAACAAGATCTCAATACAAGAAGGACATGGAGAATATCTGCAAAATATCAACTTCCGTGAACATGAGTCAGCTAACCTCTGAAATAAACCATGCGGGATCAAGCAATCCCCCAATTAACTCTCCTTTATCATCACAAAATCCTCAAGAGGAGAGTCATCAAGAGGACATCACCAATGAAGACATGGGGATGACACAATCTGAAATAATGAAAATGGTTCAAGATCCAGAGAACCACCAAATTGTTAGTTCCATGTTCAAGTACTTAAACACGTTAGCAGGAGGAGGGGTCCAATTCCCTCCCGACCTTGGTGCAAGCACTAGTACGGACATGCCCCTTACAAGTGCATCCCCAATGTAAAATGTCAATCAAGAAGTACCTCACACCACCTTAGCCATCACACCAGCCTCACAAAATGCAAACAAGGGGAGTGCCCTGTTTCAAGAGTTACAAAGGCATTGCCTTGTGGCCAACAAAGAGGTGGTTGTCAACACCACACCAGATAATTTTGTTCCAGAAAATCCATTACATGCATACATCCCACTCACATTCCATAAACCCACTGGTTCATCTTCATTTCATGCTACACCTGCATATTAGTTAAACATACCAACCTCTCTACCACCAGGAGAAGGTGATTTGTTTAGAACAACCGAAGTCGTTGATCCTTTCTCTTTCTAGGGTAGCCTACCACCTCTACCCCCATTTCCATTTACAACCACGTCACCTCTCACATTGGGTTTTCCTCCCCCAAACATCGATAGCTTTTCGCATTTGGGAAATATGAACATTGCATCAAGTTCCCTCTTTTTGCCCGCAACATCACAACAACAAATCACGATCATTCAAACCACCCCCACAAGTACATCAATTGGTTCTCAACTATCCCAAAGCATGTCTTCTCAAGGACCAAAATATCTCACCACCCCTCCAACAACCCAAATCCCAACCACCACCATCACCCTTTCACCTATCACAATGGTTGGCATCATTCCCGTTCCACCACCAATCCCACCAAAAGCCAACATGACAAACTCATTTACCACCCTAATCCAAACCCTTCAAAAGGCCAACCAACAAAGAGTACTCAAGAAAAATCAGCAAGCTCAACCCAAACAACAAGCACAAGCACAAGCCAAAGAACAAGCCCTAGTGAAAGCTCAAGCACAAGCCCAAGCTCAAGCACAAGCTCAAGTTCAAGCTCAACAACAAGCCCAAGCACAATACCAAGCACAATTGCAAGCGATCCATCTACAAGCATACCATCAAGCCCTACAAGACTTTTAGGCACATCAAAAACCCAAACAACAAGCTTTGTTGGCATAATAGTAGCTCGACCAACAACAAGCATTTTTGGTGCAACAACAACTAGACCAGCAACAAGCCTTGTTAGCGCAACAACAACTTGACCAACAACAGGCCTCATGGGAACACCAACAGATGGACCAACAACAAGCATTGTTGGAACAACAACAACAAGATCAACAACAGGCATTGTTGACACAAATGCAGGCATACCATCAAGCTTTGAACACATAGTAGAGCTTGTAGCAAATGCCCACTAGTACTCTTCCCACCCATCAAATGCCTCAAACACCTCAAAACACATTCATTCCACCTCTCAATCCGAGCAAAGATGTTGCAACACAAATCAAACTACTTTCGTAGCAAGTGTTGGACTTACAAGCAGGAAAATCCATGAGAACACAGAGCAAATTTTGCCCTTACCCTTTTGATAGAAGTCTCACCATGATACCATTCCCAAAGGGATTCGAGATCCCCAAATTTGACAAGTATAATGGAACGGGTAACCCTAAAAACCATGTCAGGGAATTTCAGGTGCATTGCATGGAGGTTGCATATGATGACACGTATCTAATGCGACTCTTCCCTCGTAGTCTGACTGGTCTAGCCATGGAATGGTTTTCTCACCTACCCATGGGCATCAAAACATTCAAGGAAATTGTAGAAGCTTTCCTTAAGAAATATGCTTTCAACATGGGTGCAGTTGTTAGTTTGGAAGAACTATCAGCACTAAAGCAAACAAAAGGAGAACTATTCGCATCATTTTTGCAAAGGTTGTGATCCAAGGCCAACCAAAGAAAATGGACCATGCTAGAAGAACAACAAGTTTGTACCATCATAGCCAATCTAGATGAAAACTTGGTATTCTACCTAAAAATGCAATGCATCACTTCATATGATCAACTCATCCCAAAGGCACTCAACATCAAAAGAGCCCTTACTACGTGAGGAGACACATCAACATTCACTCCACCGTAGGACAACCGCCTATCCAACAACTATAATGATAAACCTCAAACATGGTCGAGGAATAAAAATATCACAAATGACAACATGGTAGATGTTAAAGTGGTTATTAGTGCCCCTAAGTAAAACGCCCAAACCCACCATCAACCACAAAATCATAATCGCAACAATGTGCAGACTAATGCGGTAGTGGCACAAAAACCACTTTCCACCAATCAAATCAATAATCTAGGAAATCAAGGAGGAACACCTCCCTGCAACAAGTATCCTCCCAAGTGGAAATTCATATCTCTCGGAGAATCAATTGAGTCCATAATGAAAAAATTGGTCAAAGAGAACCTAATCAAAATCTCTAACTCCGAGCAGTACACGTAACCCATGACCAAACCACCATGGTACAACAAGAACCTCCTTTTTGACTTTCAAATAGTCAAAGGACATACCACCACCAATTGCATGAGGTTAAATAACATCATCCAAAACCTCATCGAGGATAAGGTTATAAATGTCGAGCAGCCAACCGGAAACCAAGACTTGAAAATATACACGAATCCGATGCCGAACCACAACCAAGGGAACAATCAAGGAAATAATCAGGGGAACAATAAAGGCAAGCCAAAGTATGCTAGCGCTAATCTAGTGTATGAGGATATAGTCGGATGTGTTGACGAAATGGTCACAATTATAAATGTCAAAGGAACCAACAACGACTGTGGAGTCACCACACGTGGCAGAAAGGTCACCATTTCCAGGGCACTAGCTAAGACCCCCATTTCTAATTAAAAACCCATCCCCTATGACTACAACATCATTGACCAGCTGAAGAGAACTCCCGCCCAAATTTCCATCATGGAACTATTGAAAATCTCTGCAGCCCATAGGAAGATCCTTGATGAAGCATTAGCTGCATCCATCATCTTCGCCACCCTTGACATAGATCAATTTAAGGCTATGGTTGGAAATATTGTTACCCCGAATCTCATTACATTCTCTGACCAAGATTTCTCCGCGCAACCATCTCATAACCACACACTCCAACTTCAAGTGCTTATCCATAAAAAGAAAGTCAAAAGAGTCCTGGTGAATTGAGGTGCAGGCCTTAACATTTGTTCTCTAAAGCTCATAAAGAAATTGGGATTCATCGAGGATTCCATTAACAAGAACAAAAGCATCACGATAAGGGCATATGATGACCAAGAAAGAGTGTCTCAAGGCACTATCAAAATCCCCATTCAAGTGGGACCGACAACTATGGAGACCACCTGTCAGGTCCTCGACATCGACCTACCTTATAATATCCTCCTTGGACATCCATGGATCCATGGAATGAAGGCGGTGGCCTTGACTTATCACCAATGCATCAAGTTCTCACACCAGAATGAGGAAGTCACCATATATGGGGATCTGGAACCTTTTGCCTACTACAAAAACTTGGAAGCCAAGTTTTATAAGATCCCTCAAGTACCAAAAAATGATGAAAGCCCATCTACTTCATATATTGACCTAGCCAACCTTGCCTCCACTTCTATGACAGAGACACCCGCCATCCCAAATATATCTGAAATCAAAAACATGATCCTGAAAAATTTATGCGGCGACTATAGAATGAAAAGAAATCATTTGTTGTAGGAGAGTTACCACAATCTCCTAGGTCACATGGACAACCTCAGCTAGTTGAAACACCTGTCCATGCTGCTAGGACAAACCCTTCTGGACTCCGCCATTGGGGGGATCTCAGTCGAGAAAATGTGGATGAGGAGGACATCTCAAACACATTGTACCAAGATGAAAGGCCCATCCCCACCCTACCAATGGATGAAACTAGTAGAGGACTACAAATGATGTTTGGTATGGGCTATAATAGGAATGAAAGCCTTGGAAGAAATAGTGATGGACGACTGGAGCCCATCATTGTAGAAAGAAGAATGTGGAACCTTGGCCTTGGATATACTCCTCCGAGTATAACCGTGCGTGGCAGAGGTACTCCTAGTAGAGCAGTCAAGTCCTCTCCTCGAGTCTCAGAAACTAACTTTAGATTACCCATATCCATAGGCCTACCTCTTAACAACTTCACATTTGACATAACCGAGGTCTGTAGTAGCAGTGATGATGATGACACCATAGGTGGCCTACCTAGGCTCTTTCATGATTCCACCTTGCTAATGATTAGTGCCTCCACAGCTGAGTCAAACCAACAAACCCACCAAATCACCTTAGTACACCCGCAACTCATCGATCACGACCAACGAGGACTGCCAATTTTAGACTCATTCAAAAACGATGAGGTGCTCTCAAAATTCATGGGACTAAGGGATACAGTTCCATGTGGTGATCACAAGGTAGGATTTGACAACACTTTAGACACCTAGGCATATTATGGGGAGACGATTGAGTCCTTCAGTTGCAAAAGAAAAATATTGAGAATAAGCTCGGGGTTATTAAGTGAAAACCACACTATGGCGCTCTCTAACCATAAAATAGTAAAAATAAAGGACGCATCCAATGGTGAAAACCTCTTTGAGGCACTAGAGGATGAAGGATTCAATCTCCCCCCTACTTCTTTACATCAAGAAAAGTCAGCAGTCTTGGTAGCACAGTGCAACCCAATCAACTTGGGAATGGAAACAAAATCGTAAATCACTTTCTATGCTGAGTCTCTCCTACTAGAGGAACAAGAACTGATAACAACATTATTGAAAGAAGGAAAGGTAAACTTTGCTTGGACATATGCTGACATGCTAGGTCTAGATCCTGAGGTGGTGGTTCATCATTTAGCTGTCTACCCCGGAGCAATGCCAGTCAGATAAAAGCTACGGAACATGCACCCACAAATAGCCTTGCTCATCAAGATTGAGTTACAAAAACTTCTGGATCTTGGCCTCATACACCCGATTGACTATTTCAAATGGGTATCAAATATTGTACTAGTCTTAGAACCGAAAGGGGGCATCCACATCTACACAAATTTCAGAGACCTAAACAAAGCATGTCCTAAGGATGATTTTCCACTACCCAACATTGACATGATAGTGGATATGATGGCTGGACATGAGATGCTATCCCTAATGGATGGCTTCTCGGGGTACAATTAGATAATGATAGCAAAGGAGGACCAACACAAAACAACCTTCACATGTCCTTGGGGCACCTACTACTGGAATGTGATGCTGTTTGGGTTGAAAAATGTAGGAGCTACATACCAAAGAGCCATGACGTTGATCTTCCATGACATGATCCACAAAACTGTCAAAGACTATGTGGATGACATATTGGCTAAATCAAAGAAGTGATAGGATCATATAGAAACTCTAAGTACAATCTTTGATAGGCTAGAACAATACAAGGCTAGACTCAACCCAAAGAAATGTGTCTTTGGGGTGCAATCAGGAAAGTTGTTGGGGTACATAGATTCAATGAGGGGGATAGAGGTGGACCCTCCAAAGGTAAAAGAAATCCTTGAAATGGAAGTGTCGAGAACACTAAAGCAACTCAGAGGATTGCAAGGTAGACTCTAGTCCTTCCGGAGATTCATAGCACAACTGGCAGATAAATAGATCACCTATTCACACCTACTCCACAAGGGAGTAGCATTCAGGTGGGATGACAAGTGTGAACAAGCATTTAAAAAATTCAAAGAATACTTACTTACATCACCTATGTTGATGCCACCGATCATAGGGAAATCTTTGATTCTATACATCTCAGCAATGACAGCCGCCCTTGGTGCCTTGTTAGCCCAACACAATGAAAAGGGAATTGAGCGAGCCATTTACTATATCAAAAAAACAATGGTAGGGCATGAGCTCAACTATACATCAATAGAAAAATATTGCCTGGTGATGGTGTTTGCAGCCTAGAAATTCAGACACTACATGCTAGCTCATCAGATTAAGTTGATTGCCAAGATAGACCCCCTCAAATATCTATTGTCAAAAGCAATGCTTACAAGAAGAATGGCTAAATGGGTGATGATACTATCAGAGCATGATATTGAGTATGTAGAATGAAAGGAAATCAAGGGAAAAGTCATCGCAGCTCAGCTAGCAGAAGCTCCCCTCTACATAGATAACCCACTCATATCAGAGTTCTTGGATGAGTCACTTTTTAATCTCGGTGCAGTCGACCACTAGAAATTGTACTTTGATGGCTCCCACACACAACATGGATCAGGAGCTGGAATGTTCTTTATTACCCCACAAGGAGATTGTATACTGAGATCCTACAAATTAGCATTCCCCTGTACAAACAATATTGCAAAATAAGAGGCTTTAACCATAGGTCTCAAGATTGCAGCGCAGTGGCGAATAATGACACTATAAGTCTACGGAGATTTGCAACTTATCATTAACCAAGTCAATGGTGAATACCAAACTAATGATGATAAGCTTACACCTTACAAGAAGGTGGTAGAAGGACTCAAGGAATCATTCATCAACATCACTTTTGAGCAGATACCGAGGGAAAAAAATAGAGCAGCTGATGCAATGGCAACAATCGGATCCTTGTTAGACATCCCTCGCAACGTCTCGAAACATGAATTCCTCATAGAGTAGCTTCTTGTACCCACTTTCAAGGTACCAGAGTCAGAATACGTGTGCAAACTCATTGGTTCTGACAATCTTTGGTACCATGACATCTACACCTAGCTAAGATTAGGAGTCCTCCTAGCTACCATTACCCTGAACCTCAAGCGAACCTTTGTCAAAAGGTCCTTACGATTTGTCATCCTAGGAGAAACCCTCTTCCCTAGAAGTATCGATGGAACCCTGCTATGTTGCTTAACACCTAAGGAGGCCTTGACTGCTTTAACTGAGGTACAAAAAGGAACATGTGGTTCACACTCAAGCGGTATGACCTTGGCTAAGAAGTTGCCGAGAACTGGGTACTATTGGCCGACAATGGAGAGAGAGGCACATAACTTTGTCAAAAGGTGTCTGCAGTGCCAACAACATGGAGATCTCATCCATACACCAGCTCAAGAGTTGCATCCTATCATAACACCATGGCCCTTTTCACAATGGGTGCTCGATCTCATAAGTAAAATCTCACCCACTTCATCCAACGGCCACAAGTTCATAATCACTACCATTGAATATTTCACAAAGTGGGTCAAATCAATTCCCATGACCTATATAACTAGGAAGCAGATATCCAAGTTCATCCTGAACTACCTCATTTGCCGATACGGTGTTCCCCAATCCATTATCTCAGATAATGGGACACCCTTCAAGAATCAAGATGTTCGTGACTTGTGTGAAAAATTCAAAATCCAACACCGCTTTTCCACCCCATACTACCCACAAGGCAATGGCCAAGCAAAAGCTACTAATAAGACTATTCTAAAAATCCTCAAGAAAAAAGTCAATGACTCTAGTCGTGACTGGCATATGCAGCTAAATCCTGCCTTATGGGCATATAGCACCAGCATCTGCATGCCGAAAGGCACCACCCCATTCTCCCTAGTCTACGGATCAGAGGCCATACTCTCAATCGAGATCGAGCTCCCATCCTTGAGAATATCTTTGCAAAACCTCATCACAGATGAGGAATACAGAGTTACAAGACTGAATGAGCTAGAATTATTAGATGAATGGTGCATGGACGCCCTAAATCATCTACAACTCTACCAGAATCGCCTGAAGCAGAGCTACAACAAGATCAGGCAACACACCTTCCAAGTCGGTGACCTTGTGCTAAAAGAGAACCAAAAAAATGTAGCAAACCCGGATACAAAAGGAAAGTTAGAGCCTAACTGACTAGGACCCTTCATCATCACCACAAGCTACAAATCGAGGGCATATTAGTTGTCGACACCAAAAGGCGAGCCTCTGCAGGAGCCTCTGAACAACTCTCACCTCAAAAATTTTTACGCCTAAAATCTTGCAAGGTGTAGAAGCAAAAAATACAAAAACAATCAGAAAAAGTCCTATTTAAAAAAAAAACCAAAAAGGATTGAAAATAGTAAAGAAAAAAAATTGTCCTCTAGTGAAAACCACTTCGGTGGCGCTTTGGACAAGTACCTTGGTGAAAACCTGGCAAACAGACGTCTAGTGTAAATAAAGCACTCCCTATCCACCAGGATCTACATGACTCACTCATCCTTTCCACCACACTTCACTAATACTCCATCCACCCATCTGTTCGCATCCATATCATAACTTGGGCTGATGTCTATATCATATTCCACCATAGTACTACTTGGCATACCTAAGGTCAGTTTGTCTGGCCTTTATCAAAGTAGTCTATTGCACCATGCTAGGGACATGTTCCTGTATCAACATTGGATTAGATTCGTGTATATTCTCGTAATCTTCTCAAAATCTCATCAAAAAAATTCAAAAATAGGTCAAAATATCAGAAAATCTTCAAAAAATTCATCATTGAGTCTTGTCAGTCTTTCACCTTGTCCAACTACGTCATCTCTGAGCTTGAACGTAGGAAAGGTTGATCTTTGATCATCCCCCGAGATAGTTAGAGTCAGTCCTTAGGCATCCGTCATATTGGCAATCCTTTTTCCCATCTAGTCTACATCTTAAGTCAGTCCTTTAAGCAAATAAAATGGCAACCCATTTGTCCATCTTATCATCAAGTCAGTCCATCGTCAGTCAAACTACTTGGTCTCTACGTGTATAACGTAGAAAGGCTAATCTATGGATCAACTCCCAAGACTCCTAGGATAGGTCCTTAAGTTAGTCTCTTCCTCATAAACCTTGAAAATACCAAAAACAAACTCAAAATATCCGAAAAACCCAAAATGGTGCATCCATTTCATCTCACTTTCACTCGTGATTATCATCACTCATAATAAAATCAGTCATCGCCTTCACCCATTGGTGAGTTAGTTAGAAGCAAGCCTAGCAGGTTCTAAAGTGAACACCCTAATTGTCAGGAGTCTCAAGTCTAGATCAGTAAGCAAGCACATTGGTCAACTTAGAATATCAATAGCTTATCATCCAATCAGTCTCACCAAAACCCTGATCAATACATGTCCTAGGATAAAGCTTTCCTGCGATGGACATAAGCATCAGGTACCCCATAGTAGTTTAGCCTTGGCTAGCGGTACGAAGAACATTATCTTGTTTATTTACTTTATCTTGGTCTTTATGACTTATCTTATGTTGCACTCATTTCAAGGACCTCTCGATGATGCCTAGATAAAACAGGTTTAGATAGAAAGAAAGGGTGGCAACGATCATTATCTTTTTATTTTTTATGCTTGTGGGATACCGTTGTAAAATAACTTGGTCATATATGTTTTATTTGGTTTGTGGAGAGGACGTTTTAGATATATTGTTGACCACATAGGAAAGCTTGATTTTCTGTGTTTTGGTCCGAGATGTTTAGAATGTCTGAACTACATCCTGAATGAAGTATGTATGTTAAGTGTGAACAAGAGTACTCCTATCTAATTTTCAAGTCAAATTCCATCACACTAGGTACCATGCCATCCTGGTCCTTTATACCTCGATGCATCGTACCTATGTGTGTTATCAAACATAACACAATTTGACCCTTTGAAAATCCCAATTCCTAGCAATGCAAATCACCATCACCATCCTAACTAATTCATCAACTATGCAATTCTTCTATCTTCTTTCCACACTAACATGGTATCATAACAGTAATCAAAACAT
Organism: Sequoiadendron giganteum; assembly: GCA_007115665.2. Taxonomy (NCBI): domain Eukaryota; kingdom Viridiplantae; phylum Streptophyta; class Pinopsida; order Cupressales; family Cupressaceae; genus Sequoiadendron; species Sequoiadendron giganteum. The sequence continues at coordinate 150,984,565 of CM021106.1, read as the reverse complement.
CACTCATGCATACACCCTGCATCCACATGATCATTAGCATTAAAACACACTACATCATATCATTATCTTAAGTAAGGAGGAATAATATAAATTTGTTATTCTAAACATCTTAAGAAAAGAGTTGCATCATATATAATTATTTGCATTCATTATCATTTGCATCCATTACCATCATTAACATGCATTACATCATTAAAAAATGAAAAATATCCAAAAAGAAATGCATCCATTACATATATCACATCACATAAGCATAAGAATAAAAACATCTCATAAACATCATATATTTGCATATTATACATCTGCATATTCATACATGTGCACCATACATATCATAAAAGGGTGAATCATCTCATATATATATCATCAAACAATACTATTATGATACAAATCGGATCAAGTGTACATTGAACACATGGTACAATAAGGCCAAAATAGTACAACCCGTATATCAATAAATGGAAAACTGTCGATGCTCAAAAGGGCTAGCCCTACTGACTGTGGTCCTCACCCTCCCCTACCTATCTCTCACCATGGTCCTCTGTCGGCCACCGCCCTATCTACTAAGAAAAATATGGTACCCTGCTGGCAGATCGCACTGCCTGTCAGTAGTGCTGCCGATAGTACTCAACCTCTCTGATAGCCTCTCTGTACTCCCGAATATCAACTGATCGACCCCGGGATGTGGAAGCTATGCTCTCTAGCTGGCGTCGCTGACCAATCTCCTAATCCCTCTCGGATCAGGCCTGATCTCTCTCAGTTGTAAGGACAATAACCTCCAGCCTGGCCTCATCTCTCTTTGTCCTCAATTGTTGGATCATTGCGTCTCTATGATCAAGTTGTGTTGCAAGCTGCCCTGCTGACTGTTGCTAGGGACCTACACTAGGCTGACCATCCTGATCCCCTACTTGGGGAGGTGACTGTTGTGCTGAATCCCTAGGGGGTGTCTGATGATGAGGTGGCCCACCTCCTCCTCTGCGTCATCCTCTACCAACTATCTGGCCCTTGGGTCTGCATCATGGGGCATCTGTGCCTAGAACTATCAATCTAAGTGGAAGGTACCTCTCAATCATGGTGTGTTCTTGACCCTACATCCACTTGTCCTTTCTGGCATAAAACAGCTGATCAACATCATCGTACCATGGACCAATGCTCATCCAAGGTCTCCAGACAAAATCTCTCATCTCATCAAGCACTCGCCGCTAGTGCGCAAGACCACCTGTGTCATTGTGGGTAAAGTGAATCTCTGCCCTGCCATACCGCCAAACAAGAGGATCATTTGTGTCAAGGAGAACTAGTGTGATATCCAGACGAAGCACTGATATCCTCTCCCATGCCGAGATGTGTAGTAGGGTAACTTCGGCCTCGAGCGACCTGCTGCCCAGGTAAGCAAACTCATGAAGATCCCTATAGAGGGACGCCAGTAATACTGGTCCCCAAGCAAAGCACACCCTGTGATGCACCATCTAGTCCCATGCTAGTCCCCATCTTGGACTAAAGTATCTGCCCCACCGATCGGGTACCACAAGGCCTAAGATGATAGCAGCAATAATCAATCTATAAACAGGCACGCTGCCATGGTATCTCTCTAAATCAATCTGACCATCAGAAAACTCAATCTCATCAAGCTCCATAACCCCATAACAAAAATCTCTACTGACATCCAGATCATAGATAACTCGAGCTCCATGAATAGGTAACTGAAGGATGCGCCATATATCCTCGAGGGTAATGGTAGCCTCGCCCGTGGGAAGATGGAAGGATGAGGTCTCGCTATGCCATCGCTCGACCAGGGCCATCATCATCCCTAAGTGTGCCCAAACGGGAGGCACATATGCAACATACCGAAGACCAAGGGCACCAATGTGCTCCTGAACCAACTCATGCATATCCTACAATCTGCTAAGCACTAGCCATCTATGCTCCCGTGAGTAAAGTACATCAAGCTCCTCCTGCACAAGGGAAGCTATCACGTTAAAAATAATTTTCTTTTTACATTCCAGGCTGGGTTCCGCACCCAAACCAATGGGTGCGACACTGATTGCAGGTGCGGTGCAGTTTGGAAGGTCCCAAACTGCACCGCCATGGTGAGGTTTGTAGTTTTTATAGTCTCAAAATGACCCGCGCAACGCTATTCGCGTATGCGGTGCAATTTTTGGCAAACCCTAGTTTCCTAATTATGTCGCACGATGGAATAGGCACTCACGGCGGGCTTCGACTGGCAGAACCCTAATGTCCAAACTAGAGCGTGTGGTGCACTTTGTGTATGCGGTGAAATAAAGGACCGCGCGGTGCCAATAAAACACTTTCAGCGACACTATATAGCATCGCGCAACTTGTATGACACTTCGACCCTACTTTAATGCATGCAAAACGAGAAAATTGAAGGTTGGATAGGGGTACATACCACGGGTCCTACGCCGACTGGTCACTGGTGCACTCATAGTCTCTCTGACATGTGTCTAGGAAGCTATCATCGCGCCATTTCAACCAAGTCTCAGAGCTCTAGGTGTTAAATTTCTCAAGGTTAGGATTGCAAATGTATTGAAAGTGACCCCTTGAGGTCTATTTAAACCTGAAAATTAGGGTTTTTTGACCTAATTTGACTTGCCAAGTGGGGTTTTGGTCCCCCGATCCCATTTTCATCCAACCGAGAGTCATTCTGCATCCCTTTTGACCTTTTAATGCGTTTTTAGGCATTCTGGGGCATTTCTGGCCTGTCGGGCATTTTATCCACCTTTTTCGCGAGATCACCCAAAAAATCTAAATTTTCATTTGATCTCTTGAGGGCACAATATCCAACAATATCCTTCCACTGGGGCAGCATTGGGGCATCTGAAAAAAATTCAAGAATATCCTGGACCTTTGATCACAATAGTTTATTCTTTGAATCAATGCAATAGGTACATTGCTTCAAAGAGGGGCAAAATATAGACATGGAAAATGTACAAGTTCATTTTGGCACACCTAATCTCAGTTTACCGACAACATTTCCTCTCAAATCACACTCTCAGCATTTCATTGCCATTCTATCTCTTAATTTAATAAATCATTATATATTGGATTAAGTCTTCCTCTTCCAGTGATTAAATTAATCAGTTTAATTTAATTAACCTTACATCTCTGTTTAATTAAATAAATCTATTTATTTGATTAAATTATCTAAAGTCCTCTTATTAAATTAAATAAATTAAACCTTATTTGATTTAATCTAACATTTTCCTTCTTGATTAAATAAATTAAATCATTTGTTTAATAAATCATTTCCTCACAATTCTTGACTTAAATCAATTCATAAATCTAAGTCTATATTAGCACATCATCTAATTCTTCATTAAATTAATCAAAACAATGATTAACTTAATCCTTCTCATTAAAATCCTCTAGAAAATGCAAGTTGCACAATAAATCAATTACTTTGATTTATTAATTCATCTATTTTTCCTCACAAAGCATCAAAAGGGAATATTCCTTCATTTGAATTCAAAAAGGCCAAGTGGAATTAGTCCTTCCAACAAGGCATTTAAGACCTCTTACATGTCCTTGACCTTGAGACAAGTGACATTAACTTCATTTCTCTTCTCTCTTCAACAAGTCATCTCACAATTTCAAATTCAAATCTATGCATTTATCATGCACATTGGCCAAAATGTGCTCATTCCTCATCGAATCACATGTGGACAAGTGGCACAATGCCATTGGATTATCTTTAAACCCACATTGCTCAAATCTTACTTTCTCTTCCAAATTGAAAGTTATAAATTGGAGACTTCTCTCCTCATTCCTCATCCACAATCTACATGCAAAGTTACTCTCTCCAATTGAGAACTAATTTTGCTCATTTCATACAAGCATTCAGCATTCTTCACATTTGTACCAAGGTTATGCTCCAATCTCTTTGAAAATTTGACCATTTCTAGATCATCCTCATTGCAACCTAGGAATTGGGAAAGGGCCAATTGTAACACTCCATTGGCACCAATTCCCCCATGGGATAATCAATCTATTGGCTAAATTAGGATTTACTCTCATATTGTTTAATTTTTTATTCTGCATTTCCTAATAATAGTTTAAATAGGTGGATTTCATGGGGAATCTCTCACTCTTGTATTCATTTTGATCTAACATCTAATCATTTTTGTTGTCTTTGTGCATTTGTAGGTTTAGGGGTTCACAGCTATAAATACCTCCTTGATTCAACATCCAAGGTGATTACCTTTGGTTTTTCCATTTTTTTGTACCCCATTTTCAAAAGACTCTGAAACTTTCAGAAGCTCAAAGATTTACCAACAATGTCGAAAACCAATTTCTAGAAATGGCTATTCCCTTCTGTTTTGAAATGGTAGCGTTAATTCCTTTCAAAATAAATGATGAGATATAATCAGTGAATGTAATATTAATTGACTGTTCTTGCATGCGTATAATGTCTTGTCAAGGTATTAACACCAGCTTGTCACATACGTATCAATCTTACTACCCATCACTTCGCCTTGAAAGACATCTTGTCATATTTATTACCCAATTAAGTAATGAGGCATTCATTTGTACGTTTAAAATAAATCATATTTGGATTTTTAAATAATCATAATGTAATCCATTAAACAACTTTATAAACTATAATTAATGTACTTCAGATTTCAAAAAAATGTCTAGCGATATAAATGCTTATAGGTCTGTCAATGATGAAAAATTAAAATGATGGCAAATAATGGTAATATGTGCCTGCTTAAGCCATACAATCCACAAAAAAATTTGATCTTAATAAAATCAGAATTAATTAAGGCAAGACATGTTGAGCTCTACCCTTGTGGGAGCCCACTTGTTTCCACGTGCTATGTAATAAATTTTGAATTTTGAATTTAACCCTGTACCTACACATTTACACAAACAAATTAGTAATAAATGAAGCTAAAAGATTCTAACAACACATGATCATTTCTTCGTGCTCCTGATTGTCATGAATCACTACAATCATCATTCAAAAGAATTTCCTTCCCTAATTCATCAACAATAACCGATCAGAAAAGATTAGGAGCGATCGAGAGTTATTTATGAAAACTTCAATCACTAGAAATTTCATCAAATCAGGTGTGATTGGGAACTTTTGCAAGCTTGAATCTCTTGAAATTTTATTCTAATCAAACATGATGAGAAGTGTTTTGTGTCTCTTTAAATCATTTTAATTCTTTCCCGATCAAGCATGATCATGAGCTATTTATGAACTATCAAGAACTAATTCTTTTGTTTCCATTCTGATCAAGCATGACCAAGAGCCATTATTAGCTAACATGCCTAATCTGGGTCTATTAGAACTATTCATATTTATTCCTAGGAGGATCTTTTTTTTTCCAATTTTTGCAAAGTAAACCACCATTTCTGGTTTTCAATTTACTCTTTTTATTTGTGGCCATCTAAAAATGGATCTAAGGACTAAAAATTTCACCAAAAGAAGACAAATATTGCTTAAGAAAATGTTCAATTCTTTCTTGAAGCTCTATAACAAATTCCTCTTTCAATGCTAGCTTATGATAAAGCTTGAGCCTATGCCCATTTACCAGCATTGTTTTACTCTCTTCATCTATAGGTATTAATTGAAAAACTCCATTGTCAAATACTTGTGCAATCTCATATGGCCCAAGCCATCTTGTATGTAATTTCCCCTTAAATTATTGAAACCTTGAATCAAACAACAAATCCCAATCTCTTGCAGTAAACTGCTTACTACAAATATTTTTATCATGCCATTTTTTCCTTTGGCTTTGAATGATTTCAGTTCAGTGCAAAGCTTTAGTTCTCATCTCATCCAACTTATTTAGTTGCATTATTCTATTCTTTTGAGCTTCAGTAAGATCTATCCCTACATTTATAGTTGTTCTCATTGTCTCTAACTCAAACTCAATAGGAAAGATAGGAGTTTTTCCATAAACCAACTCATATGGTGAAAATCCAGTAGTTGTCTTCCATGTTGTATTATATGCCCATACAACTTTGGTTAACCTATCAGACCAATCATTCTTTCTAGATGAGACTATTTTTGTGAGAATATTTTCTAGCTCCCTATTGGTAACCTCTACCTGTCCATTTGCTTGGGGATGGTAGGGTGATGACTTTCTGTATTGAACTTGATATCTAGCTAGAAATGCTTGAAGTATCAATGACATGAATTGTGGCCCTCGATTTGACACAGGTGCTTTAGGTGCTCCATATATTTGTAGAATTTTCTTGTATATGAAATCTACAAATTTCTCCTCCTTGGTAGTTAGGAATACTTTGACTTCTTCCCATTTTGTAACATAATAAGTACATACAATTATGTAATGATTTCCCTTTGATGGCAGATCTATTGGGCCAACGAAATCAATACCCCACTTTTGAAATGGCTCAAGTGACACTTGTGTCTATAGTGGCATTTGTGTTGATCTTGTAGGCTTCCCCATTCTTTGACACTGATCATAGTGTTTGATGTAATGAGATGTATCTTTAGTCATAGTGGGCTAAAAATAGCTTGCTCCCAATATTTTATGCACTGTTCTTACTCTGGAGTAATGTCCTGCTCTCAATTCATCATGGCATGCTCTCAATATATCATATACTTCAGTTTCCTGCACACATCTTTGTATTACTTGATTTGTGCACATTTTAAACAAACAACCTAAAATCCATTCAAATAAGGAGCTTTCCCTAATCAATTTTTTTTTCTATTTTGCTAAAAATAAGGATATTTCCTAGTTACTAAGTAATTTACAATATCAAGAAACCATGGTGACTGAATAGATATTGTAAATATATGTTCATCAGGAAATGCATCTTCTACAGGTTCATTATTACCCTTCAAAACCATTCTTGACAAAAAGTAAGCTACAACATTATCTCTACCTAGCTTATCAACGATGGTTATATCAAAATATTGTAGTAATAACAACCATATAATTATGCATCCTCCCACAAATTTTTTTTTCATAAGATAATGAATAGTTGCATGGTCAGTATGCACAAAATTCTTACATCTAGTGATGTAATGTCAAAATTTATTTATAGCAAACACAACCGCTAAAAATTCCTTCTCAGTGGTAGTGTAATTTAGTTCTGTTGGGTTGAGGTTTTTTCTTACGTAATATATAGCATGCATTGCTCTAGATTCATCCTTCTACCCAAGAAATTATCCTATTGCAAAGTTGGAGGCATATGTTTTGATATGAAATGGTTCACCCCAAACTGGACCAGCAATAACGAGTGAAGTTGTTAAAGCTTGTTAAATATATTCAAATGACTCCTGACATGATGAAGTCCACAAAAATTTAGAGTCTTTTTTCAACAAGGTGAAGAGTGGACTTGTAATTTTACTGAATCCCTCAATAAACCTTATGTAATAATCAGAGTGTCCTAAGAAACTCCTTACATCTGTTTGACTTTGAGGTATGGGTATTTGTAAAATTATTTCAACTTTCTTTGGGTCTAATTTAATTCCTTCTTTTGAAACGTGATGATCTAAGAATTATTTTTGTCATCATTAGCAAAATATTCTCATGGTTTAAAGACATCCTATGTTCTTTACATCTATTTAGGAATTTGTTGAAAATTTCCAAAGATTCTTCATAGGTTTTTCCATGGATCGTGAAATCATCCATATAAACTTCCACACATGTTGTTGTTAGGTCCATAAAAATTAGCAAGGACAACACAGTGAAAGGTTGCAGGAGCATTACATAATCGAAAAGTTAGAAACCTATCAGAAAAGGTACCCCATGGACATGCAAATGACATTTTATCATGATCCTCTAAAGCTACCTAAATCTGGTTGTAGCCACTAAACCCATCAAGAAAGGAAAAATAACTACTTCTAGACAAATTGTCCAATACCTGATCTATGAAGGGTAATGGAAAATAATCCATTTTTGTAGCTTTATTTAGCTCTTTGTAGTCCACACACACCCTCCATTTCTCATTTTTATTAGGTAAAATGACTAATGGAGAAACCCATTTGCTATCAGAAATAGAGTAAATAAATCCTACCTAGAGTAATTTCTCTATCTCTAATTTCACAAAATCTCTTAGTGCAGGGTTGATTCTTCTCTAAGGTTGTCTTATGGGTTTTACATTCCCAGTATAGATGTGGTGTGTACATATATCTGGATGGATTCTTCTCATATCCTTACAATTCCAAGCGAAGGCTTATGTATTTTTCTCCAAAATTCCTTTTAAACCTTCCTCTTGTTTTTTTGTTAAGGCACTGTTGATAAGTAGAGGTTTATCAGATTGAATTAGGATTTGTTTTGTATTTTCCTAAAGATTCAAGGGATCACCAATTAAAGTGTTCAAAGGAAAAGGATGTGGTAAAAGTTGATGAAGTAACTGACTCTCATCAGATTTTATGTTTCTAGAAAAAGGGCAACATGGTAGAGTTTTTGAGTCACAACAACCTTCCAGGTCTTCCTCTTTTATGTCCATAAATTCTTGGTATTCCTTAGCTTGCTTTTCCAAGGTCATCATTGTAAGGCCCCTTATTTCCTCATCTTAAGAATTAGGATCATCAATCCAGATTTGGTTATCAAATGTTAAAGAAGGTTTTTCTAGTGGATACAAAGTTAATTTCTACTGTCTAATCCCTTTAGAAAATCATACTACCAGATCTACAATCAATAAGTGCGGCAGTTGTTGCTAACCAAGGTCTCCCTAAAATAATAGGATAACCCGTCTTTCTCTACTTAGTTTATAAAATAAGTAGTTCAATAGGATAATCCCGGGTGTCAATTGTGATAATGACATCCTCAAGAAATCCTTCAAGTTTTGCAATTGATTGATCAACTAATTGCAAAACTATAGTTGTTGGCTTGAAATTCATAATTCCTATCTTTTCTGATGTTTCAGTAGTAATAAAATTAATGGTGGCTCCTAAGTCAATAAGAACGTTATGAATTTCAACACCATTAATGCAAAGAGTAACTACATGACTTCTTAGATCATCATATTTCTATGGAATTATCTTTCCTGATAAAACATCAAACAACTTCCCTCCAACTTGAATTGTAGGGGTAGTTTATTTTTCCTTCCTGATGATTTAACACATAAGGTTTTGATTATCTGATTGATTTTTGGTATGTCATCAATAGCCCTTAAAAGGGGGATTTCAATTTTTATTTTCTTAAGCTCATCAATAATCTGAGGATCAACCAAATCATCATTTTTATCAGCTTGCTCAACCAATTGTTCCTGATGAAGTCATGAAGGAAATAGTGCTTGTTTAGAATGATCTTTCTTGATTTCTTTTTCTATCTCCTTTACTAAATTTTGTTGTTGAACTTCCTTAGTTTCATCAAGTTTTGATGGTATAACCCTATTTCTTAAATGAATATCCTTTATTTCCAATGTTATTCAGGTTAAATTTCTTAGGATCAACATTATAGATAGGTTGCTGAGGTTTAACATTCTTAGGATTAGGAAATGGATGAGTAGGTATCTGAGGCTGATTGACTAGCTCAAAGCTTAAAGGTTGGTTTTGTCCAGTTATTTGATTCTAATTCTAGGGTTTCTTTTGCCGTTGATTTTTCCATTGGTTGTTTCCTTGATTAGCCTACCACTGGTTAGGCTGCCATTGGGTCTGATTCTTCTTACATTGAGATTGATTTTGTTGCCACTGAGGTTGGTTCCATTTTGGATATTTAGATTGTCCCCATGGTGGTACTCAAGGGTTTGTCATGGGTGGAGGTGGATTTTTCATTTGTTGAGGGTTCCATTGGGAAGGATAACTCCATTGGTTATTCCATTGATTTGAACCCCAATTAGGATTATTTCTAGGCTAACCAAAGGTGGAGTTAAACTGTCTCTGTCCTACAAAATTCAATTCATCTTCTACTGGTGTTGTCTTTTTCAACCGATTCCTAATTTCGGGAAGGAAACTACACTTTCCAGTAGAATATTTCTTTCACATATCTCACATAGATCTACTTGGTTAAGAGGACATTCTCTCAGCAGATGCTTATCCCTACATTTAAGACATTAAATGGACAAAGGTTCGACTATTCTTTTATCTAGATGAGAACTAAGATGAAGGAGAATATTTGTTTTTTAGGTTTGGAAATGCTTCCATAACTTTGGAAACATCAACAGAGGAATCCTTGTTCCTTATCCTATAACCTGGTATTTTTCTAGAGTAATTCCTACAAATCTCAATGATTTCCTCAAAGGTGTATTTATTAATATCTCCTTTTCCTATTAGATTAAAAGCCTCTCTACAATCGTCATCAATGCCCTTTAGAAAGATAGATTTACTAATTTCTCGATCTAATCCATTTCCACACCTTTGTAGAACAAATTGATACCTATCTAGATAGTCCTCTAAACGCTCGTCTTCCAACTACCTCATTTTAAACAATTTTTCCTTTCTATCTCTAACTCTGCAATAATCTTGGTATTTATCTAAAAAAAATATTTTCGTTTCATCCCAAGTGTTTATTGAGTTTGCATTCAATCCCATAAACCAACATAAAGTTGATTCCTTAAGAGTGGATGGAAATAATTTCAATTTTTGATTTTCAGATGTATAATCATAAGTTTGACACAATACTTTGAACTCAAATATTAACTGATCAAGATCTTCCAAAAATTTCCCACGAAATGTAGGAAAAACAGAGGGTGAGATATTTTTCATTGGTGGCTTATTTTCTTGGACATTTATGGCAATGGGAAAGGAAAATGTTCTATTAGGAACCTCCTCCTCCTGATCTCTATCTCCCATATTTTCTAACTAGGTAGATCCTGTCCTAGTAGAGGCTGAACTCGTAGTACTAGATTGGGAACCTTCCAGAAAAACCTTTAAATCTCCTCTTACAAGTCTTCCAAACTGGTCTTTGTACCTATTCATTAACTAACAGAGAAATTCTTACCAACACTTAAGTCTTAGATTTAGTTTTGAAACCAAATCTTCCCCAGCAATGGTGCCAAAAATGATGGTAGGAATTTGATGTTGTTACAATTCCTACTCATTTAATCTATTTAATGTCAACCCAAGGGTGTCTAAAGCTATTTGCAGTAAGAGTTGGATCGGTTTTGTGGGGTGTTGTTAGTTTTGGCTCTATTAGGAGCATTTTAGAGTTATTTTTTCTCGATTGGGAGCATTTTTTGTGCTATACCTATTTAATCCTCCTATTTCCTGATTTACTTTAAATAACCTTTAAAATGGAAGTAAAATAGAGAGGGTTTATTACAAGATAATTCAGATTATGAAAGAATGGAAGATTAATCTTATCTACTTTGCTAAATTCTAAGATATATTTAAAATTGAACTAATTGCTTTAGAAATCAACTATTCCATTCCACACTTCACTAAATCATGACCCACTTAATATATCAAGTAAAAGGTGTTGAATAGTCTGGATAATTGAGAGGGGGGATGAATTAGTTATCACAAAACACTTTTTCTTTCTTTAATTAATACAAAGAAAACTTAAACCAAAATAAATGTGTGAAGATATAGTCAAATAGAAGATGTATTTGAAGACTAAAATATTGATAAGAATGAAATTGAAAAATAATGTAACAAGTTAGGAAGCAATAATGAAGATATTCAAGGTAAGGTAAATTGGAAAGTTAAAGTAAGAGCAAGCGAATTTGTGGAAGAAAGAAATAGAAGTGAGATGGGATAGAAATTTAGAAGTAAAGAAGAGTGTAGATGTTGTGGTAGTGCAAGAGGTAATTGGAAGATATTGATATTAAAGAGAGGATTGTAGAAGGTGAATTTATCAAGCAACATAGCAAGGTGGGTGTTAAAACTACTTGGAGGATAGAAATGGGTATTGGATTTTCATACAATATTTAAGAATTTGAATAAGAATGGAAAGATGAAATCAAATCTTTGGGAAATTTGAGAATATTAAAATATGTAAGCTGAAGAATAGTTTCCATTGAAATTTTAGAATTGGAATGTGGGAGAATCGGTCCTACCTTATATAATCATGTTGTTGGTAGTCTAGTGTACTTGACTCACAGTTGACTGTATACTTATTTTATAGTATGTGTACTTTAAAGGTTTTGAGTTCCACTAAGGTTCCATATTGGACGATAGAAAAGATAATGTTGAAATATGTATAGGGGACTTTGACTGTGGGTGTTTATTATTCTTCTCTTGGAGATGTAGCACATATAGGATATTTAGATAATTCAAATTGAATAGTTGTGCAAATGATAAAAAAATCCTACACGATTTATGTTCTCTCTCTTGGTTTTGGCCCCACTTCATGTTGTAGTAAGATGCATTCTACTATTTTTTTATTAACTAGAAAGGTTTGATATGCAATAGTGAATAAGGTAGCTGAAGAAATAACTTGGCTATAGGCCCTATTCTTTCAATACTCAAAACAGTATCAAGAATGACCGCATTTACTTCACTATAACAATGAAAGTGCCATTTTGTTGTCCAATAATACAATATTTCATGTTAGAACAAAACATATAGAGGTATATCACCATTACATCAGTCATCTCATCGAGCAACAAGGATAAATATAAATAAAATGAGCAAGGAATAGTAGAGCTCCAATTAGTAGCCATCTGATTTCTGTCTGTTTTTCGTGTGTTTTTCTTTTAAATGAGGAAAGCCCAGAGATTTCTCACACCGACAATCTGTTTTTGATTCGGAGGCCTCTGCGAAAAGTGCAATGTGAAGGAGACAACGTTTGTCGGGTGACAAGGTAATATAAAATTCTTGGCATACACTTATAATCTCTAAAGCACTACAATGTTCTTAAAAGAAAATACACAAAAAAAAAAACTTAGGTGCATGGTAACCAAATATATATGTCGCTAGTGCTAGCATGACTCTTCCTTCAAGGCAAAAGCAAGTCACCCAAACCTCAATAAAACAATAGAGCAACAAGAGACAGCAGCCAGTGGAATTTATGCAGTCAGAATATTCGGATACAGTTATATAATGCTTCATAGGTTTTTCTCTAAATTTCGTAAGCTACTCACATAGGTTTTACTCTAAATTTCGTAAGCTACTCACTGACTATAAAGGCATTATGAGTGCGATTCTATATAATGCGCTGTTTGGTTCGCATGAAAATATTGATATTTGCACTTTTTGAAATTGGATAGTTGACATGAAATGAGTGTGTGGAATATTTAATGTGTGAGTTGAAAGAATGAAAAAAATGAGAAGTGTGGTTTTGATTAAAATAATTTTTAAATTGAATAAAAGAGAGTTAAAAGATATGAATTTTGTATAGTTTGTAATGTTAGCATGTTGGATTTTCTTCATCAATATTTTAGATCACATTTTATAGACATTCATGATTAAATTAAAGAGAGCTTTTAAAAAAGATATAAATTCATATAATTTTATCATATTTAAATTTTTTTAAATTATAATAATATTTTATATTGATGATTCTTTTTTTTAATAAATTAATGTAACCTCAATTTTTTTGAGAGTTATCTGAATATTAGAAATAATAGAAATAATACAAATATCTATTTATTTATTTTTCCATCTAATACATATTATAGAGAAAACTTGTCAAGGCAACAGACTTAGTCTAGCAAAAAAGTTGACATCTCTCAAGAAAACAGGATTGGTCAAATCAAATATTATAGAGAAAACTTGTCAAGGCAACAAGCTTAGTCTAATCAAGAATTTGATATCTCTCAGGAAAAGAGGATAAATCAAATCAAGAAGATACCATGATTCTATCTCTAACATCAATATAACATTATGCTCAAAACCAACTTCTTCTAAATAAGCTTCAGATCATCCAATTGATATGTTAACATGTGAATCATCAAGGGCTAACACATTTGTAAATGTTCTAAATTGTGTTTAGTTTAGATAGTTATATGATAGTTAAAATGTTCTACTGCCTGTAAAATATGAATGTAAACACTCTTGTGAAATAATTAATTTGCAATAAATACTTTTGCATTATGTTTTCATTATACCCCTGTTGGGCCTAATAGTGGTATTAGAGTAGTAGGCTGGTTGGATGTGAGGAATAGATGAATCATGATTGTGTGCTGAAAAAGAATTAGAGAATGTGTGTTGGTTGTAGGATGAGATCTATAAATGTTTGTTGAGGCATAAAATTTTCTATTCTATCAGCTGATTTAAGGCGCAACTACTTTTCCCATCATAAAATGGACTTTTGTTTCTTGTTTGACTATTGGATGGAAATCCATCATGTAAGTGCATATAAATCAATCTTTCTGCTATTTAAGATCTCTATCAATAAAAAGGAGTAAAGGTCATGTGTGGAAAGATAAGCATCTATTAGAGGTAGTTTATTGTTTTCTTAATACTACTATGATTGGAGATAGAATAAAGAAGATGATCAGTTAGTTGTATTTTCTTAAAAATGATACCATCAATTCAAAGAATCCCAAATTCTTGAACCAGTCAATGGAAGTGTTGAAAATGGAAAAAGGATAGATTGGCCTACCTTTTTTTTGAGCGATGTTTATGTTTGTTAATGTCATTGTATTTGATGATTAATTCATTCACCTTTATTCTAAAATATTTTGCATAAGCTAGAAAGGAGAGTACTGGCTATTTTTGTGAGACGAATGACAGTGTGATGAAAATTAGATTTTTGGTATGTTATTTATTATTATTTTTAAATGATTAGTCAAGGAGAACAGATTAATTGGAAGTTGAATTTTTTTACAAATGTCAAAAATGGAATGGGAATGAGTTCATTATTGCATGAAATATCTCAAGAAAATATTTGGAATTTTTTTTAATATTTAATTGAAGGAATTTTTGTATGATACACTATTTATTATAAGAAATATGTTAAGGAAGACAATATGAAGTATGGTATATATTCTTTAATTATTTATGGATTAATAAGAATATATAGATAAATAAGGGTGTAATTTGTTTTATAAGGTGTTTGTCAAATTATTTATTCTCCTATGCACCATCATGTCCACATTCTATGATGATGGCATCTTGTCTCTACAAATTCATGTAGCCACAATACATGAGGCAAAATTTATATCTGAATGTTGGAGACAATGTAAACCTTCGCTCATGCAATTTTGTGACCAATACATATTATTGAGAAAAGAACTTAATACATTACAAGATTAGTTAGAAAACACAAAACACAAACACATTGAGCAAGATGTACCTCTTCTATCATTTAAACAAATCAAGTTAGTAAAACCAATATGCCCTTGAAGAAAGGTGTTGTGTCATCCCTTATGTCATAAAGGGAAAATGTTGTTTCTACACCTATGGTAATAAATGGCACCAACCAAAGTCACAAATGTAGAAACCCATTATGAGATTTTGGGAATCTCAAAAAATAAATAGGGGAAATGTGGTCTTGTTTACAAGGGTTTTTCTTTTCTCTTATATCCCTAAATATTGTAAAAACATAAAATTTGTATCAAGGGGACATTTGAATAAATTTCATGTTAAGTCTACATCTATTGATGATTCTTGTGAAGTTAAAAAATCCAAGCAACCAAAAGCAATATGTACTAAGTCCAATAATGTCCAAATTTGTTTCGATTGTGGACATGAAGGTCATCTTTCCAGTACTTTCTTTTATATACATCCTTGATCTTCATGTGGTCAACATAATCATGATTCCTATCATTATTTTTAAATGAAAGCATAAAGCCTATATTATGTGTTGTGAATCATTTTCTTGAAGCAGTTCCAAGGAAAACATCAAATGCTTCTTTAGATATTGCAATTCTGACATCTTTGACAAAGATTGATCTGAATTCTCCAAATAAGGTAATGTTGAGTGTTGATTATGCTGGTGATGACAATAATATTAGTAATACCATTGTTGATGATAAAAATTTTACTGGTAATGATATGAATGATTTTTCTAAGAAATCTGATTGTGTTGAGTATGTTGGATATGCAATTTATGATGATTATGATGATTTTGGTCCTTACTAATATATTCCAATTATTTGAGGCTATGGAGAAAAATATTTTGTCTCTTGTTTATTAACTCCATTAGGAGACTAGGTTGTTGACATTTTCCTCTCTCATCTACTAAGGGGGGAATCTTGTGTATATGTCAAATTCAAGTGGAGAATTAATAGATTATTGAATCCTTATGATTGGTGTGGTAGTTTACTGTAGGAAAATGCATACCCTTGAATTTTTACTCTTGTTTGGGCCTGCCTTGCTTTATTTATCCTTCTTTCTGTCTTAATTTTCCCTATTTTGCATCCACAAGCCTAATAAACTGTATCTTTTTCTGGCTGATCCCGACAATCATCAAAGGGAAAATGATCATTTAATGATTATGTTTGTGTGTCCCTAATTTTTGGTTCGAGACTAAAATGCCACCTAGGGCATCTTAGTCCCACCTAGGTGTAGTGACCTTGATTTTGAATACACCTGAAAAGGTCCCTTTTTGGATTTTGTGCCATGAGATTTGAGCCTTGGGACTAAGACACCACCTAGGGATCTTAGTCCTCCTTGGCTTATTTTTGAGATTCAATTTCAAATTATGGTGAGATTTAGCCTCCTTTAATTAATATTTTCTTATGTCAGCTTGTTGTGATGTAATTTTAGGATATTAAGCATAGATAAATATAAATACAAGGTTCATTCATTTATTTTCATCCTAGCAACTTGAGTATTCATTCCTAATAGAAAATTGAGCTCGAAAGAGAGTTCAAGAGCAGTTCTTCAAGAATTTTGGAGCCATCATCAAGATTCAAGTATCATATCAAAGGAGATTCTTGCATCATGTGTTTTTTTGTCCTAACATTTGTGATGTAAGATTTTGATCCAAACAAGCAATTCAAGTCAATATCTATCAAGCATTCAAGTGTTTCAAGGTCTACATCCAAGCTAGTCATTTCACACAAATTTACAAACTTTCCAGCAAGGGTTTGGTGAGTTGTAACATTGCATGTTATTCATTCATCATTTCCCTTCATTATTCTATTTCATTTCAAGGATTAATTACCAATAAGCGGTTTGATTCATTTATTTTCATCCTAGCAACTTGAGTATTCATTCCTAATAGAAAATTGAGCTCAAAAGACAGTTCAAGAGTAGTTCTTCAAGAATTTTGGAGCCATCATCAAGATTCAAGTATCATATCAAAGGAGATTCTTGCATCATGTGTTTTTTTGTCCTAACATTTGTGATGTAAGATTTTGATCCAAGCAAGCAATTCAAGTCAATATCTATCAAGCATTCAAGTGTTTCAAGGTCTACATCCAAGCTAGTCATTTCACACAAATTTACAAACTTTCCAGCAAGGGTTTGGTGAGTTGTAACATTGCATGTTATTCATTCATCATTTCCCTTCATTATTCTATTTCATTTCAAGGATTAATTACCAATAAGGGGTTTGACCAAGGAAAACCCCTATTTACTAACAATCAACAAGTTTTTCGTCTCTTGTATGCTTGTGATTGTAGATTTAGGTTGGAGACTTGAAGATCATTTGGAGTGCAAGATTGTAAAGTTGCAAAGTTGCATTACAAAGTTGACATCTTCATTGAAACTCACATATAGGTACCAAATCCAGAAGTTTCAGAACCTGAGATCTGAGAGGAAGTAAGTGCAGACCTTGGAGCTCAAGATCACTTTCAAAGTCTTCAAAAATTCAAAATGGGACTAATATGCCACCTACAGAATCTTAGTCCTCCCAAGGGTATTTTTTAGAGATTCTTTGAGATTTTGTTCCAAGATCTGAAGACTCCACATCCACCCCAAAAAATAGAAATGAGACTAAGACAATAGTAAGGGTGTCTTTTTCCTCCCTAGCATATTCTAAAATCTTCTTTTCATTGCCAAAATCTTCACAATATCTCTAGATTTCCCAGGTACACACATCCTATCTCGTTGTTGCATAATTTCATCATTTGCATCTCTCATTTAGCTTGCATAACTAGGTTTTGTAGGTTGAATCCTCATTTGTCTTTTCCAAGAATTTTCTTGGTGGTAAACCCATAAAAGCTAAAAGAACCCCCTTCCTAGGTCCTCCTAATTGAAAATTGACTCACCTTGTGAGGTTGATGGTCAACCCAATTATGATTCCTAGGACATCCTTGAATGATTAGTTGGAGAAAGAGTGACATTGTGTGCCCATTTTTCAACTGTTGATTTTGGTGAACTTGACCTTGTTGATCATTCATTTTTTGATTTGGTGTTAATAAAATTCTTAGATCTAGATTAAAATTCATCATATCTTGTATTAGTGAAAGTGCATCTAGGGTTTCTTTCATATTGCATTAGTGAAATTGCATCTAGGGTTTCTCATATTTGCATTAGTGAAAGTGCATATAGGTTGCATTTTTACTTTCTTGAATTATTTTATTTCATTGAAAAACTAAAAATTGCATTGTTAGTCATTCCAATTTCATTTAGAAACATTTTTATTACATTAAAAAGTGAAAAAAGTGCATTCAACTTTGCATTCAATTGCTTGTTATTAGTTACTTTTCCTTCCATCCATTTGCATAGTTTTATGTTTCCAAACATCAAATCCCTGAATAGGAAACCTATTAACATTGTAAAAAACTCAAATTTTTCTATTTTTCTAAAAAAAACCTCTATTGGGACTAAAATGCACTTCCTAGCATCTTAGTCCCTCTTGCGGTTTTTGGCTTAGAACCCTTTGTTTGGTGTTTGTTGTCTATTTCAGTCTCTGGAACTTCAGAATTTCACCAAGAGGACCAAGATGCCCTTCCTGGCATCTTAGTCCCTATTGACTTTGACATTCCAATTTTTATGGTTTCAAATTGCTTTCCTGTGCTTCTATTGGCTGCTATCAGTTTTATGTTTCAATTTGTAGAATTGTTATTATTCTAATTTATTTCACTTCAAATGTAATTGTAAGCATAGGAGATTGTGTTCATTGCAATTTTCTTGGTTTATCCCTTGTATGAGCTATACTACTTGGTTTTCTACTACTAATATTATGGTTAGAAAAAGTGAGAGACTCATGGAATCCCATGATAAAAAACTCATTGTGTATCTTGGGTTATCAATCTCTCTTACTCCTAGTGTTAGTACTAATTCACTAGGTATAGACCATACCTTTGATACCTCTTTTTCCATGCCTACCTTACCCAAAAGTGCTATGCCAAATGTTTAGACAATGATTAACCATATTCCTCAAGAAAACATAATGAAAATGCATGAAGACCTAGTCCATTTACAAGATAGTGTGAGTATTGAAATAAAAGTCCAACACTATTATACCTGCCATAGATAGTATTCATTGGATGATGGAAAGTGATGAAGGACTTGAAGTTTTGCATAATATAGCTCACATATTTTGAAAAAATCTTCCTTCCACCACTAATGGTGCTCAAGCTTCAAACAATGTGCAAGCCCAAGGAGGAAATCAAACTCCTCCCTCTTCAACCATAGCATCCATTCCCACCTATACAACTCCTCAACTAACCATAATGATGCAACATACTAGTAATATCCTTCCTACTAGTTCTCATTATTCCTATGTGGCATATAATCCCATACCTCCTCCCACAAGAAATCCATTCACTTGTCCTTCCAACACATACACACCACCACCATATTCACCTCCATAGCAAACCACAAGTAATGACCCTATCATTAACCACCTTTTACAAAGCCCTTCATCCATTCAATGTCAAGTCTCCACCATAAATGAAAATCAAAATGATCCACCTTCATACTGATGGAACCCCTCAAATTTTATTCCATCTCCTGGGGCATGGTGAAGTTAGGAGGTTGTGGGTTTCTATCTCCTAGTGATATAAAGGGTTTTAGGTTTACTTTGGTCAAATTTTGAAAAAACCCTTCATGCTTATATCTTGGCCTTTTTTCTATTTTATTTCTGACTCCTTTTACCAGTCATCGATCTTTTTAGTCATGCCTTGCAATGTATAAACCCGTTATGTGATTGGCCCTCTGGTTTTTTTTTACCTGTTAATCATGTTGGATTATTATTTGGTGGTTATCCTAAGTCGAGCTAAATATTTCTCATTAATAAAGATTCCAATTCCTTATGTCATGGTCGTGGGTTAATCATCCTAGGATGGGTCCCTTTTAGGGTTAATACTTTAACATGTGTAGGTCCAAGAAGCTCTTATTGGTCATGTGATCAATGGAAAAAATTTGAACCATCACCTGCTTGCCCATCCTATTTTATCTTGAATCCTTTTATTAATTCAAGCTCATGGGAAAGGGACATGTGTTACTGGTGATTTATGGGATTTACATCGCTAAAAATGTGTATGAGTATTTGTTAAACCAATCAACGATTGGTGATAAGTGAGGTGGCCACATCTGGGTTGTTCCTTGTTGAACCGTCTATATTTCTTGATTACTAAAGTAACCATATGGGCTAGCGGGTGTTTTCCACCTGTCTTCTCTATGATCGATTCAAGGATTAATATTGTTGAATGTCACTTTGATTTGATGGTTTATTGTGGGTGATGTGGATCAACCTAGATCACTCCTTGCCATCCTGTGTGGGCCCCATCCACCTTCCCAGTTTCTCGACGGTGAAGCAGGTGCTTGTCATGTGGAGTAAATTTTAATTGCATGGAGGGTAACGTGTGTGTTACTAAAGCCCATATATCATGCGTGCTTAAAAATATTTTACTTTGATCCCTTGATATTATATGATAAATAAAATTTAAAGTAGCTAAGTATTGTGTATCATCATGACTCCACATTCAATCTCAGATGTTCCTTGTTCCCTCATTGATAAAAGTTGCATGTGAGTTATGACTCATGGGGCGAAGGGAATATTGACATGTGGATTGTAATTGAAAAGATAAAGAGATGGTAGGGCCCACATATTTTGATCATTTGCTTCCATGTGGCCTCCTATCATTGTGCAATTGTTTCGAATATGTACAGTTGAATGTTTCAACATAAGTTAATTAAATATGGATCGTGGATGAATCAAGTGGTTGAATACATCAACGATCAACATTGAAAACAAATTTGATATCAAGCAAGTCATTCTGGTTCGTGCGCGGGATTCTTAATAACTAAAAGGACATTGAGCAATCGAGGTAAGGAATTGCATGATTATAAATATTTACATCAAAGGCATAATTCGGTATTGCAAGTACACTCAATGCACTCCAAGAGCTAAAACTATGGTCACTGCACATTTCCTTAGGTCGCAAAGAGGGGTGCCAACCTGTGCAAAACACAAAAACATCTACGTCCAAAGGAGAGGTTCTTGCTCCCAAGAGACCTCTAAATAAAGACCTTATGGATTTGTTACCACCTTCCACTAGTGATAAACCTAGAGGTCAATTGATTCCTAGGGGACCACAAATAGTAGAGGGACTATTTGAAAAATGAGGTTCTATTAAAGATGCTAAATTACCCTATTCTAGATAGAAAATGTTCTATGGTTGGTTCAAGAACATAAATATGGGTGTCCCAGTGGAAAACCCTTGGAACTGTTAGCTAGGAAAGCTAATTGCGACAAACCTTTATATGGATATTGAATTTATGAAAGCAATAGCTGCAAACTATGACCCAGTCACAAGGACTATCAAGACCTTTGATAAAAAATAAATGGTTAGAATCACAAAGGATGAATTGGGTCTTATTTTCAAATTCACTAAATGGAGTGATGAAATGTATAAGATAAATGAAGAAGCTTTTAGACAAGAGTATGAGAAGACCAAGGCTTCATTTAGATTCCACATTTTACCAAGATTCCTAGCATAAATTGTAGAACAAAAGATTGTGATAGGATCACATGATAAGGAGCCTTTCCTTATCAATTATTTTGTTCCTTATCTCAAGAGGAATTTTTATTCCATTTGTCAAATAATTGGTTATGATCTTGTTTCTAGAATCCCAATGGCTTGGATGTATATGGCTGCCCAAATCCAACATCCTTAATATTGTGCAGTATATGATTATGCAAGATTTCTTTCTGAAAAAATGCATGATGGGCTGGTTAGGTTAAAGAAACGAGAATCTGGGGTAGGATGGAGCTGGTACTCGCTACTGATGCATATGTTCTTATACAAGGGTATAGTGTGTTTTGGATAGAATATGGATTTGGAGAGAAAGGTAGGTGATTGGGATTTTCTCGTGCAATGTTGGACCACTATTTTGGACAACGATGACAAGACATATGATTATGTCACTTTTAAGAAATTTTTTGCTTCTGAATTGAAGAGGGTTTTAGTTTAAAGGTTTTCTAGAGTTCCTATTTCTTTACATGATTTTTTGAGACCAAAGGAAACAAGGCTTGAGATAGGCATTGATCATAACTAGGGAGATATAATCTCACTCCCTAATTTTACTATTTTAGGAGTATATGGTTCTAAAGTATCACCTCATTTGTTGCCCAAGTTTGCACCCAAAAGAATAGGTTTCCTTGAAGTTATGTGGCAATTAGGAAACACTGAGAATGAATATTTGTTAAATCAGGGAAAGGGAACTTTCTTTACTTTATATACTTGTTCTTCTTATTTTATGATGACCAAAGGTGGTTGGAACAACATCATTGAAGTGCTCTAAACTTACGGCATGCAAAGAAAAATCGAGAGGGTCAGATATGATCCTGAAGGTTTTATGGCTTGGTTGAATGATAGAAAAAAACCCTTTAATATGCTCATATCTTCCACTATCCTTAAGATATAATAGGGAATGTATCTGATAGTGTATAAAAAGAAAAGAGATTGGAAAAGTGGATTTCATTTAATAAAATACAAAGCAAGATAAATCACATAGAGACTAAATAAAAAATCATTCCTTAGATTGAGGAAATAATTCAAAAGGTGGAGCATGTTACAAGAAATTTTGATTCAATAGTAGGCCACCTTGAAACTAAAGGGGTGATTAGTAAGGATAAAGGGAAGGCTCCCATTGTTTTAGAGAAAAGTCAAGAAGGAATTTCTGCTATTAAAGGGGAGTCTACATCACAAGCCCTTGAGGAACTGAAAATAAAGTTTTTCATAAGAAGGCATAGAAAAAAGAAATATGGTGAACCATGTGCTCCCACTCAACATGAGGAACATAGACCTCTTTATCCTATCCAACAATTGTCTCTCCCGTCTCCCCCAAGGTTGATTGAGTATAAAATTGTGGATTTTGTTTCTCCACCATCTAGTAAAGTACCACCTAAGGAGCCACTAACTCATTTGATTGCAAATCCAACGAAACCTATATAATCAAATGTATCATCGGGCACTTGTGTAAATTTTTATTTTTTTAAAATTTTATCCCCGACATTCATCAAAATTTTGACGAACCATTTTTCTCGTCTACATTTTGACGAAGATCTTTCACCAAAATTTTGACGGACCTACAAAGTTAAATTGTGGTGAGCATAAATAAAAATGAGCTCGACTATTTATTGCGATAGTGTTTTGCTCGACGATTTTCTTGGGGAAAATCAGAAGAAACTCAAGAAGATATCACCAGGTTGAGGGTATTCACTGTATTTTTCTAGAATTCATTTGTGAAGTCAGATTTGTACTTCCAGGTTTGAAAATCATATTTTAAAGCAACATCTCATCAGATTTCATTTTTAGTTTTGTGCATTTTTAGAATTTCATTTCCAGATTTTAGACCTGACTTCACAAATTCTTTATAAGGGAATTGTTTATAATTGATGGAAAATTCTTGATGGATTTGGACAAAGATTATATTTTCAAGGTTTCAATTTTAATCCTAATGATCAATTTTCAATAGATTTGCGAGCCATAGCTAGATAATATCAAAGGTGTTGGTTGTTTTTTTCTGTAACCAAGTTTATCTTCTAGACACATAGCATATAAAATCTCAGATAATACTACCTTACAATACCATCAATCTATATTCTAACCCAATACTACTTATCAAATCCTTATATGAACATAGTCACCTATAACCTCACTTAAGAATTTTAATTAATTCCTTGAATTAAATCCAAAATGAGAATTACACACACCGTAATAGTGAGATGAACAGAATAACCCTTGATCATTTTATTCAAGATAATAATATATTCATACAATGGAGATAAAAGACCTTGAAATGAGTAATTTTCATTTAGATGCTAGTACTATCTTGAAAATTAAGTACCCATGAAACTAAAACCGACAATAGAATGACACCAAACCTAAGAATAGTATCTTCACTATAATATCAAGCTCTTTACAATTTCGCTCTGCAACTTTAGTTAGACTCGACCTAAAGATATATAACTTGCTAACCCGTATTTCTTGTCTTGAAATCCTTCTTATAGGGAAAATGAAGGAGCAACAAGCATCAAACCAGAAATACACCTCTCATTGATTACTTGGACCGCCTTATGACATTTCAAAAATTGGTTACAACAGCTGAGTCTCTGGAGAATATTCTTGTTCATCCCATGCATTGGAGAATAATTGTTGCATTTGCCAAACTTTGAAAACTTGCACCAAAATTTCCACCAAGACATAGACAAAATTTGTTATAACTTATAACCATAACCGCTGAGTTTTTAATTGTCGGTTGTAGACTCTGTCCTATTCTTGTTCAGTTAAGTAATTTTCTACCCATCCTTGATATTCCTCATCCATTGGCCAATTAAAATTTACAACCTCATTTACCTTGGCACTGTAAGGTGTATACTTTACTGCTACTTGATTTTCCTCCCTTTCAAAAGATTCCAAAAATGTGCTAGTGTTAATGATTTTATCCATACTACTCATCAGCATGTCATAATCTGAGTCATCACAAATCAATTTGATTTGTGCATGGATGATTTCATCTACCTTGTCCTACCATTGCTGCAGTGATCTAACATTTCCTTGGGCATCTACAATATCTGGTAAAGATGTGTCACTCCAGTCATCAAAACTCTTTACCAACTCTTTAATCCTCCTGCTGAAATCATCAGGTAAGGCCTGGAAACCTTGCAGTGACTTCACAAAGTCTTGAGTAGGCCTTAATTGTTGAGGGCTATTAGCTGCATTTTGAGAATTTCATTTCCATATTTTGTTGTGCAAGTTCAATATAGTGATTGTAGGAGTCTAGTAGCTGGAAATCATAGTAAAATCAGAATTTAATAATTTTTGGAATTAGCATTTGAAAGTGTTTTTTGGGGTCATTAACTTTAGACTATCTTCTCTTTTGTAGGGGTGGTTGCATGCCAAATTTTTTTGGTGTAAAATATCATAATTATTATATTTTGTTACCGGTGTATGATTAAAAATTATTGGAGTGTGAGTTTGATTTTTTTTGAAGATCTAAATACTCAAGCTTGGTAAAGAAAAATCATGTTAGATAATATTAGTCCAGGAAAAAATGAAGAGATAGTTGCTAGATTGTGGGCTAGATTGAAAAGAAAGGGTGGTGGGAAATGTTATTTTCCTTGCAATAATTGCAAGGGTTTAAAGATGAGAAGACTTATAATCATAACAGCTGAGAAACATTGTAGGTAGTATGGTCACATTGAAGGGGGGCATGATTATCATCCATTGGTAAGTTGTTCATTATATGTGTTTATATTGATTGAATTTGTAAATGTTTATATTGTTTTAACATTTGATATATATATATATATATATAAATCACTTGATCATGATCATGGTTTATTTGTGTCTATCATTATTATAAAGGTCGGGCGCCCTAGGGCACACGATATGAATTATCATGGCCCAGAGAATGTGGTTTTGCAAGCGGAGGAGCATGGAGCTGTGAATATCGAAGATGAAGTTAATGATCCTATGGAAGAAGATGATAATGTGCTAGAAAACATAATTGAAGATGATGGTACAAATACATTGATCCATGACACATGTAGTGGCACATCTGATCATCTTGATCGAGATGACTTTGATGATGTTCATGATTTACCTGTACTTGAGAAGGCATATGAGCCCCTTTATGAAGGCTCCCAAAGAAATCTTCTCTTTGTTGTATTGTTGCTAGTGAACCTGAAGGTTATGAATGGTTTATCCAACATAGCAATCTCACGGATGTTAAGGTATGTCATATATGTCATCTTTTTTCATCTATTTTAATTGTTGTTAGTTCATCGCTAGTAAATAAAGGATAAAGTATGTACCATTAATATTCTTTATATTAAGAAATTATTTATTGTTGTAGATTGATTGGTGAATTTTTGTTACCACCATCAAATATTTTACCTCACTCATACTCAGATTTATCTGGCATTATGAAAGATATTGGAATGGAGTATCAAGAAATAGATGCATGTCCCAATGATCATATTATATATCATAAACAACATGAATTTGTAACAGAATGCCCGAAATGTCATATCAGTAGATATCGAATAGATCAACTAATAAAAAAGGTGCCTCACAAGGTTCTTCATTATATTCCCATTATTCCAAGTATGCAACAATTATTTAGGTGCGAAATCTTAGAGCAATTTATGGATTACCATGCACGTAATAGAAGTGGAGATGAGATTCTTCGAATGCTTGAGGATGGTTCTACATTTAGGGACATGGAGGAAAAATGGCGACACTTTAAAGAAGAACCTCATAATCTTAGACTTTCATTGGCAGTGGATGGTGTCAATCCATTTGGAGAGCTGAGATCTATTTACTCGGTGTGGCTTGTTTTTGTTATCAACAATAACATTCCTCCATGGATGTCAATAAAGAGGGAGCACATAATGTTGGCAATGATTGTTCTAGGTATTTTTTTACATCAATTTTCTTTAACATAGTAGCATCTTATTTGTCTTATTTGTTGCATAATGACTTATATGTTTTTTCATTTAATAGTCATGTACATGAATTTATATATATTGCAGTAAAATGGTTATAATAATTATGTAATGTTTATGTTCATTCAACTAGGTAAGTACCAAGTTAAAGATATGAATGTATATATTGAGCCTCTTATCGACGAGTTACTAAAGTTATGGAATGGCGTCACTATGTATGACGTATCTAGACCAATAGGACAAAGACAATTTCAATTCCATGCAATGCTTGTATGGACAATTCATGATGCCCCAGGGCTAACACATTTTTCTGGTATGTTATAACATTCGACTGCATGACTTTAATGATATTTAATTTTATGAAGTAGATATCATGCATGTTTTTTAAATAATCTACTCATTATATATAATTATAAAATTGACATATTTAATCCAATTATATATGATTTGCAGGTCTTCAAACAAAGGGAAAGTTTGCATGTCCAATTTGTGTTCCAAAGATGAAATCTCATAGTTCAACAAGTTTAGGAAAGCAGGTGTTTGATGAGTATAGGAACTTCCTCCACTAAAATCATAAGTATCGAACTACAGAAAAATATTTTTCAATGGGAAAGAAGAGACTCCATCAAATCCACGAAGAATGACACCTCGCCTATGGAAGTTGGAATATACTAGATTTAATTGTCAAGGTTATACATCGGATCAAATTGTTTATCTATCATTTATGATATGTTTTGAATTTATATTTTTATATTGTGTTGTGTTTACTCATGTTGTAATTGACAATGATTATCGTTGTTAATTTGTTTAACTTATATGCTTCATGAAGGTCATCAAGGCATTAATGGTCGGCTTCCACAGGGACTGAAAAGTTATCCCAGACAATTTAGTAGGTTGCCCTACTATGAGCAGCTACAAATTGTGCATTTGTTTGATACAATGCATATCGGAAAGAATATGATAGAAATGTAATGGAAAATATTGGATGGAAGGCATGACAAATAAAAAATTGTCAAAATTTATAGTGACATTTAGGAAGCCAGTCATGCAATGAAAAATGTCATTCAATTAAATAGCGATGGAGACCAAATTAATATAAGTGCCCTTCCTTGGTCATTAACGGAGTAGCAAAGTAATTCAATAAAACAAGTCATACGAAAAATTTGATTTCTCATAGGATTTGTTGTGAACATAAATAATATCATAATAAAGAAAGGTGAATTTGGGTCAAGGATGAAAATACATGATTGGCATACCTTCATTAAGGTAATTATTCTGGTATATTATATATATTTGTATACTACATGTACTTTTCAGTGTATTATGTTTACTACTTTTGGAAAAATATTAATGAAAAGATCATTTTATAATTGTTGCAGTACGTTCTACCTCTATCTCTCCCAGACAACTTCGACAACAATGTCAAGAAAGTTATATATGATCTTGGAAAATACATGAGGTAAGTAGCGATATTTGTTCAATTCATTGTATATTTATGTTAAATCTTATTAATATATTTGTGCCTTAAATCACTTGTAGATGGTTGTCATCTAAAGAAATCCATAAAGAAGATATAAATTATTGGAAGAGAAGAATTCCTCGTCTAATGTGTGAAATGCAAAAGTGTCTGCCTTTGACATTTTTCAATGCACAAGAACGCTACCTCATACACCAAGTTGAGGAGATTGAATTGTGTGGACCTGTACACACAAGGTCAATGTGGATGGTTGAGAGGCACTTGAAATTTTTGAAGGCTTTGGTTAGACAAAGAGCACATCCCGAGGGTTCTATGGTGGAGGGATACATGGTATACCAGACCATGGTGTGCATTACTAAATATCTTCCTAAGTTTTCAGCAAAGATCCATTTAGATCGCATTTGGGATCCCAACTCCATTAAAAAATTCGAAGGGGAGTACCTGATGGGGAAAGGTAGATAGAGGAAAGTGACAGGTAATTATAAGATGGTGATGGAGATTAATTAGAATACATTTTACATTTTGTTTTTATGTATATTGTACTTATTTAATTATTAATCTTCGATATTGATCAATTATAGATTAAGGTCGTATACCATGGTAATTAACTAATTATATGTCATTTGTGATTTTTTTATTTTTTTGATACAGTTGGTCAAGAGTGGGATGCACTACATTTGTACATCACAAACAATCTTGATTGGATGATAATATGGATTGAACGATGTCAACAATCTGGTTGTGCATTAACATGGGAAGGTGTGGCTTCATTGGTTGAAGAAGATCATCATAATGGAGATTCCAATATTACACCAAGGGAAATTGATCTAGCATATGGTTTAAGAGATAAAAAGGTATGTATAAATATATTAATCACCCATATTATTTAATTATTTTGAATTATATTGATGTATATATATGTTGAGATTTTTTTCTTTGCATACATTCAACCAAGAATAAATATGTTTATCAGCTGATGATATTGCAATAAGTTTTGCATGTTTGACATATTGCAGGTGAAACACCACAAGGCTATGTGGTGCAATGGTCACAAATTTTGAATCAAAATGTTGGATGACACAAAGAAAACTTGTGATTCTAGGATAACTGTAGTCTTCCAAGTTACTAATTTTTCATCTAGAAGCGACATACATCCAGAATTCTCAAAAAATCAATACTATGGGATTTTGGATGATATACTTGAGTGTGACTTTAAGTCCTTCAGATTAGTTATATTTGTCGTCCTATGGTACAGGCTACGATTGAATTAAAACTGATCCCGAGAGAACTGTTATTGAACATGATAATGGATTTACCATGGTTAATACAAGGTATTTTGAGTGAGTTGGAAATGAGCCCTATGTTCTTCCAAGCCAATGTGAGTAGGTATTTTACTCAGAGGTTCCAGGTAAAGCGGGTTGGTCATATGTTGTTAGACATGATCCAAGAGGAAGGCCAGTAAAGTATAATATGGTGGAAGAAGAAGATACTGAAGAAATAGAAGATGATGTAGATCATGATCAGGATCAACAGTTAGTTGATGATGTGCCTGACGAAGATGTCGAAGAGGAGGAACTAGACCATGATGATGTAGGAGTTAATGTTCATGAAGATGATATCCATGTGGATGATGACATTATCAAAACTGATATCAATGACGATGATGATGATATGACCAATCCTTACAATGTTGAATCTGGATCGGATGATACAGACAAAGAGTTGGATGAAGAAGAAGATCAATGACATTGAAATGTATGAGTTATGTGATTGTATTATCTATTTGATATTAATTTCTTGATAGAATTATATTTGACTTATGTGGTTACATAATTAATTTATGATGTTTTTAATTTTAATTATATTAGAATATGCTCAGTTAACAAATGTAAAAATTAAAATGGATAAACCAAAAGATGAAAGTGTGAGACCACTACCTTGTTGGGTGTATGGAGTCTAATTAATATGTATAAAAGTGTAATCTATGATGGAAATAATTCAAAGTGTTCGGCACATAGATTTAGTTTGTAACTTGTATAAATGTGCAAGTAAATGACTGACAAACTCTACTTGAGATAAAATGACAATCCTACTTATGTGATTCTTCTTATTGATCCAATTAATAATCTTCAGCTACTCTGATTGACTAGAAGGGTTTAATCTTTACTTGAAAGAACCAAATAATCACATCACACAAATACAACAAATGTGTATTGGTAAACTGAATATATATATATGCTTGATATATCAATTTAAACAACAAAAAAGCATCAAAATGGAGACAACTAGATAACTGTATAATTCCACAAATAGTTGATACCAATATTAAGCCACAAGTTTAGACGTCTTCATTAACTTCATCAAAATTCATACATGCATCTGAGTCTTTTAAAGGAAAGTTTCATTGCAAACTATCTACTGTATCTTTCTTCTATCCGCCTATATTTGTTCTACATTATGAAACAAATATAAATATATCAAAATTGTTAAAGGGCATGTCCTTTGAGAAATGTCTTTTGCTTAACAACAATAAAAAACTAGATATTATACTCTATTAAGCCATAAATAGATGTTTGATAGATAATCTCGATAAGTTGGCCGCTTGTGTGTATCAGCATCCTCCAGTGCATTCCTTATGGCTATCTCCATTTTGAAATGATACAAATTTTGAATTATGTTTCCTACTTGACCTACTTATCCACAAATGGTAATTTGATAGTGGAAAGATATGATCCTAATTTGGTAAAAAATGTATATGCAATATCAAGGTATGAATTAATATGTTCAATTAAGAGATGTCAAATGAAATGGATAATACTAATGTAATGTAAATAAGGGAGACTAGTGCCTTATTGGGTAAAACAAAGTCAAATTAAAGCCTTCAATGAATGGTTCCTATCTAGCAAGTTCTCTAATTGTTTGGCATATAATTATGAGTTTATAACTGGTATAAACATGCAAGTATGTAATTGATAAACCCTACTTGAGGTAGAATATCACATCTGATTATCTGATTCTTCTTACTGATCCAAATGAAATTCCCAAATTACTGTACTTGATTGAAAGAGATTTAATTCTTCATTAAAGAATCAAATAGATCAAATCACACAGAAACAAAAAATGTGCATTGATAAATCGAATATATACTTGATACTTCAATTTAAATAATCAAGAAACATCAAATTGGGGACAATCAAATAATTGCAAGAATCCAACAAACAATTGATACTAGAATGAAGCCACTAAATCAACAGTCTTTCATTATCTTCTTCCAAATTCATACATGCAACATAGTCTCCTCGAATGTCATCATTTTGAAAATGTAGTGCTTACAATAGTCTATCCTATCCTAATTCTACTATCTTCTACCTTCTTTTAATTATCCAACAATGGATATTTATACATCAGTTTGCAAAAGGACGTTCCTTTTCGAAAAAGTTTAAAGCATAAAAAATTTAACAAATTCCCGATTAATTAATTACTATTTAGCCATAAATGGATTGCAGACATATGCTCTATATAATCCTGGCACTCATGAGTATCAGCATCTCCCAACTGTTGATGGTGAAAATGACACAAACAACATTAAAACATAATATTTCTACTATATTTCTCCTGAAAAAGAAAGACAACATATAGTAGCCTAACTTCCAAGGTCCCGGTAGTTGGTTCTCAACTATCTAGTGTCACTCAATCAGTTCATGCAACTGTAATATTCAAGGGGCCTATGTTGGTAATAAAGAATGCAAGGAATGACTCAATTTGTCGAACTGTTTTTAGTGAATAAGGGGTTTCAAATAAAAGAAAAAGATGGATCATGGGGTAAATCAGTAAATATGAACAAAAATTATTTAGCATCCAGACATATATCTTCAATAATGATTTTTTTCCAATAGATCAGTAAAAACCATAAGATGACATAATTTATAGAATAATCTATACCATTGCATACATTTTAGGTGCTTAATTAACTTCACGGTCACACGTCACAAATACTTCAAGAATTTCAAAAGAACACTCATTCATTCATTACCAAGATCATAGATCAACAGACTTCAAATAAATTTCCTTCAACGATAATCTAACAAGATAATCCTTAAATCCGATTCCTTCAAATGACTTTCATCACTCAAGAAACTTTAATTCTTCAGCACAATCACTGACATCCAGATAGATTATAACTTGTCAGCCTTATCAAGTAAAACAACTTAATTCTAACACCATGTTTGCGAAAACATGTAAATTTTATTTAACTATAAAAGATCAAGTAACAATGTATCTTTGTAATCACTATGCAAAATTCTATCTCCTAATATCAGGTAGGCCAATTTTATTCTCTATTAGCCGACCCTTACAATATGATACCCATAGGGTATTTATAGATATACAAAACTCGAACTCCACTTCTATTTTAAGCTAATCCACCTTTTTAGGAACTAAAGACTCCTCTCAGAAACTCAGATCAATTTGATCTTGAGTTCTTACATTAGACTTTCAATCAAACTGGAGAATAGAAAATAGAAGAGAAACATGTCATGCACCTCAAAAACTAGTAGTACTACATGCAACATGCAAAGAAGAAGAAAAAAAACATGCATGCAGGAGATTTATGATTGTGAAGCTGGATCTAGAATGAACTCATCATAACTGGCGAAGACTTGCTGTAATATATCTATTTTTGGACCATCAACCTAGTTATCTTCAAATTTAATTCAATCCAATTTTGCTGCATTAAACTCCCTCATACCTTTCATCTTTATCAACTCTCTTCTAGCAGCTTTTATTTCTTCCTTAACATCCATTAGTCGATCTATTATCAAATATTCTCCATCATCTTCTTTCTGCATGAGTCCTCTAAACCTCTCATCCCATTTCTCTTTTATCTGGTCCAAGGGCATGCCTTCTTTTGTCAACATATTTACATCCACAATAATAGAAATGACTGCTTCTAGCTCCTCAAACTACTCAGTGAGATTATTAACAGCTTCTTAAACCTCATTCTTATGTTTACACAAGAAATCTGCTCTAAATCAGAGTATACGAGAGGTTTTCCCAACAAAATCTTTATTCTCCTCCTCAAGTATTGATTATTCACGAAGAGTAGTCACAGGTAATATATTAACTTTCTCCAACTTCTGACTATACCCTTTATGCTCCTCTTCTTGCTTCTTTGATGCTTCAATGTATTGATGCATCTCTTTTATCAATTCTCCAGTACCTTTGTAAACTTCAAAACCCTCAATCAAAACTTCACCTACTTCCTGATTCAACTTGTCTATCCATTTGTATACCATCTCTGCTTTACTTCTTACCTACACCAAATCATCTACCTCCTTCTTGCTTAACAAAATAGCAGTCTCAATAGTTGTTACCTGTTGTGATCTCAGAGAGGAGACACTTTTCAAAAATGAATTTAATTGATCGAGCTGAGTCTTAAGCTCATCCTTGTTTTGTTTATCCTTTATCATTCTCAACTTGGTTGTTGAAGCCACCACATCAATTAGGTTCATCTATTGATTTCTAGTGGGCCTTCCCAAGTTGACATTACTCAACTGATAATCTGTTAGCTGCATGTCCCCTACCTCCTTTTCTTTCATTGGCATGGAAGATTCAGCAACAATCTCTCCTTTATCCATCAGTCTACTAGAATGTAGAATTTTTGCCTTCTTCTTAGGCCTCTCTTGTTCAATATCCTTCATCATATCCTCCCAATTAAGAGTTTGTGAAGGTGTTACTGCCTTCTTTTGCAGGTCAAGTTTTAACCAAGTGGGAGCACTTGGAGCAGTAGTCATAATAGTAGAAGAAGAGGTAATGGTAGTATAAGGTGGTTGAACATTTACTTGGGGTTGAGAGTCAACCCTCGATTTCTCTTGTTGTTATTGCACTATATGCATATGCACAAGCCTTTCAGCCTCTTCCCTATCCTTTTGTTCTTGTATCTTTTTATCTTCTTTTTCCTTCTTCAATCTCTCTACTTCCACTCGATCTCTTTCTCCCTTTTCCCTTTCTAATCTTTCCTTTTCCAGTCTATCCTTCTCTATTCTTTCCTTCTCTAGCTTTTCTTTCTCCAATCTTTCCTTTTCCAGAGCTTCTTCTTCTAGTTTCTATTTCTCTAAAGCCTCTTGTTTTTTCTTCTCTATTTTTTCTGCCTCTAAAGCCTTAAGCTTTTTTGCCATTGCTTCTTCTTCTTGTTGCCTTCTAACCAACTCCTTGGCTTGTTTCTCTTTTTTCAATCATTCTGCTTCTTCTTCCTTCCTGTGGGCCTCTTCAACAAGTTTCAACTTAGCAACCAAGACTTCTCTCTCCCTTCAGTTTCTTGCCTTCTCTTCTTCAAGGTCATGAATCTTTTGTATTAGTTCCAATTTTTCATTCTCTTCTTTAACCTTGAGTTCATTCTCTTGTTTCTTTTTCTGTCTTTCTACTTCATCAGCTCTTGACTTAGCTTCAATTTTTTGTTGTTGTAGTATAAGATCAGCTTGGGTATCAATATCAACTCCCTTTTGTTTCTCTATTTCCTTAGCTTTTGCATCAACATCCTTTCTAACTTCTTCAAACAATTCCCACTACTCCTCTTGTGCCATTACTTATTTAGTATCCTCCCCTAGAGGCATATTCTCTTGTACATCCTGCTTTGACATAGTTTCATCTGAGTTTGTCCCAACATCATGAATTTCCTACTCTACCCCTTTTCCTTTCAATGATTCAACAATACCATGAAGAGTATACTACCCCTTGATTGTTTTGTAGGAGAAACTTGGGTAGAAGATTCACCTAGTGTAGATGTTGAAACAGCCGATCCTATTTGAACATCACCTTCTTATGCCTCTAGCTCATCATCCGCTGCTTCAAGCTCTATCTCATCAGTGTCTAGAGGAAAGAACTCCAAAGGCTCTTTAGGAGGTGTCTTCGTTTTGATCCTTTTGTATCCCTTGCCCTTTTTAGGGGCTGGTCCTTGAGGAGTCTTGGTTCTTAGAACTAACCATTGCACACTCCTATACAATACTATCCTTATGATTTGCTTAATATCAATGGTTTCCTCACCATCCCAGTCAACTGGATCCAGACTCTTGGTGCCAATGTTTAAAGCTTCATAGGATGGATCTAGCATAATTCCATCATCCACCAATGTGTCGAGAATGTTATCTTTAACACCAAGCTCTGACATGAGTGAGATGGATAATCTTTCATAATTCTTCTTTCTTAGATCATACTCATCTTGTTGATCACTCCAGAAGTCTTCTAACAAATTGAAATGTTTGACAAACAACGAAGGAAACAAGGCATGCATCTTACCCTTTGGTTCAAAACACCTACGAGCTGTATATAAACCCAACTTTAATTTCACCAAGGTCTTAGGATCTGGGACATTAAATATACTTTGAAATGCTTGAGGAGTGAGATTAATAATCACATTATTTTGTGAATCCATGCATAGTCTGGTAGCAGGATTGTAGGCACTAGCTACTGTCATGATTAACTCTGGGCACTGGATAGATATAGGAAATAAAGTGATATGAGCTAACCCAGAGCTAACAATTCTTTTTGTAATCACTGTAATATCTTTATCAAAAGCTTCTGAATACCATTCCTCAAAATTGTACTGGCCCAAATTGGTATCGATGATGTCAAACCAATTTGATTCGACTTTGCTTTCTTTAACAATAGGACTCCTGTTATCATATCTCAAGGTATATGGCAACTGTTCTTGCTTCAGCTTCTTGGGTTTAGTGGCTACCTTTGAAGTTTCTGCAGGCCGATTCCTTTGAGCAGCCTCTCTTGATGTTCCTGACATTTCCTAGCTTTCCTACCATAAAAACCTCTAATTAGATCTATGAATATCATCATAAAAATGTGTCTTCAAATCATACCTTTCATACCTACACCGGAGGTGGAACCAGGCAAAACATATTCTAAACAGTCTCTTTTAACACACTGTCGGGATTAGAGTCGAAATTGGAATGGTAAATCTACTAACAAGAAGCGGGCTCAGAGTCAAAAATAAAAATGTGATCAGAACCGGAACCGAAATGGAAATGAACTTGGTTTTCCTCAGATTTTCTATTTTTTATTTCATCCTGATTCTGCTCCCGCCTAGGTTATCGATATTTCTGAAAGAAGGCTTCTCACTATAAGCAGATCTGGAGACAAGATGGACATGGAATTGATACCTTTTGGAAATCATAAATTCTCAAGTTCAAAATCAATTCTGATCCCGCTTCCACCTAGGTTGACCATGACGTCATAAATGGCTTTATCGATTTAATGCAAAACTTCATGGTTTCAAATTAGGCAATTTTTCAAAAAATGACATTGGGCTGACCTAAAATTCGATAGAACCATCCCCATATGACTAGGGGCGACTATATTTTAGGGCATCATATTTTAACCTTTAAACATGATCACAGGAACACATGAAACCCTAATCTAGAACACACGATATATATGAAAAACAGGGCACGGATTTAACCCTTCCTAATTTACCAGACCGAATGAATGACAAAAACACTAAGTAAAAATAAGATTCAACTAACCCTAACTCACTGTAAAAACATGAATTTAATCTACCTCACTATGAAAAACCCTAATTAAGTCTACAAATTAAACCTTAACCCAGCACGACATGATCACGACAAAAAAATGTGAAAGCGACCGTGCCCTAACTCACTATAAAACTAGAAATGCAAACACAAAATAAGAACAACAATAAAAAAAAAAAAAGAACACAGATATGCAAAAATCAAGAAAGTGATCCCATTTGAAAATCACAACGATCAATCAAACAATACGAACAAAGAACATGAAAGCAAAATAAAAAGAAAAATGAGAGCAGAACCCTACCTTGAACGCAAGACCCGACTAACCTTCAGAAATGATTCACAACTATTGTCTCCTTCTCTCTTCAATCGATTCACTTAGATGGACTTCGCAACAGCTCTATTTCACTCTTCAAGTTTTTTAGCAATGATAATAATGATATGTTTAATCCTTAATGAAAGTAAAAATCAGAGTTCTTACCTATGCCAAGCTGCTGTCATTAATGCATTAAATGCAATTTGGTAGAGTCGGACTGAAAAAGAATGAACACTTCTCTACAGTGCGACTTCAGTCAAAAAGTCAACGACCCAAAAAATGGTGGGGGCGGAATCAAAATGGAAACTGATTTGGAAAATTAAGAAATTTCCTAACTTCATTCTCATTCCGGTTCTAGGTCTACCAACAAAGCACAAAAAAAATGAAACCAAACATAAAATGTAAAAAAAAGACCGACATAATAAAACATAACACAAGGACTAAAAATAAAACTAAAAGTTCAAAAACAGAGGCGGAGTCAGGATGGATTATGATTTAGCAATTTTCGATAAAAGATTAACTTAACACCCACTCCAATTTTGGCTCCGATAAAGACAAAACACAAGATCAAAAAGCAAGACTATCGGGATGGGGCCGGGAATGAGTTTTGATTGAAGTTTTAGAACCCGATTTGTTTCTGTCTCCGATTCCGACAGACTAAAATAAAATAAAACAAAGTGTTGGAAGCAAAAAGACTTCAGACTTTGTATCAAAGACAATAAAAGATAAAAAAAAGGGGCACCCATTTTGACCAAGGCAAAAGATGGGGTGGTTATGTAAGGCATAACACCAACGCATCGCGGATCACAATCTCCATCATTATCATTCACTCATTCTACTCACATGCTTCATCCAATGTCACATCCTTCATAGTGGTTGTCTTCAACATCTCTTGGAGTATTTTTTCACATTCATTTTTCCACATAGTCACTTCTTTCAGTTTCTCTTCATCATCATATAACTTGGTCAATCTTTCTTCGATAGCCTTTGTCAATCCTTGCACATCTCCTTGTAACTCCTCAAAGAAATCCTTGTGCCTATCCATGATACAATTAGCATTTTCAATCTCTGTATTACTAGGAGTATCCTTTTGCTCTAATTCCTCAAATTTTTCCTGGATTCTACTATCCACTCTCCTGTGTTCCTTTATTGCATCCACATATTGTGAATATTTTCCCTAGAGTTTGTTTAACCAAGTGGTCAAAACAACCTGCCTTCTTTTGATTATTGCAGCAAGTGCATCCATTTTCCCTTGAGAGTATGCAGTTGATCCTTCCCAATGGTCATTTTTGTGTGAACTCTCACCTTGTGTGAGCATCTTTGTTGGCTCTCTTACAGCACCTACCAAGTCTTTCAGGCATTCATTCTCTCTCAACATCCTCTCATTATTTTTTTTATACATCTCCCTTTCCCTGATCAATGCTTGGATTTGGGCTTTATTCAACTTGGCTATATTTATCCCAATATCTACAGTTGCTATAGGATCAACCTCCCCAACCTTCAGGGTCATGATATGTGTGAATGCGTTCTTAGTATCGATAACAGTTGATTTCTTGTAAGGAGGATACAAGGCCCAAATCATCAATGTTTCATCATCAGGATTGTATCTTGATCCTGTGTATACCTCCGTCACCTTCTCTATGCTGAGCCTCTGGGTAGCATTGTTATCTTTTAAGAAAATATCAAAGACTAATGCATAATTCATATCCAAACCTGGAAAAATCATAACACCTACCTTTTCTAGCATCTCCCTTCCCTTTTCAGGGGTCATATTAATCATCTCTTTGTCTACCTCATCCTTTAGGAATTTTAACAGTTGATCTTCATTTCTTGAATTGACATTGTCAACCTGTCCCCTTATCTCTTTTCCTTTTTGCTTATATAAAAATATCTAAAACTCTGAGGTCTTTATAAATTCATCATCTGATATAAAAGACCTATAGTCTTCATGTCTTGTATCTACATCCATGGTTTCCTCAAATTCTATTTCTCTTGCAACATAGGAATAATAGGAATAATCCTGAGTCTTCATTCTTGATACCTTCCCAGATGAGCTTTGTGGCCTATCTACATCAGATATCCTTTTAATGGAGGATAACAATTCAACATCCATCAACTCTTGATCATGTTTCTCAATCACCATTTCTGCTTCCTCTACCTCCAGGTTCTTGATTATGTCATCAGATGGATGGGGTATATGCTGATACCCTCCAAAATTTATTCTTTGTCTAGCAGAGTGGATATATCATTCTGGATCAAAGTTTTTTCTTGATGGTGCCCTTCTCATGTTGTAGTGCAATAATTTATCTAGAATCAGATTGTAACCCTCTTTAGACAATACAGTAAAATCACTAAATCATAGTGTACTTGGCATGAAGGCCTGTTTTCCATATGAACTTA
Organism: Sequoiadendron giganteum; assembly: GCA_007115665.2. Lineage (NCBI taxonomy): Eukaryota > Viridiplantae > Streptophyta > Pinopsida > Cupressales > Cupressaceae > Sequoiadendron > Sequoiadendron giganteum. The sequence goes on along the minus strand of CM021106.1, from coordinate 150,945,217 downwards.
AGTTCATGACACTAGAGAAATCCATTTGCCTAACAATTTCTAAGTATGCAATTCTATCTGGGACTGTTCTAGGAAAAATGAATGGTGTATCCTCAAAATTGTAAACCCTAATCATTGGAGCATTCTCCAAGCAATACCAATCCCCCTAGTTGTGGTCAATCGGTCCATTATAATCCCTAGGCCTAAGAAACCTTTTTACTTCTTCAAATAAAGAGTAATCACAAGGATGATTGAAAAATATATACAAGGGTTTCACAAAGAATTCTTCAAAATGCAGGAAATTTGAATTGGCAAACCTGCTATCCCAAACAATAGTCCATAATTGAACAAGCAATGGCTTACCTTCCTTGTCAAATTGAGAAATCCTTAGCTCTTGGGGCCACAATCCTATCTCTTGTCCAAAATACAACACTAAGTACATCAGCAGTGAATAATTCTTGAGATGGAGAATAGAAGCACCATTCTTTATTGCCATCAAACTTGCATCCAACTCCTTAAAAACATGTGCAACATAATCAAATGATCTGGAATTGTGATATTGAATTTCTGCAGCAATCACCATGGGCACAACCACCATATGCTCAGGTACCTTCATCCCCAATACTTTCCCCACTGAATAGTAAGTATATTTTAGGTATGGTTCGAAAAGATCTCTATGAAAGGGTGGTCCCTCACTGTCTTCCATCGAAATAGGCTTTCCATGACACCTAATTCTATGCAGAGGTAACCTCCACCCTTTATAAATGGTGTCCATCCTTTTGAACTCACTGTCGAGCTCCTCACTTATTATTTTCTCACTGCATATTTCCTCTATCCTAAAAACCTCAGCAATCACATTCTCAAATACATGTATCAACGGATTCCCTGACAAATCATATATAGCCTTATTTTTTGAGCCATAATGTCCAGCCAGTAATTTTACCAGTTCAACATCAATAAAAACATTAGGGCACAGCAATTGAGCCTCCATGGATTGCATACCGGCTCAAAGCGATTTCTCCTGTGATAATGGAAATTGAATAACTCATACCCTCTTATTGTTATCCAAACATCTCCTATGAATTTTCACTTGTCGTCTAATTTGTCAACTTCTGCTTTGAGATGCACATAACGCCTAGCCTTAGGCCCAGAACCATGTAACTAGTCTATGAGGTCTTGATTCAACTTTCTTTTAGTGCCACCCGGTTGCAATTCAGTCTTTTTCCTCTTTGTTTTTGATTGACTACTCTCTCTAGATCCTTTTCCCTTTGTTTTTCCTGAACCAGTGCCCTCCATATTAAAATTCACAAATTTTGAGAAGATGAGAAACTTACTATATTTTTCTGCGAATCCAAGCCAGATGAATGCCTTTATCATTCCGCTCATTCTCTTGCTCTCCTTCGCTGTCAATTCCTTAAAAAAATGATTTCAATTGAGCATATCTTGATATGCAAAATATTTATGCTTTGTGGCGCCATAAATGTCTTTACTGAGACATGAATGCTGCAAGTTTTTTGAAACTCTCGCTGTCACATCAGAAATCATATCGGCAAGACAATTCAAATCTTTGGCCGATCCGTCTATTCAACTTTCACCTATCCATCAAGACGTCTTGCAGTTTCCCTGATATCACAAGTCTCTCTGACAACTTCTTTCCTTTCACTTCTTATATTGCCATGACCTTTACTGAAACAACTATCACCTAGACTTAATTAATCGGGCCAATAGTTCTTCACCTTACTTTGAAATCTCTTTGTCTCACCGAGATGTTTTCTTTATCGCCTTATTTTTCCAAGACCAATCATTTGTCTTGTCGACAAAATGATACTCACTGTGATGTCTCCTAGATCTCCCTACAATGACATGTCTCACCGATACACTTTTTCTTTGGTAAGACAATGCGCATCGTCTCCTCGACACCTTTTATCTTTGCATGCTTGGTTATGTTGGTGTAACTCGAGGGGTCAGTAAGACTTTCTGAAGTCTCCCCAGCATCACTTGTCCCACCGAGTGAGTCCTCCCTTTGCCTTATCAGCAAGACCAATAGCACTTCAGGCAATGTTTTGAAATCTCTCTCCAATGACCAAAGTCTCTCCAATAGACTTTACCTTTCTCCAATCAGAAAAAAGGTAACTTAGCTCGATATGACCTCTCATTGTCATGTCAATATCTTTTGTCTTGCCGATAAGAAATACAAACTGGAATTCTTTTGGTATATAATTTTATCGGTGTGACCCTTTTGATGTCCTGCCGATATACTGAGGATATGTATATTGACATCGATAAGACTTGCATCAACTTATGCCGATATTTTTATATGTTAGAGATTTAGTGCTAGATGAATTTTATGGGGTTATATGGCGAAATATAAATCAAAATTTGGTAAAAAATGCTATATGAGGATTTTTATGTCTGTATTTTGAACCTTTTTTGGGAGACTAATAATCATGAAGGTTAATGAATTTGTCAAAATTTTATAGTTCCAACACTCTCTCAGCTATCTTTTGGGCCAATTTGGCCATATTTACTATCAAGCTTGTAGCTTCTGTTGTTGAAGTTTTAGAAGCTCTCTTGATGATTAACCCTCCCCTTAGGTGTGGGCTAATATTAGTTACATTTGGCTTTCTGCCTTGGGGTGCCAATGCCCATATGGCCAGAGTTTCATACTCCTCACTGAAGGTAGAGTCCTGCAAAGCTACCTTAACCTCTTCTTCACTATTTTGTATAGGGTGCTTGGACTATAAGATAGCATTGAATGCAACCGCATCAGCTATGTCCCATTCAGGCAAAATTAAGACACTGACCTAGGTCACAAGTCTTCTTCCATCCTAAGCAGTGATTCCTTTGAATTCTTCCATTAATTCGGCCTTGACCTCATCATCATTCTCTTGCTCAGACCTATCAGGTCTCGATTCTCTCCTACTCTTGCATTTGTTCTGGTACTCTTCTAGTTTCATCCTCCAAACTAGTTGTAAGAATATAGGAGTCTTTACAAATGCATCATCATCCAAGAATGCCTTGCAGGCCTCCATCTTGGAATCTTGTACACATTTCCCCTTTACATCCATGTTTTCTTTATCGCCTTATGTCGCCAAGACCAATCATTTGTCTTGTCAACAAAATGATACTCGTCATGATGTCTCCTATATCTCCCCATAGTGACATGTCTCACTGATACACTTTTTCTTCAATAAGACAATGTGCATCATCTCCTTGACACCTTTTATCTCTGAATGTTTGGTTCTGTCGGTGTAACCCGAGTGGTCGGTAAGAATTTTTGAACTCTCCCCGGCATCACTTGTCCCACCAAGTGAGTCCTCCCTTTGCCTTATTGGCAAGACCAATAGCGCTTTGGGAAGTGTTTTGAAATCTCTCTTTGATGACCAAAGTCTCTCTGATAGAGTTTACCTTTCTCCAATTGAAAAAAGGTAACTTAGCTTGATATGACCTCTCATCGTCACGCCGATATCTTTTGTCTTTCTAATAAGAAATACAAACCCACATTCTTTTGGTGTATAATTTTATCGGTGTGACCCTTCTAATGTCCTACCGTTATACTGAGGATATGTATATTGTCATCGATAAGACCTGCATCAACTTATGCCGATATTTTTATATGTTAGAGATTTAGTGCCAGATGAATTTTATGGGGTTTTATGGCAAAATATAAATCGGAATTTGGTAAAAAATTATATATAAGGTAGGTTAAAAGGAATATACTTATCTTCGATGTGGTTAATGAAGCCTTTACATAGTCTATTAGATTCCAAATTTAATTCTTAAAGGTCTACTTCTGATTCCAAGTGAAAATATAAGTTAACCTACGCATCACTATCCATATTTGTAAACTATTGTGTTACACTTGGATAAATTATTTCTAAGATATCTTAAGCAAATACAACAGATTTAGCAATAAATAGTGAGGTGTCTTATTAAACTATGCCAAATCCTCACTTTATCCCAATAATTGCAAAAGATAAATTGACTTGGTTATTTTTTATATATAGAATGGGAAATCAAGGTCGCAACCCTATCACATAGCAAGCCCGGAGGATATGAAAAGGAAAACCAAAAAATAACTAACTATAAATAATTAATAGAAGAACAAAGAAAAATAGCACATAAATAACTAACAAATAACAAGAAAAAACTACAAGTTGTAGCATGTCTTTTCGGGAGTCACATATTCCCAATCTTGAAAAAGGAAAGAAAAAATATCATCCTTAGGGTATTTCTTTCTATCCTTCTTTAAAACGAGACTATCAAGATTACCCTTCAACCTTCTTTTCTAGAACTCCCACACAACATTCTGGAGTAGAATCATAGAAGTAACCTATGGATCACCTTATTACTAAAATTAAGCACATTATTGACTCTTTCCTCCAAAGTTTCTAGAATTTTCTCCAAATAATTAAGAGAATTGGTGTTATGGCCACAATGAGAACATAAATACACAAGATCAAACTTATTATCCACCTAAATTCCTTTACCATTGACATCATCCATGGCCACCATATCATTTCTAGGGACAAAATTCACATCATTTTCAGTCTCTCAATCATCCCATATGTTAGAAGACTTAGAGTCATAAAGAACATTCATTTTATAAAGAACCTTCCTACCTTCAATATTCAACCTAGTAGCAGCTTTAATGGTTTCCTTTGAAACAATAAATCTAACACCGCCCACAATAACCTTTTTATCCTTTCATTATGCAACAAATTATTTTGAAAGGACTTGACCAGATCAACATAGGGACTCAAAGTAGGGAGCAATTCTACCCTCTTTAAAAATGTCATAGCATGGCATTATTTCTCACCTCCTTAGGGGATTTGAGTTTAGGGTGGCATCATATATCCCATGTAGTATCTAAACCCTTGAAAAAAATATTAAACTAAGAAATATACATTTGGAACTTAGTAGGAAGAAAACACAAGCATTCACCTAAGAGAATAGGCTACACAAAAATTTGAGGCATATTCACTATCATGCAAAACTAACCTATTCATACAATCATACCATGTAGAAACTTCCCAACCATAAGTGACTTGATTGAAGTGACTATATCATTATTTTTAAGGAAATGAATATTTATGGAAGCTTGGGCATAATAATTAGAAGGACTAGAATTACCAATACTAACAATATCCAAGCAACCTGCAAGGGGTTCATAACAAGACTATTTAATGACATCAATTTGGTTGAGGGAAATAACATCCATTTAAAGACTTCCTCAAACATAATCACAAGGGATAACAATACCCCTCCCTCTTGATCCAAATAAATATGATACAAGAAACCAACAATTATCACTAGGGTAAAACTCAATACCCTTCCCCGAGCACCCATTAAATGACAATATCATTATTTTCATTATTAAGGTTATTGATAATACTTTGAGAAGTAAAACAACTTCCTATAGACTGATATGGCCCAATGACATTAAATATATCATCTATTCAATCATATAATAAGTCATTAATAGAAAAAGGAAAAGATAAAAGCCAACAACTAATTAAGCAAGGATCATATAGAGATGTCATATTAGGAAAACTCTAACAAATTCTATGGTGCAATGAGCCATAGTATTATTAAACTCACCTCAACAACAAATTGTTAGAAATGGGAAATCTTCCTTTGATGACATACCATTTAGGCTCTGATTCATAAGCTCATATACATGCCCAAGTTTTTCCACTTGTTTAATCCATTTCCAAATGAGCAATTTTCCAAGCGTGAAGAATGAAAGAATAAACCCAAAAACATGTATGATAGTAGAGGGAGTAGTTTATTTTGCATTGACTCTTCATTACAATTCAAAGTATCATGTATTCCTTCTCCCATTAAAGTTTTCATGGGAGAAAGTGGAGAATATTTCTAGTATTAGACACATCTAGCCTATCACCATTTTTTTTAGAAGAAAAGAGTAAATGCCAATGCCAAATCCAAAACCATTTCTCATAGTGACCCTTTGTTGGACAAGGAAACACCAATGTCAATATTCACTACTCCAATCAATGGCTTCTATCCTTCTTTTTTTCCAAATATGGCTTCAATGACCACCAATCTCACTATCAATGTTGCCATTAGTAGCCCAGCTATTCAATGGTCATTTTTCTAATGACTCCTTTCTCACTCTCTTGGAGGACAAATGTGACACTATTTAGGATATTCAATGCCTAGATATTTTTTGGTAAGCTTTAAGGTCAAATATATAGTGGCATAAAACTCAATGTTATAGGAAATCATTCTTAGCCGAGCCCAATTGGTTCAATTCCTATGGATAGAAGGGGGTTGATCATAATAAAGTGTTGAGATTCCTAAGCATATCTTTTACCTTTTAGGTTTCTCCTTCCTCTTTAAGGAAACATATCATTTCTAGAGCTAAGAAAAATTATCATATTAAATTATGAAGCCCCTTTCTTTGGCAAGGAGATTCCATGTGTGTTCAAAAATTCTTGTTGCACACATTTCCATTACTCATGTTGCTAAGAACCTTGCGAATCCTCATATTTGAAGATTGAGAAAATCCAAAGGTATATTTTATGGCCTCCCTTTAACCAAGGAAAATGGTTTCACAAAGTATCCTAGGAGTTTTATTATTTCCCTCATGACTATAATAGGCTTGGCTTACTTTATTTTCACTACTCTAAATGGTGCCATAATAGGCTTTCCTTGCTTTATATTCACTTCTCTCAATGGCACCATAATTTTAAATTTAATTTACATACTCTAAAACCTAACTAAACCAGGTTGTAGCTCATCAAATTGGACAAGTGAAAGGTCAATATCAGCGCTGAGGAAGAGTTTGGAGGAGTGAAAACAAGGTCAATACCAGCACCGAGGATGAGGTTGAGGGCACTCAGGGAAAATCGACGACCAAGGGACAATAAGTATTGTAAGTTTGGCACCCCCATTCTCTTTAACCTGCAATTTTCATGCCTAGTTTCCAAATATCTTCTCGTACATTGGCCCCCCCATTCTCTTAAAATGGTATAAGATAAGACAAAATAATAAAATAGCTTAGTCTTTCACATTTTTATAGTGATTACTAGAGGCACATAGACCAATTATTCATAATAGAAGAATTTGATCATACTTTTCCAATAATGGCATTATGTGAAAACCTTAGGCTAAATGAATAATTCCTAGCTAAGTTCTTGAAATCATGTCCAACCATATAAGAGAAGACCGCTGCTATGTGTACTTGGATAACATGGGGAAAGGCTCTTTGGGCTCTTTCATCAATCTACGTATTGTTAAATTTTAACACCTAAAAGTGAGAATGAAGAATCTTTCCTAGGATGGTGGCCAATTATGCTTCTCAACACCTAGATTACAAAATCCTTGTCAATATCATTTCCATCACAATTAAACCTATTCTTGAGATATAGTCATAGAGGTAAACAAATTGGCTTTCTTGATAGTAGATACATTCTAGACAATTCAATCCTTGCATCGAAGATTGTTGAATGGGCCCAACAAACTACTCATGATGCCCTTACTATTAAGTTAAAAGTTTGACAAGGCATATGATTGCATCAAATGTCCTTTCATTTATAAAAGGCTCAAATGGATTTATTTTCAACCCTAAATTATTATCACACATTCAAAATTAGAAAATACCAGTTAATGAAGAACCTTCATTTGAAGGTGATGTCATCATGAACTTTGAATGAAGAACCTTCATTCAAAAATGATGCCATATCAAGACTTTCAAATGAAGGTATTTTTTATTTTAAATATTTCATGTCCAAAATGCTTTATAAAAGGAACCTTGGCATGAAGGACCTTCAAATGAAGACCTTAATTCAAAGGTCCTTCATTAGAAGATCCTTCATATGAAAGTTCCTTTAATGCCATCCCATTATAGCTCTTAGAGTTGTTAGAGATATTTTTGTTTTGAAGTAGAGACTAGACCATCAAACAGTGTCACCATGACTCTACCAAGATATCCATTAAATTGATAAACCCTGACTTAACAACCACAAATTCACAAGAAAATTGCCCTTGTCAGCCCTAGGGCATCAATTCAATGCAAAGTTTCTTGCTTTAAAAGACCCCTAAATGCAATGAACCTCTATCATACCATGATCCACACCAATCCACCGAGTTATAGTTCCAAGAAAGTGGGTGGATTGGTGGATGTTATTTCTATTAAGCCCTCAAACCCTTACACAGGCACAATAGGGCAGTCCCTATATTTGATTGTTTAATCCCACAAAATAGTGATTGAGAAATTCAAAAAAAATGAAAATGAAAGGGAACACATATATTTATCTACACCAATGATCTCAGAGAATTTCAAGCTTGTATGGATCCATACAACACAAAAGAACTTCAGAAAAATTGAAAAAACATAGAAAATTGCTTTAAGAACGTGGTATCTGATATGAAATTTTGGTATCAACTCCTCCAACAATTGCAATGGGATGGGAATACAATATGATAGAATTGGGATAAAAAAAGCATCGTTTGAAGCATCAAACCAATATGCAAACATGAAAGAAACTGCTAACCCCTTAAACTGAAAAAGTTTCTTTTAACTTTAAGTTTGTTAGGTAGCCAGTTCTCTTAAGTTATCAAATCCTACCATCATACATAATCAAAATTTTGTTGTTTCAAATGACTATGAGCACTAACTTTCACTATTTGAAGATGTTGAAACCTTGTCATAGAGAATTAGAACATTGATGCGACCAATCATCCTACCTTAAAACATACAAAAAGTCTCCTAGCAATTAGACATAGGAAGATTTAAGATGACTTAAACATTTTTTATTGCCAAAGCATAAACTTATGATGACTTTACCAAGCCTGGTACACACTCCCTCCCCATTAACCACTTAGACATATGGAAATTAAATGTAAATTTCCTGCTAATTTTAGTCATGTAGGTGTCCAATAAACCACTTGGTGGTGTTTCCCTTCAAGTTTATTTACTTGAATGAATAGAAAAATTCCTTTGATTACAAATAGAGAATACATTTGATGCCTTGGTTGTGTAACTGGTGGACCATAGTCACATTTAATACTTATTACAAAGTTTGGGAGTTAAAACGCTAAGTAGATTTGATTTGTGATGGACACATTTGGACGGTAGTAACAATAACTTGCGATATATCAAGACTTGATTACCTTATAACCTATCAAATTCTAGTGATGAAATGATAGATTAATCATAATGTCACCTTTGGATCACGTCACCATGAAAGAACTTCATCCAACATCCTTATGAGTGTAGGTACAACCAAATAGATATTTGTCAGATTTGTCTTCCTCGAGCGAGGGAAATTCAGGAAGAGAAGAGGAAAGCGAGACATGTAGTAGGTCTAAAAGAGGGAGACCAACTAGAGGTCAAAATATTAGAAGAAAATTTCGTAAATGCATGGAATTTTTTCTTGCTGAAGGGGGTTCATGTTCTTATGATGATGAGAGCATAAGCGACATCGAGGTCCCCTTGAGGTACAAACATCTATGGAAACAATGGGTACCCAAGGAACTTCCTCTAATAAACATTGATCTTTGTGTCAATGAGAGGATATATCGCATAGCACCATCGTCATTACATGGTTTGGGCCTATTTTGCATGGATGACATAAAGGTCTATTATGACAAAGTTACTGAGTTGATGGAGTATGTTGGACCCTGTTACAGTTACAAAGATTGGATGTAGCTGGTTTGATATACATGAAATATGCGTAGGTATGCACTATCAACAAATTATATACAACTAAAAGATAAGGATCAAAATAAAGAAGTGCCTAGGTACATCGACGGGAGGCCAAAAGCATCAAGGAATATTGCAGGGTTTATAAATAGTACACGACCTGGGTCAACAAATAAGCAACCCAATTTTATATTCGATGGGTGAGAGGGAAATCGTGTATTCGTATGTGCAATAAAATCAATAACTATAGTTGAATAGTTGCTAATCAATTACAATTTGAATCGCTTAGATACAAAGAAAATTACTATGGGGGTGGGATGTACTATATACCATTTTACCCAACCTCCAATTAATGACTCCAATATTCCATTTTATTATTATGTTTTTTTTTGTAAGTCTATTGGTTTCATTTCGGTAATGTTTTCTATATTTAATTTTTATCACAGCGGGACATTGATCATACAAGGAAGGTTCCGTCCCAAAGATCAGAACACAATCCATCTTCAGGCGCTTCTATCCGACAGGTTTACCTCATTATAATTGTACAAATTAGATACAAACAAAATTTATTATTATTATGTTTTTTTCATGAGTTTATTGGGTTAATTTCGATAATGTTTCTAATATTCTTGTTGCAGTCAGCTGATCAGGGAAAGGCACCAGTAGTACAGGAGAACATCCATATGGAGGTGGATTCACTATTATGCGATGATGACATCGCATATTCCACAAACCCTGCGGATATGATGAGTAAGGCCCAAAAAAAATGCAATCAAGAAATCCTTAAGTTGGTATTCATAGTGCCTCAAACAGATGAGATAAGAGAAAGGGTTAAAATATTGTCTGAGAGAGCACAAAACTTGCAAGTAATCTATCATGAGATCTTTAATTATAACATAAGTTCATTCATGGTTTAATATTTTGTACTCTTTTATGTCATGAACTAAAATATGTGTTGTTTTTACAGGATTATTTGCATCCTCATCATGCTGCTGGCCATGATCAAGGTACTGCAAGTGTTTCCCAGGAAGTAGGGGATGGTACAAGTGTCAATCCTGATCTTCTTGCGCACACAACACTTTGTCCGACCCCATCATCTGTGCCTATATTGTCAAATGAAATGTCGGCAACACATACCATGCAAGCATTCAGTAGTCCATCGCTTGCCAGTGAACACATGCCATTACATGTGTCAGTACCTATGGATACAGAGGCCACTAGTACTAGTGATTTTTTAGCCGCATTTCCTGGATCTTCCTGTATTACTAGTACGGGAACATTGCAGGTCACATTTTTGGTGACCGAGCATTTGCTTCCCATAAAGATAGAGAAGGTCCTAGGTACTTTAAAATGTTTTAATTATTATTATATATAATCCAATTGAAATTTACTTATTGATCACTCTTTATAGACTAATGATCCCATGATCATTTTGTAGGAAATGATGTTTTTTATAAACATCTAAGTGATATTACATTGGAGCTCTTCAGGCCCACCATATGTACACGATGGAATGCCCAAAATCAAGATTTAAAGGATGAGCTCATTAATTGTTTAGTTGTGTTGTTCGGTGATAAAACATTCAACCGAACCAAGGTCCTTAAGAAAGCTGGTACCTATCTAAAGTATGTGAGGGACCAATATAGGTCACATTTAGAGAAGAACAGAAAGTACGAGCATCCCCCCATGATTCCAGAAAGGGAGTGGAAGGACTTGGTGTCGGATGGAAAGGAGAAGGCTAAAAAGAAGAAAGGAAAGACACCACCGGGCCAAGCAAGGTATGTGATACTATCAACAATTTAATTATATACTGATTACTCTTTCTTTTTACATAATCTAATGTATTTCAATTTTTTCATAGGCTGCCCGAACACATCGAAGGCAACAAAGGAAAGACTAGAAAAACACGGGCAGCACAAACTTGGCTCTGGTGGTTATATGAAAATAGCCGCACGATTTGTAAGTATCAATAAATGAAATATTGCATCCAAATAATAAATTGCAAACAATTTTGGTTTTATCACACCATAGAAGCAAAATTCATGATCGCATGCAAAAATGCAGGGCTTTGATTTCAACAGAGTGCCCACAGAAGAGGACCTGAAGATTGCCTTCCACCAAGGCTATGGAGCCCTGACTGAACAACTAAGAGTCTCGACTGGGCAAACACAATCTTCCACTGCATCCAACACGCAGGTAAATAAACTCAATAAAGTTTATTTCAAATTGAATACTTGTGCAATCTGTTCAATATTAATTTCTACCATAATAATGTGCCTATTTGTTTTACACAGATAAGCAATGATAATACTGCACATGACATTGGAATGCAGCCTAGTGAGGGTGGAGCACAACCTGCCGATGAAGGCCATGGTGTGCATCCCGGTACTGGATGTATTCATGTGCTATACAAAACGCAGTATGGATTAATACAATTAAACATCTTTAATTGCATTTGGTGTATTAATCAATGTAACCTTTCGTGTTTCAACTTTAGAGCATGTAGAGCATGATCAACATGTTGAGCATGATCAGGCTAGACAAGATCAGGAACATGATGTGGCTCCATCAGGTAAAGAGGACCACTCTAATGTTCTTTTAAACATATTTAATTGCAATTGGTGTATTAATTAATGTAATCTTTGTGTTTCAACTCCAGATCAGGATTTAGAGGGTGTTCAGCATGTTGAGCATGAGGCTATAAGACAATATCAGGAACATGATGTGGCCCAATCAGGTAAAGAGCACCACTCTGATGTTCTTTTAATTAATGAAATATGTGTAACAATAATAATAAAACATATCAATTTAACATTTCTTTGCTATTGCAGCAGACCCCCCCTTGCAGCCGCATCCACGTTGTGAGTACACGACTAGGCATACATTAAGATCATGAGCAGAGCTCGAACAACTGAAGGGGGGACAGATGATTTTGAAAACGATACTCCACTTCAGCTTTTTTTAGCTGCAAAAAAGAAACAAAAAAAAAAGTGATTGTAATCATATTATGACAACCATATTTTTGATAATATGTAAAAACTAAAAAAATGAATGTTATATGTTAATGAATGAATGTGAATATGTTAATGAATAAATGTTATATGTTAATGAATGAATGTAATATTTTATTAATGAATGAATGAGTGAATGAATGTTATATGTTATTAATGGATGAATGAATGATTAATGTTATATGATCGGGTATGGGGAATTGAGAGTGATGTGAGGGGGGGGGAGGGGCCAAATGAGCTTCCACCTTCACGTGGTTGGCCCTATTAAGTAGAGAATATTAAACTATTCTCAAAACAAAGAGAAGCTCAATAAGGTAAGTAATGCACTTTTCAATATAAGAAATGCATCGTTTGAAGCATCAAATCAATATGCAAAGATGAAAGAAAGTGCTAACTTTTCACTATGAACATTGTGTTGTTTGTGGATTTGGATCATAATGTAATTTTTTTAATTTTTATTTTAGTGGTCTCAAAAATTTAACTTTTGTGCATAACAGGTTAGTGGAAAATTTGACAGCTCTGAAGGGTTTAGAGGCTCAATTGAGATAGATACATGGATATTTGGATCTTTTTGTTGATGGGAGGCTTCCACTTAACCATAAAATTCTGTACCATCTACAGGTATGCTAAAATATCTCTACTTACATTCATTCAACTTATTGTAATATAATATCTGACAAAAATCTCCTTTTCATTATACTTACATGGATTTTCATGCCCTGTTCCAAAGCACATGTTTTAAAATAGGAAAGAAGGATGCTGACAAGGGTTAAGGAATTTGGATTTACACCTGCCAATTTCATAGTTTAGTTCATTCATACAACATATTGCCAATGTGTTTCACAATTGTTGGAATCATATCCTATAATTACAGAACTAGTAAAATTAAAATATGTAAGTTTCAAATATGGCATTACATATCTTTCTATGAATTTTTGAAAGAAAATTTCAAAATGGAGAAGAATTTAAAAAAATAATATGCATAATTTCTAAGAGATCGAGGAATTTTTTTGCGGAGTTATCTTGAATATATTCAAGACAAAAGTAACTTATACAGATTGAAGTAGAATATCGGTAGTCTAAAATCACCAGTCAACACATCTTACTAGTATCTCAATTCAAGAGAACTAGGTCCACTATCCATTAGCCAATAAAACAAATAAAATCAATTCATAAGATTATTCTTTTCTAATAGGGTTGACTGGTTGCTTATTTCTTTTTAATTGTCAAGAAGTCGTCAATATACACTTGGTTTTCTCGCCTTCTCTTGCCTCGTGGCCAAAGAGTTTCTGCAAAAGGCATCAAAGTAACCTTCAAGATTGACAATGGCAATGAGTACAAGGTCAGTATAACTTAATGCTAATTGTGTATTATTTTATTTGTTCAAGACCAATTTTGATTCATTTTCTGTTCACACTACTTTTATTTATATTTATGTTTTGCTAATATCCATTTTCCTTTACATTCATATTCTTCTATACATATTATGTTTACAATAATGTTTTCCTTAATTTAATCTAGGGGAGAGAACCCAATACCTGAGCAACTTTCAATATCATGCTGTTAGGATTTACTGTGAAGCTAATCCAAAGTTTTCCATTGTTGCTAGAGGCCATATTGCAGTGCTTTCTCTAGGGAGCCCACATGATCCCCATCGGGTATCTTTTTTTTGTAGTCTCTAAATTTCTTAGAAGAAATCAACAACCAGTTTGTCTAAATGTGGCTCCTTTTTTACACATTAATATCTCTTTTGGCAGCAATGGATCATAGTGGATTCATAGGGTCTTAAAGAGAAGGCTCTCACACATGGAGATCAAGAGTGGGACCAAGTAAAACCATTCATAATCATGCTCATATTATTTTATTGACTTTCCAAGAGCTAAGTATCTAGGATAACATTCTGTATTTTTCTATTGAATTTCCAGAGTGAGAATAATTTTGGGTTTGCAATCCTATTTTTTAGTACACTAGCTAAGTATCCAAGATGCACTACAAGTACTTTTTCTCACCAAATTGCTCATTTTCCACAAATTTAGATTCTAGTGTGTAGTTTAATATTCACTAGTTTGATTTTTTCTTTTTTAGCAAAATTAGAATCTAGTTTGTAGGTTGTGCTTGCTATCCATGACGGTCCCCTTGATCTCATGACTCATCATAGGTTTTATATTTTGCTCCAATTGTTGATCAACATAAAATGTGGCCATCATAATATCATTCATAGCCTCCATATTCTACAATTATTCATTGCTCATTTCTCATACATAGTAACCAAATAATGCAGGCCTAGAGCTTGGACTATAGATGTATGCAAAAAATGATAAATCCCTACCTCTATAAGCCTAATTAAACATAATAACTGACATGTTGTTTGATATTTTAAACAATCATATGATTGCCCTTTTTCTACCTTGTAAACACTTACTCAATGCATACAATAATTTATTGAAATGCAAAGTTGAATGGCCTCTTAACTCTTGACACTAATGTCATTGCATTTGTCCAAATAGGGTTAATCATATTGTGATCTAAATTTTCATACTGAAGTCTTCCAATCTGTCCTTTATGCTTCCCTCCTGCTTCATCGATGAGACAAGATGAGTATCTCGTTGATGAAAATTCATCGTCGAGAGCACAGGCTAGTCCTCCTGATATATCTTCTCAAGCAATTTTGATCGTTGTAACAGTCTTGATCTTTCACCGATATAGCTTTGTAAAAGAGTCTGACGAATTTGAAACATATCCGACAAAATTTCATCGTAATTACTTGCCTATTTCATCGCACGTTCGATGAACTACTATCGTTATTTTGATATGTACTATGTTGCCAAGACTCCTTCCGATGTATTCTTATCGGCATCACATAGCGGGTCGGGTAGACATTCATAACTTACTCTGATGGTATATGTCTTGCCGATATTCTTCCCTCATGCTTCGTCGATGAGACAAGATGTGTATCTCACCGATGAACCATCATCGCTGAGACCACAATCCAGTCCTCCTGATATATCCTCTCTGGCAATTTTGATCATTGTAATAGTCTTGAACTTTCACTGATATGCCTAGATTTCAATGAATAGTTTTTTTTTCTAAATTGCATTGTTCCATCGCATTTGCGACGAACCTCGAAAAGCATCTGACGAATTTGCAATGTATCCAATGAAATTTTGTCGTAATGAATTGCCCATTTCATCGCGCGTTCAATGAACTTCTGTTGCTATTTCAATCAGAAGTATGTTGCCAAGACACTTGCTGATGTATGCTTATCGGCATCAGATAGCAAGTCGGGTAGACATTCAAAACTTACTCCGATGGTATATGTCTTGCTGATATGCTTCCCTCGTGCTTCAAAGATGCGACAAGATTTGTATCTCACCAATGAAACTTTATATCTGAGACCAAATTCCTATCCTCCCAATATAATATGTCAAGAAATTTTAATCGATGTAATAGTCTTGATCTCTCACCGATATTTGGAATACATCAAAATTTTCATCGTAATGGCGACGAACTTATGTTGTTAATCCAAAATTTTGGCATAGGTATTCCGCTCGTGCTCCTCGTCCTGTGCATCATTAGATCGATGAAACTATCATTGTGGTTCCAACGAATGTATGTCTCTGCTCCGATGCTTCAGTGGAGGTACACCGCCTGTGCTTTGACCACTGCTCATCACTTGATCGATGAAGTGGGCATCATGGTTCGGATGAGCTTGCATCGTGAGTGCGAAGTTTTATAGTCCATTAGATTATAGACAAAAATTGAGCGACAACGTTGATTTCTGCAATTCATCGGTCGATCAACAAAACAACATCAAAAGTTCGATTAACGGCCATCGGAAATTGGGTTCAAATTCAGTAGTGATCCACCATTGAAAAATAGAAAACTATGACCACTAACTTAGTGAATTATGATGAAGAATATTTTGATGATGACATTTTGATATCTAAGTAAGAAATATAGGAAGGAGTGCAAACTACATTTGTAGTAAGGGAAACTAGTCAATTGCAAAAAATATTAAGTAATATTGATCTCAGAGGATTAAATGGAAGTGATGACATGAGAGTTGAGGCATGTACTAGGTTCTTGGATGATGACTATTTTGTGAAAACACAAGATTTTATGGATTTTTCCTATAGCGCTAAACAAGATGAATATGTAAAATGTTTAGCTGTGGAGAAGAGCCTACATCCAGAATTGACTGATACTGCCATTTAGGAAAGGGTATTAAATGAGATGAGAACAAGGTTTCAAAAAATGACTGCTAAGGAAGGTCAAGAATTCATGAGAACAAGTGGTATCTTTTTATTAATAGAGTGGGATCTAGCCTCAACTATTTCTTTTAACATGATAAAAAACTATGACAGACCACTAGATACTATAGAGGAAGAAGTTTCTCTTGCATTGCAGGGGTCTACTTTTAGTGAAGAGTGGGAAGCCTTGGCTATTTGGTCTTGAGCCCCAAATACAAGAAAGCCAGATGTTGTTGAGCCTCCATCTAATTTCAAGGGAGTCTTAATAATCAAAAGAGTGTCAGAAACATCAGCCTTGGAAGCTGTAATTTTTTTTGTTCATGTTGCACAATTGACTAGGGCTACTGTGGAGTTTGTGATAGTTGAGAAGGATAAGCTTAGAATAGAACTAAACAATTTTTTGGTCAAATATGGGAATCTTGAGAGAATTAATATGCAATTATGCACAAACATAGCATTGTTAGAGGATGTATTATAGAATTTGCAGCCTTGAAAGATCAAACAAGATAATAATGGCTCTCCCACTATAGTACAACAAGATATATCCCCTGAAATTACAATGGATGTAAGTACTTCATGGGAAATTGTGTCATATAATATGGGAAATGTTCCCATTTCAACAGTAGAAGCAAGTGTGTCAGAAGGGTCACAGAATGAAGGGGATGTCAAAAAGGAAGAGTTTCTTAGACAAATAAATGAATATAGAGAAAGGTGTCAAAGTCAATATGAAAATACTTTTAAAAGAAAAATGAGGATTGTCATAGTAGTCTTGGAGCACTTAAAGAAAAAAGTGAACAAAAAAAAAAATAATATTCACTATAGCTATTCATCCATGGTTGAAGCCATAAAAAAGTTTGATATCGACAAAGAGAAGGCCATCCCACTTATATAAATATAAATCCCTAGAAAAATAGACTTGATGCTGATGGGGATTGGAGTTAAGAAAGATCCTAACCCACTTGAGAAGTTTAAACCTATTGTTCTCCTAGTAAATAAGATTGAGGAATACAGAGGGAATGTTGAAACATTAGAGAACATGATAAGGGAATTGGTGAAGTCTTTCCATGACTCTCATCGTGGAATTCTCCCATCTATCTTAAGGAGTGATGGTAGAATTAAGACTTTGTAGGAATGGTGAAGTGAAGTAAACAGTGGTATTTCAAATCAAGCCATAAAAAACTGTCAAAAATTTGATATGGAAACACTACCAGTAAATATGGATATGTTAGTCCATGTTGAAACTATATTCTTAGAATTTGATATGGAAGCTAACCAGATTGTCACCAAATATGCATCTTATAGAAAAAGAGCTGATGAAGTAATGATTTTTTATTGGCCCACAAAAGAAGAATTTGAAGCATGGATAGGTAGATATTTGGAAGGTGTGGGGGTTTTACATTAAGGATGGTGGGTTAAATTTTTGAAACTTTGAAGTTTGCAACCATGGTGAATAATGGAGAGATAAAAATGTACTAAATAGCCTGGATTTAGTACAAATTATGCTTATGTTAAAGTATGGAAAATATAGTGCATCTTATTCAAGGTTGTTTTGATGATAGGGCTGCAAACGTGGTCTTATCTTTTGTCTTTTTTTGTTTTCCTCATGCTCTTCATTCTTTTCATTTTGGTGCGTGGGAAAAAGTTTTGAGGTAACTATTTGGTTGAATCCATTTTTAAGATTGGACCTGATCTCTTGCAACAAACAAAGACTACATTCATTTCTTCACATGTTTCCCACCTCTTGGGAATGTGTTGTAACTAAATGGGAGAATCTTTTACATGGTCCAATAGGATTTTGACATGAGTACTTTTTTGGCTTGAGGCTTGTTTTTCTCCTTTGTTTCTATAAGAAGGAAATCAGGGTCAAGAAGTAGGGGTTTGTTGTTTTATGCAATTAACACAAAGAATTGTGAAGAGAATATTAAGCATGTTTTAGAGTTTTTTGTCTTTAGTTTTAGAGTTCATAATTATGTATGTAGTTATTGTAACAACAAAGAAAAATATATACTGAGAAATACAAATTTCATGGCTATTGTCTCTCCCTTTTCTCTTTTTATGAGTTATGAATGGAAGAAATCCAAGATGTCTTTTACTTTTCTCCATTGTTCACTAGTGGATGTTTGATTTCATTCTTGCTTATTAATTCAATGAATTAATGTAAATGCTCAAAGGAAGTTAATAACTCAAAAGAATCAAGTGTTATGATATTGATAAGTAGTATTAGTTGTGAATGAGATAGGGGAGCATAGTAATTCAACAACTCTTGAAATTATATCTCCCTATTGTTATTTTGTTATCTGGTTATATAGGTTGACTATGACTTTGTTCTTGGGATGAAGGAACTGGTTCATGTAGAGTGTTCATGACTTAGTTTCTATGTTGATTCATCAACTAATCACTTTTAATCTTTGAAATTTTATGGATACCATTGTAGTTGTTTTGTATTGATGTTCCATCTTCTCATGTTCTAAGTATAACACATGGGTAAATAAGCTACCAACTTATTTCATGTATTAGGATCTTGAGTAATCTAAATGAGAAGTATCTATTATTGCCAATGTATTTGATTATAATTGTATGAATTCAGAATTATACATTGTGGGATAACCCTCCTGGGTTTTATAGAGCCCAAAGTGTAGGAGTAGAAGTTATGCAGCTTCTACTCATTCGTTGGCCAATCCCTTTGGAGTACTGATTATTGTAAATGGTAAATTCCATAGGTATTTATAGAGGTAAGTTTGGTTCTTAAAAAAATAACCAATAGATTGGTGACTCCATTAGGGATAGCTAAGTCCAAAATCCCTAGTTCAGATTAGGTACTATCAGAGTCAAGTGTTTTGTTAAAAAAACTCTTCACTATGTGAAGAATAATTTGTTTAAATTATGTCACATTCTTCATATCAATTTCAGTTTTATGCGTCAAGTTTTGTCTCATTTTGTCACTTTATGTCAGGTTATGTTTAAATTCTTCTCTAAGGTCACATGTACAAAGTCAAGAACCAATCTCTTAATATTTCCTAATTTTTTGGGTGGAAACTCTTAATTCTCAAACACTAGTGTAAAGTTAAGTTCTCAAAAGGAATGTAAGAAAAGGGATTCTAGCATATTTAACATCATGAAGAAGACAAGAATTTATACAAAGAAGCATCCTCAGTAGAAGGTGGAATCTTAACCTGCTAAAGAGAAGCAACTAGCTTGGGCAAAGAAGGGTTCTAAATCAAGTAAGTCTATTGGTTCTCTTGCTGAGGCTTCTCCTGCTTTTAATATTGAAATGAGTAGTGCCAACACCCATGAGAAGGTACATGAATTTGAAGAATCAAACATAGACCATGGAAGTTTCCCAACTGAGCAAGTGTTTGATACTGAACTAAATGTTTCAAGAGAGG
Organism: Sequoiadendron giganteum; assembly: GCA_007115665.2. NCBI lineage: Eukaryota > Viridiplantae > Streptophyta > Pinopsida > Cupressales > Cupressaceae > Sequoiadendron > Sequoiadendron giganteum. The sequence goes on along the minus strand of CM021106.1, from coordinate 150,924,921 downwards.
AGGATAGGTGGGAATTCTGGGGAAAGCATAAGCAATTTTCTGAGCCTTTGACCCTTGGGGTTGGTTCTATTTTTAATAATAAGAATTTTAAGCCAGGAGGTGAATCTCCTAGCATAAAAGTGCATCTATCTCTTGAAGAAGAACCTATTGCCCAACCTTGTTAGACTCCTACCCCTAGTGAACATGGTGATGTTCTAGAAAATGAGGAAGACATAGATAAAGACATGAAAGCTATGGAAGAAGAAGAGTTAAGAATCTCAGAGGAAGAAGAGAATAGAATGAGGGAGTTAAAAGAGAGGGAAGATAGGATTAGAGATAAGAAGTCAAAGAGAGATGCTAGAAATAAAAAAAATGGATAAAATGAGAGAAGATGCAACTAGACGCAAAACCTTTGAGGAGAATCTTTTCAAGTTTACCTCCAAAATAACCAATGACATTCTTGAAGTAACAGTCCCAATAGAAGCCTCTGGTACTAATACCTTTTCCACATCTATCTCAACTACTAAAGCCTCAAAGCCTCCTATTAATGCTAAGAAGACGACATTTGTCGATCATGGGAAGAATCCCATTGATCAAATTAAGAAAACTACCTTCAATACAAATACTAGTACCAATACCTCATCTACTGAAATCTCTACATAGAAGGTTAAAATAAACCCAACCCCACCTAATTCACTTCCAAATCTGGAGATGTTTAGATTATAATTGGAGAATTAAAAGTTGGAAGAAGATTTGAAGAAGGATGAGATGGAAGCTTCAAATGAAAAGATGGCTAGGAATATTTCCTTCCTAAAACTTTCCACACCTACTCCAGAGTCTTCAAGATCTGGACATACCAGTACTGAGTCAGAAAGGATGAATTATGCATTGGATATTCTTAGTGGAGGATGTGGTGGTGACAAAGGTGGTGGAGGTGAAGGAAAGGATAATAATAGTAATTCTTATTTTGGGGATGATGATGAGGGAAGTAAGAAGAGCAATGGTGATGATGAAAGTGGGAAGGGTAAAGATAATAACCACTCTGATAATAAGAAGGATGGTGAGAAAAAGGATAGTCATAGGTATCGACATACTAGGAGGCCACTCCAAGTAGATAGGTACCATCAGTTATGTTTTGTTGGGATACCTAGTTATCCTAACCCATTCCCTATAGATTTTTGATTGGCTTTAGTCAAATTCTCTGGTAACAATTCCTTGAGTGGTGAAGACCATCTCAAATCATTTGCAAATGTTATGGATCATTTCGAGGTAGAGGAGAAATATGGTACGATGAAGTTGTTCATGCAGTCTCTCATTGAAGATGCTCGAGAGTGGTATAGGAGCTTTCCTGCTGAGAGCATTGTCTCTTGGGAGGAATTCAAAAGGATTTTCAGAGAGCAATATGGTGAAAAGACTGATTAAAGTTTGTTAGTGAATCAATTCAATACTATTACTAAAGGTTCTAATGAATCTATTGTTCAGTTTAATACAAGATTCCAAAAGGCTAGAAAGAGGTTACCTCATCGGTTGCAATTGAATGATCATCTATGTATGGTAAATTATTGTAATGCTTTTGACACAAAAATGAGTTATCACTTGCTAGATAAGAACCCTCAGACATTGAGGGAAGCCTTTAAGATGGCAGAACATATCGAGAATATTAGTAGAGAAACTGGTAAAGTTGGCAGGAGAGATGATCCAAAAAAATTCAAAGGATCAAAAAAGGAAGATAAAAGTTTAGGTATTAAAGGAGGAACTATTGAGGACAAGTTTGAAAGTTTTATGAAGACTATAAATGATAAGATTGCTAAACACGAAAAGGTTCAACCAAAAAATATCAAAGAAATGATAGATTTCCTCGGTTCCAAGACCACCCATACAATACCAATTGGTATAATGGAAATACTATTCCAAATTTTTAAAGAAACACTCAAAATAAATTCCCTCCAGATCCTCTACAAAAGAATGTAGGGAGTTTTGTTGAAGATACCCCATAGTGTATGACTTGTCAAATGCCATATTCTTATCAACAATGTGCAGTTGCATAGATGGTTGAGATAGATGAAGACATGCTTGGAGATTATGATCAACAGAATGAAGAGGATACAAATGTACTTATGGCAATGAGTGACTCTAATGTTGCTAGCATTGAATGTTCTTCTAAGGAAGATTTTTGTGAAATGGATGTGGACAATCAAAGTAAAGTAGCCAGTACATATCATCAACAAGTATTTTCTAATGAGGGTGATGACAATGAAGTGGAGGTTTATAATTTGGAAGTAATCAAAGAAAATATTTCATTAAGAAGACCCTCACTGGAGGAAATTGCAAGATATATTGTTGCTTTGGCTGCTCAAGCTCAAAGTTCCTATTATTTGAGGAATAGAATAGTTGGAGATGAGTAGGGTAATCCTTCTAGTCTTTTCATCAAAGAGAAGAATGCAAAAAGTAAAGAAAATAAGCCTAATGGAAAAATAGAGACAACCAAAGCCAAAGAGAGTAATGGAGACAAAATCTGGGCTAAAAGAGTTGAAAAGCCAAAGGCTATTCAAGAATCCAAATCTTCTACTACAAAGGTAAAGACTCAAAAGTAGAATCTTGACGAAACAAGAAAAGATGCAAAGCACAGAGTTGAAGCAATAGGAAATCAATAGAAGGTGAGCAATAGTGAACAAGGTATGCTTCCAATTGAATTACCTAAATATACCCATGTTGATATGTTTCAATTACTTATCCAAGTAAAAGTATCAGTGCCTTTCCTTGAAATGATGAGAATAAATGAACATAAGCATAAGGAAGTGGCCCTTATCAATGGTGCTACTATAGCTTTTAATGATTTGGTGGAGTCCAATCCACCCAAACAAAGTGAAAAAGACATGAAAGGCAAGGAATTTGAGGGAGATATTATGAAGATTCCTCATATTTTCCTAGGAAATTTTGTAACTACTTGTCCTGACAAGATAGATCCATTCTTCCTCAACTTAATGGTTAAAGGGAATTTAAAAAATTGTATGATTGATTCTAGAGCATCCAACAATATCATGTGAGCTAAAATCATGGACGCACTAGGATTGAAAGTTGATAGAACGTATGGAAAGTGCTATGCTATGGACACAAGAGAGGTCCATGTCATTGGTGTGATAAATGAACTTCCTTATAAACTAGCATCTTACCCAGATAAAGAATTCAAAATGAGTGTGGTAGTAGTAGATATCCTACCTAATTATAGAATGTTGTTATCCTGAAAGTGGAGTGCATCCATGGGAGGTAGTATGCAGTGTGATATTTCTTATGCCACTTTTCCCATTGATGGTGAGGATGTTCAAGTAATGAGAGAACCGAGAGTGCCACATATGTTGGAGCACACTCTAGAGGATGAGACTGTTCTTTTCGTAGACACTAACATTAGTGATTTCAAAATAGAGGAAGCACCAAGAAAGATAGAGGGGTATCGTGCACCAATAGAAAATGAAATGGCAAGGTTGTTTGACAAGGATGAACTTTGGAAAATGTATTTTATGGTGCCAGTTCCAAAGAGGGGTCGAGTGCAGGGATATTATTGGTAGCTCCTAATGTTATTACTTACAATTTTTCTTTCACATTATCTTTTGTTTATACGAATAATGTGGGAGAGTATGACGCTTCATTACTAGGACTAAGACTAGCTGAGAAACACAAAATAAAAATGTTGATGGTAATTGGTGATTCTGAGCTGTTGATTTCCCAGGTAAGAGCCAAATATGCCTATAAAAATAACAAGTTGAAGTAGTACAAATTTTTTGTCTTAGACTCTATTGAGAAATTTGATGATTTTGGAATTGATTGGATGGAAAGAGGATATAATAGAGTAGCTGACTTACTTGATAACATTGCACTAAGACTTGATGACATAAAATTTATAGGAATTTCTAAAGTGGAAGTACAGGGAAGGCCTTCTATCCTTGATAATGTTTACAACTGGCAGATATTCAATGATGATGAAGATATTCTCAATTTTTTGAATTGTGCAAATAAATATGAAAGTCAGTAGATTGACTTTGATGGATTTGTTGAAAATATTGATGGAAAGTGTACAGTATTTGGAAAAGAGATCATCCAGTTAAAAATAAATAAAATTCCTAAAGGCCTTGTAGCTCTTGAAAGATTTTTTTATAGTCAAGATAAAAGTAAGGTCAAAGCAATTGTTGCTCACCTAGGGACGTGGAGGAAATAAATTTGGGGACTGAAAATGCTCCCAAGAAAGTTTACATAGGAAAGAGGATGAAGCCAAAGGTGAAAGCAATGTTGATTTCCTTGCTCATAAAGTACATGCACATCTTTTCTTGGTCATATGATGACCTTAAAGCTTACAGGGAGGAATTATTTGAGAATGAGGTTCCTCTGAAAGAATATGCTAAACCTTTTAGGCAGAAGCAAAGACCAATTAATCCTACTGTGGATCCCAATATGCAAGAGGATTTGGTGAATTTAAGAGATGCAGGCATTATAAAACCCATCAAATATTCTTCATGGGTATCTAATTTGGTTCGAGTAAGGAAAAATAATGGAGACATAAGATTGTGTGTTGATTTTAGGAAACTGAATGCATCTTCATTAAAGGATAACTATCCATTGCCAAATATGAAATCTATGTTACAAAAGGTAACTGGTTGTGAGTTACTATCAATGATGGATGGTTTTTCAGGTTACAATCAAGTGAAGGCAAAGGAGTCTGAGCAGTATAAGACTGCATTTACTACACCCTGGGGCACCTATGTGTATGTCAAAATGCCTTTTGGCTTAAGAAATGAAGGTGCCACTTTTCAAAGAGCTATGGATGTAGCCTTTTTTAGATTTTAATGATTTGTTTATGGTAGTGTATCAAGATGAATTAACTACTTACTCTAAAAATAAGAAGACCATTGTATGCACCTAGAGAATATTTTTCTCAAGTCCCTTGAGTATGGGATATCTCCAAAACCAAAGAAGTGTGCTTTTGGGGTAACTGAAGGGAAACTATTGGGACATATTTTTTCAAAAGATGGAGTGAGAATAGATCTTGAAAGAGTAGAAACCATAGAAAAAATCCCTTAGCCATAAAATGTGAAGAGCATTTAGTCTTTTTTTGGACAAATAATTATTTTAAGAAGATTTGTGACCAAATTTGCAGAGATCACAAGACCTATTTCCAAGATTCTTAAGAAGGGAGAGAAGGTTCTTTGGAGTGAGGAGCCTAGTCAAGCATTCAAAGGGATTAAACAAGCTATCAAAGAAGCTCTATTTTTAAAGTCCCCAAACTTCTCTAAACCAATGCACATTTTCTCTTTTTATTCTTTTCATACCGTTGCTGTTGTATTATTACAAAAAAATTAAGAAGGCTTTGAACAACCAATTGTGTTTTTTAGTAAGTCTTTGCAAGCTGTAGAGCTGAAGTATGACACAACTGAGAAACAAGATTATGCTCTGGTTAAGGCAGTAAAGAACTTCAGGACTTACCTATAGGGAGCTACTATCATAACATTTGTACCGAGTGTTGCTGTGATATATATTTTCACTCAGTAGGAGACTATAGGCAGAAGGAGTAGATGGATCAACATGATCCAAGAATTTAATATTTATGTTCAAATCATCAAATTGGTAAGAGATCAGGGTCTCGCTAAGTTGATGAAAAAATCTAATTTGGATGCAAATTAGATCAGTGGAACATAAGTGATTGATGTTGCACCTATCTGTGATATGCAGACGTGTGGGTGGTATAGAAGAATTTTCCATTACTTGCAAACTTTGCAATTTCCTACATACATGATTCACAATGACAAAGGACACTGAAATTGCATGCAATAAAATATGTAATTATTGACAATGAGTTATGGTGGAGAAATTTAGATGGTGTACTTCTCAAATGTTTAGATGTGAAGCAAGCAATAGAACTCCTACAAGAAATGAACAATGGTGTGTGTGGAGGTCACTATATGGAATAGAAACTGCTCACAAGTTTTTAAGAGTGGGATTCGGGTGGCCTATGGTTTTCAAATATGCTCACAAGTTTGTTAAAACTTGTGATGCCTACCAAAGATTTGCTGGAAAGTTGAGATTTTCAAGAAATTTACCACTTAGGCCTATAATAGTGTCAGCCTCTTTCCAACAATGGGGAATTGATTTCATTGGAGAAATACTTGAAAAGTCAAGTGGAGGCCATACTTGGATCCTTGTTGCTACTAACTATTTTACAAAGTGGGTAGAAGAAATACCCACAAAGAAGGACACAGGCAAGGTGCTAGTGGATTTCCTATTAAATAATATTCTCATTAGATTTGGATTTCCTGAGAAGATTGTCTCAAATAAGGCTATGTGTTTAAGATCTAGTGAATTCAAAGAATTTTTTGACAAACATAGAATACAAGTTTCTTACTCTTCACCTTACCATCCTTAAGGAAATAGTCAGGCTGAGTCTAGCAATAAAAGATTAATGAAAATAATTAAGAGAGTGATGGAGAAGAACAAGAAAGCTTTGGACTCCAAACTAAAGTTCGCACTCTGGGCACATAGAGTGATTGTGAAAAAGGCTACGGGTTATTCACTATTTGGCTTAGTTTATGGCTTAGATGCTAGGCTACTACATAATAACTTCTTGAAAATGTATAAGTTCATACAACAATATGATGAAGAGATATGTGATGATATGTAACACATGATAAATAACTTGGTGCAACTAGATGAAACAAGAAGAGAGGCCCAAGGTAAAAATATGAAGATCCAGTTGCAATTCAAGCATCTATATGACAAGAAAGCTTCTCCCAAAATGTTTGAGATGAATTGTATGGTGTTAGCTTGGAATGCAAGAGCTCAAGATAAGGGTAAGCATGGAAAGTTTGAAGCATTATGGATGGGCCCTTATCTGATAGCTAGTGCACATGGGGAAGATTCCTATTTCCTCCAAAGCCTAATAGAAATTTTTTTGAACTTCCATTACATGGACAATCCTTAAAACCATACTTTTCTTGAGTATGTTGTTTTCTCCATGTACACTGTATATTTTGTACTTTTTGTGTATAGGCATGTTTGTTTTCTATTGCATTTGGTTATGTCTTACTACTTGGTCCAAGTAGTTCCTTGATTTTGACTTTTGTGTGTTTTGACTGGTCTGCTTCAACCAAAGATTCTAGGATCTCGCTATTCCTGCAAGAGACATATGTCCCTAGTTAGAGCCATTGATGGAACTCCTAAAATTTTGTTCCATCTCCTGAGTCATGGTGAAGTTAGGAGCTTGTTCGTTTCTGTCTCCTGCTAATATAAAGGGTTTTAGGTTTACTTTGGTCTAATTTTGAAAAAATCCTTTGTGCTTATATCTCGACCTTTGTTCTATTTTTCTGTTTACTTCTTTTACCAGTCATCGATCTTTTTGGTCATGCCTTGCAATGTAAAAACCTGTTATGTGACTAGCCCTTTGCTTTTTTCTTACCTATTAATCATGTTGGAATATTAATTTTTGCTTATTCTAAGTCGAGCTAAATATTTCCCATTAATAAAGATTCCAAGTCCTTATGTTAGGGTTGATGGTTAATCATCCTAAGAGGGGTCTCTTTTAGGCTTAATTATTTTACATGTGCAAGTCCAGGAAGCTCTTATTGGCCATGCAATTAGTGGAAAAAATATAAATCGTCGCCTGCTTGCCCGTCCTATTTTATCATGAATCCTTTTATTCATTCGGGCTTACGGGCGAGGGACATGTGTTACTAATGATTTATGGGTTTGAAATCATTGAAAAGGTGTACGAGTGTTTGCTAAACCGATCAACAAAAGTGATAAGTGAGGTGACCACATCTGGGTTGTTCCCCACTGACCTATCTATTTTTCTTGATTACTAAAGTAACCATACGGGCTAGCGGGAATTTTCCACCTATATTATCTATGAATGGTTCAAGGATTAATATTGTTGAATGCCACTTTTATTTTATAGTTTATTATGGGTGATGTGGATCAACCTTGAACACTCCCCACCATCCTGTGTGGGTCCCATCCACCTTCCCGGTTTCTCGACGGGGAAGCGAGTGCTTTCCGTGTGGAGTAAATCTTAACTACATGGAGGGTAACATGTGTGTTACTAAAGCCCGTATATCATGCGTGCTTAAAAATATTTTAATTTGATCCCTTGATATTATATGAGAAATATAATTGAAACTAGCTAAGTATTGTGTTTGGTGATGCCTCCAAATTCAATCTCAGTTCTTCCTTGTTACCCCAATGAAAAATATTGCACATGATTTATGGCTCATGGGGGTAAGGGAAGTCTGAAATGTGGATTGGAATTGAAAAGACAAAGAGATGGTAGGGCCCACATATTATAAACATTTGCTTCCGTGTGGCCTCTTGTCATTGGGAAATTGTCTCGACTGTGTACAGTCAAATGTTTCAACATAAGTTAATTAAATGTGGATTGTGGATCAATCATGTGGTTGAATAAATCAACGGTCAACATTCAAAACAAAGTTGATATCAAACAAGCCATTCTGGTTCATGTTGGGGAGTCTTAATAACTTAAAGGACATTGAGCTACCGAGGTAAGGAATTGCATGATTATAAATATTTATATCAAAGGAATAATTCGGTATTTCAAGTACTCTAAATGCACTCTAGGAGCTAAGATTATGGTTGCTCAACATTTCCTCATGTCGCAAATAGGGATGTCAACCTGCGCAAAACACAAAAAATGTCTACGTCCAAAGGAGAGGTTCTTGTTCCCAAGAGACCTTTGAATAAAGACCTTATGAATCAGTTACCACCTTCCACTAGTGATAAACCTAGAGGTCAATTGATTCCTAGGGGACCACAAATAGCAGAGGGAATTTTTGACAAAAGAGGTTCTATTAAAGATGCTAAATTACCCTATTTTGGATGGGAATTTTTCTATGGTTGGTTCAAGAATAGAAATATGGGTGTCCTAGTGGGAAACCCTTGGAACTATGATCTAGGAAAGCTAATTGTGCCAAACATTTATATGGATATTGAATTTTTGAAAGAAATATCTGCTAACTATGGCCCAATCGTGAGGACTATTATGACCTTTGATGGAAAATAAATGGCTAGAATCACAAAGGAGGAATTGGGTCTTATTTTCAAACTCACTAAATGGAGTGATGAAATGTATAAAATAAATGAAGAATCTCTTAGACATGACTATGAGAAGACCAAGGCTTCATTTAAATTCCACATTTTACCAAGATTCCTAGCAAAAATTGTAGGACAAAAGATTATGATAGGATCACATGATAAGGAGCCTTTTTCCCTATCAATTATTTTTTTACTTATTTCAAGAGGACTTTCTATTCCATTTGTCAAATAATTGGTTATGATTCTATTTCTGGAGTCCCAATGGCTTGGATGTATAGGACTGCCCAAATATAGCATCCCAAATATTGTGTAATATATGATTATGCAGGATATCTTTATGAAAAAATGCATGATGGGTTGGTTATGTTAAAGAAAGGAGAATCTAGGTTAGGATGTATTTGGTACTCACTACTGATGCATATGTTCTTAAACAAGGATATAATATATTTTGCACAGAATATGAACTTGGAGAGAAAGGCAGGTGATTGGGATTTTCCTGTGTAATGTTGGACCATTGTTCTGGACAAGGATGAAAGGACATATGATTATGTCACTTTCCAATTATTTTTTCTTCTGAATTGAAGAGCTTTTTAGTTGTGAGGTTGCCCTGAGTTCCTATTGCTTTACATGATTTTTTGAGACCAAAGGAAAGAAGGCCTAAGATAGAAATTGATCATAACAGGGGAGATGTTATCTCACTCCTTGATTTTACTATTTTAAGAGTATATGGTTCTAAAGTAGCACCTCATTTGTTGCCCAGGTTTGTGCCTGAAAGAATAGGTTTCCTTGAAGTTATGTGGCAATTAGGAAACGTTGAGAATGAACATTTGTTAAATCAAGGAAAGGGAACTTTATTTTCTTTATATACTTGTTTTTCTCATTTTATGATGACCAAAGGTGGTTGGAATAGTATCATTCAAGTGCTCAAAACTTACCACATGCAAAGAACAATCAAGAGGGTCAGATATGATCCTGAAGGGTTTATGGCCTGGTTAAATGATAGAAACAAAAACTATAAATATGCTCACATCTTCCACTATCCTAAAGATATAATAAGGAATGTATTTGATAGTGTGAAACAAGAAAAAGAGATTGGCAAGGTGGATTGCAGTTAATAAAATTTAAACGAAGATAAAGCAAGATGAGCCTGATTACAAAATCCTTCCTAAGATTGAGGACATAATTCAAAAGGTGGAGCATGTTAGAAGAAATTTTTATTCAATAGTAGGCCACCTTGAAACTAAAGTGGTAATTAGTAAGGTTAAAGGGAATGATCCCATTGATGAAGAACAAAGAAGAGAAGGAATTTCTTCTATTGAAGGGGAGTCTAAATCAGAAGCCCCTGAGGAACTGAAAATAAAGTTTTTCATAAGAAGAAGGGGCATAATAAAGAAATTTGATGAACCTTGTGCTCCCACTTAGCATGAGGAACATAGAACTCTTTCTCCTATGAAAAAATTGTCTCTCCCATCTTCCCCAAGGTTGATTGAGTCTAAAACTATTGATGTTGATTCTCCACCATCTAGTAAAGTACCACCTAAGGAGCCACGATTGAAAAAATAGAAAATTGTGACCACTAGCTTAGTGAATTATGATGATGACATTTCGGTATCCAAGAAAGAAATACAAGAAGGAGTGTCAACTACATCTGTATTAAGGGGAAATAGTCAATTGGGAAAAAGATTAAGTAATATTGATCTCAGAGGATTAAATGGAAGTGATGGCATTAGAGTTGAGGCATGTACTAATTTCTTGGATAATGACTCATTTTTGAAAATGCAAGTTTTTATGAATTTTTCCTATAGGGCTAAACAAGATGAATATGTAAAATGTTTCATTGTGGAGAAGAGCCTACATCCATAATTGCTTGATATTGTCATTCAGAATAGGTTATTAAATGCAATGAGGGCTAGGTTTCAAAACATGTCTACTAAGGAATTTCAAGAATTGGTGAGAACAAGTGGTATCTTTTTATTGCCAAATTGGGATCTAGCCTTAGCTATTTCTTTTGACACGATAAAAACTGTGACAAACCACTATATACTACATAGGAAGATTTTCTCTTGCATTGCAGGGGCCTTCTTTGAATGAAGAGTGGGAAGCCTTTACTTGGTCTTTAGCCCCAAATACAAGAAAACTAGATGTTGCTGAGCCTCCACCTGATTTCAAGGGATGCTTAATAATCAAAAGAGTGTCAGAAGCATTAGCCTTGGAAGCTATAAATTTGCCTATTCATTCTACACAATCCATGAGGGCTACTATGGTATCTATGACAACTAAGAAGGATAAGCTTAGAACATAACTAAACAATTTGTTGGTAAAATATGGGAATCTTCAGAGAAGTAATATTCGATTACACACAAAGATAGCATTGTTAGAGGATATATTGCAGAATTTGCAGCTTAAAAAGATCAAACAAGATAATAATGACTCTCCCACTATAGTACAAGAAGATATATCTCGTGAAATTACAATGGATATAAGTACTTCATGGGAAATTATGTTATATAATAGGGGAAATGTTCCCATTTCAATAGTAGAACCAAGTGTGTCTGAAGACTCACAAAATGAAGGGGATGTCAAAAAGGAATAGTTGCTTAGACAACTAAATTAATATAGAGAAAGGTGTCAAAGTCATGATGAAAATACATTTAAAATCAACATGAGGACTGCTATAGTAGTCCTGGAGCACTTGAACAAAAAAGTGAACAACAAAATAAATTATATTCACTAGAGCTATTCATCCATTGTTGAAGCCATAAAAATGTTTGATATCGATAGAGAGAAGGCCATCCCACTTTTGGAAATCTAGATCCCTAGAAAACAAGACTTGATGTTGATGGGGATTTGAGTTAAGCAAGATCCTAATCCACCTGAGAAGTTTAAACCTACTGTTCTCCTGGTAAATAAGATTGAGGAATACAGAGAGATTGTTGAAACATTAGAGAACAAGATAAGGGAATTGGTGAAGTCTTTCCATGAATCTGATAATGGACTTCTCCCATCTATCTTCAAGAGTGGTGATAGCAATAAGACTTTGCAGGAATGGAGAAGTGAAGTAAACTGTGTTATTTCAGATCAAGCCATAATTTTTTTTAGAAATTTGATATGGACACACTAACAGTAAATATGGATATGTTAGTCCATGATGAAACTATATTGCTAGAATTTGATAGGGAAGCTAACCATATTGTCACCAAATATGCATCTTACATAAAAAGGGCTGATGAAGTAATGATTTTTGATTGGCCCACATAAGAAGAATTCCAAGAATGGAAAGACAAATATTTAGAAGATGTGGGGTTTTTACATTAAGGATGACAAGATAATGATTTGAAAGTTTGAAGTTTGCAACCATGGAAAATAACAAACAGATAAGAATGCACTACATAGCTTTGATTTATTACATATTAGGCTTATGTTAAAGTATGGAAAATATAGTGCATCTTATTCAAGTTTTTTTTGATGACAGGGTTGCAAACATGGTCTTATCTTTTCTCTTTTTTTTTCCTCATTCTCTTCCTTCTTTTCATTTCGGTACATGGGCACAAGTTTTGAGGTAACTATTTGGTTGAATCCATTTCGAAGATTGGACTTGATCTCTTGCAACAAGCAAAGACCACACTCATTTCTTCACATGTTTCCCACCTCTTGGGAATGTGTTGTAATTGAATGGGAAAATATTTTAAGTGGTCCAATAGGATTTTGACATGTGTACTTTTCTAGCTTGAGGCCTATTTTGCTCCTTTTTTTCTATAAGAAGGAATTCAGGGCCAAGAAGTAAGGGTTTGTTGTTTTATGCAATTAACACTGAGAATTGTGAAGAGAATATTAAGCATGTTTTAGAGTTTTTTCTTTTCATTTTTAGAGTTCATTGTTATGTATGTAGTTCTGATAATAGGAAAGAAAAATATATACTGAGAAATACCAATTTCATGGCTATTGTCTCTCCCTATACTCTTTTTATGAATAATGAATGGAAGAAATCGAAGATGTCTTTCATTTGTCTCCATTGTTCACCAGTCGATGTTTGATTTCCTTCTTGCTTATTAATTCAATGAATTAATGTAAATCCTTGAAGGAAGTTACTAACTCATAAAAATAAAGTGCTAGCATATTGATAAGTAGTATTGGTTGTGAATGAGATAGGGGAACACTGTAATGCAGAAACTCTTGAAATTATATCTTGCTATTGTTATTTTTTTATTTGGTTATATAGGTTGTTTATGAATTTGTGCTTGGGATGAAGGCACTGGTTCATGTAGAGTGTTCATGACTCACTTTCTATGTTGACCCATCAACTAATCACTTTTAATCTTTGAAATTTTATGGATACCATTGTAGTTGTTTTGTATTGATGTTTCATCTTCTCATGTTCTAAGTATAGCACATGGGTAAATAAGCTACCAACTTATTTCATGTATTAGGATCTTGAGCAATCTAAATGATAAGTATTTGTTATTGCCAATGTATTTGATTATAATTGTATGAATTCAGAAGTATACATTATGGGACAACCCTCTTGGGTTTCACATCGCCCAAAGTGTAGGAGTAGAATTTCTGCAAATTCTACTCATTCATTGGACAATCCCTTTGGAGAATTGATTATTGGAAATGATAAAGTCGATAGGGATTTTTGGAGGTAAGTTTAGTTCTTAAAAAAAACCAACACATACTATGTAAAAAGCAACCCATTATCCTTTGAAATATTAAGATCTCTAGTGCCACAAGGTATAGAGATCCCTAGATTTGAGAAATTTGGAGGAAAAGGAGATCCTACTAATCATGTAAATTCCTTTACTACTTTATGTAGTAACTTTATCCTTGAGGACAAACTTTGGGCTAAGCTATTTCCCCGATCCTTGAAAGACATAGCTTTGGATTGGTTTTCTGCATTACTGAATAACTCAATTCGTTCATTTAATGAACTTTTTGAAGCCTTTATTAAACCTTTCCAAGTTCATATGGTTCCTGAAATGACATTAATTTATTTGATAAGATGTAGTCACAATGAGGGTGAAAAAGTGATCAACTTTATTTCATGCTACCAATCACTTTATTCCCAGATCAGTGTGAAGGTTCTTGATTCTCACCTCCAAAATATGTTCATAGAAAATTTATAAAGAAAAATATGTGACAAGCTTGCAATTATGAAATAACCTTCCTTCATGTAGCTATGCACTGCCCTTCGTGATTATCAAAATTTTGTAGGGAGTAGTGAATCGAAAACCACTTCTACCCATCCTAAAAAGTCCTAATCCTCAAACCAAAACACCTACCAACCTTTCTGAAGACAAAACAAGGCTTCCTTCAACTAAACCCTACCTCCCAACCCACCCAAAAAGTTGATCCATGTAGCTGCTATCAAAAAGTCTAATCCTTATATATTTGGGGATCCAAAAAGACAATTCACACCTTTACCCGACATGCTTCATAAAATCTTGACTCATATATTAAACAAGAGCATGCTTACCTTAACTCCCATTCGACCTCTTGACCCTAGCAAGCCATTACCTCCACGCTTTAGACATAATTCCTATTGTGCTTATCAACAACAAAAAGGACATGATACAAAACAATGCAAGCATATTAAACATATTGTGCAAGACCTCATTGATTCCAATCATATTCAAATTGGAGGTTTGAATGACAAAGGAAGTAATTCTATAGCTCCTCCCAATAAAAACTTTCAAATATTTACCAATGCCATGCTTAACCACAATATTTCATTTGTTAAGGCTAGTGAAACTAAGCTCGATGTGATGAATGTTGAAACAAATGATGATAACATGAGCAATAATGAACAAAATCCTATGGATAAGAATTAAAAAAATCCTATGGATACTGATGACCAAAGTCCTATTAGTACAATTATAGGAGTGATTGACATTGAGCCTCATAAACAATAAACTATAATTCCTATTGATATTACTTTCTCTTCAGAAGAAACAATCGAACATGCACCTGATGGTCCTCTTTACATATCTAGAAGAATCAATAATAGGCCCACTTCTAGGATTTTAATTGATACCATTTGTAGAGAGAAGGTGATCACCAAAGAACTCTTATATGTGCATGAACTTACTCAAGAAAGATATGATAAACCTAAACCTTGGATTAAAATTCATGATGGTTTTGATCATGCTACAATGGGATCGATCACACTCCCTTTACAAGTAGGACCTAATAAATAAAATATATCATTCTCTATCATTTCTATTTCAGACCAATTTCGTGTGAAGTTAGGCTACAGATGGATTTGATCCATGAATATGGTCCCAATCATTGTCCATAAATTCTTAAATTTTCTAGTTGGAAATAAAATATTCACTGTGAACCATAGTGGCTTTATCCTTTAGTCTTCCCATGGAAACTTTTCCTTAGAATATTTCTAGCCTGAGCCCATGGAACCTATAAGACCTCGTGAGGACTTCCTTTCACTATCCTACGAAAATTTCAAAGAAAAATGCATAGGCAAGTTGTCCCTTGAAAAATTTCCTCCACCCATGATTGAACCCCCACTCCTTGAAGAAAATAATAGTGAGCTTAAAAACATTCCATCAAACCAAGACCCAACCATTAAAAACCCCTTGCCTATTTCCTATAAAAGACCAAGAGAAAACCAAACAAGTCGTAATCCACCTCCTAAGAAAAGTGGTTGAATAACCTTCCATGGCTTCTTTCGTTCTTCCCTCACAAGAAGAAAAGAAACCTATGGTTGAAAAACCCGATCCTACTCAAATTCATCTTGAAAGCCGTAATAAAAGAAACAAAAATGCTCATGAGTGTAGGCATATATGTCGTTCTATTCCTTAAAAAGAAGAACAAATAAAACATTGAAAATCATAATTTGAATCTGACCAAAGCAATAAATGACAACCCTCCTCTCTTACAAGAAAAAATAGATCCAATTCCTCTAACACAACAATGACAATCACCTTTAATGGATATTATCATTCATCTTGTTATTGTGGCTAATTTGGAAGAAAATGGAGAAATAGCTAAAATTGATGAAGAAGTGCACAATTAATTGAATTTGTTATTTTCTTCTTCTATGAGCTTAGATGATAACAACTGTGATGATCCTCCTAAACTGAGTGATGCACCATGGGTTACACTTGGTGATTCCCCTAGTACAATACTTGATTTGATCCCTCTTGCTAGTGATTTGCATTCTGCATATACTAAACAAGACTAGGATGTAGATGACTTATTGGATGGTTGATTTGCATGTTCTTTGCTAATCCTTTTACTTTTTTTTGTGTAATTGAATGTGCGTATTATAATCCCTCGTGATGTTTTTTTTTTATGTGCCCTATGTATTTGTGCATTCCTGTATCTGTACCTTCATTCTTCTATATGTCGTAAGCTCTTTTCCTTTTCATTTTCCTTTTTGTCTCATGTTTTCCTTTTGGGGATGATGCAAGGTTTCGAGACACCCTATATCTCTTCCATGTTTACCCAAAATAGTTTCCATTATCTTTTCTTTTCCATTTCATTTATGTCTTGTGTTTTCCTTTTGGGAATAACGCAAGGCGTCGATACACCCTATGTCTCTTCCATGTTGACACAAAATTTTTTCCTTTGTTTTCACTCTTTTTGTGTCATTCTTCTAGTTCTATGTGTATTTGGGGAATGATGAAAGTTCCAAGCTCTCTAATATCATTGCAACAAAGACATATACTGACCCCGAATCCATAGATCCCTTATGTGTTTCTAGTAGGCAACCCTCTTTTCCTTTTTCATTTTTGGCTAATTTAAAGTAATTGATCATACCATGGTGTTAAGAAATTTCTTTAAAGTGGGGGCATACATTGGCATTATTTTTGGGATGATTTCAATTTTATTTTTGTTTCATGTTCCTTGACATGATTTTCTTACTTCATATGATGTGTTTTCCTCTTTGTGGTGATATTGGGAGTAATTTCCTTCAAGATCATGATCTATCTTAGTATATTAGATTCCTCTTAGTGGTGACGTGACACACTGCATTCCCTAAGTTGCAAATCTTTTATCCTTTGATTGGTCCTCTTTTGGAGACATTAGGAACAATTTCCCCTAAGATTAACACCTAGCATGAACTAATCCAAATCCCTTTCAACATCCCTCTTTATTATTGTGTTGCATTTTGTGCCTTGTTAAATTCATGGTACTTGGCTTTGATATGGCCCCTTGGGGCTCACCTAGTGAACACCTAGCTTCACTAGCCCATGTGTGTGTAAATTTTATTTTGGTGCCTTATTAAATTCATGGAGGTATGGCTTTGATATGGTTTCCTAGGGCTTACCTAGTGAACAACTACTTCACTAGCCCTTGTGAGCATGCATTTTATTTTGGTGCCTTATTAAATTCATGGAGGTTTGTCTTTGTTATGGATTCTTGGGGCTCACCTAGTGAACAACTAGCTTCACTAGCCCTTATGAGCATGCATTTTCTCTTTGTCAATATCATAGTCATGGGGGTCTAATGTTGATATGGAATTCTTGTGGCTCACTGAGTTGAAAACTAGCTTCACTAGCCTGTGTGAGCATGGATTTTGTTTGCATAGCGGACAATGTGTTCCACTTGTAAACCTTTAGCCTAGACCGGGTCCACCGCGTTAGACAACCAGTCGAAGCTTGATCTATTGTACTTTTCCTTTTTCCTTTTTGTTTTTTGTCTTTGATGGTGTATGTTTTTTATCTGATTATGGCTTCATACATCATCCACATGTTTTTTCCTTTGGGCCTATGTTGGTTTTCCATAGGATCTTGATCTTGGGGGCTTCACCATCCTCTTGGTTATTGTCATCCTATCTTACTAACATTCATACATTTGAACCCCTCTTGATTGTTTGGCTGGATACTTTAGTGTGAGTTTGAAGAAAGTTCATCCTCTCACTAAAGTGGGGGCTAAAGATAGTGTAGGAAAATGCATACCCTTGCATTTTCACACTTTTTTGGTCTCACCTTGCTTTATTTATCCTTCTTTATTTCTTAATTGGCCTTATTTCTCATCCACAATCCTAATAATATACATCTTTTTTTGGCTAATCCCAACAATCATTAAAGGGAAAATGATCCTTTAATGAGTTTGTTCGCCTGTCCTTGATTTTTGGGTCGGGGTTAAAATGCCACCTAGGGCATCTTATTCCACCAAAGGTCTTAGGACCCTAATTTTGAATACACCTGAAAAGGTACCTTTTTGGAGTTTGTGCCCCAAGATTTGAGCCTTGAGACTAAGACACCACCTAGAGCGTCTTAGTCCTCCTTGGCTTATTTTTAGAATTCAATTTCAAATTCTAGTAGGAATTAGCCTCCTTTAATTAATATTTTCTTATGTCAGCTTAGTGTGATGTAGTTCCAAGATATAAAGCATAGATAAGTATAAATACAAGGTTCATTCATTCATTTTCATCCTAGAAACTTGAGTTTTCACTCCTAATAGAAAATTGAGTTTACAAGAGCATTCAAGAGCAGTTCTTCAAGAATTTTGGAGCCATCATCCAAATTCAAGCATCATATCAAAGGAGATTCTTTCATCATGTGTTTTTATGTGCTAATATTTGTGATGTAGTATTTTGATCCAAACAAGCAATTCAACTCAAGATCTATCAAGCATTCAAGTGTTTCAATATCTACATCCAAGCTAGCCATTTCACACAAATTTGTAGACTTTACAATAAGGGTTTGGTGAGTTGTAACATTGCATGTTGTTCCTTCATTATTATATTTAATTTAAAGGTTTAATTACCAACAAGGGGTTTGTCCAAGGAAAACCCCCATTTACTAACAATCAACAAGTTTTGCTTCTCTTGTATTCTTGTGAATGCAAATTTAGGTTGAAGACTTGAAGATCATTTGGAGTGCAAGATTGCAAAGTTACAAAGTTGTCATCTTCACGGAAACTCACATACAAGTCAAATCCAGAAGATTAGAAACCTAAGATCTGAGAGTAAGCAAGTGCAGACCTTGGACCTCAGGATCACTTTCAGAGTCTTCAAAAATTTAGAATGGAAATTTTTATCATCTCTTGCACGTCTAGGGTTTTGCACCTAAAGGAAAAGGGACAAAGATCAATGCTACATTCAAGAACAAACCCTAGAGATCCCAATGCAATAGAGATTGGAATCTAATAAGGTAGATTGTTCCTAAGGCTAGAAGTTGATAAAGAAGATAAACCATGGATGCAAAACTAAAGAAATGTAAAGTGTTTGAAAGCACATTGTGATATGGAATCATATACTAAATGACCTAGGAATGAACATGAAACAAAACATAAAATTGAAAAATTGAATGTGTGCACCTAGAAACTTGTAGAGGCTAGGATGGAGACTGGAAATGTTGTTGATCATGGAATTTGGACCTACTGGGACCAATTTTCCATTCAGGGTGACCTAGTTCTAGATCTGGAAAACTGCATCGGAGCCTATTTCATTCAAATGGGTATCTAGAAATACAAAAATCTTTGAAAAAAATGTATATAGTGGGACTAAGTCACCATTTTTGGTGACTTGGTCCACTTTGGCTTTTCTAAAAATCTGAAAGTGGAAATGAAAGCGCTCAATCTACACTTTCTGCTCCTCCAAGTATCTGGTTTTGAAACTGTAAATGACTTTTGGTGGATTTTTTTCCCTAGCCAACAAGGAGATATCTTCAACAAATCTACAAACTATTCTTCAATTATTTCCAATCCTTCAAGATGGATAAATCTGCACATACACAAGGAATGAAAGAGAGAAATGTTGATTGTTAGGGCATGGGGGTTTTCCTTGGTCAAACCCCTTTTAGGTAATTAAACCAAAATGAAGAAATAATGTAATTAAGCATGAAATAATGAAATGAAGTAATTAGAAACTTGCCATGATGATTGATCTTGAATTTCTATAGGAATGGTTGAAGAATCTGCCCTTGAATGCTTCTTGATGACTTAGAATGCCAAAACCCTAGCTTGCTTGAGAAGAATGGTGAATGATGAATGAAGAGAGATTAGATTAGGGCTTCTAGATGAAAAATGAGAAGAAAACCTTGTATTTATACACAATTATTCCCTAATTCCTGAAAGTACCACATCATAGGCTGACCTTAGGTCTTAGAGAATAAAAACCTCCAGAATTTTGAAGTAATTTTGATTTTTGAGCCAAATGGGACTAAGTCACCCCAAGTGGTGACTTGGTTCCACTAAGGAAATTTAAGTGGGTGTTGGGGATTAAGATGTATTAAATGATGTTTATCAGGTTTATTCTCAAAAAGACACTTAAATAAGGCCTACAAGTGTGTAATAAGGCCATTTAAGGCATAAGGAAGGTGTAATTATTGATGAAAAGCCTATAAAAGTGTGAGAGTTTATTACAAATCCTTACAACACTTTGAAATAAGGCTTGGTAAGTGATAAAAATGGGTTATTCAAGTGAAATACATTAGAAAGGTCCTAGAAAAGTGTGAAAGTGTGTTGCAACACTTCACAACACTTTTACAAGACATAATAATGTTTTTATTGATTTGCAAGGGTCTAAGACTTAATATGAACATGTTGACCACACTGCAACATCAAATCTAGACAAACCTAGGCAAAAATCTATAAGAAAGGCCCAAATGAGTGTTAAAAATGTCCAAGGATACATTTTTTTGTGACCCATTTACCTCCCACTTTAGTGAGAGGATGAAATTCCTTCAAACTCACACTAAACTAGACATTTAAGAGGGGTACAATAGTACCAATGCAGATGGAAAAGGATAAAAATGATCAAAGGAAATAGTGCAAGGCCCCAGGATCCAAGATCCTAAGTCAAACCATCATAAGTGTAAGAAGACACACACAAGGGTAAATGATTTGTAGCAAAAAAATATACACGATCATGAAATGACAAGAACTAAAGGAAGAACACGAATAAGAAAAATTAAAAAGTTGGATCAAGCTTAAACCATTTGTCTAACACATTATGGATCAGATCTAGGTTGTTTGTCAAAAAAATGCATACTTACTTTGAGGCAACAAAAATCTTGGGTATTCACCGGGTGTGAAGTCCAAGAAGGTGAGAAACATACACTCATGTCTGGTATGCACTCACACACACACAAGTGGCTATGGGGAAATTCATAACACTAGTTGGGCTTCCTGCTCAACCATACCAAAGTTATACCTCCAAATAACTTTAATAAGGCACCACAAAATAAAATAAATTTTGTAAATGATTTTTGAAATGGTTTAAGGAATGTTCAAAATTATTTTTCTCAGTTTGTGCAAGGTCTAATATTTAGGGAACATCATGCCTATTGTCTCCAAGATAGGAAAAGTGCAAATAGTCTCATCTTGTTTCTAAGAGAAGACAAGTGCAATGTCTCATCCTAAGTAACATTTTACCAAATGTTTTAAAGAGAGGAAATCACAAGAAAATGAAAATCATGCAATGAGATATGAGTGTTGATGTATGCCCCCACTTTAAAGTGATTGCTAACACCATTACTATGAGAAATTTCTTTAAAGTAGAAGAAGGCACAAGAGTTTATTCAAAAAGGCTTTTGGTAAGTCATATGTTTCCAAATGAAGCGATCTCATGAAAAGGTAGTATGTCACATGCAATTCAACTTCAGGCATGCCTTCCACATCCCAAGCTTTCTCTTATATGTTCATGAAAGGTTAATGACTAGCCAAAAGAGACAATGACAAGTGACATATGAGGAAAAGGCTAACTAACACCTTGCCCCCACTTAGTGGAAGACAAGGATGAGCCAAATTGATTGATGAAATGCATGGTAGAGTGAAAATCAGTATCAATTAGAGGAGTGACGTTATCCCACATAAGGGAGAGTACCAAACTCCTCAGGGTGTTGAATTTTACTACTTAAGGCCTTACATTCATTAGTATAATGATCATGAAATCTGTGGTAGGCGCAAAAGGAACTCTTGTAATAGAATTTCTTTTGAGTTTTTGGTGGAAGGGATATCAAGTGATCTTGGAGGATCCTTGACAAGATACACTCTTGATCAAAGGTAGATGTTCCTTTAGCTTGTGACAAAGATATATTTTTCTTAGTAGAAGATTTCATACCTACACAAGACTCTATGGATTGTGATATTTTGTACTCTCCTTTACAAGAGGGTCTTGTTGGAGCCTAAAATTTCATGCAAATTTTAGGTTCCCATCTGTGAAACTTGATTTCAAGCATTTAGATGTTTAGTTGGAAAATTTCCTCAAGTGGCCCACTTTGAAAAATCATAACTTCAAGCCAATACAATTTCATGAAAAATCACCTTGCAAGAATGTTTACCTAACATATGGGAATGTTCACACCAAATTTCAGCTTCCTACGATCTGATTTGACAAAGTTTCAAAAGGCCAAGTTGAAGGGTTCTGCAAACGTCTATTGTTTACACTGTAAAAAACTGCGAAGAGGGGCAACTTTGGAAGACAATATTGAGAAACTAAAAGGGATCTATGATATACCAGATGGTTCTCTTGATTATCCAAATCTCAATGTGCATCCATGTCAATTTTCAGAGCTTTAGGACATCATTTGGTTATTTTTCAAAATCAAAACCAAATGGGTTTTACCCACTTTGAAGATTGCATTTCCAAAAAACTTCCATAGAGGTCAACTTTGATGTTTGGTATTTTTTGAATGAATATGCTTAGTTAAAATACATCTTTCACACATTTTCACCATGCCTAATCAGCTAATATACATAGTTATAGCTTCTTAGAATCAGATTTGATATTTTTCCAAAAAAGGCAAGTGGAGGGTTTCAATTGAGCTTGACAATGGTAATTTTTCAGAAAATACTGAGTAAGCAATTTTGGGCATTTAGAGTTTTGAATTCTGAAAAATTCATGAAAATATATTTGGCATCCATTCTCTCCTATCATAAGTTAACATACTAGTAAATTTTCATGGCTTGAGAAGAAGTTTTGATCAGTTTTCCAAGGCAGTTTTTGAGGCAACTTGATCTATTTTTGTCACAATGAAAAATGGCAGAAAACAAATTTTGATGAATACTCACTTGAGTTTAAACCATATTTTGGGTTTTGATGGAATAATTATGAGAATTGAAGTATCATGAGATTCAATTATTTAGGGATGTGCCAAGGAAAATGAGGATTGAGGAACCTATCATATATATTAGGATGTAAAAACTGTTTAAACTGATTTTAGCCTATGAATTAGCTCTTTCCACATTTCTTGGAGATAATATATACAATCTCAAAGAATTTTTGGCTCATCTAATAGTGTAAAGTATCTTGGAAGCAAGTATACCAAGAGTCATGTTGCAAGTAGTGGTCATAAAAAGAAGTCTCCCAGAAGATATAGTATCCATCAAAGCAGGATTGAATGGTACCCACTGATGATCTTATGGATCTGGTCAAACAAATTGTGACATTTCATGTTAAATACATAACCAAGGGTAGTACCACTATATTTATAGAATATACATAAATTATATGTGCAAAAAGGCTTTTGAAATTTCAAAATCCCAATACTGCAAAATGTCAGAAAATAAATTCAAAAGACTACCCATTTTTCAATACATTGATTGTCATCCTAAAATCATAGCGTATCACCATGTTTTTATTATTGACTATGATTTCATTACACAACCTCATTGGCTACTGTCCACTTTGCTTAATTCCTATATATTATTCTCTATTTCCCATTAGATACAATTATTGAATGCTTTTGACCTCCATTCATTGCATATATCCAAAATGTCACTCTTTCCTATGTGATCTTCCACCATTAAATAACTATCCTTTAGCCCCATCATGACTATCAAGAATTTTTAGTGTCCTGCACTAAAGCTTTAAGTTCACTTCTCTTTCATTACCACTCTTCAAATCTATTTCAAGTATTCTCGAACCGCCTTCCCTCATCATTTATGCATTTGAATATGAATGTTACTACCTCACATGAGGGTTGTCCATATTTTGAGGAAGTATCCATTGAATTCCTAAAAAACATTGGGGTTGTTCAATTTGAGTATAATGAACTAGAGTTGGTTCAACAAACTTTTATGAAGGCATTAGGAAATGGCATTAAGGTTGAACTCATAAATAAAGGCCCCAGTACCAATTTTGTAGTTTTTTTGTATGCTTTAAAGAGATGGGATTCTTCAATCAAATAAAAGAAAGTAGTGTCTCGCTTGAGTTACCATGGGATAAAATCACAATACTATTTAATCTTGAAAAGGAACATTATTAAAAGAAATACATTTGGTGCCCTCAAAATTACATGTTATGCTTTGATGTTGTCATTGCAATGCAGTATTTTTTTAACTTCAACACTTCAAGTAGTAGGAAACGTTGAAGGAAACACAATGAAGTTTCACTTTTTTGATTAAATTCTTACAAAAGTTACTGAAGATATAGATTCAATAGCTGTGGCGGGTGTTGGAGAAGTCAATGGAAGGAATTCAATAGTTAATTACCTAGAAATTACTTGTTACAATGTTCTTTAAGGTAGCTTTGGTGAAAGGCACAAAGCTTGTGAGGGGCGTAGTGTTGTACTTATTGATCAGTGCTACCATAGAAAGAAAATAGAATACAAATCTTCTTAACCGAATGTTACTTTGGCATAGTTCTCAAGTAACAAGCTTTGGGTCAAGGAATTTAGTAACAAGATATACAGTTGGCTTCAATTACAGCTAAATTGTAGTGAGCTAGCCAATGAGCAACCCACGAACACTATACCAACCATTATCCAAAATTTTAAGAAATGAAGTCCACTCAAGAAGAGCCAAGCTTGTATACCTACACCTAATACAAAATTGATCAACTTGGATGACTTATATGATGGTGACTGATGCAAAGATGATACTAAAAGCAATTACAAGAAGTGGAATTTAACTAGGCATTACAAACATTCAACACAATTATTGATGTATATTACAAGAGACACTTTTAGGGTTTACATAAACAAGTAATTCTCAATATTTATAGCCTAATCTAGTAAAATAAAGGTGGTCTCAATGATTTGGTGTGTAATGATAAAGTTTGACAGATTGTCATGGACAATCTAGAATCTGAACCTTGGCACCAAATAGATGTTGACACAAGAGAATGAATTATATAAAAATCAAAAGAAAAGATAAACCATCTATGGTTTTCTTAGCAAATTCAACAATAATATCTCAAGAATAGAGAGAAGGGGTTTGTCTATCTAATTACATCAGCTATGTTATCAGATGAGAAAACTTGATGTCATTTGAAACAATGAGGTGGTTACTACAAAGACAATAATAGTAGTGGCATGAAGAGGGAGGTGGGTTCATCAATGATGTAGTAACAAATCTGGAAATGATATATGCATATTGGTTACTTCTCACAAACAATACAATGAAATATAATACCATACTTCATGGAAAGAAAAAAGATGAAAACACATATGTAACCCTAAAATTCATCAAATGAATGATGCATCAGAGAGACATGTACTATCAGAGTATATTTCCCAAGTCTCTCTGATTAAAAGGGTTACACAGATGGGATTTTTGGGAAGAGTCCTACCGATAACCAAACACCATTTATACTTCATTGATGAGACAATTGATTTTAGAAGAAGTATTTTGAAATCTCCTGATAAGGTAAGGTCGCCCTAATAAAGTTAATGCATATCATCAAAATATGGATAAAATTTTGAACAAAGTGTGAGTATAGTGGAAGACAATATCACTTTGAGAAATATAAACTTCACATTTTATCAAGGGAATATGAAGATGGGAAATTATTTGAAGGAGTAAAGCATAAAATATTTTCCAACTAAGTAAAATATATTTTCACCATGCAAATCATGGAATGGGTAATTATTTTACCCAAGGAATATTTTAATTATGTTGAAGTGTACAAGTGGAGAATTTTTACCAAGAAGGCTAAAGAGAAATATATAAACCATTCAGTGGGTAATTGTTTTAACTGGAGATTATATTATTCAATTGGGTGAACATTTCTAGCAAAGAAGCTTCATGAATAACTCAAGATTAATTTTCACTGGAAATGAAGATAACAAAGATCTTAAAGTATTTTAATTTTTCAAAGGAAATTAATTAAAATAGAATGAAGGAATGCAAGAGATAGACATGCGAAGGGTCACAACTCTTGAAAATGCAATGTATATATGAAGGTTGAAATTAAAATTGAAAGGGGAAGAATTAGATTAGAATTAGGAGTTAGGTAAGAGATATACAAAAAATACTTTCAGAATGTTTATCATATAAACTTTACTATATGGACCATGGTGCATGAATAAATTTTGGCTGAAATCAATGGAAGATCTTTAATTTTGTGGCTCAATATTGGTGTCAATTGTTTGTTAAATTCAAAAGAAACTATCTGCCTATCTCGACATTGTTGCTTCTCTGTTATTTGAAGTTGCATATATCCAATTTGATATTTCAATTTCATCAAAAAACATTTTTTTTAATTGTGTAGTCAAGTTAATTTGTTTTTGTCGAAGTTCTAATAAAATTCTTTTAATTGATTACAGTAACTTGAGGGTAACAATTCGATCAATAAGAAGAGTTAGGTAATATGATTGTCATATTGTCTCCACATTGATTTTGTCTTGTTATTCAAATTAAGGGTATACTTTATTTTGTCAATACACATTTTCTATCATTGCATGGTTCTATTAATTGGTTCCTTCAAGGAGGGATTAAAATCCTTTTAATAAATCATAGTAACCTAGTAGGATCAATTGGATCAATAAGAAGATTTTTTTAATCACTTTCTTGCTCATTTATACAAGGTATAAATAAAATTTTGTGCCAAACAATTAGAATTGTAACCAATAATAGCCATCTATTATAGAAATTCTTTGACTATGCATATCCAATAGATCACTCATCCATCTCATTCATACACCACTTATCAATTTCACATTAAAAATTACCAATTGTCACATTAGAAGTAGATTGGTTATCAATCCTCCATATATCCCACACTCTTTGCCATTGTGGATAGATCCATTAATTCACCCAAATCATACATTCCTCTAATCTGCTCCATTATAAAGGTCTACCCACCTAGGTCTAGTAGAGCCTGAAGTGTAGGCAGTCATCAACCGAATAGGTTATCTCCATACATTAGTTCATAAAAGTTGCAATTTGTTTTCATGGATCCTGGCATCCTCTTAGGATTTGTAACCTGCATTTTTGAGATCCAATATTTTGCTGACTCCAGTAGGGATCAAGCCAAATAAACATTGAATCCAAGCCTTTGTTGGAATAGAGTCATAAAAAAAATACATTTGCATTCACCTGATTTCATAGGAGATTAACCCCCCAGTAAACCAAGAAAATTTTCAAAATCCATTTCATTTTTCTACTTTTGAGAAAAGTAGATGGCGAACCCCGTTAAAAAATTGATATATAATGCATAAACATTTTGGAGCAAAAACACTATTTCCATTTAAAAAAAATAAATAAAAAGCTACTACAAATTTCTTGTCAAGATGTCAAAAGAAGTGAAGAGGCAATAGTTAATAAGAGAGTGTAAAGAATTGGACAAACAACTGCTACAATTGAGAGACAAACATGTTCCAAATGCATCATAAATTATACTATTTTACAATGAGGATGGATATACAAATGCAAGTGATCTTTGGGTCCCACAAGTGCCACATAATATAACTAGGAATTTTGGCAGTGAAGGTAATATGCTCTATTCACAGTAGGACATTTATTAATCACAAGCTTCAAAACAAATGAATGCTTATCCTGTCCCTCCTTGACAAAGACTAGTAAGTTACCAAGGTCATCAATACAATCAATATCAAGTGCAACACAATTCCAGCCCACTTGGAAATGTCAATCAAAATCCGTAGCAAGGTATATATCAGAATCAACAATATGTGAAGAAAAATGACAATTGTTTACATATCCAAGAAAGAAACAAAAGTATTTTGGATGCATTTATTGACATAAGGAGATGTTGGTGTTCCAAATAAATAGACCAAATGAATCCTAAAGACTAGCTAATTTTGTATGTTCAGACTCAAAGGTGGATTTAGCCAACTGATAGGAAATGGGATTAAAGCACATTTCCCCTACACTTCAGGCTTTGTAGGACCTAGGGGGTGACCCTTTAGCAACATCTAAAAATATACACACACAAGTAATAGGATATTTCTCAATAGATAATGCTCTCACAAAATTATGTGGAGAAAACTAAAATCACTTAAAATTGGCTTAGATATTGAATGAATTTCATTAACCAGCATGGAGAACAGGGAAAACACATAACCCAAAACATAGAATTAAAATGATTTTTGATTTTAAGAGTTTGGGACCAAACTGAAAATAACAAAAGCATGAAGATTGACTAGTGCCAAAAAGAGGGCTATGGAGTCACATAACCAACATCTCATCTTACAATATTGAACATATTCTAAAGATATTTTGCAATTGTTATCACATTATGAAAAAATCACCACTGAAGCTTTATCTGGTAATCATCCTTTACTAATCCACCTGAAACACAACACTCCCGTCACATTTGTTGAAGCAATTACACTATCCCCTGAAAAAGAGGAAATAATAAGTTTAGCTGGCACTTATTAAAGAAATTACACCATTCACAGAACATAAGGCAACAATTATTACAACTCAAATGCAACAAATGTGCACAAAAAAACTCAGACAATTTTGATTATTGAATTCAAAAGAGCACTACATCTCAGTACTGGAGATAATTATCAAATAAAATATAAATGTGAAAGCATAATTCTAAACACACACTTCAGATTTAATGACTTAATTACAATTCTCCTTAGCTTTACAGTTCTACCCAGAGTTTTTCCCTCTCTTGCAGAGCTTTCAAAAAATTGGCAACCCCACAAATGAGAGAAGAATGAGAATAAACAGAAAACATAAGAAACCCTAAAACTGATCCATTGATGACATCGGTAGCCTCTTTCCCATTTATTAGTAAAATGAAAATAATCTCTCCTCTCTCCTCCTTGAAAAAAAATGTTTTCTCCAATTCTACCTTTGTCTCAAGTTGTTAAGCAACTGAAAATTTGCCCATGTGAGGATTTTCAATCATTTTACCAGCTATGTGAAAAATAAATTTTCCCTTGAGAAATCTATTTATGCTCCTTGTTTGTTGTAGCTATAAATATTTCCAACAAACAATACTTGTTTATAAAATGAATAAATTCACTTTATGAAATATCCCCGGACTTTTCACTTTTAATTTTATATGCCCAACCATGTTTTAAAATATTTGGTGTTAAAATTAAAACATTCACGTGGGCCCCTTTCATATTTCACTTCTATATTTTCACCACCAGCATAATGCAATCTCCCTTTTAGTTTTCATCTCAAATTATAATTGCCACTTAGCCAACAAATTTTAAATATAAATGCCTTTTGTTTTAAGATAGTGGCTTTAAAGAATTATACCATTAGGAAAATATTTGGATTTCTTTTAAAATCAAATAAGCCTCTTTAAATATTTCCATCAGGCTTCCTTTTAAAATCTTTACCCATGCATTTAATTCCTCTTGGGAGCACCACTTGGCTTCTTCTTGCCCATCTCGTGGGATTTAAAAGGGCTTCCATTTTAAACTCACGAGACAACAGGGAAGGCTAGAAATTATTTTAATATTTCCCTCATAACTTTCAATTTTATGGAGCCCACCAACATAGCTCTCTCACCAATCATGTGGCATTAATGAACGTGCAACTCATTTGGGCGATCTAGAGGGGAATGGCCTAGATGAGGCTACATTTCATCTTCTTTTCTCCACCGTTGATTTCATTTATTGGTCTTTGCAAACTTTTTTTGTTCCTTCTTCATGGCGCGGAGGTCTCCTATCAGCTAAATATTAATCTGCTTTCTCAATGTATACAAGCTGCACATTGTTATCAAAAAATAGAATTTCCTCAAACAATTTTGATACATTGCAAGTGTTGGATAACCTCTTGAAATGCGTGGCTTTTTTACTCCTTTATGTGGGATGGTGGCTTCCTTGGTTTATTGCAACCCTCCACTTTAAGGAGCCCTTAGACCATGAAAAGCTTGAGTCCCATGCGTTTTCTTCTGAGTTTCTGACACCATTTCAACATACCTATTCTCTATAAAATGTGCCCCTTTTAGCTTTGAATGGTGGCACCATCCTGCTACTAACAATGATGCACATGTTCATGCTACCTTAATTTATTTCTTATGTTGTAAACCAGTCACTGCATTGAGAATTTGAATCCCCTCTTCAGTCTGTGCAGTTGCTCCCTCTTGCTGAAGCATCACCAAAAAATCCATTGTGTTCATAGTTGCTTCCTCCTTCATGATTTGATAGTGATCCCTTTAAGCTCATTTGATGACATATCAGATGTGGCAAAGACAATTCACATTCCTTGTATGCACAAACTATCATATGACAAGATAATGCTTTTCGTGCAAAGATGGAAATCTATCAAACACCACTGCTATGCTAGCACAAATTTTATCAGCTCTATTTATCTTGTATGGTGGTCACTCCATGCTGCATTGAGCCGAGCCCAAATGTCTTTCCCTGGCTAGGTGAAGGCTCCTTGTTCACCATCTTTGCACCCATGAGCCTACCTACCTTTTGCGGTCTATCCTTATCCTCATGCCTTCCTTGCTAGTGTAATTTTCTTTGATTCTCACTTGAACCCCTTAAGCTACAAACTATTAGATGACACTTCTCACTGACATAGTGGTAGAGATGATAATTGAAAAGGTTGTGCAGTTCAACCTTAACACTACCAATTGCAGTTGCTTAAATTTTTTTAAAGCATTTTCAACAATCCATTTTATCTTGCAGTTATCACTTCCTCACTGGGTCAATCCTTTTTACTACGTAAGAATACCATAGAGGATCCTCTTCTCTCCAATTCTTTGATGGATTTCCCATACATTTCTTCAATTTGCGTTGCCTGGTTGCTACACTTATTTGGGATTTATTTAAACAAATCCATTCACCTTTCATGTGGTCTTTCCCGTAGGCCCTTACTTTCCATGATTTTTATGCAATATCACATTGTCCTACACTAAGCATGATAATGGTGTTCTATTAACAATGAAGCATTCCATATTTCCACTTTACATTTGATTGCAAGTTCATTTCACTATCAAGCTTCTTTACAACTGAATCAATAATATTCCACATCTAATCCAATGCCTCACTCAACACCCACCATATGACAAAGGAAAACATGCCTAGATAAGCCACATGCCCACAAACAAACTATTAATTTAGTTTCCCCATTAGCTGCATATGAACGCCAATTTCAAAAATCATACTTTTACCAACTTGTTTCACAAGGAACCTCTTGTAGCTGATCCAATAGTTCCACTTGGTGCACATTCCCAACAATTTACTTGATGTGGAACAATACAAGTTCATGACTATGAAAATCATGTCGAGTTCCATTTGGGACCAACTAAAAGAATATTTTTTTTCAAACAACTTTCATCCTCAGTTGACCTAAAGAAACCTCTGAATGCTCATAAAGTGAAAAGATGAAATGGGTTGTCATTAAAATCTTCTTTCAAGCACTTTTGTTGAATTGTCAAAACTGGCTAGGTGGGCTCTAGAATTCTCCTAGGAGAATGATCAAATGACATCCTAGAGTCACAAAAAAAATGTAGGCATGTAGACTTTTGACCCGAGAATGAAGTGCGAAAAATGGTTCAAAAAAATGAGTCATGAGGTGAAATTTATTTGCTATCAAAGTTGCTCAGTTGAACTTTTTGCAACAATAGTTGTTCTGAACCAATTAAAACTCACATAATAGCCATTATGAAAAAATAACGAATCAACTCCTGGGAGGTTGCCACTGTGATGGAACTTCAATTCTTGTTCTACAAGTTCCATTTTATTTTGCCTATGTTTCTTGTTCCACATGATGTTTAAGAAATGCGTAGGGTTGGGTTTTACATTTGTTTCCATGTATTTGTGTAAAACCTTAATGTCTTATCTTGTACCATGGCTTGGATCTATTTGATCATTACTTTTTCGAGAATTTTTTTAAGAACAACTTGTTTCCCATTGATCTGTCTAGGTTTGGTCCCCTCTTGATCCATTGCTACATTTTTCTTTTGCTAGACTTTATTCCTTCCTACATCTGGGATGGCCCCACACTCCCCTTTTAAAAACAACCTATGTCATCGTTTGACGTCGACCTAGTAATGTCCCTTCTTGTTTTAATAAATGTTTTATATTTTGTAGAGTGATAAATTTTCATGGTCATTGATGAATAGTTGTTTCATCTTAGCCATTCCCCTCTATCTCGTGATGACCCCACCACATGGTTTTGGTTGATCACGATATCAGGGGTGAGCACCACTTGTCACATCTGGAGAAGCCGAAGGAATGTTGAGAGTAATTTAATTTATTTAGCCGATTTTAATACATTAATTCATGGGGTACTAAAGTAGGTGTAAGATGCACATGTTTCAAATGGATGGAGATGTTTTAATCTTGGTAGGAAAGGTGCTTGATGTTTAACGATAGAGTTGGCAGCTATTTTGAATGAACAAGATTGTTGATGATTGAGATCCACAGTTGCCCGCCATTACCTGATTAGAAGTTGCAAGGTTTTTACTGATTGTGATATCATAGGTGAGTGCCACATGGATTTCTTTGGTGACGCAGAAGGTGGTGGGCCATTTTCCACGATGGAGGTCATGTTAGATTTTTTTAAAATCAGTCGTTCGATGATCCAACCAAAGTGAAATATCAACGAGTAATATTTGAATCTACATCAAATGTGATTGGAGTCATTGGTGCAACACGTGATTGAGCTTTAATAGTGGATGAGACATTTTCTGGCGTGATTTAATTTAAATAAAGCAATTATTTCTCTTGTAATATTACAGTATCACAAAGCATTGGAGAAGTTTCACAGAGAAGTCTTAAAGATGAGGACGAATTCATGAGTTGTTGCAATGAAGAATTACGGTTTCTATGAGCACAAAGTCATAAGTTGAATTCTGCATCTCCTAGTAAAATTGTAATATGAATTTGGGGGAATTTGCAGTGTGGTTGTTGGAAAGCTTGTTGAAAGTCATTTTAGGGTTATAGGTGAGCTAAATTATGGGAAATTGCAAATTATTTGTTTTGTAATTTCATAGCCTCATAAGGCCCCAACTTGTTTATGGTTTGTAATACAAGGAAGCCCTAGTTTGCTTAGGAAGGCACCATTAAAAAATCATTTCAACTAGATTGAATTTTTTAATAGAAACCTATATGATGATTTCCTAGATCAATTGTCATTGTCAACAAATGATAAGAAGAAGGGACTAGTTTTAATGTGAGGAAAAACCCTAGGGGAGGGATTAGTGTATAATTGTTTTAATATAGATGATGCTAGGGTGTTTCTTAAGTGTTTGGAGATGTTTAGAATATGGTTTGGACAAATAAATTTGCCTCATCCTTTTTCAAATAGTTGGATGTATGACATGGGGAAATTGGTAGTTCCAAATGTGTTTCCTAATGTTGATTTTCTCAAGGAAGTGGGTGCAAGGTATGATGTTGTCACACGGGTGGTTAGGGACAATGATGGAAGGGTTTTGCTAAGTATTAACAAAGAGGAGTTTCAAGAGGTATTTGGTTTGAGTGAGGCCAGTGTATTCTTTGTCCCTATTAAGCTTGAAGGAATGAAAGAGGAATATGGGAAGATGAATTCTCTTTTCATAGCTAAGATGCTTCCACCTCATTTGGCTAGGGAAGGAGGTTCAAGTGCTCATATTAGCCCTAGTGACCAAGAGCCTTTTAGAGTGGATTTTTTTTCCAAGCAGTTTCTGGCTAATTTATATTCATTATGCAAAATTTTGGGTTTTAGCCCTAATACAGTGATGCCTATAGCTTTTATGTTCATGGGGGTGCAAATGCAACACCCAAATTTCTTTGTAGTATATGATTTTGCTTCCTTCTTGGTTGAGAAGATACATGAAGAGTTATTGAAACTATAGAAAAATGATACAGGGACCCCCTTTTAATAGTATTCTTTGTTAATGCACATGTTTTTGTTCAAGAATGATGAGATTGAAGAAATTTGTCAATGAAGAGAGGTTGTTGGTATAGGTTTGGACTGCTAACCTTTTATACAATAGAGAGATAGCCAACTATGTACAGTTCAACAATTACTTTGCATCAAGACTGAGAGCCAGATTGATGGTGAATCTACTCAGGGTACCTGTAGAATTGCATGATTTTATTAGGCCCAAGGAGAGAAGGCCTGTTTTGAAGATTTTCCACAATTGGGGTGACATTATACCATACCCAATCAACATCGTCTTGAGGGTATATGGTTTTTAGGGGACCCCACATATATTACCTTATAATGTGCCACCAAGGGTCAGATTTGCTGAGGTTATGTGGCACATTAGATGTATTCATGAAGATAACCTTATAGGGAAGGGTAAGGGGAATTTCTACCCTGACTACATAGTGGTGTCTAATTTTGTAATTTCAGAGGGAGGTTGGGTGCATTTCAAAAAATTCTTTGAAGTATACCATTTAAGTTTTGGTCCTAGGAGGCAGTATGATCTTGAGGGTTTCTTTGCTCTATTTAGACAAAGAATAAAGGGTGCCAAATTTGTTCATGAATTCAATTTCTCTAAGGACCTGGTCAGAAATGAATTTGATTTAAATAAGCAGGAGTTCAATAAAGAGAAATGGGTATTTTATGATAAGCTATTGGCTATAGTGCACAAGATGGATCCAAAGTATGATCCATTGATGGAATTTAGTCCTTATCATAAAAAGATTGATTTTTTGATGGAGAATTTCAAGGAAATCATGGGTATTCTGATGACCAAGAAAATAAATCAGGAGTTAGACTTGGGTATACAGGAACATGTTGCAAGGCCATTCAAAGAAAGGCCAACTTACCAACCTCTAGATGATAGGCATATTTACAAGAGAAAAAGGGATGACAACATTGATGCAAAGGAAATAGACAGAAAAGGAAAAAAGGTGATGAAGATGCATGAACAACCAAGCTCATATCTCAAAAAACTTGGGCCAATAAAATAATTGATCTGGAGTCATCACCTGAGAGGAGTCCCTCACCACCACCATCAACGCCAAGCCCTAAGAGGTGAAGCATTGAACAGTCCCAAGAGGACTTGGTGGATGAGATTATTGTTACTAATCAAGATATGCAAATGGGAATGCCTTCTCCTCCAAGACCAGTTGAGTTGATTTTATCAGACCTGAATATGAAAGGAAAATGTGTACATGATGCAAGAATGGAGGCCTATAAATAATTTTTGGATGACACTACTTTAGTGAAAACACCAGTCTTTTTGCAACTAGTATGGAGGATGAAGTTGGAGGAATATCAGAAGAAGTGCAAGAAAAGAAGAGAACTGAGGCCTGATAGGTTAGATCAGGAAAATGATGATGAGGGGAAGGTTTAGGTAATGAATGAATCTAAGAACATCACTCTAGAAGAAGGGAGAAAGTTGTTCAATCAAGTTGGTATCTTGATTCTAGCTGAGTGAGATATTGTTGATGTAGTAGCTTTCAATGCTATTTTCAAGTCCAAGTATCCCCTCCAAAATTCTGAAGAAGAATTCAAGGCAGCATTGCAAGAATCTACCTTTAGTGAGGAATATGAAACCTTAGCAATATGGGATTTTTCCCCACAAGGAATAAAGCCAAATATTACTGATATTAACCCAAACTTGAGAGGAGGTTTAATAATTAAAAGAGCTTTAGGGACCTCAACCAAAAAGGCCACAAATTTAACTGTGAATGTGGCCAAATTGGCACATAAGACTTTTGAGAGAGAGGAAGCTACAAAAAGTAGTATTATGGAGAAGTATAATCTTATGATTGGGGGGTATAATAAGGTGCAAAAAAGGAATATTGAGCTACAAATAGAAGTGGAAAGGTTAAAATACAGGTAGATTAAGGAAAAATCAAGTTCTCCAGTGATTAAATCATTGCCTTCCTTATCAGGGTCATTACCTCATGTTTCCCCCATTGTTTCCACACCGGGATCTCCTAGTCAGACTCCTTCCCTCAACCCTACATTAGAACCAATTTGGGAGGAGTTAGAATGCTCTGTTGACCTAAAAAAGAAGCAGTTAATGCAAAAAATTGCAGAGCTACAGGATTCTCTAAAGGTAAGTGATGAGAGGTTTTTTTTAGGACAATGGGAAATTGTTGCTAATTTTTTGCAAAATTTAAATGAGAAGGTTGATGATAGGTTTCTGAGTGTATATTATTCATGTTATTTATTATTAAGTGCAATAAAGAATATTCATAGGGATCAGGAAGTAGCAATACCATTAATTGAGAAATGGATACCTAGGACAACTAATTTGGATGTAATGATTAAGGCCTCCAGATTTGATATCAATAATAGGTCATAGTCATTAAGACCTACTAAAGTGTTGGTTAAATCATTGCATGGTTTCCGAGACTTAGTAGATGACTTGAGTAGGAAGATCAAGGAATTGGTAAAATAAAATGATGATTGGAGTGATACATTGTTGCCTGACATAATTGATGAGTAGGGTAATATCAAGCCACTTCAATAATGGCAAGATTGGGCTAGTAGGGTCATCAAGGCTCAAATTACTCTAATTTGTGATGACTCGGATTTTGATTTATTAGTGAGTCGCATGAATAAAATTGTCAACACTAGTTCATTCCTTGAGTCTTTTGAACAAGTGGCAAACCAAGTGGTAGTTAAATATGCACCTTGTAGTGTAAAAGTAAATGAGGTAATCAGTTTTAATTGGCCAAGTGATGAGGATTACCAGTAGTGGGTGAATACATATTTAATTGAAGAGGAGTAAAGGTGGGAGTAGGATGCTAATAGTTAATCAATCAACTATTGTAGTTATAACAATTTCTAGTTTTGTTTTGGTGGCAGTCTAAGCGCAAAGTTCTTGAAGATTTGTTGTTGGTGGAACAAGAAGATTCTTTGAGGGAGGTTGCTATTCTAGCCAGATTTTGAAATGTCACAAAGCAGTCCAAGTGGCTAGTGACATGTGTACTTTCTGGACCAATGCTTGTTTTCTCCTTCATTTTATATAAGAAGGATTTCAAGGCCAAAAGTATTGGTTAGAAAGTTAGAAAGTTTTGGTCGAGTATAGGTGAAGTTGCAAAGCAATTGTAAAGGTTGATAGTTATAGAGAAAATTCAAGTTAGGTTTTGAGTCATTTTGTTGTAGGTTTTGAATTCATGGAGATATGATGTTTTATGATAGTACTAGCATTTGAATTAAACTGATAAATTCTAGCTCATGTCTCTCCTGTGTACAAGCACATTTGAATTTTGAATAAAATGATCAAGGGTTATGTTGTTCATCTCACTGTTGTGGTGTGTGAAATTCTTGATTAAGCTTTAATTCAAAGAATTAATTAAAATGCTTAAATGAGATTGTAGGTTGATATGTTTTGTACAAGGATTTGATAAGTAGTATTGAGTTAGGATACATATTGGTGATATTGTAAGGAAATTTTGTTGAAGATCTTACGTGCTATGTGTTGAATCTGTTATAATCCCTCAGATTTTTGTGAATTTGACTCCTCCAATGGAAATAAGGCACTAATCTAAGTTGTACCTATTTGAGAGATTCAATATTTGTTTGTGTTCACTTGGAGCTTGCTACAAATTGAAAAATCGATGAATATATTCATCTTTGAAGTATTGTTGTGACTATCTCATGCTCCAAATGGTTGATATTATTGATGAACAACCAATTCTATTCAGTATTATCCTATTCTATTGAGCTATTAAGTGAGATTATATGTTATTGTTAATGTTGTTTATGATAATGGTGCAAAGGTTTTAAACACATTAAGGGATCACCCTCTTGGGTCTTGTAGAGCCCAAAGTGTAGGAGGTCTTTAAAATCCTCGTTAGTTGGTCCAGGTCCTTCGAGTTTCCCTTGATAGGAATTGGCAATTCCATAGGTAGATTAGAAGATCAACCTGGTTAGAGTAAAAACAACCAACACATTGGACACAGTAGATCATTCTAGTACATGGAGCACGTGTGAAAGAGGAATTAGATTGAACCATTACCCATCAAAATATATTGACGGTCAAAGTTGATCTCCCTCAAAGACTTCTAAAAATGCAAGTGCAAAACTAGAGAAATTGCATTTGGTTTTGACTTGTTAAAAATAGCATATCAACTCATGAAGCTCTAAAACCTGACATGGGAGTTCATTTTGGTATGGAGAATGGAGAGAAACAATAATTTTGACATGAAAATCAACCAGTTGCAAATACAACCTCAAACAAGAGGCAACTTTGCAAAACTGGTAGTTTGCAAATAGCAGAAAAGTGCCAAAACCCTCCAACTTCAGTTTTCAAAACCTAGACAAAACTTATCATAAGAAGCTAAAAATTTACTTTCCTGCTCACATAGGACACATGAGTGAGCTTGAAAATTGGTTTTACATGAGAATCAACAGGCTCCAAAATATGACCCTCCAAAGTGGGTCACTTAGGTAGATTTTCCAGGTGCACTTCTCAAAGGGCAGAGGTAAAATTCATGAAATGGGCACATCAAATTTGCAAAATTTGAGAGTGCCATCAGTGGATCCGAATAGAAATGTATGCCCCCCGTGGGCATAGCTAAGTTCTAGATCTCTAGGGAGTAGACCAAATACTGAGTCCATCAAGTGTGCTCAAATTGCTCCTTTATTCATTCTTCCTTTTCAACTTCACTTGGTGACCCCGGGCCACCAAAATGAAAAATGGGAATCAACATTTACCTTTTTCAAACACAATTTTGTAGAAAGAGCTGATCTACATCAACTCATGCTTGCCTTTGTCATACCACAATAACATAGGTGACTACACCCCTACAAACACAAGTATCAGGCTACCTTTGTGCAAGTGGAAAGTTGCTCTCTGTTTGACATTGTCATCACATGACAACCAAATCACATAGGCCAGTCCACTGCCACTCTCTTCATTGTCTGATTTTGTAGAAAGTGGCAACATTTGGGGATAGTGATCAAGACCACATTCACTAACCCCTTCATAATGATCATGCTTAGAGGAGATATTATGGCTGAAAAACAACATGCACTCCTCTTGTGTGTTGAGAAAAGATTGCTCGAACATTTGTAACTCCTTAAACTAAACTACATCACAAGTTGATTTGTCTTCACTCAGACACCACAACCCAAACACATTGTCATATATTTCAAGATTCTAAAAATCAGGTTTATCAACACTAAAAGTACTTTCATCCTCATTCAAATCATGACATTCAACAAAAATGTCAACATCCAATGCATGAGCAGTGTCTCTATCTTAGGCTCACACATGATGTCAATTTGATTCTTCAAACCACTATGCAATTCCATATGGAATGTTTCAGCTATAGATTCAGATAATTCAAAACTTAAGCCTGATCTAAAAGTTTCAAATTGATCTTTCATAACATGTTCACTATTTGAATCATTTTGGATGCTATCATCTTTAGGATCAACATGATCATCAAATAAAATTTCATGTGCACTTTCAGTTGATAAGCATATTTTTTTATGTGTCGAAGACTCACTGTTATCTGAAAATAGCTCATTAGAAATGAAGCTAGAACCCTCATTTTCTTTCACATTAAAGCATTCCTCATTCATAACAAACATGTCCACTTGCATTGCATGAAGATGAGAGATATTATCAAAGAAAGATCCATATTCAATCTCATATTGACTAACTTCACATCCATTATCATTTGCATCATATGGCTGCACTACACATTGACCAAAAGGTTTTGCAATGTCAACACAAACTGAAAACCCATCAAATTGTTTCACATTATCAATGGGTGATAATGTTGATCTCAGTTTCATTTGATTGCCACAATGCATAACTTGATCCTTCATAAATGAATTCATTCCTTCATCAATGCATACATCATCATCCTTTTCATACATAATTGACATTCCCATCTCTACTTCATATAAATAGTCATGAGTAGAAAAAACATAAACACATTCATCAGCATCTGCACTAGTTCCAACACTATGTTCATGATCAGAAAATTGAAAACATATATACTTTTCTTTAAATTCTTCACCACTAACAGAATCAGCATTCTCCATTGATAACAAATCTGAATTACATTCTAATTTTTCATCAAATACAATTAGATCATTCACTTGTGGACAAGTGATTTCATGAGCATTCATGTCTTTACATTCTTAAGGTGAAGAAAGTGCCTCAATATCATCCCTATAAGAGCATTCATAATCAGTAGAAGAGAAATCAGTTTGGCTATCATCCACATCCTCATCACAAGAAGACTTATCACTACAAAATCCATGCTCAGATTCCTCGGAGTAAGTACTTGAACTTCTATCTTCAATGTCTCGATCACTAATTTGTTAGGAGATGTCATCAACATGAGCCTTATTTTCACTAACCAAAACCTGACATGGAATGATGCCTTTCATCTATTTCGTTTCTTCATCACACAAGATATTGCAAGAATTTTTTCATGCATATCTATTTTTTCATCATACCATGTATCTTCCTCTTCATCACTATTGTATGGATCTGCACATGTGCTGATTGTAAGATAATTACAATTAATATCCTCATTCATACAATAGATATCTTCATTTTATGATACACTCTTTTCATTCTTGTTTATCATGTTCTGATTTTCTTGAATAAGATAGTTACTACCTCCATTTTGAGACACCACATTTTGTGCATAAGTAATCTGGGCTCTCTCAATAACTTTTATCCAATCAAGTAATTGATCCAAATTTTGAGGCTTCAACCCCTTTGGCAAAGTACTCATCCCAGACTCATAGATCTCACAAAATAGATCAGTGCACACTTAATCCTCAGGTCTAAAAATTATGGGGACTGTCAACAAGGCATCCAAAAACCTTGAGAACAAATCATGTGGTGACTCTCCTTTGTGTATTTTCATTGTAGACAATATTTGAGCAAAATATGTTTGATCAATGTTTCTCAAATTTTGATGACAATCAACTTGATGTCCACAATGACCAGCAAGTTGTGATGATGGAGAAATTGGAGCAGCAACAAAATTACCATCTCAACAAGAATTTGTATTATCTAATCCATGAGTTATATTTACATGAGGTGTTTTAGGATGACCAACACTCACAACCCCCTTTCCTTTCATCATTGAATGTCTCAAATTGTTCTCAATGTCTATAGCAACTTGATATGCTTGGTGCAAGGTTGTGGGCTCTTTGTCTCTTAATAAGGAACTCGTCTTGTTGTCAAATTCTCCTAAATACATGACCAAACATTCAACTTCATTTGGTCTTATGTCTTTAGGAATCTCTCTTATAATTTTTGAAAACCTAAGATTAAAATATGGGACTACTTTTCCTTTCTCCATGTTCATGAACTTATTCCTTATCAAAATAGGGTCAATCCTATCTCTAAATTGCTGCATGAAAACTACCTTAAAGTCTTGCCATGAATGAATGGAGGAAGCTGGTAAATAAGATAACTAATCCCTTGCATCTCCTCTTAGAGACTGATTAAATAGTCTCATGATCACATCTTCATGGTCAATCTCATAATCATCCATCAAATTACTGAATTCTTGGAGATGCTTATTTGTTGATTCAAACTTATCACCAATGAATCTTGGTAACTTATTTATGAATTTAGTTGGAATGTCATTTGGGTAACCACTAATGGTATTGGAATTGATAGCTTTGTACCTTCCAGTGCTGAAACTTCTTTGACAATCTAGTTGGGGCTGATCACAAACCATGGTTGCACCCAAAACCATACTACGATGCATATATTGAAGCATTTTGACATGCCTCTTTCAAATTTCACATATCAACCCTACAACTAATTATTTATTACCCTATTTCTATCTTTCATCATGATCTCAAAATATTACAATGTATAATTCAAATGCATCTAAGCTTAAGATCTATTTAGTGGGAAAGTTAACAACTAGCATACTTCTCTAAAATAATACATGTTTTGGAAATTACAATGTAGAAGTATGCAAACCTAATTCTACTATCATTTCCCTTTGTTAGTGTTAATCACTCAATAAGGAACCAAATTTTTTTCCTAAGATGTTCAAATATTGTTTTCATACATGAATTTATTGAAAAACCAAGAGTGAAGAATACCTAGAAGTGTTGCAACTAGTACAAATTGTCTTCCTAACTGGAAATAGTGTAGATATGGAACTTTCTTCAATTCTTCAATAGGTTCTTCTGACAGAGTCACCAATTTGTTGGTGTTTTTTAAAAAACCCAAGCGAATTCTTGAAAAGATTTTATGAATTTTCCATGTTCAATAATGAAAGCTTAGGAAACAATTGGCCAACTTAACAAGAAGAAGCAATAATGATTATTCTCCTACACATTGGGCTCTGCAAGACCCAGGAGGGTGATCCCACAATGTGTTTCCTACAAATAACTAGAAAATTTCAAATACACATTGCAAAACAACAAATAAGTTCCCCACCAGGACTCAATAGATGAAAACCTTCAAGAAATTGGAAATTCCTTCAAAGATCCAAATCCTATCAGTAGAAAAATTTGAAGATAACAAAGATAGGTCGATATGAAGATTATTATGAATAAATGTTCTAAAATCAAATGCCAAAGATATGAGAAATACAATCACTACCTCAATATCAGTGCCATATCCTAAAGCACAGAGTCAAATGAGAAATAATTGAACTACAAGGAAAATTTCATCCTAAACAGTTGAGACCTATATGAATTGCATTACAATTCACACATCTGTACCAAAAATATATTACTACTTATGAATCCAGTTGCCAACCTGAATGAACTTACACAAATTCTCCCTAGCATATTTTCCATTATGTTGGTGACTCAGATGGGAAAATATAATTCAATAAGGTTCAACCTCTGGTTACAAATAATATTTCAAGATTTTAATGACTCTTTAACAAAACTGTCTGCAACCAAAACTTATGAGTTCATCCCCAACAGAGTCACCATTATGTTGGTGTTCCAAATCAATAGACCAAATGAATCCTAAAGACTAGCCAATTTCTTATGTTTAGACTCAAAGTTGGATTTGGCCAACTGACATGAAATGGAATTAGAACATATTTCCCCTACACTCTAGGCTCTGTAGAACCTAGGGGGTGACCGTTTAGCAACATCTAAAAATCTAGACATAGAAGTAAGGGATATTGCTCAATAGATAATTCTCTTATATAATTATGCTGAGAAACCTAAAATATCACTCAAAATTGGCATAGATATTGAATGAATTTCATTAACTAGCATGGAAAACATGACAAACACATAACCTAGAATATAGAATTAAAATGGTTTTTGATTTTAAGAGTTTGGAACCAAACTGAAAAAAACATAAGCATGAAGATTGACCAGTGCCAAAAAGAGGGCTATGGAGTCACATAACTAGTATCTCATCCTACAATGTTGAACATGTTCTGAAGATCTTTTGCAATTGTTATCACATTATGACAACAAGACCACTGAAGCTTTATCTAGTAATCGTCCTTTACAAATCCACTCAAAACACAACACTCCTATCACATTTGTTGAAGCAATTACACTATCCCCTGAATAATAGGCAATAATAAGTTCAACTGGCACTTATTAAAGCAATTACACCATTCACAGAACAAAAGGAAACAACTATTGCAACTGAAATGCAGCAAATGTGCATGAAAAAACTCATAGAATTTTTATTATTGAATTCAAAAGAGCACTACATCTCAGCAATGAAGACAATTATCAAATAAAATATAAACATGAAAGCATAATTCTAAACACACACTTCAGATTTAATGACTCAATTATAATTCTCCCTAGCTTTACAGTTCTACCCAAAGCTTCTGCCTTCCATGCAGAGCTTTCAAAAAATTGGAAACCCCACAAATGAGAGAAGAATGAGAATAAAAATAAAACAAAAGCAACCCTAAAACTGATCCGACATCTGGTAGCCTCTTTCCCGTTTATCATTAAAATGAAAAGAATCTCTCATCTCTCCTCTGTGCAACCAATTTTTTCCTTCAATTTTTCTTTTGTCTCAAGTTGTTAAGCAACAGAAAATTTTCCCATGTGAGGAGTTTCAATCATTTAACCAACTGTGTGAAAAATAGTTTTTCCCATGAAAACTTTGTTTCTCTCTTTGTTTGTTGTAGCTGTAAATATTTCCACCAAACAATAATTGTTTATAAAATGAATAAATTCACTTTATGAAATGTCCCCACACTTTTCACTTTTCACTTTATATGCACAACTATGTTTTCAAATATTTGGTTTTAAAATAAAAAAATTCATGTGGGCCCCTTTCATATTTCACTTATATATTTTTAACACCAGCATAATGCAATCTCCCCTTTAGTTTTCATCTCAAATTATAACTACCACTTAGCCAACAAATTTTAAATATAAATGCCTTTTCTTTTAAGATAGTAGCTTTAAAGCATTATACCATCGGGAAATTTTTTGGATTGCTTTTGAAATCAAATAAGCCTCTTTAAATATTTCCATTAGGCTTCCTTTTAAAATCTTTACCCATGCATTTAATTCCTCTTGGGACCCACCACTTGGCTTCTTCTTGCCCATCTCATGGGAGTTAAAAGGGCT
Organism: Sequoiadendron giganteum; assembly: GCA_007115665.2. Taxonomy (NCBI): domain Eukaryota; kingdom Viridiplantae; phylum Streptophyta; class Pinopsida; order Cupressales; family Cupressaceae; genus Sequoiadendron; species Sequoiadendron giganteum. The sequence continues at coordinate 150,880,317 of CM021106.1, read as the reverse complement.
TTCATTTTAAACCCTCAAGACAACGGGGAAGGCTGGAAATTCTTTTAATATTTCCCTCATTCCTTTCAATTTTATGGAGGCCATCAACATAGCTCTCTCGCCAATCCCATGGCATTAATGAACGTGCAACTCATTTGGGCGATCTAGCGAGGAACAACCCAGATGAGGCTACATTTCATCTTCTTTTCTCCACTGTTGATTTAACTTATTGGTCTCTGGAAACTTCCCTTGTTCCTTCTCCATGGTGCATGGGTCTCCTATCAACCAAATGTTAATCTACTTTCTTAGTGTACACGAGTTGCACATTGTTATCAGAAAATATAATTTCCTCATACAATTTTGATGCATTGCATTCAGTGGATGAACTTTTTAAGTGTGTTCCTTTGTTACTCCTTCATGTGGTGTGGTGGTTACCCTGGTTTATTGCATCCCTCCTCTTTATGGAGCCCTTAGACCATGAAAATATTGAGCACCATCCATTTTCTTCAAAGTTTTTGATGCCAGTCAACAGATCTATTCTTTGTAAAATGTGACCCTTTCAGCTTTGAACGGTGGCACCATCCTATTGCTAACAATGATATGCACATTAATGTTATCTTAATTTTTTTATTATGTTCTAAAACAGTCACTGCATTGAGCATTCAAATCCCCTCTTCACTCTATGCGGCTGCTCCCTCCAGCTGAGGCGTCACCAACAAATCCATTTCGCTCATAGCTACTTCCTCCTTCATGCTTTGATAGTGATCCCTTTATGCTCATTTGATGACATATAAGATGTGGCAAAGAGAACTCACATTCCTCGTATGCACAAATTGTCATATGATAAGATAATGGTTTTAACGCCAAGATGGAAATCTATCAAACACCACTACTATGTTGGCATGAATTTTATCATCGGCTCTATTTAGCTTGTATGATGGTAACTCCATGCTGCATTGAAACAAGCCCAATTATCATTCCCTGGCTGGGTGAAGGCTCCCTGTCCACCATCCTTGCACCTGCGAGCCTACCTAACTTTTGTGCTCTATCCTTATCCTTGTGCCTTCCTTGATATTGTAATTTTCTTTGATTCTCACTTGAACCCCTTAATCTGTAAACTATTAGATTCCCCTTCTCACTGGCGTAGTGGCAGGGATGATAATGGAAAATCTTGTACAGTTTGACCATACAACTGGTAGTTGCATTTTCCTAAAAAATTTTAGATCATTTTCAACAATCTGTTTCATCTTGCAGTTGGTTCTTCCTCACTAGGTCAATCCTTTTTACTGTGTAAGAATACCACAGAGGATCCTCTTATCTCCAATTCTTCTATGTATTTCCCATACATTTCTTCAATTTGCATTGCCTGGTTGTTGCACTTATCTGGGATTTTGTTAAACAAGTTCATGCACCCTTCATGTGGTATTTCTCGTAGGCCCTTACTTTGCAAAAAAATTATGCAATATCACATTGCCCTGCACCAAGCATGATAATGGCGTTCTATTAACAATGAAGCATTCCATGTTTCCACTTTACATCTGATTGCAAGTTCATTTCACTGTCAAGCTTCTTCAAAATTGAATCAATAATATTCCACATCTAATCCAATGCCTCACTCAACACCTACCATATGACAAAGGAAAACATGCTTGGATAAGCCACATGCCCATAAGCAAACTATTAATTTAGTTTCCCCATGAGCTGCATATGAATTCCAATTTCAACAATCATACTTCTACCAACTTCTTTCATAAGGAACCTCTTGTAGCTGATCGAACACTTCCACTTGGTGCACATTCCCAAAAATCTACTTGATGTGGAACAATACAAGTTCATGACTATGCGAATCATCCTGAGTCCCATGTGGGCCCGACTAAAGAAAAAAAGTTTTCAAACAGCTTTCATCCTCAATTGACCCAAGGCAACCTTTGAATGCTCCTATAGTGAAAAGATGAAATGGGTTGTCATTAAAATCTGCTTTTAGGCACTTTTGCAGAATGGTCAAAACTGGCCAGGTGGGCTTTGGAATTGTCCCGTGAGATTGATCAAATGACCTCCTGGATTCATAGAAAATTGTAAGCATGTAGAATTCTAACCTGAATGAAGTACAAAAAATAGTTTGGCAAAACGAATCATGTGGTGAAAGTTATTTGTCGTCAAAGTTGCTCAGTTGAACTTTCTGCAACAACAATTGTTCTGAACCAATTAAAACTCACCCAAATGCCATATTGAAAAATATAACAAATCAACTCCGAGGAGGTTGCCACTAGACATAGTAAATCATTCTAGTATAGGGAGCATGTGTGCAAGAGGAATTAGCTTGAATCATTACCCATCAAAATATATTGACAGTCGAAGTTGACCTCCCTGAAAGAGTTCTAAAAATGCAAGTGCAAAGCTGAAGAAATTGCATTTGGTTTTGATCTATTAAAAATAGCATATCAACTCATCAAGCTCTAAAACCTAACATGGGAGTTCATTTTGATATGGAGAAAGGAGAGAAACAATCATTTTGACATGATAGTCAATCAGTTGCAAAATACAAGCTCAAACAGGAGGGAACTTTGCAAAAGTGATAGTTTGCAAATAGCAAAAAAGTGTCAAAACCCTCCAACTTCACTTTTCAAAACCTAGACAAAAATTATCATAGGAAGCTGAATATTGATATTCCTTATCACAAAGGACACATGAGTGAGCTTGCAAATGGGTTTTGCACAAAAATCAACAGGATCCAAAATATGACCCTCCAAAGTGGGTCACTTATGCAGATTTGTCTGGTGCACTTCTGAGAGTGCAAAGACAAAATTCATGAAATGGGCACTTCAAATTTGCAAAAATTGAGAGTGCCATTAGGAGACATAAAGGAGAATCTAGGCACTCTTTTGTTAGAAGAATGGAAGATATTTGTGGGAAAATACCTATTGATTTCTCGCCTAGTAAGTCTGGGTTCCCTGAGAAGTTCATGAAAGTATATGAACCTAATTCGATTTATTGGCCCAAATCATGGAAACTAGTTGCTTTTGACCAAATAGATAAATGGAATGGCATCGTAGATAAGAAAAGGTTTTAAGACAATAGTGATATCATTGATGAATATGGGGAAGTTGATCAAATGATTTAGCCAATAAAGGAAACATGTATAAGTGAATATTGCAATATGGAAGACCAATTCTCTACCTTGGAGGATGATTGCAATATTAAAGATATTGTTGAGAACACACCATCTAAGGATTACATCAACAATAATTCAGATGATATGGAAGATCATCCATGTATACATTGGCATAGCATTGCAGAAAACAAACTGGAAGTTGAAATAAAAGAAGACAATATGCCCTACAACAATGAAGAAGGCAATGACTATGATCAGTTCATAGAAAACGAATATGCAAGTGAAAATGATTGTTATTACAACCTGCATGATGAGGATGAAGATACAAAGGATCTCTCCTGCATAATAGATTGTGATTGTGAATGCTATGAAGAATCCATTGAAAATCTAGAATTTGATGACAATCATGTGGATTTGCAATTAAGTGATTCTTGTAGTTCTTATAAAGATTGGGAGGAAGAAACAATGGAAAATGTAAGTCCATTTGATAGTAAACAAATAACACCTCTAGTTGCAATTAAAGGTACAGTTGATGAAGAAGAGGTTTGTACACCTGAAAACGGTTTTCAAATTTTTTCAAACCCATTATATGATGAAAAGATAGAAGAAGATCAAATGATTTTTTGCAAAGGTGTGCTAGAACATGAATTTCATGTGTACTCAAATCCATTTTATGATAAGGAAGAAACATTTTCAGATAACCAAAATAATATATCAGCTTAAGGAACAAATGACTGTGGTGATAGTGCATTTGATTTGTCAGTTTATGATGATCTTGAGTGTTGTTGTGATGATGGAAGAGAAAAGAATACAACAATAATGTTGTGGATGAAGAAACATGTTCACTCAATAATGAGCAAATTTCAATTTTTTTGAGTATGGAGTATCAGAGATATACACACATGAATGATGTTGAAATTGAATGCCCAACACACATTTCCTTTGAGAGTGAAGAGACTTTGTGTGAAAATGGTGATAAATTTCATGATGAGCATGAAATTGTATATTCACAATTTAATTTTAATAAAACGTAAGTAGTTGGTGGTCATAAATTTCATTGCAACAGTGCTCCAGAAATGCATACTTTTGTTAAGTCTTGGGGTATTGATGATTTTGATCTGTTTGATTTGCAAATTGTAGATTTTAATAAAGCTTCAAGATCACAACTCTGTGGACAGGCTACGTATGAAGTTAAAAAGGGTATTGATTGTGTCAACATCGAATATAGTAAATGTCAAATGTAGTATAATTTTCTCTATCTTCTAGTCCAAGTAGAGAGCCATCATTTGGGGAAAGATAGTAGATGGAATGAAATAAAGTATCTTATATAGTGTGGGTTTGGATGGTTTGATAGTTGTGATTTCTTCTTACCACATTATGAGATCTTTCATATTACACCTGATTTTCAAATACATAATGATAAAAAATGCATGGGCAACATTGCACATAATAAGTCAATAGAAGATATAAACAAATTCAGTCAAGAAAATTTTAACAATATTTCCAGACTAGTTTTAGTGCAATATGATGAAAACTGAGTGTATGACAGAGGTAAAAAAAGGTTTTTCCTCTATTTTTTGGTGGCCTTGTGTCATCAGCTGTGGTGTGGTTTTCTCAAAACCATATCAGTTCAACACAAGAAAGAGTTTGAGTCTCTTGCTCAATGGATAAAACACTTGGTCTACTCCCTCAGAGACCTGGATTCTTGCTATGCCCACAAGGGGCATACATCCTTAGAAGGAGCCAATTTTGGAGCCTAAAACTTCATGCAAATTTTAGGTTCCCATGTGTGAAATTTTATTTCAAGCATTCAGATGTTCAAATTGTAAATCTACTCAAGTGGCCCAGTTTGAAAAATCACAACTTCAAGCTGATGCAATTTCATGCAAAATCACCTTGCAATCATGTTTACCTGACATATGGGAATGTGCACGCCAAATTTCAGCTTCCTATGATATGATTTGGCAAATTTTCAAAAGGCCAAGTTGAAGGGTTCTATGAAAGTATGTTATTTACAGTGTAAAAAACTGCCAAGAGGGACAACTTTGGAAGAAAATATTAAGCAGTTGAAAGGGTTTCATGACAGAAAAATTGGTGCAATTGATTCTCCCCATCTCAATGTTCATCCATGTCAATTTTCAGAGCTTCAGGCTATCATTTGGTATTTTTTCAAAATCAAAACCAAATGGGTTTTACCCAGTTTGAAGACTGCATTTCCAAAAAACTTCCACAGAGGTCAACTTTGATGTTTGATATTTTGTGAATGAAGATTATTAGTTAAAAAACCTCTTGAAAACATGTTCACCATGCTTAAATGAGCATAGTTATAGCTTCTCAGAATCACATTTGATATTTTTTCAAAAAGGCAAGTGGAGGGTTTCAATTGAGCTTGAGAGGTAATTTTTCAGAAAATACTGAGTAAGCAACTTTGGGCATTTAGATTTTGAAAATCTGACAACTTCATAAAAATCCATTTTCCATCCATGCTCTCCTATCATAAGCTATCATACTAGTAAATTTTCATGGCTCTGGAATAAGTTTTGATCAGTTTTCCAAGGCGGTTTTGGAGGCAACTTGATCTATTTTTGTAACAATGCAAAATGGAAAAAAATAAATTCTGATGAATACTCACTTGAGTTTAAAGCATATTTTTTGTTTTGATGGAATAATTATGAGAATTGAAGTATCATGAGATTCAATTATTTGGGGATGTGCCAAGGAAAATGAGGATTGAGGAACCTATCATATAAATTAGGATGCAAAAACCATTTAAAATGATTTTGGCATATGACTTAGCTCTTGCCGCATTTCTTGTAGATAATATGGGTATGTGTAGGATCATCATGGAAAAAAAGGGCCCTTAAGTGGCGATAAAAATTCAAAAAATCAGAGTTAGGAAACTTGATGTAAAAATTTGAATAAGTTATCTATATTATTTCAAAAATATGTAAGAATAGAATCTGTAGCAAATTGAATGTATTTTATAAACTATTAGGTTTATTTTTTATTTTTTATAAATCTATTTGGTGAAAATTTGAAATTTCAATGCAGTTGTACTTAAATTTTAGGGAAAAAATAAGTAGGTGTCTGTTTGACCACACTAACCACAATAAAATGATAATTTATTTATTTTTAATATTTTATATACAAGTAGAGGACTCATGTCTCGATGTGATGCAATTTTTTTTTTTTTCCAAGTAAATAATTAATTATGAATTTTTTATTACAACTTTTAAAAAATATAAAAAATCGTATGTTTGACCACCTTAACTTGGTCAAAAATTCATGAAATTCAATTTTTTATTTTTTTAATCCTATAGAATGTGAAGCATAGAATGTGACACATGTTTCAGATTCAAAAAATATGATACCGTTTGAAAGATATAGATGTTTTTCAATCAGCCTATCAATAAGGAATTTTATCGTAATTCAAATAGAAAATGAATAATAAATATTTATTAAATTCAAAGTAAAGCATAATTTATATTTTTGGAAAGCTAGGAATCTCCTTTAAAAACCCTTTTGGTTTCATCAATTTTGGGTGAAAAAAAAGTCATCAGCCACATGGATCATCATGTCACTTACATATCACCACTTTTTGGCCCATCATGATCCTACACATACCCATATATACAATCTTGAAGAATTGTTGGCTCATCCAATAGTGAAAAGTCTTCTGGAAACAAGTATACCAAGAGTCATGCTGCAAGCAGTGGTCATAAAAAAATATCTTGCAAAAGATATAGTATCCATCAAATCGTGATTGAAGGGTACCCACTGATGATCTTATGGATCTACTCACATAAATTGTGACATTTCATGTTAAATACATAACCAGGGGTAGTACCACTGGATTTATAGAATATACAAAAAATAAATTTGTAAAAAGGCTTTTACAATATCAAAATCCCAATAGTGCAAAATGTCAGAAAATAAATTCAAAAGACTACCCATTTTTCAATCCATTGATTGTCATCCTCAAATCATAAGGTATCACCATGTTTTTATTATTGACTGTGATTTCATTATGGAACCTCATTGGCTACCATCCACTTAGCTAAATGCCTATAGATTCTTCACTATTGCCCATTAGATATAATTATTGAATGATTTTGACCTCCGTTCACTGCATGTATCCAGAATGTCACTCTTTCCTATGTGATTTGAACCACTATTAAATAACTATCCTTTAGCCCCATTGTGACTGTCAAGACTTCTTACTGTCTTGCACTAAACCTTTAAGTTCACTTCTCTTTCATTACCACTCTTCAAATCTATTTCAAGTATTCTCGAACTGCCTTGCCTCATAATTTATGCATTTGAATATGAATGTTACTACCTCACATGAGGGTTGTCCAAATTTTGAAGAAGTATCCATTGAATTTCTAAACAACATTGGGGTTCTTCAGTTTGAGCATAATGAACTTCAATTGGTTCAACAAAATTTTATGAACGCATCAAGAAATGGCATTCATGTTGAACTCATAAATAAAGGCCCCAGTACCAATTCTACATAATTTTTGTATGCTTTAAAGATATGGGATTCTTCAATCAACTAAAAGAAGGTGGTGTCTCACTTGAGTTACCATGGGATAAAGTCACAACACTATTAAAAGAAATACACTTGGCACCTCAGAATTACATGTTACACTTTGATGTTAGCATTGCAATGCGGTAGTTTTTTAACTTCAACACTTCAGGTAGTAGGAAATGTTGAAGCAAACACAATGAAGTTTCACTTTTTCCATTAAATGCTTACAAAAGTTATTGAGGATATAGATTTAGCAGCTATGGTGGGTTTTGAATAAGTTGATGGAAGGAATTTAGTACTTAGTTACCTGGAAATTTCAGTGTGCTTTTAGGAAGATTTGGTGAAATGCCCAAAGCTTGTGAGGGGTGTAGTGTTGTACTTATTGATCAGCGCTACCATAGAAAGAAAAGAGAATACAAATCTTCATAACCGAATGTTACTTTGGCACAGTTCTCAAGTAACGAGCTTTAGGTCAAGGAATTTAGTAATCGGATATATAGTTGGCTTCAATTATAGTTAAATTGTAGTGACCTAGCCAATGATCAGTCCATGAACACTATACCAACTATTATCCAAAATTTTAAGAAATGAAGTCCACTCAAGAAGATCCAAGCTTGTATACCTACACCCAATACAAAATAGATCAACTTCAATGAATTATGTGATGGTTTCTGATGCAAAGATGACATTGAAAGTGATTATAGGAAGTGGAATTTAACTAGACATTACAAACATTCAACACAATTATTGATGTATATTACAAGAGTGAGACTTTAAGGGTTTACATGAAAAAGTAATGCCCAATATTTATAGCCTAATATGTTAAAATAAAGGTGGTCTCTATCATCTAGTGTGTAATGATAAATGTTGAGATATTGTCATGGACAGTCTATAATCTGAGCCTTGGCACCAAATAAATGTTGACACAAGAGAATGAAGTATAGAAACATCAAAAGGAAAGAGAGATCATCTGTAGTTTTCTTACTGAATTCCACAATAATATCTCAAGAATAGAGAGAAGGGGTTCATCTATCTAATTACATCAAATATTTTATTAGAGGAGAAAACACAATGCCATTTGAAACAATGAGGTGGTTCTTGCAGAAACAATAATAGTAGTGGCACAAAGAGGGAGGCGGGTCTGTCAATGATGTAGTAACAGATCTAGAAATGATATATTCATATTGTTTCCTTCTCACAAACAATCTAATGAAAGATAACACCATACTTCATGGAAAGAACAAAGATGAAAACACAAATGTAAGCCTAAAACTCATTGAATGAATGATGCATCAGAGAGACATGTACTACCAGAGTAGATTTCTCAAGTCTCTCTGATTAAAAGGGTTACATCGATGAGATTTTTGGGAAGAGTCCTATTGATAACCAAACACCATTTATACTTCATTAGTGAGACAATTGATTTTGGAAGAAGTGTTTTGAAATCACCCGATAAGGTAAGGTCACCTTGATAAAGTTAATGCACATCGTCAAAATATGGATAAAAATTTGAACAAAGTGTGAGTATAGTGGAAGACAAGATCACTTTGAGAAATATAAACTTCACATTTTATTGAGGGAAAATGAAGATGGGAAATTATTTAATGGAGTAAAGCATAAAATAATTTCCCACCAAGTAAAATATTTTTTCACTATGTGAATCATGGAATGGGTAATTATTTTACCCAAGGAATATTTTAATTGTGTTGAAGTGTACAAGTGGAGACTTTTTACCAAGAAAGCTAAAAATAAATATATAAACCATTTAGTGGGTAATTGTTTTACCGGGAGAGTATATTATTCAATTGGGTGAAAATTGCTAGCAAAGAAGCTTAATGAATAAATCAAGATTAATTTTCATGGGAAATGAAGATAATGAAGATTAAAGTATTTTAATTTGCCAAAGGAAATTAATTAAAACAGAATGAAGGACTGCAAGAGATAGACACATGAAGGGTCACAACTCTTGAAAATGCAATGTATATATGAAGGTTGAAATCAAAACTTAAAGGGGAAGAATTAGATTAGAATTAGGATTTAGGTGGGAGATATACAAAAAATACTTTCAGAATGTTTATCATATAAACTTTACTATATGGAGCATGATGCATGCATAAATTTTGGCTGAAATCAATGGAAGATTTTTAATTCTGTGGCTCAATATTGGTGTCAATTGTTTGTTAAATTCAAAAGAAACTATCTTGTTGTCTCCACATTGTTTCTTATGGGTATGTGCAAGATCATCATGGAGAAAATAGGCCCTTAAGTGGCAATAAAATTTAGAAAATCAGAGTTAGGAAACTTGATGTAAAAATTTGTGTAAGTTATCAATATTATTTCAAAAATATGTAAGAATAGAATTTGTAGAAAATTGAATTTAGTGTCTAAACTACTTAGTTTATTTTTAAAAAAATCTATTTCGTGAAAATTTGAAGTTTCAATGCAGTACTACTTAAATTTTTGGGAAAAAATAAGAAGTAGGTGTCTATCTGACCACCCTAACAACAATAAAATGATAATTGTTTTTTAGAATATTTTAGATATAAGTAGGAGAATCATGTCCCGATGTGATGCACATTTTTTTGTAATTTATTTTCAAGTAAATAGTTAATTATGATTTTTTTATAAAAAAATTTAAAAAATATAAAACTTGGTCAAAACTTCATGAAATTCTTTTTTCTTTTTATCCTATAGTATGTGAAGCATAGAATGTGACACATGTTTTAGATTCACAAAATGTGATACCGTTTGAAAGCTATAGATGTGTTTCAATCAGCTTATCAATTAGGACTTTAGTCATAATTCAAATAGAAAATGAAAAAATAATTATTTATTAAATTTAAAGTAAAGCATAATTTATATTGGTGGAAAGCTGAGAATCTCCTTTAAAAACCCCTTTTATTTCATCAATTTTGGGTAAAAAAAAAACGTTAGCCACATGGGCCATCATATCACTTAGATATCACCACTTTTTGGCCCATCATGATCCTACACATACCCTTCTCCGTTATTTGAAGTTGCATATCCAAGTTGATATTTAAATTTCAAAAAAACACAATTGTTGTTATTGTGTAGTCAAATTAATTGGTTTTTGTCGAAGAATTAAAATCCTTTTAATTGATTACAGTAACTTGGGGGTAACAATTGGATCAATAAGAAGAGTTAGGTAATTGATATGATTGTCATACTATCTCCACATTGATGTTGTCTTGTTATTCAAATTAAGGGTATACTTTAGTTTTCCAGTACACATTTGATATCATTGTGTGGTTCTGTTAATTGGTTCCTTCAAGGAGGGATTAAAATCCTTTTAAGAAATCACAGTAATGTGGTGGGATCAATTAGATCAATAAGAAGAGTTTGTCAATCACATTCTTACACATTTATACAAGGTATAAACAAACTTTAGTGCCAAACAATTAGAATTGTAACCAATACCAACCACCTATTATAGAACTTCTTTGACTCTGCATACCCAATAGAGCACTGGTCCATCGCATTCATAAATCACTTATCCAATTTCACATTACAAATTACCAATTTTCACATTAGAAGTAGATTAGTTATCAAGCCTCCATCTATCCCTTACTCTTTGTCATTGTGGGTAGATCCATCAATTCACCCAAATCATACATTCCTCTAATCTGCTCCATTATAAAATTCTAGTGTCTTAGGTATAGAAGATCCTGAAGTGTAGGGAGTCATTAACCAAATAGGTTATCTCCATACATTGGTTCAGAAATGTTGCAAGTCTTATCATATAGCCTAGCACCCTCTTAGGATTTGTTTCCTTTTTTACAGATCCAACAGGTCTAAAATCTAATGATCTCAAATCATTAGTGTTTTTTGAAATGACATTGACATTAACAAAATATTTTTTTGTTCATCTCATTTCTTGCAAAGGATAAAGATTACTAGTGTCTATCAGTTCAGGATGCACTAGTGTTAAGGTTGGTTTAGAGGAATTGTGTGTGATGGTGTTGATGTCGATTGAAGGCTTGGTGATTCTATCAAAGGACAATAACCAAAACAATGAGTCATTGTTTTTGTGTTAGGATCTATAGGGTTATGGATACCTTGTTTGTTAGCACCACATCCTTTTCTAGTATAGCCAAGTTGTTTCATAAGTTCGTAACCTTTTTCCATAAATATTTTTCATTGCTTTTGGATCTCACAGTTGCTGGTGATTAAGTTCATCAAAGTTTGTTGTGTGATTTGTTGGATTTTTTTCTAAGGTAGTTGACGTGGATGTTGTGTTACATATGGTTATATTTTCTATCATGTAATTGTAATGTCACGGAATTGCACTTGGGAGAAATTCCGCATTTTTGCATCTTGCCTAGCATTTATGACACCCTAGAAGCATTAATGGAAAAATCCCATGAGTTGGAATTTCATGATTCTGACTCCATGAGGACACATGGAGAGACAACAGAAGCCTAACAAAGCGTTTCCCAAAAACTTAGGCTCTGGATGCCTGAATGATGCACAAACATATGCATCGATGTTCGTATTGTGCACTAGCATCCTAGTGGGTTTTCTGAGTTTGAAACGGTGAATCTAGAAACCTGGCCCTAGTGAAACGTGTCCTGGCCGTTAGGTCTTGAATGAAATGGCTATGTGGAACCCAAGTTGCATGCATAAGAACCCCTCTTTGGATCTGATTTTGGGGTTGGAAGCCATTGATTCAAGAATTTTCACCACTTGCTCTAGTCTTGGGTAATCTCTATCCTTGAATACCAACACTTTTACTGGTGAAGCCATGCCGGACTGAGGTCCCTCCAATAGATACCAGCTCTCTAGTAAGCATGTCGTGGTATGCTTATGTGCTGCAGAAGAAGGTCTTGGCCCGTGGGTAACCATCTCTCTCCTTATAACACTTTCTTATAAGTTCATTTACTACCTTGTGGTGTAGGATCTACTCCAAAGCGGGTTTTGTTTTCACCACACTTTGTTTATTTATTTTAGGCTCTTTCCAAACTTGACTATCCATGGAGGTGGGAACACCAATACAGGGATCTGATTGAGGTAGGCCCCTACACAAACCCAAAATTTTCCCCCTTGATCTTTTGTGTGAAGATTATGAAGGTACATTTGGAGAAAAGGATCAGACGCATGAAGGTAATCTTGTTTCAAGTTCTCTCATATTTCTCATTAATCTCTAGGTTTTTGTTGATTGTTTGATCCTACATGCCTCTTGATCTGAGTCGGGGAGTAATATTAAGTTTCATCCTACAGAGCTCTTGAGTTATCATGGCTTAGGATTCCAACACGTCTTGTGGACAACAATGCGTCGTGCTGGCATCCTGAAACTACATTGATATCTCTTGGCCAAGAGCTCCTCAGCTGAGGATACAAATCTTGAAGTCTTGTTGGTGTAGTCATGGTAAGGAGGGTCCTCAAAGAGAACAGTTTGAACCATGCAGCAATAGTAACACAATAGAATCAACACAATTTATGGAGGAAAATTTAGGTGCAAACACTCTCATTATATAAAATATTGATTACATATAGTCAGTTAGATCCGAGCTTACAGATTCGGCACATAGGCCTGATTACAACATGCTCAAAATACTGTGCTCATACATGCAAGTGAAATCCTATAGATCAGACCTAATATACAACATATCCTTCTTAATCATCAATATTTGTCTCTTCTAATTATTAAATACTAGATTTATATCATATCCGCGAGTCTAGAAACATCTGTGTCAACCAAAGATTGCTACAATCTCTGAGAGGAAATGTGTAACGTGTGGAAAAATGGGTTGGCCTTAAATCTGAAATTCATCTATTGTAGATGTGTAAGATGAAGTGTGGACCTAAGTGTAAGGTTGGGGACACTCCATTAAAAAAATCTAAACACACTGTGAGGATTCACAAGTCACGGGAAAGGTCCACGATCGATCCAACTAGCCATTAGGTTTTGAAGTTATTCTTGGGCCAGTCTCAAAAACTGTCACATACTCCGGAAGCGATAAATTGCCGAAAAAAGATCCAAATGAGCTAAAAACTTGGAATAAGGTAATCAAACATGTCCAAAATTAAATCCTAAGTATGCATGATCTGGTTAGAAAATATGAATAAATACTAGATCTACCAACTCGAACAGGAACATAATAAGAACAAAACTAAAAAGAAATATTTTTGGTCGACGCAAGATTGTGAAGAACCAAGGATGTTGGAATACATCAGACATCTGGGGTTGATGAAAATTGATTCCCTCACTTTGTTGTGGCCAAAGGAAAACCAATATAGTCTACCTCCACCTAAGAAATCCAAGAAGAATCCTCCACTAGTCTACCTTTCCACTTCACAAGATATTCTTTGTACTATCTTCCATGAATCTTTCTCCCATCTTAGACATCCAAAACTTCTTCTATCTCATCTGGTTGTTGTTTAGGAAGATATTCTTCCAACTTCATTTTACTATCCTCACTGAATTCTATTTCATGGTACTGATGTAGGTCTGCAATGTTGAATATAAGTGATATACTCATGCCATCTGGTAACTCCACTTCATATGCATTCCCTGAATCAAACTTCTTCAAAATTCTATAGGGTCCAGACTTCGTCATCTTCAATTTACTATATGTTCCAACTAGAAATATTTATTTCCTCAAGTACACCATCACTTCATCTCAAACTCTGAACTCCTTATGTCTCCTCTTTTCATCTGCTTTCTCCTTATACTTTTGTTCCATGTTTTCCAAATGTTGTTTCACTTGAGTATGCACTATCTTCATATGTTCTAAAAATTCTATGGCTTTTGCATTCCTTTTATCTTCCCTACTGATGTCTCTCAACTTTGATATACCTCTAGGATGAAATCCTATAACAATATCAAAAGGGGTATTTCCAGTACTCCTATCCACTAAATTATTGTAGGAAAACTCTACTTGTGTCAGGGCTAGATCCCAACTTCTGGTCTTCTCTCCCACCGAACATCTAAGCAAATTTCCCAAACTCCAATTCACTACCTCTTTCTATCCATCTTTCTGCAGGTAAAGAGTAGAACTGAACTTCAAATCTATTTTCAACTTCTTCCAAAGTGTCCTCCAAAAATATCCAACAAACTTCATATCTCTATCTGAAGAAATACTCCTAGGTAATCCATGCAATTTGACCACTTCTCTGAAAAAAATATGTGCTACATGTACTACATCTATTTTCTTCTTACAAGGTATGAAAATGTTCCATCTTAGAAAATTTGTCCACTACCACAAATAATGAATCATTACCTATCTATGTCTTAGGAAAACGAAGTATGAAATCCATATTGATATCCTCCCAAGGTCCTTCTGGTACAGCTAGAGGCTTACACAATCCAACATTATGACTGCTTCCTTTTGCAACTTGACAAACTCTGCAACTCTGCATAAATCTCCTTACATCCTCATGAATCTATGGCCAAAAGTAGTTCTCACTCACCAATTTTACTATCTTGTCAATCCCAAAATGTCCTGCGAAACCTCCACTATGTTTCTCTTTCACCAAGTTATCCCTCATTGAACTTCAGGGTACACACAACTGATTCCCCCTGAATAACACATCCTTTTGAATCAAATAATCCAACCACTAACTTCTATCCTTAAAAACTGGTTCATTATATGTTTTCCAAGGTTCTACAAAATCTGGGTCTTCTTCATACAAGTTCTTCAACTCATCAAAGCCTAATAATTCCACTTTCATATGTGTCAACAATTTCCTTCTCCTAATCAAGGCATCAACAACTTTATTCGAATTCCCACTCCTATGTTTCAAAACAAAAGTAGAACTTTGCAAAAACTCTACCCATCTCATGTGTTTCTGATACAACTTACCTTGATTTTTCAAATATTGTAAAGCTTGATGATCCATATACAACAAAAATTCCTTGGATAAAAATTAATGTCTCCACTTTTTCAAAGCCTGAACTATGGCATAGAACTCTTCATCATATACTAAATACCTTCTCCTTGCATCATTTAATTTCTCACTGAAATAGGCTATTGGTCCTCCTTCTTGACTTAACACTACTCCAATTGCATTTATACTTCTATCTACTTCAAATGTCCATCTAAAATCCTTCATGTCTTCTCTCATCGTCTCTCACATCCAAGTTCATGGTAAGGAGGGTCTTGAAAGAGAATAGTTTGAACCATGCAGCAAGAGTAACACAATAGAAGAAACACAATTTATGGAGGCAAATGTAGGTGCAAAGATTCTCATTATCTGAAATATTGATTACATATAGTCGGCCACATCTGTGCTTATAGATTCAGCACACATGATTGATTACACCATGCTCAAAATACAGTGCTCACACATGCGAGTGAAATCCTATAGATCGGACCTAATATAAAACATATCCTTCTTCATCATCAATCTCTATGATGGGGTTACTGTAGACATGGAAAATTTACAATTTCGGTTCGGCACACTTGATCCTGATTACTAACAACATTTCTTCCTGAATCATACTTCCAACATTTCATCATAATTATGTCTCTTAATCGAATGAATCATTATTCATCTAATTAAGTCCTCACCTCCTTTGATTAAATTAATCAATTTAGTTTAATTAACCTTACATTTCTTTTTAATTAAATAAATCATTTTATTTGATTAAAATATGTAAATTCCTCTTATTAAATTAAATAAATTAAAACCTTATTTGACTTAATCTAACATATTCCTTCTTGGTTAAATAAATCAAATCATTTATTTAATAAATCATTTCTTCTCAAATCTGATTTAAATTGATTCATCTATTTAAGTCTAAATTGTCATATCATCTAATTCTTCATTAAAATTAATCAAAACCTTGATTAAGCTAATCTCTCTCACTAAAATCCTTTAGAGAATGCAACTTGCACAATAAATCAATTACTTTGATTTATTTAATTCTCTATTTTCACTCACAAAGCATCAAAAGGCAATATTCCCTCATTTGAATTAAAAAAAGCCAAGTGGACTTGGTCCCTCCAACAAGGCATTTAAGGCCTCTTACATGTCCTTGGCCTTGAGCCAAGTGACATTAACTCCATTTCCCTTCCCTCTTCAACAAGTCATTTCACAAATTCAAATTCAAACTAAATGCATTTATTGGCACTTTGGCCAAAATGTGCACAACCATCAACCATTGGATTGAAGGTTACTCCCACATTGCACAAATCTCTTTCATTCTTCCAAATTGAAATCTATAAAGTGGAGACTTCTCTCCTCATTTTTGATCCACAATTGCATGCAAAGTTACTCTCTTCACATTGAGAGCTAATATTTCCCATTTCACTCAACTATTCATCATCAAGATTTGCAACAAGGTTATGCTCAAATCTCTTTGGGAGATTTTACCATTTCTCATCCACTCAACATTGCAACTTAGGAATTGGGAAAGGGCCAATTACAACATTCCATTGGCACCAATTCCCCCACGGGATCTTAAATCTATTGGCTTAATTAGGATCTATATGCTTCTCTTGTATTGTGTTCTTCAGTTTCCTAGTTTTCATTTAAATAGATGGATTTCATGGGGAATCTCTCATGCTTGTATGCATTTTGAGCTAACAATCTAACCTTGTTTGTTGTTTTTGTGAATTTGCAACTTTAGGGGTTCACATTTTGGTGCTAGAAGGATGGTTGTTCAATAATTTAATGACATTTTTTTCAAAATTTCTGCATTTTTTAACTTTTTTTTGCAGGACACGGGAAATTTCACCGCTTACCACTACCACGGTGCCATATTGCACCACTTCTAGAGTTGTGGCTCCATATTACACTGCTCTCAGAGGTGCGGTGCTATATCAAACTACGCAAACTTCCAAACCGTGTCGCTTCTTCTTTTCTCGGTTGTCATTTTTAAATTTCCTAACTGTGCCACTTTCATCTCCGCGGTGCTATACCGCACTGCCCCCAGCACCATGGTGCCATATTACACTGCGTTTCTTCCAAATTGCATCGCTTCTGCTTTCCTGCCTGTCATATCCAAAATTTCAAACATAACCGTGCTACAAACAGCGTCGCTTGACCAATTGTGCCACATATTCGGTCTTTTTTCCTATAGAGCGCCACCCACAATCAATCATGCGATGCTATATAGTGCCACTTTTAGTCCAAACTGTGCTATGGGAAACAGTCGAGTCTGAAATTTGGCATTTGCTTTTTGAATTTTGGATTTTCTAACTCTTGGCCTTGTTTGCTGTCTTTTTTCTCTGTGGTTTTTGGTCATTTTGCAGGTTGGAGAAGAGAAAAAGAAAAGGAAGACGTTCATCATGACATCATGCTCAATATGCACAAAGTGTTTAAACACTCAAGTGTTCTTGAAGACTTCTTTAAGGATTTTAGATTCTTGTTTAAAAGAAATTTGTTAATATCATTTTCCTTAGAAACACTAGATTTATTTTGGGTTTAAAAAGAACAAGAAAATTTTCATTATGACACCATGTTCATTAGGCACAAAGTGTTTTTAAACACTAAAGTGTTCTTCAACACTCTTTAAGGAATTTGCTAAGTTCATTTGCCTTAGGAACACTAAACTTCTTTTGGATTTAAAAAGAACAATCAAATTTATTTTCAAAAGTTTCCAAAGGGATAAAAAGAACCTTAGACACATTTACTAGATTTTGTTTAAAGGTTAACAATTGAACAAGGAAATCTCACATTTCCTTTGGTGCTTAAAAATAACTCATTATTGCTTTGAGGGATTTAAAATGAACATGTGTTTTTTGTGCCTTGTAATCTTTTTTGCAAAGTAGTGTCATTTGAAAAGGCATATGCGCTTCTCTCACATTTCAAGATAATCTTGAGAATCAAAAGTCTTTTTGGACTAACTTGCATAAAATATTGCCTCCAAATTTCAATTGGGGTACCTAACAATTGAACAAAATATGCGAGTATGAGCACCGCATATTGCAAAGGTTCTCCCTTTATTTTTCAACAAAGGTTGATTGAACGAAGGGATATGCTAGCTTGCTATTGTTTACCTTAGTGGGCTTGCCTTGTGGGAAAAAGTAATCACCCAAGGGAATGAACCAACCGAGAACACACTAAAGCCAAGTGGCTTCCAACTGGTATATAAGTGTGGATTCTTGAGGAAAGTTCAAGATTCACAAGGATTATTCCGACGAGATGGACAAAAATGGACTCTCGCCGATGTTGGATAATCCCCCACGAATGGAATTCCCGAATTAAAATGCTTTGTTTAGAAAAGTCCAAATCCTTTTCTATTTTGTTGGTGCAAAATCTCATGTCCTTTGAAGCCACCCCACGTTATACATGCATTTTTGTTGTAGAGATGGAAAGTATGCCTTGAGAGATTTATGGGTACTAATGCTTGGCTGACCCGAGAAGTGTGTGTTGTGGAGGGGAGCTAGTGTGGTCAAGCATTTAGCCATCCACACAATATTTGCAGCTGGATTCATCCAAGTGGGAACCCAACAAAATATTGTCTCATCATCCTAGGGTTGTAAAAATTTCTTGGAAGTGAAAAATACATTGCTTGGTTCTAAAAACTTTTGAAAAATGAACATTCACAAGACTTCCAAATTTCAAACCCCTTTTAGGAAACAAATACCTTTGACAAATTGAGGCACTCTTGTTTTCCCTAGGGATAATATCCTTAGAGGTTTATAAGTGTTTGGATTCTATCATCATTTGTTTTCAATAAGGTTAAACATAGGAAAATTTTGTCCTATTTTCCTTGATTTCCACATAATGGACCTTGTGGGATGAAAAATAAGGTGGGACATTAGACATACAGTTTGAAACATAAGCAAGCGAGTGCCTTTGGTACCAAAGAATTCATTCAGCCAAGATAAAAGACAAATTGAACCTCATATGTGTTGGTCCAAATGATTTCCTGAAAGGTCAAGATTCCAAAACCAAGGTTCAAAAGGATAAGTCTAAAATCCCATGAACAATGCCTTGAAATGCTCCTTGAAGTTAGAGAAAGACTAGTATACAACTTCTATAAAAAGGCTTCAAGGAATAATCCAACTTTGTATGTGTTCGACTATCAAAAAAATCCCAATTTTTTTGAAAGGTTTGCTTTCCTCACATAGGAAGTCTAGAATGTTCTTCAATACCGAGGTTTTGTAAAGAGAGTTGTGTCTAGGTTCAAGTCTAGGAACAAAGTCATCATCCTCATCGATCCCTCCATCAATCAAATCTCACTCCATCAACAAACCTTTTGCGAACTTTAAAAAAATAACTCATGATAAACTTGAAGGGCTAAACCAACATCACCCTATCTTGGCTTAACACACCTAGCAAAAATAGTAAAATCTCTTGGATGAACTCACCTATATGATAACGCAACTTCCTAAAGGTCTACTAGTTCACAATCACCTTGATTGGCTTAACATACCTAGCTAATTCATCCATTTGTGAAAGTTTCCCTAGGATAACACAACTTCCTAGGAACTACAACTTCACTACAATCTTGTTTGACTTAGTACACCTAGTCAAACCATCACAAAATAAGTCTAAGTCCCAATAGTTTAGCATAACCATTCAAAATTTCTTCAAAAGGTTTCATTCACTCACTTCATCCATTTATCCCATCATCATTACCACCATCTTTGATCTTTGGCTTCCCTAGTGCTTCTCTTTTGAGCCTACAAAGTTAGGATCAAACAATCCCTATTTTTTTTTATGGTTCAAACAAGATCACAAAACAAGAAGAACATGGAAAATATCAGCAAAATATCAACTTCCCTCGACATGAGTCAGGTAACCTCTGAAATAAACCTTGCAGGATCAAGCAATTCCCCAAGTAACTCTTCTTTTCCATCACAAAATCCTCAAAGGATAGCTACGAAGAGGACATCACAAACGAAGACATGGGGATGACACAATCTGAAATGATAAAAATGGTTCAAAATCCGGAGAACCATAAAATTGTCAGTGCCATGTTCAAATACTTAAACATGTTAGCTGAAGGAGAGGTCCAATTCCCTTCTAACCTTGACGCAAGTACTAATATGGAAATGCCGCTTACAAATGCATCCCCAATGTCAAATATCAATCAAGAAATGTCTCACACCACCTTGGCCATCACACCAACCTCGCCGAATGTAAACAAGGGGAGTGCCATGTTTCGAGACTTACAAAATCATCATCTTGTGACCAACAAGGAGGTGGTTGTCAACACCACACCATATAATTTTGTCTCGGTAAATCCATCACACCCATATGTCCCACTCACCTTTCATAATCTTGATGGCTCATCTTCATTCCATGCTACACTAGCATGTGAATCAAACATACAAACTTCTCTACCACAAGGAGAAGGTGGGTTGTTCGAAACAACCAGAGTTGTTGATCCTTTTTCTTTCCAGGGTAGCATACCATCTCTTCCCCCATTTCCATTCACAACCACATCACCTCTCAGATTGTGTTTTCCTCCCCTAAACATCGATAGTTCCTCAGATCCAGGCCATGTGAACATCACGTCAAATTCTCTCTTTTCACCCATAGCATCACAATAGAAAATCACGACCATTCAAACCACCGTAAAAAATACATCAATCGGTCCTCAAATATCCTAAAGCATACCTTCTCAAGGATCGAGCATTTCAACCACCCCTCCAACAACCCAAATCCCAATCACCACCATAACCCTTTCACCTATCACAACGGTTGGCGTCATTCTCATTCCACCACCAATCCCACCAAAAGCTAACATGGAAAATTCATTCACCACTCAAATCCAAACAATTCAAAAGGCCAACCAATAAAGGGTACTCAAACAAAAGCAACAATCTCAAGCACAAGCTCAAGCTCAAGCACAAGCTTGAGCCTAAGCTCAAGCCCAAGCTCAAGCTCAAGCACAAGCCCAACAATAGGTGCAAGCACAATACCAAGCACAACTGCAAGCAATCCATCTGCAAGCATACCAACAAGCTCTACAATACTTTCAGGCACAACAACAAGCCAACCAAGAAGCATTGTTGGCACAATAACAGCTCGACCAACAACAAGCTTTGTTGGCGCAACAACAGTTAGACCAACAATAGGTTTTGTTAGTGCAACAACAACTTGACCAACAACAAGCTTCATGGGAACAACAACAGATGGACCAGCAACAAGCCTTGTTGGAACAACAATAGAAAGATCAACAACAAGCATTGTTGGCACAAATACAGGCATATAAACAAGCTTTGAACCCACAACAAAGCTTGCAGCAAATTCCCACAAGTACTCCTCCCACCCATCAAACACCTCAAACACCTCAAAACACATTCATTCCACCACCCGATCCAAACAAAGATGTCGGAACACAAATCAAACTGCTCTCACAGCAAGTGTTGGACCTACAAGTAGGAAAAATGACAAGAACACCAGACAAATTTTTCCCTTATCCTTTCGACAGAAGTCTCACCATGGTACCGTTCCCAAAGGGATTTGAGATCCCCAAATTTGACAAGTATAATGGAATAGGCAACCCTAGAAAGCACATCAGGGAATTTCAGGTGCATTGCATGGAGGTTGCATACGATGACACATATCTAATGCAACTATTCCCCCAAAGTCTGACTGGTCCAGCTATGGAATGGTTTTCTCACCTAGCCACGGGCATTAAAACATTCAAGGAAATTGTGGAAGCTTTCCTTAAGAATTATGATTTCAACATGGGTGTGAATGTTTGTTTGGAAGAACTATCAACACTCAAACAAAGAAAAGGAGAGTTATTCACATCCTTCTTGCAAATATCATGATCCAAGGCCAATCAGAGCAAGTGGATCATGCCAGAGGAACAACAAGTTTGCACCATCATATCCAATCTAGATGAGAACTTGGCATTCTACTTAAAAATGGAATGCATCACATCATATGATCAACTAATCCCAAAGGTGCTCAACATCAAAAGAGCCCTTACTGCATGATGAGGTGCATCAACAATCACTCCACCATAGGATAACTGCTCATCCAACAACTATAATGATAAACCTCAAACATGGTCGAGGAATAAAAATATCACAAACGATGGTGTGTTTGATGCTAAAGTGGTCATCAGTGCCCCCAAGCAGAACATCCAAACCCATCATCAATCGCAAAATCATAATCACAACAATGTGTAGACTAATGTGTTCATAGCACAACAATAACCACCTCCCACCAACCAAATCAACAATCTGAGAAATCAAGGAGGACCACCTCCCAGAGGAAAATATCCCCCCAAGAGGAATTTCATGGCCCTCGGGGAATCTATCGAGTCTATAATGAAGAAATCAGTCAAGGAAAACTTGATCAAAATCTCTAACTCTAAGCAATATGTGGAACCCATGACCAGGTCACCATGGTATAATGAGAACCTCCTTTGTGACTTTCACAAGGTCAAAGGACATACCATTGCCAATTGCATGAGGCTAAAGAACATCATTCAAGACCTCATCGAGGACAAGGTTATCAATGTCAAGCAGCCAGCCGGAAACCAAGATCTAAAAATATACACAAATCCAATGTCGAACCACAATCAAGGAAAATATTAGGGGAAGAATAGAGGCAAGCAAAAATATGCTAGCGCTAATCTAGTGTATGAGGAGATAGTCAGATGTGTTGATGAAATGGTCACAGTCATAAATGTCAAAGGAGCCAATAACGACTATGGAGTCACCACACGTGGCAAAAAGGTTACCATTGCAAGGGCACCAGTGAAGACTCCCATTTCTAATACAAATGCCATCCCCTATGACTACAATGTCATTGACCAACTGAAGAGAACCCCCACCCAAATCTCCATCATGGAACAATTGAAAATTTCTGCCACCCATAGGAAGATCCTTGATGAAGCATTAGCTACATCGACCGTCTCCACCACCCTTGACATAGAGCGGTTTTAGGCTATGGTTGGTAACTTCGTTACCCCAAATCTCCTTACATTCTATGACCAATATTTTCCCCCACATCCATATCATAACCATGCACTCCACCTTTAAGTGCTTATCCATAAAAAGAAAGTTAAAAGAGTCTGGGTGGATGGAGGTGCAGGCCTTAACATTTGATCCCTAAAACTCATAAAGAAATTGGGGTTCACCGAGGATTCCATTAATAAGAACAAAAGCATCACAATAAGGGCGTATGATGATCAAGAGAGAGTGTCTTAGGGAACTACCAAAATCCCCATCACAATAAGGGTGTATGTTAATGATGGACACCACTTGTCAGGTCCTTGACCTCGACTTACCATATAACATCCTCCTTGGAAGTCCATGGATCCACGAAATGAAAGTGGTAGCCTTGACATATCACCAGTGTATCAAATTCATGCACCAAAATGAGGAGGTCACTATACATAGGGATCCAGAACTATTTTCTTACTACAAAAACTTGAAAGCCAAGTTTTATAAAATCCCCCAAGTATCAAAAAATGATGAAGGCCCATCCACTTAATACATCGACCCAGCCAGCCTCACCTCCACCTCTGCAATAGAGACACCTATCATCCCTGACATATCCGACATCAAGAACATGATCCAAGACAATGGATATGGTGACTATAGGATGAGAAGGAATGCATTTGTTGTAGGAGAATTACCACAATATCCTAGGTCACATGGACAACCTCAACCAAATGAAACACCCATCCACACCTTTAGAACTAACCCCCTTGGATTCCACCGTTGGGGGGATCTCAGTCAGGAAAATGTTGGTGAGGAGGATATTTCAAGAATAATATACTGTGATGCAGAACCAACACCCACATTTCCCATGGATGAGGCTAGCAGAGGGCTGCAAATAATGCTTGGCGTGCGCTACAATAGAAACAAAAGCCTTGGAAAGAATAGTGACAGATGCTTGGAGCCCATCATTACAAAAAGAAGAATGCGAAATCTTGGCCTTGGGTATAATCCTCTGAGTATAACCATACATGATAGAGGTACTCCTAGTAGGGTAGTCAAGAACTCTCCTCAAGTATCAACAACTACCCTTAGACCACTTGTTTGCCTAGGCATCCCATTGGATAATTTCACCTTTGATGTAACTGTTGTTTGCGCCAGTAGTGATGATGATGAAACCATAACTGAACTTCCCAGGATCTTTGAGGATTCCACCTTGCTAATTATTAGTGCCTCACCCACTAAGTCAAACCAACAAACCCACCAAATCACCTTAGTACACCCTCCACTCATCGATCACGACCAAAGAGGACCACCAATTCTAGACTCATTCAAAAATGATGAGGCTCTCTTGAAATTCATGGGACTAAGGGATATAGTTTTGTGTGGGGATCACAAAGCAAGCTTCAACATCACATTGGACACCCAAGAATATTATGGGGAGATGATTGAGTCCTTCATTCACAAAACAAAAATATCGAGAATAAGCTCGCAGTTATCGAGTGAAAACCACACTGTGGTGCTCTCTAACCACAAAATAGTAAAAATAAAGGGCACATACAATGGTGAAAACCTCTTTGAGGCACTGTAGGATGAAGGATTCAATCTCCCCCCTACTGCTCTACATCAAGAAAAGTCAGCATTCCTGACAGAGTAGTGCAATCCTGTCAACCTGGGAGTGGAAACAGAACCACAAATCACATTCTATGCTCAAACACTTCAGACAAAAGAACAAGAATTGTTGGTTGCATTCTTAAGAGAAAGAAACAAAAAATTTGCATGGACCTACACTAACATGCCAGATCTAGATCCTGGAGTAGTAGTTCATCATTTGGTTGTTTAACCTAGAGCGAAACCAATTAGACAAAAAATAAGGAAAATGAACCCACAAATAGCCTTGCTAGTCAAGATTGAGTTACATAAACTCTTGGATGTTGGCTTCATATGACTGATTGACTATCCTAAGTGGGTATCCAACCTTGTACCAGTCTCAAAACTGAATGGGAGCATTCACATCTACACAGATTTTAGAGATCTAAACAAAGCATGTCCTAAGGATGATTTTCCACTACCGAACATTGACATGATAGTGGAGATGACGGCTGGACATGAGATGTTGTCCCTAATGGATGGCTTCTCGGAATATAACCAAATAATGATCACAAAGGAGGACCAGCATAAGATAGCCTTTACATGTCCTTGGGGCACCTACTGCTAGAATGTGCAAAAGCTACATACTAAAGAGCCATGACACTGATCTTTCATGACATGATCCATAAAACTGTCGAAGATTATTTGGATGACATATTGGCTAAATCAAGAAAGAGACAAGATCACGTAGCGACTCTAAGTGCAATTTTTGATAGGCTAGAAAAATACAAGGTTAGGCTCAACCCAAAGAAATGTGTCTTTGGGGTACAATCAGGAAAGCTACTGGGGTACATAGTTTCAATGAGAGGGA
The DNA here is from genome assembly GCA_007115665.2 of Sequoiadendron giganteum. Lineage (NCBI taxonomy): Eukaryota > Viridiplantae > Streptophyta > Pinopsida > Cupressales > Cupressaceae > Sequoiadendron > Sequoiadendron giganteum. The sequence continues at coordinate 150,854,413 of CM021106.1, read as the reverse complement.
TAGAAGTTGATCTCGCAGAGGTAAAAGCAATCCTTGATATGGGAGCACCAAGAACATTAAAGCAACTCAGAGGATTACAAGGTAGACTCCAGTCCATCCGAATATTCATAGCACAACTAGTAGATAAGAAGATTTCCTATTCACACTTACTCCACAAGGGAGTGGAATTCAGGTGAGATGACAAGTGCGAACAAGCATTCAAAAAAATCAAAGAATATCTACTTACACCACCTATCTTGATGCCACCGATAGTGGGGAAACCATTGATTCTATACATCTCAGCGACAACAACCACCCTTGGTGCCCTTTTAGCCCAACATGATGAAAAGGGAACCGAGCGGACGATTTACTATATCAATAGAAAAATGGGGGCGCATGAGCTCAACTACACGTCAATAGAAAAATCTTGCCTGGCAGTGGTCTTTGCAGCCTAGAAATTCAGACACTACATGCTAGCCCATGAAATTAAGCTAATTGCCAAGATCAACCCCCTTAAGTATCTATTGTCAAAATCAATGCTTATAGGCAGAATGGATAAATGGGTTATGATACTATCTAAGCATGATGTAGCAATCAAGGGACAAGTAATTGCAGATCAACTAGCAAAGGCTCGAATATATGCAGACAACCCACTCATATCAGAGTTTCTAGATGAGTCCCTTTTCAATCTTGGTGCAGTTGACCACTGGAACCTATACTTTGATGGCTCCAACACACAACATGGATCAAGAGCCGGGGTCTTCTTCATCACCCCACAAGGAGATTGCATACCAAGATCTTACAAGCTGGCATTCCCCTGTACAAACAAAATTTTAGAGTACAAGGCTTTAACCATAGGTCTCAAGATTGCAACACAATGGCGAATCATGGCATTAAAGGTCTATGGAGATTCATAGCTTATCATTAACCAATTTAATGGTGAATACCAAACTAAAGATGATAAGCTTGCGCCATACAAAAAGGTGGTAGAGAGCCTCAAGGAATCATTTATCGATATCACCTTTGAGCAAATACCGAGGGAAAACAACAGAGCAGCTGATGCAATGGCAACAATCGGTTCCTTGCTAGATATCCCTCGCAATGTCTCGAAACATGAATTCCTCATAGAAAAAATTCTTGTACCCACTTTCGAGGTACCAGAGTTAGAATATGCGTGTGAACTCGTTGGTTCTGGTGATCTTTGGTACCATGACATTTACACCTATCTAAGATTATGAATCCTCCCAGCTCAAATTACCCCAAACCTCAACTGAACCTTTGTCAAAAGGTCCTTATGATTTGTTATCCTAGGAGAAACCCTCTTCCGAAGAAGCGTAGATGGAACCCTATTACATTGCTTAAAACCTTAGGAGGCTTTGACTGCTTTGACTCAGGTACACAATGGCACTTGCATTTCAGACTCAAGTGGTATGACTTTGGCTAAGAAGTTGGTGAGAACCGGATACTACTGGACGACAATGGAGAGAGAGGCACACAACTTCGTCAAAAGATGTCTACAATGTCAGGAACATGGGGACCTTATTCATGCACCAACTCAAGAGCTGTATCCTATTGTAACACCATGGCCATTTTCATAATCGGGGCTCGATCTCGTAGGTAAAATCTCACCCACCTCATCTAATGGCCATAAGTTCATTATTACCACCACTGAATATTTCACAAAGTGGGTCGAGATAATCCCCATGAGCTACATCACTGGAAAACAGATATCTAAGTTCATCCTGAACTACCTCATATGCTGATATAGTGTTCCCCAATCCATCATCTTAGATAATGGGACACCCTTCAAGAATCAAGATGTCCATGACTTGTATGAAAAATTCAAAATCCATCGCTTTTCCACCCCATATTACCCACAAGGCAATGGCCAAGCAGAAGCTACCAACAAAATTATCCTGAAGATTCTTAAGAAAACAGTCAATGACTCTGGTCGTGACTGGAATCTGTAGTTAAATACCGCTTTATGGGCCTACCGTAGTAGCATCCACATGCCAATAGGTGCCACCCCGTTCTCCTTGGTCTATGGATCAAAAGCCATCCTCCCAATTGAGATCAAGGTCCCGTCCATGAGAATATCTTTGCAAAACCTCATCACAGATGAGGAATATAGGGTTACAAGACTGAATGAGTTGGAGTTACTAGATGAATGATGCATGGACACCCTCAATCATCTATAGGCCTACCAGAATCACCTGAAACAAAGCTACAACAAGAAGATCAGGCAACACACCTTCCAAGTCGGAGAACTTGTGCTAAAAGAGAACCAAAAGAATGTACCGAACCCAGATAGAAAAGGAAAATTTGAACCCAACTAGCTGGGACCTTTCATCATCACTGTAAGCTATAAATCAGGGGCATATCAGTTATCGACACTAGAGGGAAATCCTCTGCAAGAGCCCATGAATAGTTGACATCTCAAAAATTTTATGCCTAAGAACTTGCGTGGTATAAAACCATAAAATACAAAAACAATCAGAAAAAGTCCTGAAAAAATAGTTACTTTGATGAAAACGTGGAAAATAGGCATCTTGGTGACAACCAAAAAATTAAAAAAAAATACAAAAAATCCAAAAAAAAATTAGAAAAGGATTGAAAACATAAAAAATTGTCCTCTAGTGAAAACCACTTCGGTGGTGCTTTGGACAAGTACATTGGTGAAAACCTGGCAAACAGGCACCAAGAGTAAATAAAGAACTCCCCATTTGCTAGGTTCTGCATGACTCACTCATCCATTCCATCACTTTTCATTAATCATCCATAGACCCATCCGCTCGCATCCATACCATAGCCTGAGTTCGTGCCCATATCATATTCCACCATAGCACTACTTGGCATATTCCTAAGGTCAGGTTGTCTTGCCTTTATCAAAGTAGTCTATTGCCTAAAAGTTGGGGGCATGTCCTTGAAACTGGTAGTGGATCAGATTTGTGTACATCTTTGGTGCTCTTACCAAAAAATCATTAGAAAAAACCGAAAACATTCCAAAAATTCATCAAAAATCCAAAAACATGTCAAAATATTAGAAAATCTTCAAAACGTTCATCATTCAATCTTGTCAGTCTTTCACCTTGTCAAACTACATCGTCTTTGAGCTTGAATGTAGGCAAGGTTGATCTTTGATCATCCCCCAAGACAGTAAGGTTAGTCCTTTAGGCATCTATGGCATTGGCAATCCATTTTCCCATCTAGTCTACATCTTAGGCCAGTCCTTTAGGCAATAAAATGACAATCCGTTTGTCCATCTTATCATCAAGTTAGTTTGTCGTCAGCCAAACTACGTGGTATCTACATGTATAGCGTAAGCAAGGCTAATCTATGGATCAACTCTCGAGACCCGTAGGATAAGTCTTTAGGTTAGTCTCTTCATCATAAACCTCGAAAATACCAAAAACAACCTCAAAATATCTGAAAAACCAAAAATGGTGCATCCATCTCATCATTCCTAATAAAATTAGTCATCACTTTCACCCTTTGGAGAGTCAGTCAAAAGCAAGTCTAGTAGGTTCAAAAGTGAAAACTCTAATCGTCAGAGTCTTGAAAGTCTAGATCAGTGAGTCAGCAAGTTGGTAAACTTGGAATATCATTAGCTTATCACCCAAATCAATCCCATCAAAACCCTGATCACAACATGTCCTGAGATGAAGCTTTCCTATGATGGACATAAGCATTAGGTACCCTGCAGTAGTGTAGTATTGGCTAGTGGTATGAAGAACATTAGCTTGTTTGGTTTTCTTTATTTGGTCTTTTATGGACTTATCTTATTTGGCGCTCATTCCAAGGACCTCTCAATGATGCCTAAACAAAACAAGTTTAGAGAGAAAGGAATGGGGTAGATAGTTGTCTCTTTTATTTTCTATGCTTGTGGGATACACTTGTAAAATAAATTAGTTATATGCACTTTGTTTAGTATGTGGGGATGATGTTTTAGATATCTTGTTGACCACAGAGGAAAGCTTGCTTTCTTTTGTTTTGGCCTGAGATGTTTAGAGTGTCTGAACTATATCCTAAACGAAGTACATATGCTAAGTGTGAACAACAATACTCCTATCTGATTTTGAAATTCAAAGTCCATCACACTAGGTGCCACACCATCATGGTCCTTTATACCTTGATGCATTGTACCTATGTGTGTTATCAAACATAACATAATTGAACCTTTACAAATCCCAACTCCTATCAATGTAAATCACCATCATCCTAACTAAATTCTTCTATCTTCCTTCCGTACTAACATGGTATCATGACAGTGATCAAAACATCACCAATGCATACACCTTGCATCCACATGATCATTATCATAAAAAACACATTGCATCACATCATTATCTTAAGTTATGAGGAATAATATAAATTTTTTATTCTAAGCATCTTAAGAAAGCATTGCATCATACATAATCAGTTGCATCCATTACCATTTGCATATCATTATACCATCATTAACATACATTACATCCATTAGATCATCATTAAAATACATGAAAAAGGCACAAAAAGAAATGCATCCATACATAATATTATATGAACATAAGAAATAGGAACATCTCATAGCATCACATCAAATTAGAATGCATCCATACATATCATAAAAGGCGAACCATCTCGTGTATATCATCATAAAAAAATACACTGTTATGATACAAATCAAATAAAGTGTGTATCGAGTACATGGTACAATGGGGCAATAATATGGCCCATAAATCAAAAGTGCAAACAAAAAACTATCTGTGATCAAAAGGGCTAGCCCTGTTGGCTGTTGCACTCCCCCACCTTCCTTTCATTATGATCCTCTGCCGACCGCCTCCTTGTTTGCTAGGAGAAGTCTAGCACTCTGCCTACTGATGGCGTGGCCTGCCAATAGTGTTACCGATAGTACTCAGCCTCCCTGACAACCTCTATGTACTCCCAAATATCAACTGATCGGCCTCATGATGTAGAGGCTGCACTCTCTAGCTATCTCCACCGACCAATCTCCTAATACCTCTTGGATTGTGCCTAATCTCTCTTAGCTATAATAGAAATAACCTATTGTCGGGCCTCATCCCACTCTATTGTCAAAACCTATACCTGGCCTTGCAATTGTTGAATCAGTGCATCCCGAGGATCTGGTTATCCTGCTGGCTATGTTGTTGGTTGATGCTATGGTACCACCTAGGGTTGCCCATCTACTCCTGCTACCTGTTCTATCGGGTCTCTTAGAGGCGACTGCTGAGGAGGTGGTACACCTCCTCCTCCCCGGCCTTTGCCTGCTACCCTGCCCTTGGCCCTCCGATGTGAGATCACTGCCCTAGGAACTGTCAATCTCAGTGGAGGTCGGAACCATGATCTGTATGCCAGAGTGACCCTTGCATCTACTGGCCCATGATCAGATGGCCATGGTTGAGCCCCTAACTGCCTGAATGAGGTCACTGCCTCCTCTGCTAGAATCAAATGCCCCCATGTTGTCTCCTTTAGGGTATGGGAAAAGATGACCATGTACTGATCATCGGGTATGTCCTACACCTCACCAAACTATCTGGCTACCCTGTTAGGAAGGTACCTCTCTACCATGGAGTGCTCCTGACTTTGCATGAATCTATCTTGATGAGCAAAGAAATTTATTTGTGTATCATCATACCACAAACCTATACCCATCCACGACCTCCATATGAACATTGAAATCTCATCCAAAACCGGCCGCCAGTAGGCCACACCATTCGTAACCATATGAGTAAAGTGGATCTCTACCCCACCGTACCACCACACAGCAAGATCATCAATATCTATAATAACTGGTGTCACAATTGGGCGAAGCACTGGGATCCGATCCCATGCCCAAATGTGTAGAAGAGTCAATCCAGCCCTGAGATCTCAACCATCCAAGTAGGAAAACTCATGAAAATATTTGTACAAATGAGGCCAACAATACTAGTCCCCATGCAAAGCACTCTCGGCGAACGCACATCCGCTCCCACGTCAATCCCCAACCTTGACTGAAATATTGGCCACGCCGATTAGGAGCTACAAGACCAAAAATAATAGCAGTCATGATCAACCTATAGGTAGGAGCAATACCCCGGTATCACTCCAAGTCTATCTGACTGTCACAAAGGACAAGCTCTGTAATGCCCATAACATCGAAGCAGGCATCCCTACCCTCCTCTAGACCGTAGATCACTCAGGCTCCATGAATGGGTAATCTGAGGATGCACCAGAAATCCTCAAGGGTAATAGTGGCCTTGCGAATATGAAGATGAAAGGATGACATCTCGCTATGCCACCGCTCGGCTAGGCCAATCATCATACCCAAGTGTGGCCGAACAAAAGGGACATATGCAACATTCCATAGCTCAAGAATCCCAAGCTGCTCTTGGATATATATGTGCATACCCTATAATCTCTCAAGTACTAGCCACCAGTGCTCTCTCAAATGAATTACCTCATGACTCTCCTGGGCAAGGAAAGATGCCACATCAGTTTCCCTAGAGAAAATAATCTACCCTATCGCATCTTGCTTTTGAAATAACTAAAGCATCGTTGTTCTCAAAAGCGGTGTAGTTTTTAATGATCCAAACTGCACCATGAGGTTCACTTTGGTGAACCCTTTAGATAAACTATGTTGCGCGACACTACTTGTGCACGTAACCGAGTTTGGGGCCGAAACCCCAAAATCTCTAACTGTGTCACGCGATGCTCTATGCATAAAGTGGTTCTATATAGGACCACGCAGCCTTGACTTTGCAGTTTCCGTGACGCTCTATAGCGTCATGCCACCTCGACCTAACCTAAACCCTATTTAATGCATGCATAATGAGAAAATTGAAAGTCGGATAGGGGTACATACCACATGCCCCGCGACGACTGGTCATTGATGCTCTCATACCTATTCCGACACATGCCTGGGAAGCTGTCATTGTGCCATCTTGTCCAAGACTCAGAGCTCAAGTTGTCAAATTTTCAGAGGGTTAGGTTTACAAATGCATTGAAAGTGACCCCTCGAGGTCTGTTTAAGCATAAAAATTAGGGTTTTTTGACCTAATCTGACCTTCCAACTAAATTTTTGGTCCCCCAATCATGTTTTCATCCAACTGAAGGCCATTCTGCATCCTTTCTGGCATTTTAAAGTTTTTTTTCAACATTCTGGGGCATTTCTGGCTTGTCAAGCACTTTATCCACTTTTTTTCGAGATCATCCACAAAATCAAAATTTTTGTCCGATCTCTCAAGGGGGCAATATCTAGCAGTATCCATTTGCTGGGGCAGTAGTGGGACATCGATTTTTTTTGAAAAAATCCTTAACTTTTGATCGTAGCAGTTTATTCTTTGAATTAATGCAACAAGTACATTGCTTCAAAGAGGGGAAAAATGTAGACATGGAAAATGTATAATTTCGGTTCGACACACTTGATCCTGATTACTAACAACGTTTCTTCCTAAATCATACTTCAAACACTTCATCATAATTATGTCTCTTAATCTAATGAATCATTATTCATCTAATTAAGTCCTCACCTCCTTTGATTAAATTAATCAATTTAAGTCAATTAACCTTACATTTCTATTTAATTAAATAAATCATTTTATTTGATTAAAATCTCTAAAGTCCTCTTATTAAATTATATAAATTAAAACCTTATTTGATTTAATCTAACATATTCCTTCTTGGTTAAATAAATAAAATCATTTATTTAATAAAACATTTCCTCTCAAATTTGATTTAAATTGATTCATCTATTTAAGTCTAAATTGTCATATCACCTAATTCTTCATTAAAATTAATCAAAACCTTGATTAAGCTAATCTCTCTCACTAAAATCCTCTAGAGAATGCAACTTTCATAATAAATCAATTACTTTGATTTATTTAATTCTCTATTTTCTCTCGCAAAGCATCAAAAGGGAATATTCCCTCATTTAAATTCAAAAAGGCCAAGTGGAATTGGTCCTTCCAACAAGGAATTTAAGGCCTCTTACATGTCCTTGGACTTGAGCCAAGTGACATTAACTCCATTTCCCTTCCCTCTTCAACAAGTCATTTCACAAATTCAAATTCAAACTAAATGCATTTATTGGCACTTTGGCCAAAATGTGCACAACCATCAACCATTCACATCATGACATGTGGCATTCAACCATTGGATTGAGGGTTAGTCCCACATTGCTTAAATCTATTTCATTCTTCAAAATTGAAATCTATAAAGTGGAGAATTCTCTCCTCATTTTTGATCCACAATTGCATGCAAAGTTACTCTCTTCACATTGAAAGCTAATTTTTCCCATTTCACTCAACTATTCATCATCTTCAAGATTTGCAACAAGGTTATGCTCAAATCTCTTTGGGAGATTTTACCATTTCTCAACCACTCAACATTGCAACATAGGAATTGGGAAAGGGCCAATTACAACATTCCATTGGCACCAATTCCCCCATGGGATCTTAAATCTATTGGCTTAATTAGGATCTATATGCTTCTCTTGTATTGTGTTCTTCATTTTCCTAATTTTAGTTTAAATAGATGGATTTCATGGGGAATATCTCATGCTTGTATGCATTTTGAGCTAAAAATCTAACCTTTTTTGTTGTTCTTGTGCATTTGTAGGTTTAGGGGTTTACAGTTACAAATGGAACTAAAATTCTGAATGCACTTTTGGTAGAAAATAGCCAATCCATGAAATGATCTTACCTCTTCAATTCTTTCAGGTGTAGGCCATTCAACAATATATTTCACTTTCTCAAGATCCGTCTTCAATCCATGCACTGATATCACAAATCCTAGATATACCAATTCCTCCTTCATGAAACTACACTTCTTTAGGTTTATCAACAACTGTTCTTCTTTCAACCTCTGCAAAACTTTTCTTATGTGCAACAATGTTCTTCTCTATTCTTATTGAAAATGAAAATGTCATCCAAATATACAATCACAAATTTACTCAATAATTTCTTCAATACCTCATTCATCAACCTCATGAACGTACTCGGTGCATTTTTCAACCCAAAAGGAATCACCAACCACTCATACAATCCTTCATTTGTCTTGAATGTTGTTTTCCACTCATCTCCTTCTTTGATTCTGATATGATGATATCCATTCTTCTATTCTATCTTTGTGAAGTACTTAGCTCCACTCAAACAATTCATAATGTCATCCATCCAAGGAAAAGGAAATCTATACTTCACCATGATCTTGTTTATGGCTCTAGAGTTGGTACACATTCTCCATTCTCCACTCTCTTAGGTGCAAGCACAACAGGTACTCCAATGGTTCTTTCTCTGTAATGGTTCTTTCTCCAATTCACTTTGACACAATAATATCCTATTCACCAATACCTCTCCTTCTTCTAGTTGATTAGATGATCCAACATGATACTTTTTTATCTTGTCCTCTATCATCTTTTGTATACCCTTCATTTCTGTAACCACCATATCCTCCTCTTCTATAAGAGTTTTCATCATCTCTTCAGTACGATTTTTCACTCTTATTGACCTCCTTATTTTGATCTGGAAAGGTTCCTCTTGATCCTCCAATAAATATTCTTCCTCTCTAAAATCTTCAAGCTCTTCTGCTCTGTCTCTGTTCATGTCTTTTATTGAGGTTCTCCTCTACTTTTAGGGCACACTGATATGCATCTTTCACACTCAACAACTTAATCAAACTAATCTCATCTTGAATAGATGACCTCAAACCATTCACATATCTAGCTACTTGTTCAATCTCCTCTTCTAAATTTCTAGATCTGGTATTCAACTTATAGAATTCCTCAGTATACTTTATTACACTTGATTCTTTTTGCTTCAAGTTTTGCAATTTCTTTAAAAAACTAATCTAATAATCTGCATGTATAATATTTGTCTTAAACTTGTTCACCATTTGATCCCATGATCTTATTTTATCGGTTCCTCTTCTTTGTCTATCTATCTACAAATGTTCCAACCAAAGGGATGCATGTCCTCTCAATTTTGTACAAGAAAATTTCACCTTCTTATCTTCCGAAGTACCGTCAAAATTAAAAGATTTTTCCATCTCTATTATCCAGTCTAGTAATTCATTTGAATCCAACTTACCATTGTAATTTGGTTGATTGAAATATAGCTTAGTGTTTACTCTAGTTAAGGCTCTTATGAACCTCTCTTCTCCCTGATCAAGGTCAGGTTACTCTTCTCTTGCAACTTCTACTTCTTCATCACTTACATCATCAACCGATCGACCTCTTCTATGGGTCGTTTCTGCTACTTCTAATCTAGCAACAATTCCTCTCAAGATTTCCATTATAGTAGAGTATGCATTTCCACACACTCCATTTCCTCTACCATTTCTTCTGACCACCATATTTACACAAGTCCTTTGTAATTGCTGGTTAGATCCTTAATCTGCCACCCTACAACAAATCTTGAATAGGACTATGCAACTTCAGACGATCTCCAAGGAACGAATCTCGCTCTGATACCAATTGGAGTAGTCATGGTAAGGAGGGGGTCCTCAAAGAGAATAGTCTGAACCATGCAACAAGAGTAACACAATAGAAGAAACATAATTTATGGAGGAAAATGCAGGTGCAAAAATTCTCATTATCTAAAATATTGATTACATATATTCGGCCACATTTGGGGTTATAGATTTGACACACAGGCCTGATTACAACATGCTCAAAATATAGTGCTCATACATGTGAGAAAAATCATAAAAATCAGACCTAATACACAACATATCCTTCTTAATCATCAACCTTTGTCTCTTCTAATGATTCAATACTAGATTTATATCATATCCGTGAGTTAGGAAACATCTGTGTTGGCCAAAGATCGCTATAATCTCTGAGAAGAAATGTGTAACGTGTGCAAGAATAGGTCAGCCATAAATCTGAAATTCATCCATAGTAGATGTGTAAGATGAAGTGTGGAACTAAGTGTAAGTTTAGGGACACTCCATGGAACAAATCTAAACACACCATGAGGATCTACAAGCCATGGGAAAGGTCCGTGATTGATCCAACTAGCCATTAGGTTTTGAAGTAATTCTAGGGCCAGTCTCAAAAGTTGTCACATACCCCAAAAGCGATAAATTTATGAAAAAAGATCCAAATGAGTTGAAAAGTTGGAATAAGATAATTCAACATGTCCACAATTAAATCCTAGGTACACACGGTCTGGCGAGAAAACATGAAGAAATATCGGATCTACCAACTCGAATAGGAATAGAATAAGAACAAAACTGAAAGGAAATATTTTTGTTTGATGCAAGATTTCCAAGAACCAAGGATGCTCTTGCATCACTCGCTCTTTTGAGACATGAGGTTACTTTATTCCTTTTCTTCACAATTTCATCAGTTCATTCAGTTTGAGGTGTATAAGGGTAGTTCATTCCCTGATGATCTCTTGAGAATAAATGGACCCATGTGTAGTGAATCCGTCTTATATCACATTTTGGTGAACCTGACGTGAACCATCAGATCCGTTTTCATAATATCACATGGTCATATGTATTCTTTCTCCAAACAAGATTTTGATATGTTGGAAGATGATCTAAATGATTTATTAGAAGCACTCTCCCCTATTTGTAAATTTTCTAAAAAAAATTCTTCCTCACTAGCTGAGGAGTCGGTAAATGTGGTAGTAGTTTTTGTGGCTCCTCCAAGCTCTAAGAAACCCATCATTTACCTAACCCCAGCTGAGCCATTCCCTATAGAGGACCATTTTATCTATGGGATTTCATGTCATAGCACTCCATCGGACTTATATTTGAGTTTGCAAAAGCTACTAACTCTACCTCTTATAATGTTGTTGGACATACATACCCTACAAGAAGAAACAAACAAAACTTGGAACAACAAGCTAATATTCCCACTTCACAATTAGTTAAAACTCTTGTTTTTTTATTGCCATCTTAGCATAACCTTCCTTCAGCTGCTAAACATGTGATCAAAGCACTAGGTGATTACAATCTTGTTGAGAAACTTCATGTTACTCCAACTAAGATCTCGCTTTGGGATTTTCCTCAGACCTCCCCAGTTTATCAAGAGATCTTGCAAGAATCCTTACGAAAGATTCTCTTTCCGACCTCTGCTAGGCCTATGAATTTTTTGCATTGATGACACATATTCATGCGAATTTTCCAAATATTAAGTTCCACTTGCAAGAACTCTCACCACCGGATGTGCAAAAAAAATTAGAACCTTTGATGATTATAGTAAATGTTAACAACATTGGTATTAGATGTACCCTCATTGGCATTGGCTCAACCCTCAATATTTGTGGTATAGACCTACTACCTAAAATCAAGGTTGACTCATCCTCTTTAGCAACTTCTTCCTTGTATATTTGTGGCTTCGATAACATTGGAAGCCAAGCTCTTGGTATGATAATGTTACCTTTTTAGTTGGGCCCTGTTACCTTACCTACACTGGTTTACATGATGCCCAACCCATTACCATAAAATATTCTTTTAGGAAGACCTTGGATCAATGATATGGGTGTAGTAACTTCTACTCTGCATCATTCATTAAAGTTCATTGCTAACAATCAGGTGGTATAGTTAAAGCAGATCCAAAGGCTATGCATCTTTTCTTACTAGCCATTGATGGTTGTAATTCGGCCGCATCCACTCTCAATAATTGCATTCCCTCTTTAATGGTTGATGCTATGGTGTGTTCCTTGTTAATACCCTCCATGGAAACTATCCCCTAAGTGTGTATCAACCGAGATGAACTGCCTAAAGTGGAATATTTTAAGTTTCCCCCTTCATCACCCAAATCAAATTCTCTCTTAGGTGATGATTGGGGTTCCTTGAACTTCTCCAAATTCTTCATAGCGGAGTATAAGTCAAACCCCTCTGCTATGGAATTTTTAGGTTTTTCTAACATGAAAAGAAGTGACTATCCCGTTGAGGAAGGGAAGTGTGATCCTGTCCAGGAGACCACTCCTCCCCTGGGGAGTGACTCTACTCCTGTAAAGGAGGTTAATGTTTGTGAATCAAGTAAGGGAAGTGGGACCACTCTTATAGATACTTGCAACATCCATTGGTGCAACAAAGTTTTGTATGTGAAGACACCCCCTCCTAAAACCCTGCAAGCTTGTTATGGGTTTGGTTACAAACTCACTTCTCGATATGGCTATGGGAAGAAGGGCCTAGGGTGTATCGAGCAAGGAATATAGGTCCCTATCAAGTTTAAGTAGTGACAATGGAATTTGGATTTGGGATGCCCTGTTGAACAGCCTAGACAAAAACCTTGGTGGAGTGTTAACATGATTTCATGTGAACCGTTAAGTTTGGTCCATCCTGAATTGATAGAAGAAAGAGGACAATCCGAGAAGGTTCCCATAGATGTCTTCTCTTCGGATGAAGCACTAGGGGAATTCATGGGTGCTTACTCTCCATTGCCTCATTATCATCACAAGAAACTATTCTCGTATCGCTTACATAAACAAACATACTTTGGAGAATCTATTCTAAGAATTAATTAGGAAGACCCTCTATCAAAAATAAATGATGATGTTCCATTATCTCATCCTGAGGACCACAACTCTCTCCTTAAAGAATATACTATCGAAGTCCCCATGGATGCTAAATCGTTAGAAAAATTGATCAAGATTGGTAAATGCCTCTCTCCCGAAGAAGCAGATGAGTATGCTACTCTCTTGCATGCTCATCTTGATATCTTCACTTGGACATATGAGCATATGCCTGGTATCGATGAATCCATAGTGTTCCATAGTATAATTCTATTCTTTGATGCCAAGATCAATCCAGTTGATGGTTAAAATCGAGATAGAGAAGTTGTTAAAAGTAGGCTTTATCCGTCCTATTGACTATTCTCCTTGGATTTTGAATATAGTTGTTCTTAGAAAAATTGATGGTCATATTCGTATATGCATTGAATTTTTAGACCTTAACAAGGCTTCTATTAAGGATAATTTTATGTTACCTAATATAGACATTATTGTAGACTCGACTGTTGGCCATGTGTTTTTATCTTTCATGGATGGTTTCTCGGGTTATAACCAAATTCTTATTAATCAAGATGATCAGTACAAGACAACCTTCACTACACCTTGGGGGAATTTCTTCTATGTGGTCATACCCTTTGGGTTGAAGAAGGTAGGAGCAACTTACCAATGAGGGATGACTCTGATATTTCATGATTTCATTCATAAGATCTTAGAAGATTATGTCGATGACATCTTGGAAAAATCCATAAATAATGAAGATCACATGAAGAATCTTCATCTTATCTTTGAAAGGCTTTGATTTTACAAGATGAGACTCAATCCCCAGAAGTGTGTCTTCAACGTTGACGCTAGCAAGCTTCTTGGATTTATAGTGTCTCATCGTGTAATCAAATTTGACATGAGTAGATTGATGCTATTTTTAACATGCCTCCACCAAGGAACATCATCGAGTTGTAAAGTTTATAGGGGAATATTCAGCCAATTCTTAGATTCATATCTCAGTTGGTTGATTGTATCCCTCCTTTCACTCGCTTGCTGAAGAAGGATGTTCGCTTCATATGGGATGAGGGGTGTAAAACATATTTTGAATCCATCAAAGCTTATTTGACCAAACCCTCATGTGTTGATGCCAGCTACGCAAAATAGAACTTTCCTACTATACCTGGTTGCATCACCGTATGCTTTGGTAGCCTTGCTAGCCTAGTATGACGATGCAAGAAGGGAGAGAGCAGTCTACTACATTAGTTGTGTCCTCATTGATTATGAAACCTATTATTCTCCTATGAGGAAGTAATGCCTTGCTCTTGCATTCACTACGTAGAAGCTGAGGCACTATCTCCTCCATGCTAGAACTCATGTCATAGTAAAAATAGATCTTTTGACGCACTTATTCTCTAGCACTAACCTTGCTGGAAGATTAGCGAAATGGGTTATGTTTCTTTCTGAGTTCGATATAAAGTTTGTCACTAAGAAATTTGTAAAGGGACAAGTTGTTTCCAATCAATTATCAGATGCTCCCTCCCTGGGTTAGACTTATTCCTTGATGAGAATATCTTCATAATCAACTATGACCTCAAATGGAAGATGTACTTTGATGGATCAAGGTGTTAAATTGGTTTTAGACTGATTTTAGTCCTTATATCTCTTGAAGGAAAACCGGTCCCCCTATCCTTTCGATCGAAAATTCCTTTCAGTAATAATATCATTGATTATGAAGCCCTTGTTTCCGGTTTAAGTGCCGCAATTGCATTGAATATTAAACATATTCGTATACTAGGTGACCCCAGACTTGTTGTGAATCAGATCATGGGAATGTATCAAGCTAAAAAAAGTAAGTTGTATTGGTACTAAGACCTCACTTTTTCCTTGCTTAATTAGTTTTCCTCTTTCACAATAAATAGTTTCCATAGTAGAGAAAATAGACATGAAAATACCATGTAAAGCATTGCTTCCTTGGTACCTTCAGAAGAAGATACAAAGGAATATCACTTTGTGGTTTAGATTGCGCGAACCCCAGTGGTTTGTGAGCAACCTAGGCCTGAGTCTCTAGCTTGCATTCATGCCGACTCAGGAGAATCATTCTCTAGTATCTACAATTATTTAAAGAATGAAACCTTCCTCGCGACACGATGAAAAATGATTACACCCATATACGAAAGCTTTAAGCTCGTTATGTAATCTTATCCGATGTACTTTATCAAAAAGCTTACAATGGATTGTTACTAATATGTCTCACTAAAGCGGAAATACCCCTTGCCCTTAAGGAAGCCCATGCGAGCTCAAGGGTTGGACACTTAGGGGGTATATCCCTAGTGAGGAAACTGATACACATGGGTTATTATTGGTAGATGATGGAACAAGACTCCTTTGGTTTTTGCATTAAATACCTTCAGTGTCAATAGCATAGTTGACTTATCCACGTTCCTACTCAGGAGTTTCAAAATCAAACTTCTCCTTAGCCTTTCATGAAATGGGGGTTGGATATTATTGGAAAAATATCACCTCCTTCTTCCAAGGGACATACCTTTATCATTACCACTACTAATTATTTCACAATATGGGTCAAAGCCATTCCACTCCAATCTATGAATGTGAAACTATTTGTAACTTCCTCTTGAACAACATTATTTCTCATTTTGGGTTGTCTGCTACACTTGTTTTTGATAATGGTACACTGTTTGAAAACAAGGAAGTAAAGTAGTTCTTGGAAAAATTTCATATTCAACATAGGTTTTCCACACCATAATATCCACAATGCAATGGTCAAGAAGAGGATTCTAATATGATGCTTTAACTCATTCTTCATAAGAGAGTTAATAAACATGGTAAAGGCTAGCATATTCAATTAACATATGCTTTGTGGGCTTATCGCATGAGTGTTTGTACTACGAAGGGAACAACACCTTATAACCTCATGTATGGCATCGAAGCTATCATGCCTTTGGAGTTGGAAATTCCATCTTTGCAAGTTTCCCTTAAAGGGTTGATTGATAATGAAACCTATCATGTTAACCATTTGAATCAGCTAGAGATGATCGACGAGCACTGTTTATAGGCCCCCGATAATCTTAAAGCTTATCAGTAGTCACTATCAAGACAATATAACTAGGGTGTGCTTCCTAGGACCCTCAAGCTAGGAGACATGGTTCTAAATGAAAACTAGTGAAATGTAAATGTGCCACCTAATTAGAAAGGGAAATTTAGTCCTAACTAGTTAGGTTCTTGCATCATGGTTTCTAGATATGGTTCAAGTGCCTATGGATTATCATCTATGGATGAGACACCTTTAAGAGAGCTCGTTAATGTGATGCATATCCATCAATACTACTCATAGTTTTCTAATGTGCCATATATGTGGTGTTCTCCCTAAAGGGTAGTAATACTATATATATTAACATTTAATCATTTTCACATTATGAAGAATTTTGTGTTTATGACATGACCATGTGTGTGTAACAAAACATATATGTGTCTGACTATGCTACATATCCATACATCACATTACATATTTTAAACAAATTAGATCATCATAACATTCAATTAACATGTAGCCAAATGTGTTTAATTAAATCATGATTAGCATCTAATGAAAGCATACTTCCATATAAGAAAATAACATCCATAGCATGAGCATACATGAAAATGGAAAACATACAGAACAAAGCCATGATATTGAAACTGATGTATACATATATATATCCAATGTATGAATCAAAAGTCATGTACATGTATCAGACCACTACTATAAAAAATGAGTAGCTAGTGAATATGTGTCTATACAAAAGATCTACAAGTATGTATGAATGTATACATCCAACTGCAAAAATGATATACAAAAAAGAGGAATCATATCACTATGGCATGTGGCTCCTCGAGCCCTCTGGCTCTGGTGGTTGCTCTGGTGCTTTGGGTGGAGGCTACATGGTGGTGTGAGATCAAGATCAATGTGAACATGATACATATATGCCCGCCCATAACCCTCTGAGCTCCCCTTGCAGCAAGAAGATGTCCATCCTCGCCTAGATCAACTCTTGTTGCAGATGTTGAACATCTATCAGGATTACAACTATTGGTTTCATGTCAAGCTTATCAATGTAGCTCAGAAGAGTGTCACATGCCACCTCGGCATAATCAGCTCTCCTCACTATCACATCTTGCTTGACGAACACCATTTGTATCTCCCCTAGCAGCTGATCTCGCTGCCCCTGGTGGTTGTCAGCTTCACAGTTAGTTGCACCACCTCGACACTCCACTCCTTATACGTAGTTCATAGATGTGCTAAAGGCTCAAAAGTGGGGGTATGCCTCTCCATTGAAATAGGTCGGTAAGCCTTTAGAACTATCCCCTAGATTGGAATAGTAGGGGCCACCTCTTAAATACACTGAGCTATAAGCCCAGTCCATCCCTTTACATCCTCTACAATCACAAAGAGAGAGACAAGGATCAGTATCCCATGGCATGTGTATGTATAAACTAGAAATATAGGAAACATGAAAATAATAATAACACACTATGTATACCTAGATCCCTTGGCTACCATGAGGGATCAGGTTGTGGGTCAATGTTCGGGCCTATGTTGCTGACCTAGGTGATGGTAGCACTATTTTTGTTGGGATGGTGAAAGTTGGTGGTGCTAATGAAATAAGAGTAGCTGGGGGGGAGTTGACCTCCTCCATTGTTGTGGCCTCACAAGTGCCACCTCCTCCTCCTCCTCTGCACTGATATATTGGAAGCCTCTCCTCCTATCCTATGGAGGCTGGTGGGGCTCGTCCTCATGTGGGCCAGGGTCCCCTAATAGAGCACCCTTGTCGAAGATTGGTGCAGGATGATGCCTCTCCCACCACTGGGTAAAATCAGCTGCTACCCTGACATTATGCACCGCCGCCATGGTCAGTCGATCATGATCAATGTCATCATCATCTAAAAATATGATGTTTGTAATAGAAGGGTGAGGGTGGTCACCTAACCTTGTTGCACTGTGATGTGCCATGGTGTACTTGGGAACGTCGGGTGCTATGGTGTGTACACGACCATGTTGTCACATGACTCCACTCTAGTAATAAGGTACAGTGATATAGTCATGGAGATCAACTAAAAAATGGTCTTGATGTAGGCTCATAAGGAACCTATTGTCATCGACCCACCTAAAATAGTGGTCAGGTCACCAACGAACCTCTCTTGTGGTGACAATGTCAAACTACAACCTCAAAAACTATAAATCCTGGAAGCGCCACTGGTCTACCATGTCATACCAGTTGGCCATCGAGACATCATACAACCATTGATGGGGAAAACCAATTGGTTGGGTGCACATGATGTGGGAAAATTCCCACACTTGCAAAAGTGTGCACATAGTAAGACTATAGTACTCATAATGTGCATATCACCTGAGCTCCTCGTAGAGGTGTGTCAGCATGCTATGCCCCCAAGAAAAAATTGTCCTATGCTCAACCATATCCCTAATGGTTGGGATGAGGCCCTCATGCAGGTGTGAGCCTTTCCTATCTATAGTAATCCAAAACACAACTATTACCACCATCACCCAACATAACAACAATGTTGTAGTCCTCGCCTAATCATACCAATGGGTGTAGATATGACCAATAGCGCCGTCATTATCGGTCCACCCTGTCACTCGCTCTAAGTGTGTAACCTCATCTGGTGATAGCCCATCCCTCTGCTCATGGATGAGGTGGAATGCACACCCTATGAGATGCTCCCAGATCTTCAGATACTCCTACAAAAGGAAAAAAAATTTCTAAGTCAGAAACATGATCATGCTAAGCAATCATGTAGAAGACATATGCACGCCACATAGACATCTGGGCAACGTGCTTGCATCCCAGACTTCTCTAGTCACCCAAAGGATGCCATTGAATCCTTGGGATGAAAGCGTGGATCCAGGACCCTAGCACATGTCCCAAATGATAGGATGGAAAAAGGACACTTGTGCACCTCGAAGCATGATAAGATCCAAAAAACAAACTAAAAGGTACAAAGATCGAGAATAAGAAGCCTACTCGGTCAACCTCGCATCCCATGATGATGTCCTCATGTAGCTTCTCTAACCTTGATGCCTCATACTCTCTCCTGCTTGCCATTTTTCTAACTTTTCCCTCACAAAATTCAACAATTTTCATGTAATGAATAGTGAAAATGACCCTTCTAGGGTCCCACCTAGGTATATATAGGCCCCCTGGTGCCCAATTTTCTTAGAGCTCGTGACCCCTCGATTTCTCCTAAATTTACCCCACCATGTTGAGGGAAAATTTAGGAGGGGGCATATAGTCACCTCTTTATCATATTTTTCATCTGAATTGACTACATTTTTCTTGATCATTCTTCTTTCCGTGGTAGTTTCTTCTGATTTTTTGAAACTAACTCAAAATTTTAGTTTTGTAGGATACAGTTTTAATCAATTTTTTTGTGACCATGGTGTTTTTCATTGTTGAGGTCAAGAGTTTGGGGCATCCTCAGTACCATCTTCCTCAACCTCGACAACCTCTGCAGTCCCCTTTTCTAGCATGTATTTCTATAAAATTCAGAATTTGGGTGAAATTTGTTTCTTATCTACTTTAGTGAGGGTAATTTTTCCCAAAATTGAGCCCACTAAATTGGGGGAAAAATGTAATGTCGCAAAATTGCACCTTGGAGCAATGCCGCATTTTTGCATCTTCCCTAGCATTTATGAAACCCTAGAAGCATTAGTGGAAAAATCCCATGAGTCTGAATTTCATGATTCTGAGTCCATGAGGACACATGGTGAAATGATAGAAGCCTAACAAAGCGTTTCCTAAAAACTTAGGCTCTGGACGCCTGTGCAATGTGCAAACATCCACATGGTGCGCTAGCAGCCTGGTGATTTTTTGAGTTTGAAATGGAAAATCTAGAAACCTGACATTTGCGACATGTGTTCTAGCTATTAGGTCTTGAATGAAATAGATCTTTTCCACCCTTGCATGCATACGAACCCCTCTTTGGCTCTCAGTTTGTGGTTGGAAGTGATTGATTCAAGCATTTCCACCACTTGGTCTAATCTTGGGTAAGTTCTATCCTTGAATAGAATCACTTTTATTAGTGAAGCCATGCTGAGATGAGGTCCCTCCAGCAGCTACCAGCTCTCCAGTAGGTACCAGCTCTCTAGCAGCTAGCATCTCTCAAGCATGAAAGTCACAATATGCTCATTTTCTATGGAAGAGGGTCCTGACCCATGGGTAACACAATCTCTCCTTATAACTCTTTCTTATTAGTTCATTTACTACCTTGTGGTGCGGGCTCTACTCCGAAGTGGGTTTTTTTTCACCACACACCTTTTTTATTGATTTTATGCTCTCTCCAAACCTGGTTGTTCGTGGAGGTGGGAACACCAATATGGGGGTCTGATTGAGGTAGACCCCTATACAACCCAAACCTTTTCTCCCTTGACCTTTTGTGTGCAGATTATGAAGGGACATTTGGAGAAAAGGTTCAGATGGATGAAGGTAATCTTGTTTCAAGTTCTCTTGTATTTCTCATCAATCTCTGGCTTTTTGTCAAATTTTTGATCCTACATGCCTCCTGATCCAAGTCAGGGAATAAGATTCAGTTTCATCTTGTTGAGCTCTTGAGTTCTAGTTGCCTAGGACACACACACATCTTGTGGACAATAGCATGCTACACTGGCATCCTGAAACTATGTTGACATCTTTTGGCTGAGAGCTCCTTAGTTAGGGATACAAATCTTGAAGTCTTGATCTTTCGAGACCTAAGGTTACTTTATCGCTTTTCTTCACAGTTTCACTAGTTCATTCAGTTTGAGGTTTATAAGGGAATTTTTTTCACTAGTGATCTCTTGAGAATAAAGAGACCCACGTGCAGTGAATCCCTCTTATATCATAGTAATATTAAAATATTACCTTCCTTGGTCTTCATTTTCTCATTTTCCACTTGAGTCTAAGTTGTTGCAATCTTTTTTGACTTTGTCGCAGGGTCTTTGCATTTTCTAACCTCTTGTTAAGTGTTCTTTAGGTTTTGAAACTGATGTCATGGGCGCTCAGTGTTTTTGAGTCTAAGTCATCGGGTTCTTGTTTTTCCTAACCTCTCGATAGTTGTACTTGTCTTTTATTGGTAGCATTAGGTGCATCGATCATTGGTGTAGTCGGTGAGACGCAGGTTTTCAAAACTTCGCAACTCTTAATTTTGAGTAATGAGGTTTCAGTTGTCCGTGACAAGGGGATGTTTTGTTCATTCTACACATTTCAAGCTGCCACCTGTGTATTTAATGAGGTGTACAATACAACCTATAATGCCTTATTGATAATTTTTGTGAAGTGCACCAATCTCGAGGGTTTCTTTACTGAGGATTAAAATAAGGCGTTGCATTAATTCAACAACAAACACACATCTTATTATTGTCATATGATAAATGGTGGTGAACATTTATTTATTCTGGTTCTCAATTGTGCATCTATTTTCTACATTCTTTCAAGAAAGCGGGTCTTCCTTTGTTCATTGTGAGTTGATGGAGTCTGAAATTCAAAATCGTTGTCTTGGCGTGAGGGACACAGATTTAGGATCTTTTAAGCTGGATGAATTCTAGGCATGATTGGAAAATAATAGAAAGTCTATTGTTGATGTGAAGCTATTGGAAATTGGATTAGCTTAGGCTAGAGGGTTCCTAGAGGCTATTCTGAGTGTAGACCGAGTTAGTGCTTGCGCGAGGAGATATATTCCAAAAACAGGGGAGATAAAAGCTATCGACAAAACTATTGTTGCTAGAATTTCTCTTGAGGCTATTTCCCATGCATTGAAAATTCTTGAGAAGACACTTGTAAAGGTAATGTCAATTTCTATACCTAGTGAATTTTTCAAAGCTAAAGAAGACTGGTGCAAGAATTCCATAGATAAATGTTGGTTGAAGTCGAAAAAGAAAGGTAAGTCCTAGTTACCCAATAAACTCAAAAGAACTAATTTCAAAGAAGAAATTGTAAATGTTATTGCTCTGTTGCATCGCATTGTTGGAAATACACAACTTGAACCTTTTTAGGACTGGATGTGTTAATTTATTTTGCTTATCTATGATGAAAATGTGTTCATAGACTGAGCTAAAATATTTTGCTTCCATTTAAACGAATAATTAGTCAATTTCCAGAGGATTGCCACCTTCCATTTGTGTTCTTGCTTGATATATGTTATATCCAGTCAAAGATGTTTTTGGCCAAGGTTAAAACCACAAATACCTCTAACTTCTGGCATGCCTATGTACCAATGTTATATGTAATTCACTAAGCAAGTTGGAATGGGAGAATATTTCTTGTTCAATGATGCACTTTTGATGGAGGTTTTAAGGAAGATAGATGAGAACCCTAAAGTATGGTTTTCTCCTGAATCTATATCCTTGGTATCAAAATTTAGGAGCTTCTATATCCAATTTGAAAGGTTTTCATATTTGAGGATTGGAGGCTATGAGAAATCTCTTTTGAGATTGCCTAGGTATTCGAAGGATTTACTAGTGTTTCTTGAAGTTTGTAGGCAGATGGCCTTAGTCAATGTGAAATATATGAGCATGGGGAAGTGGGGTTATCATTTCATGTTGGTTACTCCTTTTACATGCAATAATATGAGATAGAAAAGGGTGCTGAAAAAGTCCTCAAAGAATATAATCTCCAATATTTATTCATGAGTGTAGGTTTTGATAGCAAGGGTTTCATGAAGAAAAATCTGTATGGAGAAAGTTCATACCAGCATCAACGCTCTATAGAATATTTCTGGGAGGATTGTGCAGATGATAATGAAGGTTTAAAAAGGGATTACATGAGGTTAACCCTCAGAAAAATTCAATTGTTTGGTCTTTCAATCCAATTTTCAGAGAACACCACTGAAGATTCAGTGCTTATTGATCTAGAACATGATAATCTGTCAGATAAGTCTCATCTTGAGATCGACTGGAGTAACAATTTTTTTTTTAACATGAATGTATGAGCTACTCTAGTGTTAAAAAAAACTCAGAACTCGTTAAAATCGAAATGGAGATGACCTACAAGTTCCACTCAGGAACCAAAATCATCTCTAGGAATGAACAAAAATCCTCTCAAACTATTATAGTGAGTTGATCGTAAAAAATATTGGCTATTAGGTCCTCTAGTGCAAACTCACAGTCTGGGGGGATGGTTTAAAACTTGAGGAGACAACTAAGTTGAAATCAATATGTGAAAAAGATAGTGTATCTACCCCAGTCTCTAAAAGGAAGATCAACTAAGAAAAACTTGTGTCAGAGGATTCAACTGCCATTTTCTAGTAGAATGTTCAAGATAATACCTTTCCCCCTTTGTCTGAAGTATCTTCTTCCCTGGGAGAGAATACATCTATCCTCCTTGTTGAATCAAAGGAAATTTTACATGGAAATAAATATGTTGTCTTGGTAGAAGCTTCCTCATTTTGGTTGAAGAAGGTTATGGAGAAGAAGAGAAAATACACTCCTACGACAATAGTTGGAGTGGACATAGTTGCAAAGTTATTTCAGTCTACCTCAAGACTGAAGAAGGCCCATAAAATTTCAAGGATGTTGACTGATCCTACCTCTAGAAATAAAATACTAGAGATTGTAGACCCCATGAAGGACTTGAACGATGATGAGATAACTAAAGTTGATTACAAGATCACACATGTTGATATGGGACCTCAAACATTAGAAGGTGATGTGTATTATCCTAATCTTTCAATTAATGCTTTGATTGAGCATGCCACGGAAGAAAGGAAAGAGAAGGTTAATTTGCAATCACAAGTCCTTGATTTAAATAATTTCATTTCTTCTTTGGTTCCCATTGCTATACCCAACAAAGCCGTCAGTTCTTATTGAGTAGATATTGATGCATCTTCTATGCAATGAATTAGGAAATACCTTGGCTATTCTAAAGTTGTTGATGAGTGGGTAGATGAGATGTATTAGGAGTTTTCTCTTTTTATAAGTGTTCCATGCTATTTTACACCCAGGTTGTTGAGAAGAGAAAATATTTGATATCATAGTTAAGACAGGTCTGGAAAGATTAAACCAACCTCTATGTTCTCTGTCAAGAGATAAAAGAATGGATTTCCATGGACCAGATAAAGTTGGTTAGTGAATAGATTATGAATGATCCTAAGGAACTAGAGTCTTCTTGGTCTGATTCACTTGATTGGAAATCAAACATTTATGATAAGCTAGTAAATGAGATCTCTCAGGTCCTCGAAAGATTTTTGGATATGCTAGTGGAGATTAAGGGCAACTATCATGACTTGAAGGTTTATATGACTGATGAATTTGATGAGAATATTCTAGATACTAGAGAGGTTTTATTGAAGTTTAAAGAGGTATTCAACAAAGAGATAGCAGATCTTGTCACTTCAACCAAGGAGTCCTTTTCAAAACTCGAAAGACTACAAGTCTATCTTGAGTCTTTTGAAATTTAACCGAACAGGAGATCTGAAACTCTGGTTGTGTCTTAAGCTACTTTATGCGAGATGAGAACTAGACTGCAAATCAACGTGACCCTAGGAAGTAAAGAAATACTTGCAATTGTTGCCAGGTATAGAGATTACAAGGCTAGGATGAAGGCACATGAAGAACCTTTGCAGAAAGAAGTGGTCATGAATATAGAAGATGAAGACGAATAGGATGGAAGAATTGATGTTGATTATTTTTAAATATTTCATGATACTTTAGTTTATTTTGACTCTTTGTAATTCTAGGAATTATTTTATTCGGTACAATTACTTTCAAGAAACCGTGACCTGAATTAATTTGTTATGCTTTAAATAGGAGATTAGCTGATAGTGTTGGGATATTTTGGGTGAACTTTGATTTTCTCATTAGAGAAAAAACTTTGTTATCTTGATTTACTATTTCTAATATTCTGATATAGAAAATTGTGGTGGATTTTTTCAATTCGTAATCTTTGAATTATAGTGTATGAATCATTTCTTCTTATGTTGAATATTCTATTGTGAGTGATCTATTATTGGAATGGTTTGTGCTTTGAAGTTGTTGCATTGCTATAGTATGATTTATCTGTGAATAAATATGTTATGGTGATTTTGATTCTATATTAAGTTGTGGATTATTTTATTTTTGTTACATGAAATCTGTTAATACCTATAAAAAATTTTGGTTAAAAGCCCCTTCCTTTACTTGCTTTCTAGTTAAAAGTATCTCTAGTTAAAAATTATTCATTGGATATCAAACAAAGGTAGCTGCCACCTTTTTAAATAAGCTGAGAATTAGTTTGAAAGTTATATAATTAGTGATTCAACTGTGGTTACATTTGTCACCTTTATTGGGTATGAGAATATAGAGTTAGGTGATAAATCTATCAACCAACAGATTTTTGGCAACTCCACTGGGAAAACTAAGAATAAATATTTTTGTGAGATGAATTACTCTATGGTTAATAGTAATGGTTCTTGAGAAGTGTGTTGCTCATGTTCTTCAGCCTAATGTAGATTTCTTGATTGGTGATCAAGAATATATAGTCACTGGTATTAGACTTCTTGCTTGACAACAAAAGAGAAATAACCATCAATATCATATAGTTAATGAAGTGTTGGAAGAAGAGGAAGAACTTGGAGATATTATCAGAGAAAATGCTATGCACTTTGATAATTCTCAAGAGATTGTGTTTTTAGAAGATATCCCACCTCCGACTACAAGGGTAAGAGCTCTTCCTACACAAGTCCCCAGAAATCAAGTAAATAATAGGTGAAACCCTCCTCAAAATCATTAATAAATAAAAGTTGGTGAATCCAAAAGCCTATATGTGTCTTGTTTAAACCTGGCTTCTAAAGGGTATACTAGGAGTGATAAGAAAAAAGGGGTTCTAGATAAATACTTTGAGTTCTTGGAAACCATTGATTTCTCATACCTTCCTGTCACTCAAAAGGTTAGGTCTATCAATAGGCCTTCTTCCCCTCCTCCTCCTAAATCTATTGTGTCTGGGGTTTCAAATATATCTTGTCAAAGTATTCTTTTGTGTGGTACAAATCTTCCTACACAAATAAAATTTCCTTTAATTATGGAACAACCAGTCCCATGGGGGGCCCTCATAGGTCCTTTGACCTTTGGAGAAAATGCACAACTCCATAATTTTCTCAAAGGCTCAGGGAAAATTATGCCCAAATTCAGTGGGGATGGAAAAGTTTCTCATAATGAATATATGAAGGCTTTCTTTGTTGCCTCATCCATTATTGCAATACAACATGAAGATGTTGCTATGAGGCTCTTTGCAGAATCTTTTACAGATGTTGCTGCTAATTGGTTTTATTCTATCCCAAATGGTTCCATCAATAATTGGGCCACCTTGAGGACAAGCTTTGAGAACAAATATAAGTCTACAAAAAATGATCAAGTTTTGGTTGCCCAATTGGGTTCATTGAAGAAGGAGGTCCATGGGTCGATGAGGGATTTGGTGGCCGAGTTTAATAAGCTATATAACAATTTTTTTTCTAACATGAGGCCTGGAGCTGAATTATTGAAATCTATGATCATTAATACTCTCCCACAAGATGTGAGTTTTATTATTAAAATGGAGGGTGTTGTTGATACAGCTATCGCACAAGATATAGCAGTATCTATAGAAGATGTTTTGATAGTCTTTGGAAAATGGTAAAAAGTGTTGCAAACTAGTAAGCCATCACTAGTGAATTCTACTGACCTATTCATTCAGAGATTGGCTAATGACTTAATTAATCTTAAAAGACAAATGCAGAAGAGCTCCTCAAAAATTCTCTATCAAGATATTCCCAAAAATTATCAAGGAGCTCCAAATAAAACACTTTCACTGACAAATCCAAATCAAAGACTCGCAATTGAAGGTCCTTCTTCTAGTAAGATGAATCGGGTTTATGTAGATGCTCACAACAAATGAGAATGCAGTGGAGCCATATGTAGAAGAGCGTAGTCTGTCTCATGATGCTGACATGAACTTATTTTAATTTGTAGCAGATACAGGATCAGGAGAAGAGGTATATTTCAGACTTGATGATCCTAATTATGTTGTCTTTACCAAGGAACAATGTGCTAAATCTGATCAAGACACCTCATAAACAACGTCAATGTACATCCTAATGAGGAAAAAAAGAAAGAATCAACTTCCCTTAGAAGTGTATAAGTTGAGGTACCACCTTCTTCATCTTCTAGTCCATTTGCTATAGTTGAGTCTTGCAAAAATACTAAAGTTCAAATTTCACAAGTTGAATACTTGAGACTTTATCCCTCAGAGTTAGATAGGTTGGTGAAATATGTTAAACAAGAGCCCTCGTCATCCCATTGCAATGCTAAATTTTCTACTGATAATGAAGCTAACCTCAAGAATCATATTTTCTCTAATACTATAGATAAACCCTTGAGTTCATATAATCCATTCATGAAACACAATCCTTTCTTTATATAATTATACATTGTTGGTTTTAGGCTGAGTAATTGTATCAACTCTGGAGCCTTAGAAAATGTGATGCATGCTCAGATAGCTAGAGTCCTAGGTCTATCGTATACTCCCTCACAGGGTAAATTTTATTCCATGGATGGGTCCCCTATTCCTATTATAGGTCAAATCAAAGATGCTCAAGTATCCCTAGCTGCTTTTCCTAAAAGGAGACTAAAATTGACTATATTGGTCATTGACATTCCTGTGGCTACAACATGCTGCTGAGTAGGAGTTTCTATAAAGACTTGGGGGGAGAAATTCAAATGGATTGGTATTATGCTTTGGTACCCTTGGATGGAAAGAAGATACGCTTGGACCCTAAACCTAAGGGAAAGTTTATGGTATTAAAATCTGGAGACCCAAGAGAAGATATTATGTTTGTGGAAATACGCCTAGGAACCTATATGTGTGCTTCCGACCAAGAGAAAAATTTGAACTTTATCAGCCCTGATTTGGTAAATGAATTATGGACACTTGAATTTGATGGAAGTTGTGCTAAAGTTGGGTCAGGTGCTAGATTAGTTTTGATTTCACCTGATGGCTATAAGTTTCCTTTTTCTTTTAAATTTGACTTTTCTAATACTAATAATATAGTAGATTATGAAGCTCTACTGCTTGGTTTGAATTTAGCCAAAGAAAAAGGTATTGAGAAGCTGAGAGCTATAGGAGATGTAGAATTAGTGGTAAAGCAGGCCAAAAAAATTTACAACATAAAAAATAACCAGCTCAAGCATTACAGGGACAGAGTTTTGGATTGCATAGAAGATTTTGATACTTTTTCTATAGAATCTATTCCCAGGAAATAAAATGCTAGGGCTGATTCTTTGGAAGTTTCTGCATCATTACTCTTACCTCATGGGTATGCGCAGGATTATCATGGAAAAAACAGGCCCTTAAGTGGCAATGAAAATTCAAAAAATTAGAGTTGGGCAACTTGACATAAAAATTTGAATAAGTTATCTATATTATTTCAAAAATATGTAAGAATAGAATCTGTGGCAAATTGAATGTAGTTTCTAAACTACTAGGTTAATTTTTGTAAGAAAAAAATCTATTTGGTGAAAATTTGAAATTTCAATGCAGTAGTAATAAAATTTCAAGGAAAAAATAAAAAGTAGGTGTCTATCTGACCACCCTAACCATAATAAAATCATAATATTTTTTTATAAAATTTTAGATATAAGTAGAGGACTCATGTTCGGATGTGATGCATATTTTTTTGTAATTTTTTTTCAAATAAATAATTAATTATGAATTTTTTATTACAACTTTTTTAAAATATAAAAACTCGTATGTCTGACCACCTTAACTTGGTCAAAACTTAATGGAATTCATTTTTTTTTAATCCTATAGTATGCGAAGCATAGAATGTGACGCATGTTTTGGATTCAAAAAATGTGATACCGTTTGAAAGCTATAGATGTTTTTCTATCAGACTATCAATCAGGACTTTAGTCGTAATTCTAATAAAAAATAAATAATAATTATTTATTAGATTCTAAAGAAAATATAATTTATATTGGTAGAAAGCTGAGAAGCTCCTTTACAAACCCTTTTTGTTTTATCAATTTTAGGTAAAATAAAAGTCGTCAGCCACATGGGCGAAGTCTGGAAAAACAAGGTAAGTTGTTAAACATGTTTTACGTGTTGACTTTTAGGATTGGCAGGTCCGAACCAAATCCCGAACCTAATACCGAGGCTAATACCAAGGCATTAAATTTTGTGTCAGAATATCGGATATCGGATTTGAATTCGATATATGATATCTTTTAGATCAGTTTTAAAACAATTTATACAATCTTTAATATATTATTTAAAAATGCAATTAAGTTTATAATTTAATATATATAATATCCAATAAAGTTTATAATGTAATATATTTAATATACAATTTATGATAATCTCTTACCGAATTATGTATTTAATATATAATATATTATTAAATGTATAATATTTCAATATTATTTCAATATTTTATTTAATCTATAAATATTTTAATATTATTTCAATATTTTAGTTAATCCATAAATATTTAAATATATATATTACCAATTTATAAAATATTTAAATATTATCTATTTCCCTCTCGCTCTCTCCACCTCTATGTCTCTCAAGTCTCTCACTCAATCACTCCTCTCTCTCTCTCACTCTCACTCTCACTCTCCCACTCTCCCTCTCACTCTCTCACTCTCCCTCTCCTTCTATCTCTCCTTCTCCCTCTCCCTCTCTCCCTCTCCCTCTTCCTCTCTCCCTCAACTCTAAACTCTCTCTCCCTCTCCCACTCTCCCTCTCCCTCT
>CM021106.1:150689081-150824160 GCA_007115665.2 Sequoiadendron giganteum | reverse complement strand
CTCTCCCTCTCCCACTCTCCCTTTCACTCAGTCACTCTCCCACTCACCCTCTCTATATCTCCCTCTCCCTCTCTCCCTCTCACTCTCCCTCTCCCTCTCTCTCCCTCTCTCCCTCTCTATCCCTCTCCCTCTACCTACATATGCCTCCCTCTCTCCCTCCCTCCCTCCCTCCCTTTATCTCTCCCTCCCACTCTCCCTCTCTCTCTCTCAATCTCCCACTCTCTCCCTCCCTCCGTGACTCTCCTCCCTTTTATCTCAGCCTTCCTCTCCTCTCCCTCTCCCTCTCCCTCTCCCTCTCCTCTCCCTCTCCCTCTCCCTCTCCCTCTGTCTCCCTCTATCTCCCTCTCTCCCTCTCTCCCTATTTCTCCCTCTCCGTCTCCTTCTCACTCTCCCTCACTCCCTATCACTTTCCCTCTCCCTATCACTCTCCCTCTCCTTCTCCCTCTTCCTCTCCCTATCACTCTCCCACTCCCTACCATTAACCCTTAGGTCTATGTGTGTAGAAATCGAATATATGATTTGAATCGGATATCCAATTTGTGAAACTTCATTGTGCAGAGGTGAAATACTACAATTGCAGAACATGTTTTACAAATCAGATATCCGATTATATCGGATATCAGATTTGTGGTCCATAGAAAAACCCCATGTGGGTCATTTTTGTGCATTCCAACGGACCTTGCATTCTGTTTGTAGCACTTTGTAGGTGACAAATACAAGGTTTCAGATAGGAAGAGACAAAAATAAACTTTCTAGAGCATCTTGTAGTCAAATTTGTCATACATAATGATTTTTTAGCATCTTTTATTTGGTATAATGGGGAGCACTAGTCATCGGAAGCAAAAACATAAGAGAAAGCTAACAAAAGAAAAAATTCAAGGATATAGACAAAGAGATAGAGAAGGTCATAGGAAGAAAAGACAAGGTATGCTAAATATTGGTGAACCTGAGCCCTATGGTCTTTCAAGTGAAGAGGAAATTGAATATGTTCAAGGTGAAAATTTAGAACATGTCATTGAAATTGGGAATGAAAATGTTCAAATTGATATTGAAAATTTTCAAGGTGAAAATGTTGAAATTGAAGATGTTGAACATGATATTGAAATTGGGAATGAAAATATTGAAATTGATAATGAAAATTTTGGAATTGAAGATGTTGAACATGATATTGAAATTGGGAATGAAAATATTAAAATTGATAATGAAAATATTGGAATTGAAGATGTTGAACATGATATTGAAATTGTTGAAATTGATATTGAAAATGTTCAAGGTCAAAATGTTGGAAATGAAGATGTTGAACATAATATCGAAGCAAGTGTAAATTATGTTTCACCAGATTACACGAGAAATGAATAACCTTGTGTGGAAGAAAGACATATTCAAAATTCAAGACCTTCAAGGACCCCTAAATGGTTAGTTGAAATTGATGATAACATTATAAACAATTTTGAAGGCAAGAGGTCAACACGAACTATTCAGTTGTGGGCAAGAATACTTTTCAACCAATATTTTACCGATAAGACATTGATCGAGCAATGCCAACTTTTTGTACAATTGCTAAAGATGCAAAAGATGAGACCTTTGCTAGCCAAATTGAAGATTCGTCTGAACAAGAGGACCGAAAAAAATTCTATTATTGTCAAAAATATTTTTAATGCTCTCAAGTCTGTTGGAAAAATAACAAGGAAAAAGATAAGAGAGCTGCTTGGAGAGTCATTACCACCACCCTAGTAAGCCATCAATTGAAAAAGGCTCGCTTTATGAGACAAACTTGTATTGATTTTGACTTAAATCATAGAAATTTGGATAAAGCACTTGCAAGAAGATAAATAATAGACGATCCTCTTCAAAATGATACATGGGATTTTTCTAGAAGGCCTACATGTGTTGATAAGAAGCTAACCAATAATGTAAAGCAGGCAATTCAACAATTTTGGCATGATAACTCTAGAGTATGACCCAATGCAAAGGATGTTTGAAAGTTAAGAATTGGCAGTCGAGACCATACACCGCATTCTAAAAGTTTCTTGGAATCAAGCCAAACAATGTTGTTCAACAAATTAATTCAAACACATCTAAATATGGAAATTTTGCAAAGAAATTTTGAAGGTTTGAAGCCATTTTATTGTGTGCCTCTTAAAATTCATAATACTCGTTGTTGCAAATACCATGTGGAGTTTTCAATGTACCATGAACTATTATGCTATATCCGTTCTACTTTGCATACTAATGAAATGTTGCAGGAGTGTGGTGCAATGCATCTTCCAAAATAATCAAGGGACTTGCTAGATCTATTTTTATGTTCTAGGGATGATGGTTCCTTTTTCTATAGAAATGATTGTTTAAATGCGAAGTGATCATAATGTGGTGGCTTGTCAAAGTTTGTTCAATGTTTTCATGAGGGTTTTGAACATGAATTTGGAAATAATCTTGTTGAGAAAAAGAGATATGAGACAATCAAATATACTTTGCAGAGTGGAGGTGAAGGTTCTAGATGTGAGTTGGTTACAAAAGAATGCAGTGTTGCTGATTTTATTTTAGATTTTAAGGACAATCTTTTCTACAAATATGCAAGGCATAGTCATAGGTATTAGTCGTTGGATCAAGAATTCAAGATATGTAAGTACTCTTTTCCGATTGGCACTATTATATCAGTGGTTGATTTTTTTTGAAAACTAAAGATTGCAACCACAAAAAAAGGTACAATCTCAATATTAAAATTCTATTTAGATTGTCATTTTTGTCCACATAACATTTAGATATGCACCTGATAGTACAAAGGAGGATTGGAAGATAACCAGAGAGTATCTTTTTTTATATGAGTGATGATAGATCTCACTCGTCTGAGTATGTCCAACATTGTTTCGATAATTTTTTTGAGTTCTTCCAGGAGCATGATATAGCACTGGGCTGACATCTCATTTGGTCAGATAACTATACAGGTCAATTGAAGAATGCTTGTATGTTTTATTGGTTGACTAGAATGCATGTAGAGAGGGGTGTACCTAATATTTCGAGTTTTTTTTAAGTTGGGCATGGGAAAGGGGAGCATGATGGAGTAGGTGCATGTGAAAAGAGAGCTCTAGTTAAGGAGAAATTGAAGATAATGATGGGTTCATGTATCCTACAGGTTCAATTGTGGTTGTAGGAACTTAGTTGCGAACATACATGATTAGAAAGAATGGAATACCTTCATTTGAAGACTACAAGAAACACAAAACCATTCTCATTTATTCACACCTTGTTATCGCAACAAATGTTAAGTTGTTGAAGCATCGTGCCAAACCAAAGAAAAAAAAACTATAGACACTTAGTAATGTTGATCTTGAAGCAATATTGGATACTCTTAAGCAAAGAGATGACCCTTCAAGCACACTTGAATAGCATATTCAAGAACGGAAAGTACAATGCTTAAGCCTCTTTTTTGTTGTGACAATATAGATATATCATTTGACAAATTTTGTGATATTCTTGGCATGATTGATCATGAACCTGCTGTAACAATAACCAACTCTGATCCTTTCAAATAGGTATGCGACATATTACAATAATATAGATTGGTTATTCAAAGCATCTTTTATAGTTTGCATTACCAATTCATCATCATTCAGGTTGTTTAGATTAATATAGATTTGTTAGTCTAAGCATATTTTTTGTTTTTACAATATAGATTTATCATTTGAAATTTTTTGTGATATTCCTGGCACGATTGATTATGGACCTACTGCAACAATAGGCAACTCTGATCCTTTCAGAAAGGTATGTCACAAATTATAATAATATCAATTGGTTATTCTAAGAATATTTTCTATTGTATGTAATTTAACTACTACCTTGATGGTTTGTATAGGTGCTTGTCACTCCAAAACACAAACATACTACTCTTGTGGAAGACTGTGCCCTGAATGCCTCAAATAGGCAATTTTTAAAAAAATTGGATTTTGAAATGTGAAACAATATAAAAAGGTCATAACTATCTATAGGCATAATGTATATCCAGTGATGTTTTTTGAAATACAGTTCAAATGTTTGGCATTCTATAAAGGGTATGTTTAAAATGTAAAATAATTTTTGTACTTAATCGAGCTACAACTAGAGGTTTTCTTCCTATTTCTTTCCTATCGGTATGCTCGTTTGAACTAGGTTTTGTAATATCTTTTATTTATATATAACAAATTAGAGTGGCTTGCCACTTTTTTGAAAAAAGAAGTAAAAATTTCATTGTGAATTTCATTTCCCATGTAATTGATTCAAGTTGATTGGGTAAGAGTTTTCTAATGCAAGAGCTAGGACTTGCAGAATCTTGATCCAACCTTAAATATTTTTGCCCCCACATTTCATTGACATTAGCACTTTGGACTCTTAAGAGAAATAGTCCGTCAAAAATTGGTGCCTTTTAGCACTTTGGACTCTTAAGGAAAAACGTCGGTCCAATGTACCTCAGAGCGATTTGGCATATTTGGGTGCAAAAAAGAACCATACCTAGCCTAAACATACTCATCCGAATATGTTGGAATAGTCTGTTGGGTTGTATGAGTTTGAGAATGAAAGTTGCACCACTTTGCAACTTTACACTGCTTGCATTTGGCAACTTTTCCCTCAACTGAAAAACTCATCACCATGGGAAAACACCTTCGAGATAGAAAAAACTGAGAGAGGTTATTGTAGATGGTCTCAACATGATCCCATATCCTCAGATGAAGAGTCTATAAGCATCATGGTTTCTGAGAAATAGTCCGTCAAAGATTGTTGCATTTTAGCACTTTGGAATCTTAAGGGAAAATGCCACTCCAATGTAGCTCAGAGTGATTCAACATATTTGGGTGCAAAAGAGAACCATAACTAGTGTAAGCCTACCCATCCAGACATGTTGGAATAGTCCATTTCGTCGTACGAGTTCGAGAAAGAAAGTTGCACCACTTTGCAACTTTACACTACTTGTTGGAAAATGCCTTCGAGATAGAAAAAATCGAGAGAGGTTATTGTAGATGGTCTCAACATGATCCCATATCATCAAATGAAGAGTTTTTAATCATCACGATTTCCAAGAAATAATCCATGAAAGATTGCTGCCTTTTAGCACTTTGGACTCTTAAGGGAAAACACCGCTCCAATGCAGCTCAAAGCGATTCGACGTATTTGGGTGCAAAAGAGAACCATACCTAGTGTAAACGTACCCATCTAGACATGTCAGAATAGTCCGTTTGGTCGTACGAGTTCGAGAAAGAAAGTTTCACCACTTTGCAACTTTACACTACTTGCATTTGGAAACTTTTCCCTCAACTGAAAACTCATCACCATGGGAAAATGCCTTTGAGATAGAAAAAACCAAGAGAGGTTATTGTAGATGGTCTCAACATGATCCCATATCCTCAGACAAAGAGTCTGTAAGCATCACGGTTTTTGAGAAATAGTCCATCAAAGATTGCTTCTTTTTAGCACTTTGGAGTCTTAAGGGAAAACGCCACTCCAATGTAGCTCAGAGTGATTCGGTGTATTTGGGTACAAATTAGAACCATACCTAGTGCAAACATACCCATCCGGATGGGTTGGAACAATCCGTTTGGTAGTACGAGTTTGAGAAAGAAAGTTGCACCACTTTGCAACTTTACACTACTTGCATTTGGAAACTTTTCCCTCAACTGAAAACTCATCACCATGTGAAAACGCCTTCGAGATAGAAAAAAATGAGAGGTTATTGTAGATGGTATCAACACAATCCCATATCCTCAAACAAAGAGTCTGTAAGCATCACGGTTTCCGAGGAATAGTCTATCAAAGATTGTTTCCTTTTAGCACTTTGGACTCTTAAGGGAAAACGTCGCTCCAATGCAGCTCGGAGTGATTCGGCATATTTGGGTGCAAAAGAGAACCATACCTAGCATAAATGTACCCATCCAGACATGTTGGAATAGTTTTTTTAGTCGTTCGAGTTTGAGAATGAAAGTTGCACCACTTTGCAACTTTACACTGCTTGCATTTGTCAACTTTTCCCTCAACTGAAAATTCATCACCACGGGAAAATGCCTTCGAGATAGAAAAAACTGAGAGAGGTTATTGTAGATGGTCTCAACACAATCCCATATCCTTAGACGAAGAGTCTGTAAGCATCACGATTTTTGAGAAATATTCCGTCAAAGATTGCTTCCATTTAGCACTTTGGACTCTTAAGGGAAAACGCCGCTCCAATGTAGCTCGGAGTGATTCAACGTATTTGGGTGCAAAAGAGAACAATACCTAGTGTAAACGTACCTGTCCAGAATGTTGAAATAGTCCATTGGGTTGTATGAGTTCAAGAATGAAAGTTGCACCACTTTGCAACTTTACACTACTTGCATCTGACAACTTTTCCCTCAACTGATAGCTCATCACCATGGGAAAATGCCTTCAAGATAGAAAAAACCAAGAGATTTTATTGTAGATGGTCTAAACACGATCCCATATCCTCAAACAACGAGTTTGTAAACATCACGGTTTTCGAGAAATAGTCTATCAAAGATTGCTGCCTTTTAGCACTTTGGACTCTTAAGGGAAAATGCTGCTCCAATGCAGCTTAGAGTGATTCGGTGTATTTGGGTGCAAAAGAGAACAACACCTAGCGTAAAATTACCCATTTGGACGTGTTGGAACAGTCCGTTGGGTCGTACGAGTTCGATAATGAAAGTTGCACCACTTTGCAACTTTTCCCTAAATTGAAAACTCATCACCATAAGAAAACACCTTCGAAATAGCAAAAAATGAGAGAGGTTATTGTAGATGGTCTCAAAATGATCCCATATCCTCAGAAGAAGAGTCTGTAAGCATCACGGTTTCCAAGAAATAGTTCATCAAAGATTGCTGCCTTTTATCACTTTGGACTCTTAAGGGATAACGCCGCTCCAATGCAGCTCAGAGCGATTCGACATATTTGGGTGCAAAAGAGAACCATACCTAACGTAAACGTACCCATCTGGATGTGCTGGAACATTCCATTGGGCTATACAAATTCGAGAATGAAAGTTGCACCACTTTGCAACTTTAAACCTCTGTAGAGATTTAGGGATGTCCTCTTCAAATCACTCTATTCTGAATAGGTTTGTGGAGCTGGGTATGTGCAGGATCATGATGGGCCAAAAAGTGGCGATATGTAAGCCATATGATGGCCCATGTGGCTGACGACTCTTTTTTTACCCAAAATTGATGAAACAAAAAAGGTTTTTAGAGGAGATTCTCAACTTTCCACCAATATAAATTATGCTTTACTTTGAATTTAATAAATAATTATTATGCATTTTCTATTAGAATTACGAATAAAGTCCTCATTGCTAGGTTGATTGAAAAATTCTATAACTTTCAAATGGTATCACATTTTATGAACCTGAAACATGTGTCACATTCTATGCTTTGTATACTATAGGATTAAAAAATAATAATTTGAATTTCATGAATTTTGACCAAGTTAAGGTGGTTAGACAGACGAGCTTTTATATTTTCTAAAAGTTGTAATAAAAAATTCATAATGAATTATTTACTTGGAAACAAATTATAAAAAAATATGCATCACATCGGGACATGAGTCCTATACTTATATCTAAAATCTTATAAAAAAATATTATCATTTTATTGTGGTTAGGGTGGTCAGACAGACACCTACTTCTTATTTTTACCCTGAAATTTAAATACTACTGCATTGAAATTTCAAATTTTCACCAAATAGATTTTATTTTTTAAAATAAAGGTCTGGGAGTTTAGAAACTACATTCAATTTCCTACATATTCTATTTTTACATTTTTTTGAAATAATATAGATAACTTATTCAAATTTTTACGTCAAGTTGTCTAACTCTGATTTTGTGTCTTTTTATTGCCACTTAAGGGCCTATTTTTTCCATGATGATCCTGCACATACCCATCTACCAATGCTAAATCCAAGTTGACTAAATTTGAAAAAATCGTATCCCAATGAACACGATAGAGGTACCACTTCATCTTGAATGTAGGAGCACCATTTGACACTTTATCTCCATTCCTCTTGAAGCATCTTTTCTTTCCTCATTTTCCTTCCTTCTTCGAGGATTGAGCAGAAAGAACATGAATGTATTCATTTGTAGTGCTTTGTCCAATACCTCTCGCAACCAACCTTGAATCCTCTTGAATATAGTCAGCCCTCAACCGATCAAACTTGGGAAGTTTCGATCTCACACTGACTCCTTGAATGTAAGACTCCCAAGATGAAGGAAGACCATTAAGAGCCAACATGGTCAAATCTTTGTCATCAACAATATGACCATTTCTCTCACTGTCTTCAACTTAGAGATCAGATAATACAACTGAAAGCACTCAAAAAATGAAACACATAAGACAATAAACACAACAAGAATTTTTCTTACAACTCAGGCCCAGCTCATGGCTGAATTTGATACAATGAATAATAGAACCTCTTGTAGATGCAACGATATAATTGAATATGCTTCTCCTTGAAATCAGCCCGCTGCTGCAAGATGAAGCGCTTCTGCTCAAGTGCAAACTTTTGCTTGGATTCCAAATTATGTTGAATGAACTTGAATGAGGAAATCAACAAACATCACCTCTTATTTATACAAAATAAGGTGACTCTTCAAGGAGGTCAGCCTCTCTTGAAAACAATAAATTACAAAATAATATCAAGGAAGGTCGGCCTCATCCATTTTCATAAAATGAGTATAAATTAAATAGTCATAGGCTATCATTTAATTTATTACAATTTAAGGTGATCGCTATCTTGTATGAAAAATGTGGTACATAGACAAGGCAGTGGACTATTTGAAAAAAATCTTCAAAGAAATGTGGTCTCATAGAATTCAATGACAAACAAATGCAATTGACAACTCCTCGTAGTTTTTAGTTATGCAATGTGAAGTAATTGCATAACTTCTTAGGTTGACTTTGTAAGAACTATATTGTAATTGAAAATTTTTCATCTATGAACATCTAGTTGTTAGTTATGCAATGTGAAGTAATGATTTGAGTTTGAAAGATGTGTAATGCAATGTAATTGGCAATATAAATATAAACTACATAATATAACCATTCAGTTTTAAGGTATTGTACATTGATATTTAACCATTGCTCAAGATAAAATTTTCAAAGAGTTTAATCATGCACATGAGGAACACATTACATTTCGATTGTCAACTTCTATATATCAAATTATCCAGTAATTAGGTGTATTTCCATATACAAAAATGGCATCGATGCCAACTCAAACAAATTTCTACAAAATGTGGAATATGCCATCTCAATATGTATTCAAAATTTAGATGCCAAAATGTCTATCCCATCCTAAACTACTAGTGGATCATCAAAATGGAGCCTCTTTGAAGCACTCATTGGCTTTGAAGGTAGCTGCACAAGAAAAATTCAAACCACAATTGAGATTAGTTATACTATATAATTTAAAATTGAATAATTAACATCAAAATCAATATACATTGAATTTTAATTGCACTCTAAAATTGAAATATTGATTACCTAAAATATACATCTCTTCAAAGGGTCAGGAGTCCTAGAATATACCAAATCAACTTTTGAAATGCCAATCTATATATGTGAACAAAAATATAAAATTGATCCAAGTTAGCATACGATTATTGGTAATAGGAACTTATTTACCAAACACAAAATAAAATAAGCACATACCTCTTTAGGTTGATCTTTTTATTTATCTCCTTCAGGTGTTTTGACACCTCCTCCTTGAGGTCTTTCAACACCTACTCCTTGAGGTGTTCCAATAACTACTCCTTTAGGTGGCGTGTCCCTTGTCAACATATCTGTATAGATCATAATTGCCTATACATAAAATTGACAAGTACATATGAAACTACCAATCTATGTCGACGTATGTATAATCAATATAAGATCTTAAAAATATTAATTCAATCCAATTTGAGTTCAATTACCTTCCCCTTATCTAGATTTGCACCTCCATAGTCTGGATGAGGCTACACCTCACTTGCACTAGGTATTTCCTACAGGAGGAAAACAAGATAAACATATAAGTTATTATATAATTTCATTAATGACAATTCAAACAACAAGAAATTATTTAATATAAAATGTAAATGAGTGAGTGCAAAAAAATATACTACATGTGTGTCCAAGCCAATGAAATGGCCCTGAGGGTGCTATCAGTCACCCACGTGAGCTAATCCTTAGACATCAACTGTTAAATAGACCATGTAAATAAATATTAGTACTTGATACTATCTCTTATTAATATTCATTTGAAAACAAATGCAAGCTATGAATTTACAACTTAAATTTTACCTATGTCACTATTCCAACATCCCCCTCTCTAGTAGGAGAGGACTCTATAGGGTGCTCTCCACTCCCCTATGACTGATCTATAATGTCCACATCATGGAGGTCATAATCAGAAGTGTCCAAGGGATGCTCAACGGGCTGTACAAGAGGACCCAAGCATATTTGGTGACACATAGTGCAAATATGTGGCACACAAATATGTGGACCTGAGGAGGATGATGCAACAACACTCGAGCCTTCACCAACATCACCAAAATGTGGCTGAGCTACCATAGAAGCATGCAAAACCAAATGACCACTCAAAGAGTGAATAGCTTGAATAGTTTGTGTGAATGCATCCTGGATAATCTCTGGATGATATATTGGAGGTGGCGGAGGAAGGGGAGGAAGGGGAACATTTGGGCACGGGACAACTCTAACTGCCCTTGGTCTATCCTGGGGCATACCTCCACCAACACCCTGGAAGGGTTTAATGTCAAAATAATTAACATGATTCCCTAACACAAACTCAACATATAGATTTTTAATAAAGTAAAATGGTATATCGGAATTATTGTTCGATGGTTTATCAAAAACCATACACCAACGATCCCAAAATTTAGCTATAATGTCCCTATGTATGCACCATTTTATGGAAAGTTTTGTTTTATTAACATTCACTGGAAAAACAGTGCGGGGGTAAATGAATAAAGAGGCTATTTGGGCTTTGGTTATTTGGAGATCTTTCACATCATTGTAAGACAATCCACATCGATAATATTCCCTCATGTGTTCTCACCACAAATAAAAGGAATTATGTTGGGTGGAGAGGGTTTCTATATTTTTAATTATTTCCTTCAATTTGTTTGTCATATCTCTCAATCGAGGCATTGTCTGATAAATTTTACAAATGCCCCTCAATTGCCCCAATTTTTCAACAATTAAGTCTTCAATTGGTGGCTGAGGAGGTGGTGGAGCATTTGGCTACGGAGGTGGTGGACTGTTTGAAATTTGTGGATTTTCATTCGCAGCCATAATACTTGATTAAAGTTAAAAACTAATTAAACTAATTGAAATTACACAATATAAATGAAATTATTGAAAAAAAACCCTAGTTTTTAATTTTAAAAAAAAAAAACCATACTTTCTCACAAAAATCGATAATAAACTCTAATTTTTGATAAAAATACATCAAAAACACTAATTTTTAATCAAGTTCCATTTCAAAACATTAATTTTTAATAAAAAATCAATGTAAACTCTAGTTTTAAAAAAAAATCAATAGAAAACCCTTTTTTTGAAATTTTTTTAGTAAAACCTACTTAAACTTAAAAGAATCTACTTGAAAAATCAATTACAAGATTGAAAAAACCAAATACTTACCTTTGAAATCAGATATCTGATCGAAGCGGATATCAGATTTTGGTTTTTCCTTGTGCGCCCGTGTGCAAACTGTGAGAAATGAAGTTGTAAGAGTCGGCTATTTTTTATATAATGTTTCCAGAAATCGGATATCCGATTTGGATCTGATATCCAATTTGTGGAAACTAGGTTTGGTTTCTGGTTTGGGTAAATGTACTGACACCCAAACCTAGAAAAGTCAACTCGACATTTCCACATTTTTGAGTCGATCCAAAACGTGATTTTTTCTCATTGCCACTTTTTGGCCCATCATGATCCTGCACATACCCTC
This sequence comes from Sequoiadendron giganteum, assembly GCA_007115665.2. Taxonomy (NCBI): domain Eukaryota; kingdom Viridiplantae; phylum Streptophyta; class Pinopsida; order Cupressales; family Cupressaceae; genus Sequoiadendron; species Sequoiadendron giganteum. The sequence goes on along the minus strand of CM021106.1, from coordinate 150,812,204 downwards.
ATCTAGATTTCAAAGATGAGTCCTATAGAGTTGAAATTATGTATAGGCCTAGTGTTCCTGATAATGTGAATCACTGGAAAGTGTTTAATGATGATTGTGTATAGGCCTAGTGTTCTTGATAACGTGAATCACTGGCAAGTGTTCAATAATGATCGGAAATTATTGATTTTCTAGAGAAAGTTGAAGCCTTTTCTCACATCTATTTTAAGGGTAGTGATGACACGAGTAATGATGCTTTAGAAGGTGATATTGAGGCCCTTGATAAAAAGGAGATAAAGGTTATCCAACTGAAGCTTAACAAGATTCTGAAAGGTCTAGTGTCTCTGGAACATCTATTTAATAGCCATGATCAATATCTAAAGCAAAAGGATGAAGTCTCTATTGAATCATTTGTTGAGTATGATAAAGTGAATATCGGTACAGAAGAAGAGCCCAAGTTGGTTTGCATTGGGAAGTGTTGTTCCAAGGAGAAGAGATAGAGATTGATTTCTCTATTGACATGCTATAAGGACATTTTTGCATGGTGCTATGTTGATTCAGAATAGTTTAGAAATGGAGAATATCAACATAAGATTCCATTAAAGCTTGGTGCCACACCTTTCAAACAAAAACAATGGAATTATAATCCAAAGGTGGTTGAGGCTATTTTCAATGAGATCGATAAGATGCTTAAGGCCAATATTATTTATCCTATCCATCAATCTACCTGGGTATCTAATATAGTTTCAATGAGAAAGAAAAATGGGGAAATTAGGATAAGCATTGATTTCAAGAATTTAAATCGGGTGTCTTTGAAGGACAATTACCCCCCACCGATGATGGACCACATTCTCCAAACGGTTTTTGGCTCCGAGATTATGTCCATGCTTGATGGTTTCTCAGGCTATAATCAGGTTGGAGTAGCTACAGAAGATCAACATGAGACGACATTCATCACACCTATTGGTGTCTTTTCCTATAATAGGATTCCATTCGAACTAATTAATGCAAGAGCTACATTTCAGAGGGCCATGTATTTATCTTTTCGTGATCTTAGGTTTAAGATTATAGTGATCTATTTGGATGATCTAACAGTTTTCTCCAAAATGAGGGCCAATCATTTGCATGATTTGGAGATAGTGTTTCAACATTGCAGGGAAGAGGGTATCTCTTTAAACCCTAAGAAATCTATTTTTGTTGTGACTAAGGGAAAAATCCTAGGTCACATTGTTTTAAAGGATGGAATGAAGATCAATCTAGAGAGAATGAAATCAATCATGTAGCTAGGACTACAAACCAACAAGGATGGTACTAGATCTTTTTTCGTTCACGTAAATTTTCTTAGGAGGTTTGTTCCTGATTTCACTAAGCTGACAAAGCCCATCTTTGATATGATGAAAGATTGCCCAATGTTTAAATGGAGTAATAGAGGAAACAATATTTTAAAGATATCAAAACTATATTTTCCAATGCTGCAACTTTGGTTCATCAAAATTTTAATAAAGATTTTGTCATATATAGTTATATCGTTGAACATACTTTGTCATCCATATTACTGTAGAAGAATGAGTAGGGTTTTGAAGTTCCTATCTCCTTTATGAGCACTCCTTTGAAGAAATATGAACTCAAATATCCACCATTTGAAAAACATATGTATGTTGTTGTAAAATCCCTTAAGAGTTTTAGGTTTTACATTCTCCATTCTCATACTCAACAAGAGGGGATCTTGAATAGATCAAATTCAAGAATATGACTTAGATATTAAGCCCACTAATCTAGTGAGAGGAAAGGGTCTAGCCAAAATGATTTTTGAGAGTAAACTAGTGGAGGAGGAAAAGTTACCATTGGTTTTCTGATGTTTCCTACTTCTTGACATATGGCGATTTCCCATCACATTTATCATCTAGAGGAAAGAGAAAATTAAAGCTTAAAGAAAATAAGTATGTTCTCTATGAGGGAAATTTATATAAGAAAGGTGTAGATGGAACCTTCCTAAGGTGTGCCGATAAGGAACAACAAAAAAACTATTGGAAGTTTTTCACAGCGAAGCATGTGGGGGACATTTTTGAGCTTTTCTGATAGCTTTTAAAATCCCACGTCATAGATTCTATTGGTCGGTCATGTTCAAAGGTTCTTATGAATGGGTATCCTAATGTGAAAAGTGTTTAAAGTTTACTAGTAGACTACATATTTTTTCCTTAACTTTGAAACTCATGGTAATTGATGAGCCTTTTTCAGTAGTGGGGCCTGGATTTTATTGGGCCAATTATCTCAAATTCAAGTGCAGGACATACACACATATTGAATGTTACAAATTATTTAACTAAATGGGTGGAGGCCATTCCTGTGAAACACACCACCACTGATGTTGACTCCAACTTCCTAAAGGAGAACATTTTTTTAATATTCAAAGAGCCCAAGAAAATTGTTGCTTATAATGCTAGCTCTTTTTCTTCTACTGGGATTACCCTTTTCTGCTATGAATATGGTATTAGCCTTGCTCATTCATTTGACTATTATCTAAAAGGCAATGGGCAAGCAGAGTCAAGCAATAAGAATCTCATCTCCATTATTAACAAGTTGGTCGATGAAAACCAAAGCAGATGGCATAAGAAGTTATATGATGCTCTATGGGTTGATAGGGTTACCTGCAAAAGATCTATTAGGATGTATCATTTCCAATTAGTATATGGTATTGATAGTAATTTTCCTACACCATTAGAGATTTATGCCCTCAATTTGCAAAAGGCTATTGAAGTTGGATAATTATCGACTGCTTTAGAAAAATGGGTTATGTACCTAAACAAACTAGAAGAAGAAAGGGAAGTTGTAGTGGATAAAATTACCAAACATCAGTAGATGGTCAAGAATGTTTTTGATAAAAGGTCTAGACAACTAAATTTTGTAGTTGGTGATTCAATTCTTCTTTGGGATATGAGAAGAGAAGCAAAGGGGGCACAAAAAAAATTGATTCTCTCTAGAAAGGGCCCTTTATAATCAAGCAGCTTGTTGGTGATCATGCATTTCAATTGACATATCCTAATGCTACTATCCTACCTCTTGCCCATAATGGGCAAGATTTAAAACTTCTGGAAAGATTGTTTCTTTGGGTCCTTCCTTATACATAGTTTTTTTTTTCTTTATTTGTTTTCCCGGTTTTTAGCTTGTTTGTTTTTTACTCTGTTGCTCAACGAATAAGCCTTTATGTCATGTTTTTGGTTTCTCTACGTCCTATAAAACCTAGTCCCCATTCGGAGCCAATATTACATATGGTTATATTTTCTATAATGTAATATTAAAATCTTACCTTCCATGGTCTTTGTTTCCTAATTTTCCACCCGAGTCTAAGTTTTTCCATCGTTTTTCCCTTTTTCATGGGATCTTTGCAATTTATAACCTCTTGTTGCATGTTCTTTAGGTTTTGAAACTCATGTCATTGGCGCTCAGTGTTTTCAATTCTACATCATTAGGTTCTTGTATTTCCTAACCTCTTGATAGTTATACTTTTTCTTTCTTGGTAGCGTCAGTTGCATCAGTCATTAGTGTAGTTGATGAGTCGAAGGTTTTCAAAACTTCGCAACTCCCGATTTTGAGTTATGAGGTTTCAGTAGTCCATGACAAGGTGATGTGTTGTTCATTCCACACATTTTGATCTACCTCCTATGTATTTAATGAGGCATAAAATACAACCTAGAGATGTCTTATTGATAATTTTTGTGAAGTGCACCAATCTAGAGGGTTTCTTCACCGAGGATTAAAATAAGGTGTGGCATTAATTCAACACCAAACACATGTCTTATTATTTTCATATGATAAAGGGTGGTTAACATTTATTTATTCTGGTTCTCTATTGTGCATCTATTTTCTACAATCATCTTTCAAGAAAATGGGTCTTCCTTTGTTCATTTCGAGCTCATGAATTTAAGCATGAGGGACACAAATTTAGGATCTTTTAAGCTAGATGAATTTTGGGCATGATTGGAAATCAATAGGAAGTCTATTGTTGATGTGAAGCTATTGGAAAGTGGATTAGCTCAGGCTAGAGGGTTCCTAGAGGTCATTCTGAGTGTGGACCTGGTTAGTGCTTGCACGAGGAGATATATTCTAGAAACGGGGGGGATAAAAGCTACCGATGAAACTATTGTTGCTAGAATTTCTCCTAAGGCGATTTCTCATGCATTGAGGATTCCTGAGAAGACACCTGTAAAAGAAATGCCAGTTGCTGCAGCTAGTGAATTTTTCAAAGCTAAAGAAGACCGGTGCAAGAATTCCATTTCCAAAGGTTGGTTGAAGTTGGAAAAGAAAGGTAAGTCCCAGTTACCCACTAAACTCAAAAGAACTCACTTCAAAGAAGAAATTGCAGATGCTATTGCTCTGTTGCATTGCATTGTTGGGAATGCACAACCTGAACCTTTTTTGGACTAGATGTGTCAATTTATTCTGATTATCTCTGATGAAAATGTGTTAATAGATTGAGCTAACATAATTTGTTTCCATTTAAATGAACAATTAGTCAATTTCCAAAGGATTTCCACCTTCCATTTGTTTTCTTGCTTGATATATGTTATATCTAGTCAAATATCTTTCTGGCCAGGGTTAAAACCATAGATACCTCAAACTTCTGGCATGCCTATGTTTCAATGTTATCCGTAGTTCACTAAGCAAGTTGGAATGGGAGAATATTGCTTGGTCAATGATGCATTTTTGATAAAGGTTCTAAGAAATCTAGATGGAAAACCTGAAGTATGTTCTTCTCCTGAATCTATATGCTTGGTATCAAAATTTGGGAGCTTCTATATTCAATTTGAATTTTTTTCATATTTGATGATTGGAGGCTATGAGAAAGCTCCTTTGAAACTGCCTAGGTATTCAGAGGATTTCTGGTGTTTCTAGAAGTTTGTAGGTAGATGGCCTTAGTCAATGTGTAATATATGAGCATGGGGAAGTGGGTTTATGATTTCCCATTTGTTACTCCTTCTTTTACATGCAAGAATAATCAAATAGAGAAGGGTGCTGAAAAAGTCCTGAAAGAGTATAATCTCCAATATTTATTCATGAGGGCAAGTTTTGATAGCAAGGGTTTTGTGAAGAAAAATCTGTATGGAGAAAGTTCATACAAGTATCAACCCTCTATAGAAGATTTATGGGAGGATTGTGTAGATGAGAATGAAGTTTTAAAAAGGGATTACATGAGGTTAACCCTTAGACAAATTGAATTTTTTTTTATTTCAATCCAAGTTCCTAAGAATGCCACTGAAGATTCAGTGGTTATTGATCCAAGATATGTTAATCTATTAGATAAGTCTCGTCCTAAGATTGACTATAGTAAGAATGAAACTTTTAACATGAATGTATGAGCTAGTCCAGTGTTAAAAAAAATCAAGACTGGTTAAAAGGGAAATGGAGATGAGCTACAAGTTCCACTCAGGGACCAAAATCATCTCATAGGAATGAACAAAAATCTGCTCAAACTATTACAATGAGTTCATCGTCGGAAAAATTGGCTATTAGGTCCTCTAGTGCGAACTCATAGTCTAGGGGCAATGGTGAAAAACTTGACAAGATAGCTAAGTTGAAATCAATATGTGAACAAGATAGTGTATCTACCCCAATCTCTAAAAGTAAGATCAACCAAGCAAAACCTGTATCGAAGGATTCATATGCCATTTTATAGCAGATTGTTGAAGATAATACCTTTCCCACTTTGTCTGAAGTACCTTCTTCCCTGGGAGAGAATACAGTTATCCTCCCTATTGAATCAAAGGAAATTGTACATGGAAATAAAGATGTTGTCTTGGTAGAAGCTTCCTTAGTTTGGTTAAAGAAGTTTGTGGAGAAGAAGAGAAAATACACTCCTACGATAATAGTTGGAGTGGACATAGTTGTAAAGTTATTTCAGTCTACCTCGATTCCAAAGAAGGCCCATAAAATGTCAAGGATGTTGATTGATCCTACCTCTAGAAATCAAATACTAGAGATTGCGGACCCAATGAAGGAATTGAATGATGATGAGATAATTGAAGTTGATTACAAGATCAAACATGTTGATATAGGACCTCAAAGATTAGAAGGTGATGTGTAGCATGCTAATTATTCAGTCAATGCTTAATTAGATATTGACATGCATCTTCTATACAATTAATTAGGAAAAACCTTGGCTATTCTAAAGCTGTCGGTGATTGGTTAGATGAGATGTCTTAGGAGATTTCTCTTTTTATAAGTAAGTCCATGCTTTTTTACACCTAGGTTGTTGAGAAGAGAAAATAATTGATATCATAGTTAAGATAGGTCCAGATAGATCAAACCAACCTCTATGTTCTCTCTGAAGAGATAAAAGAACTGATTTCCATGGACTGGATAAAGTTTGTTAGTGAACAAATTGTTAATGATGCTAAGGAATTAGAGTCTTCCTTGTTTGATTCACTTGATTGAAAATTGGATGGTTATGATAAGCTTGTAAATGAGATCTATGAGGTCCTCAAAATATTTTTGGATATGCTAGTGGAGATTGAGGGCAACTGTCATAACTTGAAGGTTGATATCACCGATGAATTTCATGAGAATTTTCTAGATACCAAAGAGGTTTGCATGAAATTTAAAGAGGTATTCAACAAAGAGATAGCAGTTCCTATCACTTCAACCAAGGATTTCTATTCAAAACTCATAAGACTTCAAGTCTACCATGAGTATTTTAAAATTGAAGTGAATAGGAGATCTAAAACTTTGGCTGAGTCTAAAGCTACTTTATCCAAGATGAGAACTAGACTGCAGATCACCGTGACCTTGGGAATTAAATAAATACTTGCAGTTGCTTCCATGTATAGAGATTAAAAGGCAAGGGTGAAGGCACAGGAGGAACCTTTGTGGAAAGAAGCGGTCATGAATATAGAAGATGAAGAGGCAAAGGATGGAAGAATTGATGCTGATTCTTTTTATATATTTCATGATACTTTAGTTTATTTTGGATCTTTCTAAGTTTAAGACTTATTTTATTTGGTACGATTACTTTCAATAAACTGTTACCTAAAAAAATTGGTTATGCTTTAAATAGGGGATTAGCTGATAGTGTTGGGATCTTTTGGGCGAACTTTGATTTTCCCATTAGAGAAAAATATTTGTTATCTTTATCTACTATTTTTTCTATTCTGATATAGAAAACTTTGGTGGAGTTTGTCCATTCATAATCTTTGAATTATGGTGTATGAATCATTTCTACTTATGTTGAATATTCTACTATGAGTGATCTATTATTGGAATGGTTTGTGCTTTGAAGTTGTTGCATCAGTATAGTATGATTTATCTGTGAATAAAGATGTTTTGGTGATTTTGATTATATATTAAGTTGTGGATTATTTTAATTTTGTTACATGAAATCTGTTAATACCTTTAAATCTTTCTGGTTAAAATGCCCTTCCTTTACTTTCTTTCTAGTTAAAATAATCTCTATTTAAAAATTATTCATTGGATATCAAATGAAGGTAGCTACCACCTTTTAAAATAATTAGAGAATCAGTTTGAAAGTTATATCATTATTGATTCAACTGTGGTTACATTTGTCACCTTTATTGGGTGTGAGAATACATAGTTAAGTTATAACTCTATCAACCAACATGTTGTCAAAGGGTCATCTGATTTTTGCATGGATAGTGTCGCTTTATCTTTTCCCTTTTTAGAGTCTTTGTTTATGATCTTGTATTTTCCCATTCATGTAGGTGTGAATTCTAAGTAACCCCAATTATTTTCTAATAGCTTCATTAATTCCTTAATATGTGATTATTTGTCCTTTTTGTGTGCAAGTTCCACTTGTGTGGTTGGTGTTAATGTGTTCAAGGTATTTTCTTTGTGTTTCTCAAGTTGTAAGACACTGTAAGGCTCGGGATCAACGTCAAGTGTGTGTACTTGGTTGTTGTAGATGTATTTCATTTTATGATGAAGAGTAGAGGGAACCCCATTCATTGCATCAATCTACGGTCTACCTAAGAGAATATTATATGAAAGTTCATGAGGCATAATGTGGACCGGTGTTTCCAATGTGGCCTTCCCAATTGTAAGAGGTAGAGTAACCACATCGAGCGGTTTCTTTGTGACATTGTCATGTCCCTTAATAGATAGAGAATTAGGTTGAATGTTTGATCTATCAATGCCAAGCCTATCCAAAAGGCTCACACTAAACACATTAAGGGAAGAGCTAGTATCTACAAGAGTTCTCTTGATCCCTTTTCTTTTGTATTGAGTTATTATTATGAAAGTGTCATTTTGTTTTTGCACCTCCAAAGGAGGGAGGTCACTTTGGTGGAAAATAATTTCAGTATTCAATCCTTGAATTATAGCTTATATTCCATTCAAGTGTGCATTATAAGGGATAGGAAATTTTTGTAAGATCATTTGAAGCATAGAGTGATAGCTAGGTGAATTCTTAATTAAATCCCACATGGATATCTTTGCAAGAGTATTCTTGAGTTGTTCAACAAGATCATACTCCCTAATGTGTGAATTTAATTGAGGATCACAAAGCAACATGGAATGGGGTAAAGGTAAGGGTGTTGGGGTTTGTTGTGGCAGGTGTGGATTATTTCTAGTGTGATATGTATGAGCAACGGTATTATGACTCGGTTGTTGTGAAACATTGTTCTTAGGTGGGTAAAGGATGAATTCAATTTTGTTTTGATTTTGTGGTTTATGTGAGGGGGGGTAAAGAATAAGTTGAGGTTGAATAATATTAATGTCCCTTAGTGAAGGAGAGTCTAATGTTGTCTCATCATCTTCTTCTAAGGAAACTATATTATTATTGTCATTGTTATCTGTTTCTTGTACGATGGTATCCTCCCTAGGAGGAGAGTTTTTAGGAGAACTAAAAACCACATGTTCTTGATATTTGAGTGTTGGTTCTTCTAAAATGGATTCATCACAAGTAGGGAATGATCAATGGTTTGATTTTCTTTTTTATCAATAGTGGGTAAATTAGGACAAGACTCTATTTCATTATCCTTTGTCTCTAAGGTCTCATTCTCTTTTTCCATATTATCTACCCTAGTAGAAGAGCTTGTAATATGTTCATCCAAGGTTGAATTTTGTAAATTAGCTTCATAAAAAGTGGGGGAGGCATCAAGAAAAGGACCACTATGATTGTGAAATAGATTGTCCCAAATGGTAGGAGCATTAGGGAAGGGAGGGTCAAGAATCTCATATATTTTAATAGGTATATCTTCTAACACCAACCTATCCTCTTTGCATCAATGAGGGATATTAGGAGAAAGATAGTTTTGATTGTCATGGATATGGAGACTAGGTAATGTCATGTTTAGAAATTTTTCTATAATCTCATGTTCTTGTTTTCCAATATATTCCAAGGGGAAATGAGGAGAGGGATAGTGAAGACCCTCAATGATTGTATCTTCTTTCACCAATATACATGTGTCACTAATAGGAGAGGTATCGGGAGAAGAACAAGTATGATTGTTATGATTGACAAAAATAGCATCCTCATCAATGGGCAATGTGATGTTAAGGATTGTGTCAATGGTTTGGTCATTAACATGATTCTTAATTAAATCATGGTTGCAATCTAAATTGAACTCATAAGAGGGGATGTTATATTTATTTAGTATATTTGAAACCAAATCAAAGCCATATCTTTTGAAATAAAACATGCTATAATGAGAAAGGAAAGAAAGTGTAATGCAATGATGTATTTTTTAGTATTCAAGCTAGATAATGTACTGAATATGCTATGCAATAAGCTGAAAATGGAATTTTGTGAATGCAAAATTTAAGCAATGTATTAAATGAGCTAATTTAAGCTAGATCTAATGAATTTCATGTTATAGAAACTTAGGAATCTAATATAGATAGGTAATGGCATAAAACAAAAGCTGAAAATAGGGTTTCGAGCTCTGTAAAAGGTTGTTTCAGGGGTGGAAAGGGACTAAGTCACCCAAGGTGGTGAATTAGTTCTACTAGGGATTTTTTTTTCAAAATTTTTAATTGCTTTAGTGATTTTTATGTTTTATCTGCTGTATGATGTAGACCTAACATGCAAATTCAAAATTTCAGAAATTTTTAATTATTTGAGATGCAAAATGCAACCTATATGCACTTTCAATAATGCAAAATTGGAAACCATAGAATGCAACTTAACTAATGCAAAAATTCATGTGTTGTTAATGTAATGAAAACCTAGGATGATAATGGACTTCAAATCAACCAAGATGGTGTTTGAAAAGTAGGTTCAGCAAAATGTAACGAGGATTTTTGTCACCTCTTGTACCTCTAGGGTTTTGCACCTCAAGGAAAAGGGAGAAAGATCAATGCTACATTCAAGAGCAAACCCTGGAGATCCCAATGCAATAGAGATTGGAATCTAACAATGAAGATTATTCCTAAGGCTGGAAGTTGATAAAGAAGATAAACTATGGATGCAAAACTAAAGAAATGTAAAGTGTTTGAAAACACATTATGATATGCAAGCATATACTAAATAACCTAGGAATTAACATGAAACAAAATAAAAAATTAAAAAATTGAATGTGTGCACCTAGAAACTTATAGATGTTGGGATGGAGACCGAAAATTTTGTTGATCTTATAATTTTGACCTACTAGGACTAATTCACCATTTTGGGCGACATAGTCCCAGATCTGGAAAACTGCACCGAACCCCGTTTCAGCCAAATGTGTATCCAGATTTATAGAAAACTCTAAAAATATGTACAGTGGGACTAAGTCACCACTTTTGGTGACTTAGTCGACTTTGGATTTTCTAAAAATCTAAAGGTGGAAACGAAAGCACTCGGTCTGCACTTTCTGCTCCTTCGGGTATCTTGATCTAAAACTATGATTTCCAACACTGTAAATGACTTTTGGTGGATTTTTTTGTTAGAAACCAAGATCAGACATGCAAACCGAAAGGCCTTCCATAGAAGAGAGAAACAATAAAAAGCAAGAGCTTTGCATGAAGATGTGAAAATTGATATATTCAGAATTAGGAGATTACATGAGATGAATTACTTTATAAAAGCAATGTATGCAACCCTAATGTTGACCTAAAAGGGAAACCCTAGTGTGCACACTTAATAATTAATCAATTATTAATGTGCCTAAGTTTAGCTTAAGTAATTAAAGGAATAAGTGACTTAATTAATTAACCAATATGATATAATTAATTAAGTGTAATAAATTATTACTCTAACACCCCCCCTTAAGATGAACTTAGGAAGTAGCTAAAACACTAGAAAAAAGATGCATGAAAGAAAAGATGGGTCCCGACAACTAGGCCTAATCAGGTAACCATGTAAAAATGTAATAACGAGGTAGAGAAGAAAAACCTAATTGGACAAAAACCCCCTACAATGAGATGACTGCTGCAAAGAAGCACTGGAAGAACACTGTAGAGTAACACTGGAACTGCAATCTAACAAGCAAGGAAAGATACTTCTATTTACAAGAAACCATATCAGAATCATAATAATGCAACAACAAACCCGATGCCACAGAAAACTTGAAAACCCCAAACGGGAACAACCCTAGAATCTATAAATCAACAATAGATAAAATGATGATAAAATCTAGAAGCCATGTATCTCGATGTCGATGCCAAACTGAGACTAAAACTCTTCCATGGGAACAAGTACATAAAGACTCTAGAACATTAACCACAAATTTAGTGGCCCTCAATTGAGATGGATCCGATGTGATTTGACATCAAAATAGAGATGAAGATCAAAGTGCATGCACACTCTAATCAGTTTATTATTCAATAAACCCCTTGATGGAACTTTCTATCAGTTCATTTATTACAATACCCAATGATTGCAAAAGGAGATAATTCCTAAACATGCATAAACAAAAATTAAAAAATAGACCTCGGATTTTTGTAGAGGATTGAATCAGTTTTCCCACACCACAAGAATGGCAAAAAAATGATCACCAAGTCAAATGATATGCCATCTACAGTGAAAACAACAACATCTGACTTCAAGGACCTACAAAATAAAATTGGAGAAAAATCAGAAAAAACTACCTTCACCACTTGATTGGATTCCAAATCAGCTTTCCAACCGTATCTTGTTTGTGAAAAAAGGACACCGTATGCAAAATTTATGCCCAATTTCGTAAAAGTGCTCCAATTTGAACAATAAGGCCTGTAGGCAGCCTAGGGTTGGCGCTAAAAAGAATTTGGCCCCTGGTCATGTGGCAACTAGGGGCTGATGGATTGGGGATTGCGACAGAGGTGCTAAGGCCAATGCCAAGGAGCTAGGGCATAGCCCCCGGTCCTCAATAGGACCGCACGTAGAGGCGAAGAAGCCCACAAGGGCTGAGCTTGAGTCGGTGACGGTTGAACGGGGAGCCACTAGCAGTGGCGGCAGGCCAGTGGTGCCTTCCATTATAAATGGTGGCGCTAAAACCAATGGTATTTTTTGCATTTTTTGCATTTTTTTTCAAAAAATATGCCTTGGGAAGCATGTTGGGGAGGCCCTATGGCCACCCTAGCAAAATATTTTTTCCTTTTGAACCAACTTCGTCAAAATTGACAAAATGAAAGGTGATGTTAGGGTTTTGGGGCACTGCGAGTGCAATGGCAGTGTTCATTTTTCTCCAAGATGCTCCGAAAAATAGGCTACCCCCAGAGCTTCCAAAAAAACACCAAACTTGAAACCCTCACAGATCTGGCAAATGATGACCAAAATCTACAAAATAAAAGTCAATCCTAACTTTTTCTAGTGCTTTGAATCCAATGATGAAGCCCAATTAGATCCAAAATGCCACATACATAGGCTCAAGGCATGAAATCCTTGAGGACCCCGAACGAACTTTGCAATGATTTTCTCAAAAATCTGAGAAGGGGTTGCATGTCAAGGCTCTGATACCATGTTTGAAACCAAGATTAGACAGGCAAACCAAAAGGCCTTCCATAGAAGAGAAAAACAATAAAAAGCAAGACCTTTGCATGAAGATGTGCAAATTGATATATTCAAAATTAACAAATTACATGAGATGAATTGCTTTATAAAAGAAATGTATGCAACCCTAATGTTGACCTAAAAGGGAAACCATAGTGTGCACACTTAATAATTAATCAATTATTAATGTCTCTAAGTTTAGCTTAAGTAACTAAAGGAGTAAGTGAATTAATTATTTAACCAATATGATATAATTAATTAAGTGTAATAACTTATTACTCTATCAGTTTTTCCCTAGCCAACAAGGAGATTTCTTCAACAAATCTGCAACCTATTCTTCAATGATTTCCAAGCCTTCAAGATGCCTAAATATGCAAACACACAAGGAAAGAAAGAGAGAAATGTTTATTATTAGGGCATGGGGGTTTTCCTTGGTCAAACTCCTTTTAATTAATTAAACCAAAATGAAGAAATAATGTAATGGAGCATGAAATAATGAAGTGAAGGAATTAGAAATTTTCCATGATGATTGATCTTGAGTTTCTGCAACAATAGTTTAACAATATGCCCTTGAATGCTTCTTGATGTCTCAGAATGCCAAATTCCAAAAAATGCAGTGATAAATATGCAACTAGATTAAGTCACCCAGGGTGGCAATTTAGTTCCAGTAGTGATGATTTTAACAATGTTTAGAAATTTTAGGTGGTTTTTATGATTTTTAAGTTTTTGTAGATGCAGATAGAGTATGAAAATGCAATGCAAGAATTCAAGCTATATGATATTTTGACTAATGTAATTTTGAAAAATCCTAGAATGCAAAACAATGGAAACCTTAATGCAATGTTGATGCAAGATTTTCGTAGGATGCAAATGCACTTGAAATCAGAAGTAAAAGTGTTCTAAAGGTGGGTTCACCAAAATGAACAAAAAATTTAAGATCAATCATCATGGTAAGTTTCTAATTTCGTTATTTCATGCTTCATTCAAGATGAATTTTTAAGCATAAAATGTATCCTTGGACATTTTTACACTCATTTGAGTCTTTCTTGTGGGTCTTGGCCTAGTTTTTCCTAGATTTAATGTTGTAATGTGGTTAACACATTCACATTAGGTCTTGGACCGTTGCAAGTAATAAGAATTTTATGATGTCTTATAAACATGTTATGAAGTGTTGTAGCAAACGTTCACACTTTTCTAGAACCTTTCTAACACATTTCACCTAAACAACTTCTTTTTATCACTTACCAAGCCTTACTTCAAAGTGTTGTAAGGAGTTGTAACAAACTCACAATTTTCTAGGCTTTTCATCAATAATTACACCTTTCTTATGTTTGAAAAACAAGGATAGACAACTTAGAGGGGGGTGTGAATCAGTTGTTACCAAAATAAAACTTATACAACTTTAACCAATCCTTATATCACAAATTTTATAATTAACAATGAAAGCATAAGAACAACACATCATTGAGACATGAACAAAAATATTTTATACATGGAAAATCTATGAGAGGAAAACCCATAGTGGATTTTAGTCCACAAGATTATACCCTATTAGAAGTATAATGAAGAATAAAAAGAGAATGCACTTGCATTCAGACACACTACCTAGAGCACACTGCTTAATGGGAAGGCTCACTTCCTTACATACAATAATTAGATTAAATTCATCTGATGAATTTGAATTGAGAAAATAGATTTTTCAAAAGCCTGATTATAGTTCTAGTTAGGCACACTAAAACCTCTTCAAACTCTTCTACAATTTTCTCTAAATGATTTGACATTTATTCACACTTGTACACCACTTGTACACTTGAGGACACCCTAAATGAGGAAAAAAATTCTTTTATATATGTCTGCTACATGGATTTGCATCCACTATTCAGTCGACCATAAATAAGGAATAAATTACAACTGTCGGCCTTGATACATGAATAAATTTCAATGTGTACCAACACAAGTCGGCCATAACATGGTGAGGACCCAAACAAACATCTCCAAACATGAAAAACAATAAAATATTAATCCTCATGGATCAGCAATAGGCTAACACCACAATGTCAGCCAAGAACATGAACACTCGGGCACATATCAGAAAAATATCTAATTACGAACACTGTAATCATTGCGGACGTACACCTGTAGACATGCAAAATATACACATATATCTAATCATACTTCATTCATCATTATTTCATCTATTGATTAAATAGACCAATTTAATTAATTCACTTCTCTCAAAATTAAATAAATCCAATTATTTAATTATCTCCTATAGTTCCCAATTTAATTAAATCACATATATCTAATTAAATCACTCATATGCATTTTCCTCTCATTTGATTTAAAATAAATACAAAAATTGAAATCAAATGTCATATCACCTAAACTCTTGTTAGATTAATCAAATCCTGATTAGTTTAATCCTAATCACCTAAATCCTCTAGATTCATCCACTTGCACAATAAATCATTTAAATTGATTTATTAAAACACCTATTTTCCCTCACAAGGGCATATTCCCAAGGAATATTCCCTCATTAACTCTCATGTTTGATTTTTTTGGACAAACACATTTCCCCCCAAAAACCCTCAACCATATTCATTTATTGCCATTTTCAAATTTGAAATGGGAACATTAGCCAACACTTGCACAATCATGGGCCAATCCTATTGTGACAAGTGGCTCTCTCCTATTGGATGGGATTTAGTCCCACATCTCTCAATCTTAGCTTCTCCTCTCTCAACTTCTCCTATAAATGCAATGCATTTTCTCTCATTTCAACATCCACATTTGAAGGCATCTCCATTATAGGCAACCTGAGTTCAAGAGCATCTCATTGTCTATTATCTAATTAGCTTGGCAAGGATTGGGAAAGGGCTCTTTCACACATTCAAATTGCACCAATCCCCCATGAGATAGGTATACTTCATGTATTTGTTTTACTTGCTTTGGTTAATTTTGTCATGTGTTTGCATCTTAGAGCATGAGGTATTATTTCATGAGGACATTGGAGGTATGCTTGGTTTTAAAAGATGATCATGCTACTAGAATGAATGTATTTTAGCTTTTCTAACCATTTGCAGATTTTCTTGTCCACAAAATGGCGCTAGAAGGAGCGCATGGTCAATGAGAAAAAGCATAATCTTTCTTTTTGTTCATCTATGTTAATTTCAAGCATTAGATATTTGTCCACTTGATCACATGGTGATAGTTGGTATTTAGTTTTTTCGTAGTTAATATGATTTCACATGCAGATCTACATTCCTCTAATTTTCATATTTCTCTCTATGGCGTTGTGTAAGATTTTCCTTTAAAAGGAAAAGTCCATCATTTGTCATTTCAGATATATTCTATAAGCATTTTGTTTTCTTGAAATTTCTTTCTTTGTTGATGCCTTCTTGACAATCTTGAGCAAGATTTATAATGCTTGTAAATAAGAACTACCTCAAGAGGTGATTTCAGCAAGAACACAACTTTGTTGGAGGTTGCGAACCATTCAAAATAGGTCACAGTTGAGATATGCATATGGAACTATACGGTTTCTATGAATAGGGTCATTCTCTGCATGATATTTTATTTAAAGAAAAGACAAATCTTTGATTAGAAGAAATCCTTGTTGAATGATAGAATGAAAAATGAATTGTGGTAGAGGTATTAATGATTTGTATCTCTACATTAATACATCTACAATCTTGTTTGCATTTATGAATACATTCAAATTTGTTGCACATTGATTAAAAACAAAAAAAATAGGGATGTTTTGACTCTTTCAGCACCATAACTATGGATTTTTATATTGATGTCTTCCCTTTGAATGTGAATTATAGAAAAACAACCATTTGGCTTTACCTTTTACTAACGAAATCCTTTGTTGTTCCTAGCACCTAGGAGGTAACAATCTTTGAAGGCAGACTTAATGGATTTAATATTGATTTGAAGCATTAAACTGATATTTTCCTACTTAAAATTTTGATGTATGTAGTATTGATTTGAAGAGTTAATTCTTTGAAGCATTTGATATCACTAAGTCTTTTACTTATTAATTCAAGCTGTATGTGTGTTGGTTGTAGACCATTACATGATTATGAATCTTCTGGTCCAAGTCCTCCCATCATAACAACACATTCATATTTTTCTTTGTCTTCTTTGCATTCAGTCAATGCCATTTAATTCCATTTGCTAACTTCCACTAAAAAAAAAAAACCCAAGCTAGTTTCTGTACTCTCCCCACCCACATTTTGACGCATGTTTCCCTTGAGGAAGCAAGCTCTAAGCTATCGATGGTGGGTTTTCCTGAGGAGAGGAGTAGCGTGTGAAAGATGATAAAGGCAAACACAGTCCCGATCCATCCTCTACACCATTCTTCACAAATTTTCCACCTGTTTGAAACTGATGTGTATCCACCCTCATTTTCTAGTCATTAGGAATTAATAAGCACACGGGCATTCAAGGGAAAATGGCATATTTCTATGAGCTCTGTCAGGTTAAAGAATAAATGCACAACAATGATGATGTGAATTGTAGATATATTTGGAGGTGTATCCTACCAATCTTGCACTCCACCGACATCCCTTCGAACATGTCAAATCATTTACATACGCATGGAAACATATAGTAGATTCATAATTTACATCCACAGTGGCGTAGAAGTGAAAGGCCAATCAATAAACCAGTTTGAATTCTTGCTTTAGGTTTGAGAAAAAGTAGGAACTTGTAGTTGTTCACGCCTCGGTTTGAATGATCTAATAAAATGGGAATATAGAAGGTGAGAAAAGATGTCGACATAGGTGAAATAGAATTATGCCCGTCATGTACTTAGCTGTGGTTGCTCCTATCGTATCACTATGAGGGAAATTCAATACATTTGTGTTATGATAGCCCACCACTCATTGAATATGAATTTATGTTTGCCTTCTAAATAGATGACTTGCATTTTTTTTTGAGTTTTCCAATCTACAGGTGCCATTTACTCTTGCGCCTAGTTTGATGGTCTATGGCTAAGTTAGGGGGGTAAATTCGATTGGATCTATCTAAGTATTTCTAGATCTTTTATTGATTACAATTGAATGCATCTGACAGTTCTATCACATCCAAAATAGTGTGACTGGCAATGTGAGCTAGAAGTTTTGAAGTATCTAATGTGATAGGCAGTGTGAGTAGATCTATAAGCACGCAAACCAGAGGATGCAAATCGGGTTTATGTTTGGGATTACATTTGAATAATCTGAATGGTCTAAAAATTGATTCCTGCTTCTAAAGAAGTACAATCTTAGGATTGGAAAATCTATAGGGAAATTTTGGTACTTACTCAGTGTGTTGACTAATTCTGATGTAGAATTTTTATTACTTTATATTTTTTAATTATGTTTTGATTAAAATTTAAAGTGCTAAGCTTGTCATCATTTTGTTTTTTCTAAAAAAAAAAGAGTTTTGCATGACAAGGGTGATTTTTGTGATAGTATAGAGTGTTTCATTAATCTTTTGATAAATCTCACTTCTAAAATTTTACATTGTAATGTTTTATAGGTTGACATCAAGATTGAAATTGGACGTTCAAATTTGAAGGTTGAACATTGGAATCGAGCGAAAACAAAGGCGAATGAAGAAGAGTTGGAAATATTTTTTTGAAATTGAGATTTGAAAAAAACATTTTTTAATTCTTGTTTTAACAATCTAGAGCTTCCATTTTCTACTCTCATTTTTTGTTTTAAACCAACTCACTTTTTGATTTGGGCTTAAAATCAATCACTGATTTGATATTTTCAAAGTTGGTTAAAAACAACCTTAGACATTTGGGTATGTGCAGGATCATCATGGAAAAAATAGGCCCTTAAGTGGCAATAAAAAGACAAAAAATCAGAGTTAGACCACTTGACATAAAAATTTGAATAAGTTATCTATATTATTTCAAAAAAGTGTAAAAATAGAATCTATAGAAAATTGAATTTAGTTTCTAAAATACTAGACCTTTATTAAAAAAAAAAAAATCTATTTGGTGAAAATTTGAAATTTCAATGCAGTAGTATTTAAATTTTAGGGTAAAAATAAGAAGTAGGTGTCTGTTTGACCACCCTAACCACAATAGAATGATAATATTTTTTTATAATCTTTTAGATATAAGTAGAGGACTCATGTCCCAATGTGATGCATACTTTTTTATAATTTTTTTCCAAGTAAATAATTAATTATGATTTTTTTATTACAACTTTTAAAAAATATAAAAGTTCATCTGTCTAACCACCTTAACCTAGTCAAAACTTCATGAAATTCAATTTTTTTTTTTAATCCTATATTATGCAAAGCATAGAATGTGACGCATGTTTCGGATTCAAAAAATGTGATACCGTTTGAAAGTTATAGATGTTTTTCAATCAGCCTATCAATTAGGACTTTATTCGTAATTTTGATAGAAAATGAATAATAATTATTTATTAAATTCAAAGTAAAAAATAATTTATATTGGTGGAAAACTGAGAATCTCCTCTAAAAACCCTTTTCGTTTCCTCAATTTTGGGTAAAAAAAAAGTCATCAGCCACATGGGCCATCATATGGCTTACATATCGCCACTTTTTGGCCCATCATGATCCTGCACATACCCATTTACTAAATTTTGATTTGGGCTAAAATTGAACAAGGCAAACTTCACATCTCATTTTGGTGCTTTAAAATGAATCAAAATCACTGCTTTTGAGGTCTAAAATGAACAAGTGTTTTTCATGTTTTGCAATCCTTTTCACAAGTTAATATCATTTAAAATGCATATGCGCTTCTCTCGCACTTCACAGTGATCTTGAGAATCAAAAGAATTTTGGTGATATTAAGTTGTCAAAAAGATTGCCTTCACATTTTGATTTGGGAACTTAAAAATTGAACAAACTTGTTTAGTGTGGGAAAAAGGCGTTGCAAGTGTTCTCTCTTTGTTCACGTAAACAAAGATGATCGAACTACGAATGCACTTACTCGCTATTGTTTAACTTTAGAGGGCCTGCCTTGTGGGAAAAATTACTCACCCAAGGGAATGACCCAACTGGGAACACGGTAAAGCCAAGCAGTTTCCAACTGATATATAACTGTGGATTCTTGAGGAAAGTTCAAGAATCACGAGGATTATTCCAACGAGATGGACATAAATGGACTCTCGCTGACGTTGGATAATCCCCCATGAACGGAATGCCCAAATTAGAACCCTTTGTTTAGAAAAAGGCCAAAACCTTGTCTATCTTGTTGGTGCAAAAGGTCATGTCCTTTGAAGCCGCCCCATGTTATACATGCGGTTTTGTTGTAGAGATGGAAAGTATGCCATGGGAGATTTATGGGTACTAATGCTTGGATGACCCAAGAAGTGTGTGTCATGGAGGGGAGCCAGTGTGGTCAAGCATTTAGCCATCTACACAAAATATGCGCAATTGGATTCGTCCAAGTGGGAACCCAACAAAATATTGTCTCATCATCTTAGGGTTGTAAAAAGTGCTTGGAAGTGAAGAATACATTGCTTGGTCCTAAAAACATTTGAAAACAAACATTCACAGGACCTTCAAATTTCAAACCCCTTTTAGGAAACAAATACCTTTGATGAATTTAAGCACTCTTGCTTTCCCTAGGGATAATATCCTTAGAGGTTTCTAAGTGCTTGGATTCTATCATCATTTGTTTTCAATAAGGTTAAACATAGGAGAATTTCGCCCTATTTTCCTTGATTTCCACATAATGGACTTTGTGGGATGAAAACGAAAGTGGGACATTAGACATACAGTTTGAAAGATAATCAAGCAAGTGCTTTTGGTAAAAAGAATACATTAAAGAAATATAAAAGACAAATTGGATTACACATGTGTTTTCTAAAATGATTTCCCGCAAGATCAAAATCCCAAAACCAAAGTTCAAGAAGCTTAGTCTGAAAGCTTGTGAGGAGTGTCTTGAGATACTTTTCAAATTTAGGGAAAGATTGGTTTACAACTTTTACAAGAAATATTCAAGAAACAACCCTGAGTTGTATGCATTCTACTATCAATAGAATCCCAATTTTTTTGAAAGGTTTTCTTTCCTCCCATAGGAAGTATAGCATGTCCTTCAACACCGAGGTCTTGTAAGAAGAAGTGTTATCTAGGTCAAGTCTAGGATCAAATTCAATCACTTTCATCCATCAAAATCAGTCAAACAATCACCTCACCAACAACTTTTGGAAACTTTGTAAACATCTTTTATGCTAAACTTTTAGGCTAAATCAAAACCACTTTGTTTGAATTAACACACCTAGTCAAACCATCATACTATACATGAGTTTTCTCTAGGATAACACAACTTCCTAGGGTTTACGAGTTCATCTTGTTTGGCTTAACACACTTAGCCAAATTATCAAATAATCACATCGTTTGACTTAACACACTTAGTCAAACCATCCTCTTATGTACAAGTCCACACTAGGATAACACAACTTCCTAGGGTTTACAAGTGCATTTATCAAATTTTGTTTGACTTAACACATTTAGTCAAACTATCAATCCAATCACGATCAATCAAAGTCCTAAAATTTTTAGCATTTCCTTCAAAGTTTCTTTAAGAGTTCCATTCATCCGTATGAATCATCTTTCGTTTATCTCATCCTCGTCATCACTTTGATCCTTCAATTATCCTAGTTCTTCACTTCTTTGAACCTAAGGTTTAGACTGATCTAAAGGATTAGAGGTTCATCTCTTACATTCTTGAAAATTGATCTTCATTTTATGGTTCAAACTCGATCTCAACACAAGAAGAAGATGGAGCAAAACAAAGAAACATCCATTTGAAGTGATTTAGTCAAACTGAAACAATGTTCAATCTGAAGATAATAATTGAATTCCCAATCAATCCACCTCAAATACCTCAAAGTTCTCAAGAGGAGGGTCATATTGAGGACATTACTGATAATGGAATGACACAAGCAAAAATTCTAGAAATAGTGCAAAATCTTGAGAGTCACCGAATTGTCAGTACCATGCTAAAGTTGTACCCATCCCAATACATGCTTGAGTTAGCAAAAGAAGTGGCTAAACTCCCTTATTACTTTGACATCAACACCATTGTGGAGAGATCTCTCAGCATCACACCTTCACCCACATCCATGCTTCCACTTCAAAATATCACTCAAGACATCCCCCAAATCATATCATCTATCGCTTCAACCCCACCAGTTGTTAACAAGGGAAGTGCCATGTTTTGGGAGCTTCAAAAACATTGCCTTGTGAATAATCGAGGGTTGAACATAGGGGCCACATCGGAACAATCCATCCCGATGAATCCGTTACACCCATATATCCCTCTCACATTTAATGATCATACCAATTCATCCTTATTTCACACAATGCCAGATTATCCTCCTAACATACAAACTTCCCTCCCTATCTCATAAGGAGAAGGTGACTTGTTTGGAGTAGGGGGAATCTTGGATCCATCATCATCACTTTCATAGATTGCACCACCGTTCTTCCCACCATTTTCACCCTTACCACTCACATCCACATCATCACTCGGGTTGGGTCTTCCTCCTCTTCCCGCCATCAACTATTCAAATCAGAGCACCTCATCAAATCCACAAGCTATGTCATCTATATCACAACAATAGATGGCAACCATCCAAGCAACTGCGGTGATCAACACGTCTATCATTCCTCAAAGCATGGTCTCATAGGGACCAAGCACCTTGATCACATCATCCATAGCTCAAACTTCAATCATTAACACGACTATTTCACTCCACAATGGTTGGCATTTTTCCAAATTCACCGCCATTACCACCAAGGCACAACACAACCAATTCATTCACCATGACATTGCAAGCTGCTTGACAAGCTGCCCAACAAAAAGCACTTCAAAATCAACAAGCTGCACAATTAGCTACTCAGAAAGCGCAAGCACAACTGGCTACAGAATAGGATGCACAAGTCCAAGCTTTGTTGCAACAACAACAAGCTGCACAAGAAGCTCAAGCTCCTCAAGCCACTCAGTCAAAAAAAATTGTTGAAGCCGCACATACCACTCAGATGGCACAAGCAATCCAACAAGCACACGCTCAAGCACGAGCACAATTCCAAGCTCAACAAGCACAAGCACAAGCACAGTACCAAGCTCAAGTTCAAGGAAAAAAAGAAGTGTATCAACAAGCCTTGCAAGACTACCAATTACAACATCAATACAACCAACAACAACCATTGTTGGCACAACAACAACCGTTGTTGGCGCAACAACAACAATAGGACCAACAACAGGCATTGTTGGCTCAACAACAGGCACAGGCATCACTTGCTCAGCAAACCTTGCAAAAAAATCACATCAACATCCCATCTATCAATCCCACACCTCAGAACATATTCACTCCACCAACCGATCCGCAAGGTGATGTGACAACACAGATCAAATTTATTTCATAGCAAGTGTTAGATCTTCAATCTAGGAAGATAGTCAGGACACTGAGCAACTTGTTTCCCTATCCATTTGACAGATGCTTGGAAATGGTACCATTCCCCAAGGGATTCGAAATCCCCAAATTTGATAAATATCGTGGGATAGGAAACCTTGAAGATCACATTAGGGAATTCTAGGTACATTGCATGGAAGTCACCTACAATGACACATATCTAATGTGGATATTTCCTCGAACCTTGGTTGGTGATGCTATGGAATGGTTTTCTCACCTACCTATGGGAATCAAAACCTTTCAAGAAATCAAAGATGCTTTCCTCCAAAATTACGCATTCAACATTTTTGTGGATGTTAGTTTGGAAGAACTCTCGGTGCTCAAATAGAGTAAGGGATAATCATTCACCACCTTCCTCCAACAATGGTGAGCGAAAGAAAATCAAATTAAGTGGGCTATGCTAGAAGAGCAACAAGCATGTACCACCATCACCAATATAGACAAAACCTTGGCATTCTATTTGAAGATGCAATCCATCACTACGTATGATCAACTAATCCCCAAGCCACTCACTATTGAACGAGCTCTCGTTACGCACAGGGGCACACCCACTTATCATGAACATTAGGATAGTCACCCATCCACTAGTTTCAATGACAAACCTCGCACATGGGTGAAGAATCAAAATGTCACCAACGATGGCATAGTGGATGCCAAAGTTGTCATCAGTTCCCCCAAGCAAAACAATCAAATGCAACATCGCCAACCGCAGAACAAAAACTAAAATAACATGCAAAAAAATGTGGTGAACTAGCAACCACCCCAAAACCAAATCAATAATCTCAATAATCAAGGTTGACCACCTCCATTAAACAAGTTCCCCCCCAAATGGAAATTCACAGCCCTTGGGGAGTCAATCGAGTCCATCATGAAAAAGCTAGTCAATGAGAACATCATCAAGATCCCCACCCATGATAATTATAGCAAAGCACAGGTGAAACCACCATGGTATAATGAAAACCTCCTTTGTGACTTTCACAAAGTCAAGGGACACACAACTACCAACTGTATGAAGTTGAAAAACATCATCCAAGATCTCATTGAGGACAAGATCATCAATTTTGAACAATCAACCAATAATCAAGACCTCAAGATATACACCAATCCGATGGTAAATCCTAATCAAGGTAATTATCAAGGAAATAACAAAGGGAAGAAAAATTATGCTAGCAAAAACCTTTGTTTATGAAGACATTGTCGCATGTGTAGATGAAATTATCACTATCATTAATGTTAGAGGAGCTGATGCTGATTGTGGAGTCACCAAACATAGAAGAAAGCTTACTATTGTAGGGGCATCACAACCATCTAAGACTCCCATTTCAAATACAAGAGCCATTCCCTATGATTACAATGTTATTGACCAACTGAAGAGAACTCCTACATAGATCTCCATCATAGAGCTGTTAAAAATTTATGCTGCCCATAGGCAAATTCTTGATGAAGCGTTAGCAACCTCCACCATATTCACCACCCTTGACACAGATCCATTTCAGGCTATGGTTGGAAATATCATCACCCAAAATCTCCTAACATTATCTAATCAAGACTTCCCCCTGTAGCCATCTCATAACTGCGCACTCCACCTTCAAGTGTTGGTCAACAAAAAGAAAGTTAAAAGAGTCTTGGTGGATGGACGCACGGTCTTAAATATTTGCTCTCTCAAGCTTATAAAGAACTTGGGATTCACCGAGGATTCCATTAACAAGAAAAATAATATCACAATAAGGGTGTATGATGATCAAGAAAGAGTATCTCAGGGCACTATTAAAATCCCAATCCAAGTGGGACCAACAACCATGGAGACTACCTATCAGGTCCTCGACCTCAACTTACCATATAACATCCTCCTTGGTCATCCATGGATTCATGGAATGAAAGCAATGGCCTCAACATATCATCAATGCATAAAATTCCTGTACCAGAACAAGGAGGTCACTATACATGGGGATCCCAAACCATTCGCTTACTGCAAAAACTTGGAAGCCAAGTTTTATAAAATCCCCCAAGTCCCAAAAAATGATGAAGGGCCATCCACTTCATACATCAACCTAGCTAACCTTGCCTCCACTTCTATGACAAAGACACCCACCATCACTAACATATCTGACATCAAAAACATGATCTAGGATAGCGGATGTAGAGACTACAGAATGAAGAAGAATGCATTTGTTGTAGGAGAGTTACCACAATCTCCTAGGATGCATGGAAAACCTCAGCCAGCTGAAACACCTATCCACACTGTTAGGAAAAACCCTTCTGGATTCCATCATTGGAGAAAATGTGGATAAGGGAGAAATATCAAACACATTATACCAAGATGAAAGGCCCACCCCCACCCTGCCCATGGACGAAACTAGCAGAGGGTTGCAAATGATGTTTGGTAGGGGCTATAATAGGAACGAAAGCCTTGGAAGGAATAGTGATGGACAACTAGAGCCCATTATTGTAGAAAGAAGAATGCAGAACCTTGGCCTTGGATGTACTCCTCTGAGTATAACCATACATGGTAGAGGTACTCCCAGTATGGCAGTCAAGAACTCCTCTCAAGTGTTGACAACTACTCTTAGACCACCCGTCTGCCTAGACATCCCACTGGACAATTTCACCTTTGACATCACTAATTTTTGCACCAGTAGTGATGATGATGACACCATAGTGGGCCTTCCTAGGCTCTTTGAGGATTCCACCCTACTAATGATTATTGCCTCACCATCTAAGTCAAGAAAAAAAACCCACCAAATCACCTTAGTACACCCTCAACTCATCGATCACAACCAACATGGCCACCAATTCTAGACTCATTCAAAAATGATGAGGCTCTCTCAAAATTCATGGGACTAAGAGATATAGTTGTGTGTGGGGATCACAAGGTGGGTTTTGAAATCACATTGGACACCCAAGAATATTATGGGGAGATGATTGAGTCCTTTAGTCATAAAAGAAAAATATTGAGAAGAAGCTCAAAGTTATTGAATGAAAACCACAGTGTGGCACTCTCTAACCACATAACAGTAAAAATAAAGGATGCATCCAATGGTGAAAACCTCTCTGAGGTACTGGAGGATGAAGGATTCAATCTCCTCCTACTACTCTACATCATGAGAAATCAACAATCATAGCAGAGCAATGTAATCCTGTCAACTTGGGAACAAAGACAAAACCACAAATCACATTCTATGCTGAAACACTTCAGACAGAAGAACATGAATTGTTGGTTGCATTCTTAAGAGAAAGAAAGGAAAAATTTGCATGGACCTACGCTGACATGCAAGGTCTGGATCCTAAAGTAGTAGTTCATCATTTGGTCGTTCACCTCGGAGTAAAGCTAGTTAGACAAAAGTTAAGAAAGATGCACCCACAAATAGCTTTCTTGTAAAGATAGAATTACATAAACTCTTAGATGTTGGATTCATACGCCCAATTGACTATCCAGAATGGGTATCCAACCTCATACCAGTCTCAAAACAAATGGGGGCATCCACATCTACAGATACTTCAAAGACCTAAAAAAAGAATTTCCTAAGGATGATTTTCCACTACCCGACATTGATATGATAGTGGATATGATGGTCGGACATGAGATGCTATCACTGATGGATGGCTTCTTAGGATATAACCAAATAAGGATTTCAAAAGAAGACCTGCATAAGATAACATTCACATGTCCTGGGGGCACCTACTGTTGGAATGTGATGCCATTTGGGTTAAAGAATGCAGGGGCTACATACCAAAGAGCCATGACATTGATATTCCATGACATGATCCACAAAATAGTCAAAGATTATGTGGATGACATATTAGCTAAATCAAAGAAGAGGCAAGACCACATAGTGACCTTAAGTGTAATTTTTGACCGACTGGAAAAATACAAGGTCAAGCTCAACCCCAAGAAATGTGTCTCTGGGGTACAATCTGGAAAAAATTTGGGCTACATAGTATCAATGAGAGGGATAGAAGTGGATCCTGCAAAGGTAAAAGCAATCCTTGATATGGGAGCACCAAGAACACTAAAGCAACTTAGAGGATTACAAGGTAGACTCCAGTCCATCTGAAGATTCATAGCACAACTACCAGACAAGCAAATTTCCTATTCACACCTACTCCACAAGGGAGTAGCATTTAGGTGGGATGACAAGTGTGAACAAGAATTCAAAAAAATCGAAGAATATCTACTTACGCCACCTATGTTGATGCCACCAATTGTAGGAAAACCATTAATTCTATACATCTCAGCAACAACGGCTTCCCTTGGTGCCCTTTTAGCCCAACATGATGAAGAGGGAACCAAGAGGGCAATTTACTATATCAGCAGAACAATGGTAGGGCATGAGCTCAATTACACATCAATAGAAAAATCTTGCCTAGCAGTGGTGTTTACAGCCCAGAAATTTAGATAGTACATCATAGCTGATCAAATTAAGTTAATTTCCAAGATAGACCCCCTCAAGTATCTATTGTCAAAAGCAATGCTTACAGACAAAATGGCTAAATGGGTTATGATACTATCTAAGCATGATATTGAGTATGTAGAGTGAAAAGCGATCAAAGGGCAAGTAATTGCGGATCAGCTAGTAGAGGCTCCAATATATGCAGACAACCCACTCATATCAGAGTTTCCAGATGAGTCCCTTTTCAATTTCGGTGTAGCCGACCACTGGAAATTATACTTTGACGGTTCCCACACACAACATGGATTAGGAGCCAGTGTGTTATTCATCACCCCCCAGGAGAACTGTATACCAAGATCTTACAAGTTTGCATTCCACTCTACAAACAACATTACAGAGTACGAGGCTTTAACCATAGGTCTAAAAATTGCAACACAGTGGCGAATCATGGAATTAATGGTTTACGGAGACTCACAACTTATCATCAACCAAGTCAACAGTGAATGCCAAAATAAGGATGATAAGCTTACCCCATACAAAAAGGTGGTAGAAAGCCTCAAGGAATCATTTATCAACATTACCTTTGAGAAGATATCGAGGGAAAACAATAGAGCAGCTGATGCAATGGCAATGATTAGATCCTTACTAGATATCCCTCGCAATGTCTCAAAACATGAATTCCTGGTAGAGCAGCTTCTCGTACCCACATTCGAGGTACTAGAGTCAGAATAGGCATGCGAACTTGTTGGTTTTGGTGATCTTTTCTATCATGATATCTACACCTATCTGAGATTAGGAGTCCTCCCATCTGGCATTACCCCAAACCTCAAGTGAACCTTTGTCAAAAGGTCCTTATGATTTGTCATCGTAGGAGAAACCCTCTTCTATAGAAGCATCGATGGAACCCTGTTACGTTGCTTAAAACTTGAGGAAGCCCTGACTGCTTTGACTGAGGTACACAATGGTACTTGCGGTTCACACTCAAGTGGTATGATCTTAGCCAAGAAGTTACTAAGAATTGAATACTATTGGCCAACAATGGAGAGAGAGGCACATGACTTTGTCAGAAGGTGTCTACAGTACCAACATCATGGAGACCTCAACTCAAGAGTTGCATCGTATTGTAACACCATGGCCCTTTTCACAATGGGGGCTCGATCTCATAGGTAAAATCTCATCCACCTCATCCAATGGCCATAAGTTCATTATCACCGCCACCGAATATTTCACAAAGTGGGCTGAGGTAATCCCCATGACCTACATCACTGGAAAACAGATATCCAAGTTCATCCTGAACTACCTCATTTACCAGTATGGTGTTCCCCAATCCATTATCTCTAATAATGGGACACCTTTCAAGAACCAGGATGTTTGTGACTTGTGTGAAAAATTCAAAATCCAACACTGCTTTTCCACACCATATTACCCACAAGGAAATGGTCGGGCATAAGCTACCAACAAAACTATCCTGAAGATCCTTAAGAAAATAGTTAATGACTTCAATCGTGACTAGCATATGCAATTAAATCTTGCCTTATGGGCCTAGCGCACCAGCATCCACATGCCAATAGGCGCCACCCCATTCTCCCTAGTCTATGGATCAGAAGCCATCCTCCCTATCAAGATTGATCTTTCGTCACTAAGGATATCATTGAAAAACCTCATCACAGATGAGGAATATAGGGTTACAAGAATGAATGAGCTAGAGTTACTAGATGAACAACGCATGGACGCCCTAAATCATCTACAAGTCTACCAAAATCTCTTGAAACGGAGCTGCAACAAGAAGATCAGGCAACACACCTTCCAAGTTAGTGACCTTGTGCTAAAAGAGAACCAAAAGAATGTACCAAACCCGAATACCAAAGGAAAATTTGAACCCAATTGGATGGGACCTTTCATCATCACCGCAAGCTATAAATCAGGGGCATATAAGTTGTCGACACCAGAGGGTGAGCCCCTATACGAGCCCATGAATATTTGTCATCTCAAAAAAATTATGCCTAAATCCTGCAAGGTATAGAACCAAAAAATACAAAAAAAATCAGATGAAAGTCCTAAAAAAATGGTCACCTTGATGAAAACCTAGCAAACAGGAGTCTTAGCGACAACAAAAAAATCAAAAAATACAAAAAATCCCAAAAAATAAATAAAAATTCAGAAAAAGGATTGAAAATGGTAAAGAAAAAAATCACCCTCTAGTGAAAACCACTTCGATGGTGCTTTGGACAAGTACCTTGGTGAAAACCTAGCAAACAGGCGCCAAGCATAAATAAAGCAACCTAGCTAACAGGTGCCAAGTGTAAATAAAGCACTCTCCATCCAACATAATCTTCACAACCTATTCCAAGCACTCACTTATCCATTACATTCCATTTATCCTTCCATCATCCACTCGCATCCATACCATAGCTTGAGTTGATGCCCATATCATATTCCACCATAGTACTACTTGGCATATTCCTAAGGTCGATTTTTCCTACCTTTATCAAAGTAGTCTATTGCCTAAACGCTGGGGGCATGTCCTTGAAAGTGGTAGTGGATCGAATTTGGGCTCTTTCCAAAATTCATCAGAAATAACCCAAAACATTCAAAAAATTCATCAAAATTCCAAAAACATCCAAATCATCAAAAATCCAAAAAACATGTCGAAATATAAAAAAATCTTCAAAAAATCCATCACGTTGTCTGAACTACATCATCTCTTAGCTTCAACGTAGGCAAGGTTTATCTTTGATCATCCCCTGAGACAATTAGGGTCAGCCCTTAGGTGTCCATTGCATTGGCAATCCGTTTGCCCATCTATTTTACATTTAGGTTAGTCCTTAGGTGTTCGTCGCAATGGCAATCCGTTTTCCAATCTATCCAATCATTGAGTCAAGTACGTCATTAGTCAAACTACGTGGTCTCTACGTTTATAACATAGGTAAGGCTAATCTATGGATCAGCTCTCGAGACCCCTAGGATAGGTCTTTAAGTTAGTCCTTTTGTCGAAAACCTCGAAAATACCAAAAACATTAAAAAATTGTAAAACATCTCAAAATACCAAAAATAGCCTCAAAATATCTGAAAAATCCAAAATGGTGCATCCATTTCATCTCGCTTTCACCCGCGAATTTTATCACTCATAATAAAATCAATCATCACCTTCACCCTTTGGTGAGTCAGTCAGAAGCAAGTTTAGCAGGTTCAAAAGTGAACACTCTAATCATTAGAGTCTTGAAAGTCTAAGTCAGTAAGCAAGCAAGTTGGTCAACTCGGAATATCAATAGCTTATCACCCAAATCAGTCCCATCAAAACATGTTTGAGGATGAAGCTTTCTTGCAATGGACATAAGCTTCAGGTACCCCACAATAGTTAGTCTTGGCTAGCGGTGTGAAGAACATTAGCTTGTTTGGTTTGCTTTATTTGGTCTTTTATTGACTTATTTTATTTTGTGCTCATTCCAAGGACCTTTCGATGATGCCTAAACAAAATAGGTTTAGAGAGAAAGAAATGGGGCAATAATCATTATCTTTTTATCTATTGTGCTTGTTGGATATTCTTGTAAAATAACTTCGTCATGCGTACTTTTTTCTGTTTGTAGGGAGGATGTTTTAGGTGTCTTGTCTGGAATATCTGAATTGCATTCTGAATAAGGTTTGTTTTTCAAGTGTGAACAAGAGTACTCCTATTTGTTTGACGAGTCAAAGTCCATCACACTGGGCACCACGCCATCCTAGATCTTAATACCTTGATGCATCACACCTACGTATGTTATCAAACATAAAGAAAGGTATGCTCTTTATCTCTCCCATCCTTGGATAAGAAATACATCATCATCATTCATCATCATATCCAATAAAGTCTCGACGACAAGTAGACTTGTTGAACTTCTACATCTTCTTGGATTTAAGGGTTGATCCCTCTCATTGTTCTATCCTATTTCACGCTAACAATGCATCCATCCTGCATCCTGCATAATCAGGTCATATCGTCATAGGACAATATCATCCATTGCATTCATCTCACATGCATTGCATAATCTTTTAAGTTGTTTAGGATAATATAAATTTGTTATTCTAAGCATCTTCCAAACATCTCATTACATCATCATTATCATATAGATCACATAGTCTAACCATCCATACATTCATTTCTAACCTCTTTGTTGTGAGATCCACCTCAATATTTTCGCTCGATCTCTCGAGGGGGCAATGTACTAACGTACTTCTTTTCGCTGGGGCATCTAAAAGAAAAAAAAGATTTTTTTTAAATTTTGATGTCAGTAGTATCATTTTTTGAATCAATGCAACAAGTACATTGCTTCAAAGAGGGGAAAAATGTAGACATGAAAAATATATGCATGCATCTAATCATACTTCATTCATCATTATTTCATCTATTAATTCAATAAACCAATTTCATTAATTCACTTCTCTCAAAATTAATTAAATCCAATTATTTAATTATCTCCTATAGTTCCTGATTTAATTAAATCACATATATCTAATTAAATCACTCATATGCATTTTCCTCTCATTTGATTTAAAATAAATACAAAAATTGAAATCAAATGTCATATCACCTAAACTCTTGTTTTATTAATCAAATCCTGATTAGTTTAATCCTAATCACCTAAATCCTCTAGATTCATCCACTTGCACAATAAATCATTTAAATTGATTTATTAAAACACCTATTTTCCCTCACAAGGGAATATTCCCAAGGAATATGCCCTCATTAACTCTCATGTTTGACCTTTTTGGACAAACACATTTCCCCCAGAAACCCCTCAACCATATTCATTTATTGTCATTTTCAAATTTGAAATGGGCACATTAGCCAACACTTACACAATCATGGGCCAATCCCATTGTGACAAGTGGCTCTCTCCTATTGGATGGGATTTAGTCTCACATCTCTCAATCTTAGCTTCTCCTCTCTCAACTTCTCCTATAAATGAAATGAATTTTCTCTCATTTCAACATCGACATTTGAAGGCGTCTCCATTATAGGCAAATTGAGTTCAAGAGCATCTCATTGTCTATCATCTAATTAGCTTGGCAAGGATTGGGAAAGGGTTCTTTCACACATTCAAAGGGCACCAATCCCCCATGAGATAGGTATACTTCATGTATTTGTTTTAAATGCTTTGGTTAAGTTTGTCATGTGTTTGCATCTTGAAGCGTGAGGTATTATTTCATGAGGACATTGGAGGTATGCTTGGTTTTAAAAGATGATCATTCTAATAGAATGAATGTATTTTAGCTTTTCTAACCATTTATAGATTTTCTAGGAAAAAAAAAAAAAAAAAACATGCATCACATCGGGACATGAGTCCTCTACTTATATCTAAAATGTTATAAAAAAATATTATCATTTTATTGTGGTTAGGGTGGTCAGACAGACACCTACTTCTTATTTTTTCCCCAAAATTTAAGTACTACTCCATTGAAATTTCAAAATTTCACCAAATATATTTAAAAAAAATAAAAATAAACCTATTAATTTAGAAACTACATTCAATTTTTGTATAGATTATATTCCTACATATTTTTGAAATAATATAGATAACTTATTCAAATTTTTACGTCAAGTTGCCTAACTCTGGTTTTCTAATTTTTTATCGCCACTTAAGGGCTTGTTTTTTCCATGATGATCCTGCACATACCCTCATGCACACCACTGAAACTTTTAGAAAACATACTAGAAAGGTTCGACACCAAACGCTTTAAAGTACACCTTCAGATCTTCAACACATAGTGTTTTCCAACATTTTGACCTTCTCAACTCTACTAGTTGCATGTACTATAATTTTTACAATTTTCTCAATATCCTTGACATATACAACTTTAAGCATATTAAGATCCTAATAGTGTTGGCATCAATGACAACAATATATCAGAAACACAACCACAACATCCACCAATCTCCTCCTTTGGCATTGACGGCAACACATGATGTGAAAAGTAATACCATCAACCCAACTAACTCTTCTTCAACAATCTCCCCCTGAGATTGTGCACTTTTTGTTTCCTTCTTCTTTCCATTCTTTTACATTTCTTCTCTCCCCCTTCAAAATCAATGGAAAAGGTACATATGCTCTTATTACTCCCCATGAGTAGCATTCACCACAACATCAATCCAGAATATGTTATAGCAATTAATTCACGAACTAATGCAAATATCTACATCTTAGTTCTGATTAGGAGGGGAAATTACCCTTAACTTTCCTCTAAGGTACTTAAAAGTATCCTTAGGCAACGAATTTGTAAAGATATTTGCAATTTTCTCTTTGGTAGGTATGTACTCCAGTTTGACTTGTTTATCACTTACTTTATCTCTCAAGAAGTGACACTTGATAGATATATGCTTTGTCTTTCAATGCAATATTGGATTCT
This sequence comes from Sequoiadendron giganteum, assembly GCA_007115665.2. NCBI lineage: Eukaryota > Viridiplantae > Streptophyta > Pinopsida > Cupressales > Cupressaceae > Sequoiadendron > Sequoiadendron giganteum. The sequence goes on along the minus strand of CM021106.1, from coordinate 150,778,098 downwards.
TAGAAATGTTAATGGTGCTTGAATTGTCACAGAGTATAGAAATGGGTTCTTCATACTCAATTCTGAGATCTCTCAGCATTTGCTTCATCCACAATACTTGGGTATAACTATTTGTAGTAGCAATGTACTCTACTTCAACAATAGATAATGAAACTGAGTTTTTCTTTTTGCTTAACCAAGATACCAACTTCTTACCTAAGAAGAATGAACCACCACTGGTACTCTTCATGTCATCTATATATCCTACCCAATTAGAATTAGTAAGATCACTTAGAGTAAGATCATCATTCTTAGGATACCAAAGACCAAGATCAGTTGTCCCTTTGAGATATCTGAATATTATTTTCACAGCAATCACATCAGACTCTTTAGGATCAAATTGAAATCTAGAAACCATGCACACAACATTCATTATATTTGGCCTTGTCTAAGTCAAGTAGAGCAATCCGCCAATCATCGATCTATACCTTGTTTGATTTGATCTAGGGGATTCATCATTTTGTGTGAGTTTACATCCAGTCACCATGGGTGTACCAACAGGCTTTGCTTCTCTCATGCCAAATTTTTTTAGTAACTCTTTTACATATTTGGACTGAGATATAAAGATCCCATCTTCTAACTGAGTGATTTGCAATCCCAAAAATAATTTTAGCTCTCCTATCATTGAAATTTCAAATTAACTCTTCATTTCATTAGCATACTTCATACACGAATCATCATCTCCTTCAAAGATAATATCATCAACAAAGACTTCAATGATCAATTATTTGTTCTCATCCAACTTGAAATAAAAATTGTTATCAACAGTACCTTTACTGAATCCAAGCTTCAATAAATATTTGTCCAATCTAGCATATCAAGCTTTAGGATCTTGCTTTAGTCCATACAGAGCTTTCTTCAATCAACATACCATCTCCTTCTCATCAGTGAACTAAAATCCATCTGGTTGTTCAACATAAAATTCTTCTTCTAGTTCACCATTCAGAAATGACAATTTCACATCCATTTGATAAACTTTGTAGTTCTTGAAAGTAGCATAAGCAAGAAGTAGTCTAATAGCCTCAATTCTAGCAACAAGAGCAAAAGTTTCTTCAAAATCAATACCTTCCATCTATGAGTAACCTTTGCAGACCAATCTTTCTTTGTTTCTAACCACAACACCTTGTTCATTCAGCTTATTTCAGAACACCCACTTGGTTCCAATCATATTTTTGTTTTGAGGTCTAGAGAAAATATCCCCTGTATTATTATTTTGTATTTGCAACAATTCTTCTTTCATTTCTTTCATCCAATGTTCATCCTTGCATGCTCCACTTATATTTATAGGTTCAGCTTTAGAAATTAGACAATATTCTTCTAGAATTCTTCTTCTAGTATGCACACCTTTGGTTTTTTCTCCTATGATCTGACTATCAAAATGATTTCTTCTCACATACTTACAAGTTTTGAAGTTTTCTCTTACCTCTTGTTCTTGTGATCTTTCTTCTGCACTTTCACTTGTTTCTGCTTCTTGATTTTCTTGATTCACCAGAACAATCTAAAGTTGATTATGTGTCTAAGCATCATTGTTAGCATCATCATGTTATCATCTAAATCATAATCACTGACTTTGGATGATTTACCAATATCTTCATCAACCTTAACATTTGCACTTTCAACCATTTTCTTCAACCTTTTATTAAAGCATCGGGAATATTTGTTTTTAGTAGAGTATCCTAGGAATATTCCTTCATCATTTCTAGCATCAAACTTACTTATCGCATCATCTCTCTTGATGTAGCATTTGCTTCCAATTTTTTTGAAGTATTTGATAGTAGGCTTATAACTGAACCATAGCTCAAAAGGTGTCTTACCATAATTACTATTGACATTCACCCTATAAATAGTATACACAATAGTACTTACAGCTTCTCTCCAGTAGAAATGAGGAACATTTACTTCTAGCAGTGTCTAGAATGGTTTTGTTCTTTCTTTCAACAAATCCATTTTGTTGAGGGGTCCGAGGAGTAAATAGTTGTCTTTGAATACCATGCTCTTCACAAAAAGAATTGAATTCCCATGAATTAAATTTACCACCTCTGTTTGACCTTAGATATTTGATCTTTTGACCTGTCTCATTCTCTGCCATAGCTTTAAATTTTTTGAACATTTCTAGTGCTTCATGTTTTTCTCTTAAGAAATTGACCCATATCATTCTAGAAAATTCATCAATGAGTAGCATAAAGTACCTTTCACCTTGTAGGCTTCTAATTCTGGAAGGACCACATAGAGATCAGTATGTATCAAATCCAGTACTTCATTAGAGTTGTACTATTTTCTCCAGAAGGAATTTCTTGGTTTCTTTCCCATCTGACATTGCTTGTACATAGTGTTAGTAGGCTTCACTAACCTAGGTAAATCTCTAACTACTTGAATAGAGCTTATCTTGACAATGTTATCAAATTTCACATGACATAACCTCTTATGCCATAACCAACTTACATCAATTTGAGTAATCAAACAACTTTGACTAGTAGTACTTAAATGAAAGATATTACCTTTTGTCTTTGTTCCTGAAGCAATTATATTTCTTGAACTTCCTATTATTCTACACTTACCATTCTTGAACTAGAGATTGTAGCCTGTCTACCATTTTTCCAACACTAAACAAGTTATACTTTAGGCCTTCTACATAAATAACATCATCAGTATTGTGTTTACCACCAAAAGAAATAGTTCCTCTCCCATGAATCACACTAGAAGTGTTGTCACCGAACCTCACTACACCACCATCATAGTTTTCCAAGCTTAAAGAATTTATTTTGTCACCAATCATATGATGTGAGCATCCGCTATCAATTACCCACTCATCTTTCTCTTCAACTTTGGCTGCAAGAGCTTTCTCAACATTTACATTATTAGCAGATTCAGTGGACACCTAAAAATTTTCTTTGATAGCAATAAATACCCATTCATCTTCATTTCTAGTTTCTTTATCAGATTCTTCATCAGTTATACCTTCTTCATCATAATGGCATTTTCTTTGAAATCTAGTATTCTCAGGCTTATATTTTGAAACTCTTTTAGGACATCTAGAAGCAAAATGACCTATCTTACTGTAATAAAAAGAATTTAATAGGTAACTTTCCTTTGTACTTACCATGAACTATTGATTCTCTTTTCATAATCAATGCTTCTAGTTCTTCCAATTCCCTTTCTTCATCTTCAATCCACTTCATCTCATCTGAATGTTCTTTGGGAACTCTCTTCTAAATCATATCTCTTTTTCCCAGATATAGTTGCCTTGAAAGAAGATTCAGTCTTAGGAGCAGACTCACCAAATTCACTTAATTCAAATGCAACAAGTTTTCCAATCAACACGTACTTTGTAATATTCATCACTATTCTGAGTTCATCAATAGCATTAGTTATTGTCTGGTAGGAAGGGGGCACAGATCTAAGTATCTTAGCCACAATTTCATCATCATTCATAGTTCTACCGACACATCTAATGTCCATCACCAATTCATTTATATTATGTGAAAAGGAAAATATGTTCTCATCTTCAAGCTCTCCCATTTTCCTTTTAGAATTTGTAGTTTAGAACTTTTCACTAGTGCCTCTCCTTCATACAATGTTTCCATCTTTTTCCAAATCTGATATGCAGTCTTGAAACCCATCACATTTGTCATTTCTAAATCTGTCAAAGAACTCACTAGTGTTTCTATTGACCTAGTATTAATTTTTGCTTGCTTGATCTCATCTTCTGAGGAGGGACCATTCTGAGGAATATTATATGCAATTTGTGTCATCTACCAGAAAGTTTCACCAATGCACCTCAAATGACATGCCATCCTGACTTTCCATAGAGAGTAGTTTATACCATCGAATCTAGGACTATGCTTTTTAAATAATGCCATCTCGGATCACCTCAAGCTGTTAGGCTTCTTTCGAAGGAACTAGCTCTAACACCAATTGTTGGAAAAACAAGGATAGACAATTGAGAGGGAGGGTGAATCAATTGTTACCAAAATCAAACTTATACAGCTTTAACCAATCCCTATATCACAGATATGATAATTAACAATAAAATAATGAGAACAACACATTAGAGACACATGAACACAAATATTTTATACGTGGAAACCCTATGAGGGGAAAAACTACGATGGATGTTAGTCCACAAGATTATACCTTGCTAGAAGTATAATGAAGAATAAGAAGAGAATGCACTTGCATTCAATCAGAACACCTAGAGAACACTACTTAAAGGGAAGTCTCACTACCTTACATACACTAATCAAATTAAATCCATCTGATGAGGGTATCCACAGGATCATGATGGGCCAAAAAGTGGCTATATGTAAGCCATATGATGGCCCATGTGGCTAACGACTTTTTTTTACCCAAAATTGATGAAACAAAAAGGGTTTTTAGAGGATATTCTCAGATTTCCACCAATATAAATTATGATTTGCTTTGAATTTAATAAATAATTATTATTCATTTTCTATTAGAATTATGAATAAAGTCCTGATTGATAGGCTGATTGAAAAAAATCTATAACTTTCAAACGGTATCACATTTTTTGAATCTGAAACATGCATCACATTCTATGCTTTGCATACTATAGGATTTTTAAAAAAAAATGAATTTCATGAATTTTTGACCAAGTTAAGGTGGTTAGATAGACGATTTTTTATATTTTTTAAAAGTTGTAATAAAAAAATCATAATTAATAATGTACTTGGAAAAAAATTATAAAAAAATATGCATCACATCAGGACATGAGTCCTCTGCTTATATCTAAAAGCTTATAAAAAATTATTATGATTTTATCGTGGTTAGGGTGGTCAGACAGACACCTACTTCTTATTTTTACCCTGAAATTTAAATACTACTGCATTGAAATTTCAAATTTTCAAAAAATAGATTTATTTATTTTAAATAAAGGTCTAGTAGTTTAGAGACCACATTGAATTTTCTATAGATTCTATTTTTACATTTTTTTGAAATAATATAGATAATTTATTCAAATTTTTACGTCAAGTTGTCTAACTCTGATTTTCTATCTTTTTATTGCAACTTAAGGGCTTGTTTTTTCCATGATGATCCTGCACATACCCATGAATTTGAAGTGAGAAAATGCCTTCTACAAAATATTGATTACAGTTCCAATTAGGCACACTAAAACCCCTTCAAACTCTTCCACACTCTACTCTGAATGATCTGACCTTTATTCACACTTGTACATCCCTTTTACACTTGAGCACACTCTAAACGAGGAAAAAGAATCTTGTATATATATCTGCTACATGGATTTGCATCCACTATTTTGTTGGCCACAAATAAGGAATAAATTATAACTATCGGACTTGATACATGAATAAATTTCAATGCGTACCAACACAAGTCAGCCATAACATAGTGAGGATCCAAACAAAAATCTCCAAACATGTCGAACAATAAAATATTAATCCTCACATATCTGCAACATGCTAACACCACAATATTGGCCAAGAACATGAACACTCAGGCATATATCAGAAAATCTCTGATCATGAACACTCCAATCACTGTGGACACACACCAAGGATAGAGAACGATCTAGAATCATGCATGAATGTCATAGGAACATGAGTAACACATGAGATTACCATAATTTCATCCACTTTGACCAAGAACACCATCTACAGAGATTGAATAACTATAGGCACACAGATCATCATAACTTCCAAAAAACTTCATGCACACCACTGAAACTTTTAGACAACATAATATAAAGGTTCAACACCAAACCCTTGGAAGCACACCTTCAGATCTTCAACACACAAAGCTTTCCAACATTCTAACCTTCTCAGCTCCACTGGTTGCTTGTAATATATTTTTTACAATTTTCTTAATCTCCTCGACATATACAACTAAAGTAGATTACAATTCTAATAGTGTTGACATCAATGACAATAATTTATCAGCAACACAAACACAACATCCAACATCTTATGCTTTAATTTGGCCCATTATACAGTTACAAGCCTTACTTAAGTATGTTTCAGAGAATAATGTCATTAAACATCATTAAATACACTTTAATTCCTGAAACTCAGTAAAATTACCTTGGTGGGACCAAGTCACCCGGTGACTTAGTCCCATTTGGCTCAAAAATAAAAAAATATTTCAAAATTCTAGCAAGTTTTTATTCTCTAGAACTTGAGGTCGGCCTGTGATGATCTATTTTTGGGAATTAGGGCATAATTATGTATAAATAAATGGTTTTCCCCTCATTTTAACCCTAACTATTTGGCTAACTCATTCATTCATTCTTCACTCTTTATTCATCATTCTTCTCAAGCAAGCTAGGTTTTTGGAATTCTAATTCATCAAGACATCTTTCTAAGGAATTCAAGGGCATATTCTTCCTATTTTACTGCAAAAAATCAAGATCAATCATCATGGAAATTTTATAACTCCATTATTTCATGCTTCATTACATTATTTCTTCATTTTGGTTTAATTACCTAAAAGGGGTTTGACCAAGGCAAACCCCCATGCCCTAACATTCAACATTTATCTTTCTCTCCTTGTGTGTTTGTATATTTAGGTACCTTGAAGGCTTAGAGATCATTGAAGAATAGGTTGTAAACTTCTTGAATACATATCCTTTTTGGCTAAGTCAAAATATCCACAAAAAGTCACTTATAGTGCTGAAAAGTAGAGTTTTAGATCCAAAAACTTGGAGGAATATAAAGTGGAGATTGAGGGCTTCTGTTTCCCCTTTAGGATTTTCAAAAAAGCTAAAGTGGACTAAGTCACCAAGGGTGGTGAATTAGTCCCACTGCACACTTTTTCAGTTGTTTGTAGATTTGGATACCCATTTGGCTGAAATAGGCTTTGGTACAATTTTCGAGATTTGGGATTAGGCCGCCCAAAATGGTGAATTAGTCCTAGTAGGAAAAAATTCTAGAATCAATAGCATTTCCAGCCTTCAACATATTTCTAGGTGCATTCTTTCTGTTTTACTTTCCTGTTCTATTTTATTTGCATTTCTATTCATGTTATCAGGTCTTTCTGCATATCACAATGTGTTTTCAAGCCCTCTACATTTCTTTAGTTTTACATCCATAGTTTATCTTCTTTATCAACTTTTAGCCTTAGGAACAATCTCCTCTAAAATATTTCAATCTCTATTGCATTGGAATATCTAGGAATTGTTCTTGAATGAAGCATAGGTGTGTCCCTCACCCTTTAGGTGCAAAAACCTATAGGTGCAAAAGGTGACAAAAATCTATGCTACATTTTGGTGAACGTACCTTTAGAATATTTTTACTTCTAATTTCAAGTGCATTTGCATCCTAAAAAAAACTTGCATCAACATTGCATTAGGGTTTGCATTGTTTTGCATTTTACGGTTTTCAAAATTGCATTAGTGAAAATCTCATATAGGTTGCATTCTTGCATTGAATTTTCATTAAAATTCCAAAAATGTTGCATTTTCATACTGTATTTGCATCTGAAAATCTTAAAAATCATAAAAACCACTTAATTTTTTTAAAAATTGTTAAAAACATCACTATTGGGACTAAATCACCACCTTGGGCAACTTAGTCCAGTTGCATATTTATCACTACATTTCTTGGAATTTACTCTACATTTATGCTTGTTGTTTCTGTATTTTTGTGTTCTTTTCTAGAATTTCAGCCATCAACATGTTAGTGCTCTTTGTTTGCATTTCCTTTGTATTCACCCTACATTTAGAAACCTTTGCATGAGTATTTGGTGTCCTATTGTTGATACCTTAGTGAGAAGAAGTTCAAGACTCATGGAATCTCATGACAACACACTTGTTGTAGATCTTGGGTTATCTAGAGCTTCCACTCCTAGTATTGATAATAGTACACTAGGCATAGAAACCACCCTTAGTAACTCTTTCCATTCTAGTAGTATGTATATTGAACATCAACCCACTAATATCCCACAAGGCAGATCATTCACCTTCGTGAGGACTTAGCACACTTGAAAAATTAGGTGAGCCTTGAAACAATTTTCACAACTGCAATTCCCACTATATACAACATCCACCACATGCTTGATAGTGACGAAGGCCTAGATGTTGTGAAGAAAATAGTTGAGATATATCAAACACATGTTCCTTCCACCTCTAGTGTCTCTCAGCTAGAAAACATTGTGATTATCCAAGGAGGACCTCAAAATCCTCCTCCCTCAACAATAGCCTCCTTACCTACCTATGCCTCTCCTAATGTCACAACCACAATGCAACCAGTTAGTAATGTGATTCCTTCTCCTGGAATTTCTACTAGTATTCCTACCTCCTATGTGGCACTACATGCTTTATCCTCTTCTACCATCCCATCCATTACCATTCCATTCACTTTCCCTACCACTACATTCACCCCATCATCACTTTCCCTTCCACCTCACACCACTTACCTCGATCCTCTCATAACACAACTTTCCAAACCATCTCCTCCATGCAACAAAAAAATTCTACCATCAACCAAAATCAGAATGGCCCACCCACATACTATGCTCACAGAAGTCGCTTGTCCTTGGAAATCTTGTGAACCCCAATGCCACAAGGAGTAGAGATGCCTAGCTTTAAAAAATATGGAGGGAAGGGAGATCCTTCTAACCATGTTAGTTCCTAGTACCTCTTTGTTTAGTGACTGTCTTTGATGATAAATTTTTACCTAAACTATTTCCCACGAATTTATAAGACACTTCCTTGGAATGGTTTTCTTCTTTACCGAGCAATTCAATTCATTCATTTAATAAATTTTTTTATGCATTTATCAATCATTTCCAAGTGCATATGACACCTAAGAAGACCTTGGATAATTTGATGCGATGTAAGAAAAAAATGATGAAAAGATAACTGATTTTATCTCATGCTATCAATCACTTTATTCCCAAATCAATGTCAAGATCCCTAACCCACATCTTCAAAAGATGTTTATCAAAAACTTGCTAACTCACCTGCAAGACAAACTCACTATGATGAAATTTCCCTCCTTCATGCATTTATTCACTTCCCTTTGTGATTATCAAGATTCGATAAGTAGTCGTGATACATGATCCACTTCTAGTCAAATTGAGAAATCTAAAATTGCCAACCAAAACAATTCTCAACCATTTCGAAAGAAAAACAAAGGGTTCTTACAATTTAACCCTTCTCAACAATCCCCTCCACCTATCAACCATGAAGTGTCATATGTTAAAACAATGATGACTTTTAGTTATGGAGATCTCAAAAGACATTTCACACCTTTACCTGACACCATTAATAACACATGTCTCAACTTTTGCAATAAAAAATGATTACCTTGCCTACTACTCATGCACTTGATCCTACTAAGCCTTTACCTCCAAACTTTAACTCCAATGCTTATTGTCATTTTCATAGACAAAATGGAAATGACACAAAACAATGTAAGTGTATTAAGCACCTTGTTCAAGACCTCATTGATTTTGGCCGCCTATTCATTGTTGGTGTTAATGATCAAGGCAATAAGTCTATTGCCCCTCCAAATCAAAATTTTCAGATTTTCACTAATCCAATTCCCAAACATAATATTTCATTTGTCAAAGCTAGAGAATCTCCAAAGAATGATGTGATGAATGTTGATACAAATGATGAAAATTATGATCTTATCCTGCATGTGACCCATGTTAATCCTATGGATGAAATGGTAGGTGTGATAGACGTTATCCCTCGTAAGGGACAAACTAGACAATCTCTTGATATTACTTTCTCCTCTTAGGAAATACATAAAATTCTCCCTGATGTTCCTGTCTACATAGTCGGTCATATTTATGACAAGCCAACTAATGGGATACTAATAAATCCCGCCTATGGAGAGAATGTGATCACTAAAGAATTCTTGTTATTACATGATATTTATCAAGATGACTATGATAAACCTAAAGCATGGATCAAAATGCATAATGGTTTTTCTTTCCCTACGATAGGATCGATCATCCTCCCATTACAAATAGGACTTAAAACATTGGATGTTACATTCTCCATCATCCCGCAAGTAGGCCAGTTTCATTTGAGGCTAGCCTACCCATGGCTTCTCTCAATGAAAGTTGTTCCTTTGGTTCTTCAAAAATTATTAAAGTTTCCATTTGAAAATGACATATTCACTATCCACCATAGTGGCTTTAACCCCTTGTCTTCCAAAGGAAACGTTTCCTTAGAAGCCTTTTGGTTTGAGCCCATCATGCCTCATAAAGATTTATTTTTCATTGTTTACCATTAATTTAAAGGAAATAAAATTGTTGAATTGTCTCTCTGCAACATGTCCCCATCCAGCTCAAACACCCCTATCCTAGATGAAACTGTAGACATGGAAAAACTGCAAATTCGTTTTGGCACACCTGATCCTGATTTACTAACATTTCCTCCTAAATCACATTCTCAGCATTTCATTACATTTTATCCCTTAATTTGATAAATCATCATTTATTGGATTAAGTCTTCTCCTTTCAATGATTAAATTAATCAATTAATTCAATTAACCATTGCATGCCTCTTTAATTAAATAAATCATTTTATTTAATTAAATTCTCTAAAGTCCTCATATTAAATTAAATAAATTAAACCTTATTTGATTTAATCTAACATATTCCTCTTTGATTAAATAAATCAAATCATTTAGTTGATAAATCATTTCCTCTCAATTATTGACTTAAATCAATTCACAAACCTAAGTCTAAATTGTCACATCACCTAATTCTTCATTAAGTTAATCAAATCTTTGATTAAATTAATCTCAACCCCTAAAATCCTCTAGAGAATGCAACTTGCACAATAAATCAATTACTTTGATTTATTAATTCTTCTATTTTCCCTTACAAGGAATCAAAAAAGGAATATTCCTCTTTTGAATTCAAAAAGGCCAAGTGGACTTGGTCCTTCCAACAAGGCATTTAAAGCCTCTTACATGTCCTTGACCTTGAGCCAAGTGACATTAACTTCATTCCTTTTCCCTCTTCAACAAGTCATTTCTCAAATTTGAAATGCCACCCAATTGCATTTATTGGCCCACTTTGGCCAAAATGTGCTCATTCCTCATCCAACCACATGTGGAGAAGTGGCACAATGCCATTGGATTATCTTTTGTCCCACATTGCTTAATCTTGCTCACTTCTTCCAAATAGAAGTCTATAAATTGGAGACCCTTTTCCTCAATCATCATCCACAATTTACATGCAAAGTTACTCTCTTCAAGTGAGAACTAATTTTTCTCATTTCATCCATACACTCCTCTCATTTTCACATTTGCACCAAGGTTATGCTCAAATCTCTTTGGAGATTTGACCATTTCTTCATCAATCCACATTGCAACCATAGGAATTGGGAAAGGGACAGTTGCAACACATCATTGGCACCAATTCCCCCATAAGATCATCAACTTATTGGCTTAATTAGGATTTAGTTTAAGTTTCTTGCTTTATGTTCTTCATTTTCCTAATTTTAGCTTAAATAGGTGGATTTCATGGGGAATTCTTCAATCTTTGCATGCATTTTGATCTAACACTAACAATGTTTGGCGTCTTTGTACACTTGCAGGATTAGGGGTTCACATTTTGGTGCTAGAAGGAGGACATCTCACTTTTATCACATTTTTTCTTCAAAATTCCGCGGTTTTTTTACGTTTTTTGCTTACATACAAGAAGCTGCACCGTGGATCAGGCACGTGGCGCTATATTGCACCGCAGACTCATATGCAATGTTGTATTGCACCACACCCCCAGAAACTTGCGACACCATATAGCACCACAATCCCTTCCCACCTTTGAAATTTCAAAGTTTTCCAACTTTCGCCGCTTCCAAACTGCACCGCGTGCCAAACTCCACCGCACCTGCAGTCTTTGTTTCTACAGAGCACTGCATATAGTCGACCGCATGGTGCTGTGTGGAACCACCTGCTTTTCTAAATAGCACCACACCTGCCGAACAACACCGCACCTACTAAACTCTTCCGCGGGAACAGTCTATTTTTTTAATTTGACTAAATTGTTAACTTTTTAGCATTAACTTGGTTTGATGTATTATTGCTCTCTATTTTTTTCTGTCATTTTGCAGATTGGAGAAGAGGAAAAGGAAAGGAAGAAGTCATTATGATATCATGTTCACCAAACCAAAGTGTTCTTAAACACTAAAAGTGTTCTTTAACACTTCTTAAGAAAGTTTGTTAAAAATCTTTGGCCTTATGAAAAGTAATTTTACTTTGGGCTTTAAAAACAACAATCAAAATTTCTCATGATACCATGCTTATTTTGTGCAAAGTGTTCTTCAACACTCTTCAAGAAATTTGTTAAAATCTTTGATCTTAGGACACTAAATTTTCATTGGGCTCTAAAAAGAACAATCAAATTTTGGTTTTCAAAAGTCTCAAAGGGGCTAAAAAGAACTTTAGGCAAACACACTAGATTTGGTTTAAAAGGGTAACAATTCAACAAGGCAAAATCACACTTCATTTTGGTGCTTAAAAAGAAGTCATTATTGCTTTGAGGTTTAAAATGAACCAATGTTTACCACGTTTTGCAATCTTTTTTACGAGTTAATATTATCTAAAATGTGTATGTGCTTCTCTCGTGCTTCATTGCGATCTTGAGAATCAAAAACATTTTAGTAATATTAAGTTGTTAAAAGGATTGCCTCCATATTTCAATTTGGGCACTTAAAATTGAACAAAACATGCGAGTGTGAGCACGACATATTGCGGAGGTTTTCCCCCTTTTTTTCAACAAAGGTTGTGTAAACAACGGGATATGTTAGCTCGCTTTTGTTTATCTTAGAGGACCTGTCTTATGGGAAAAAGTACTCACCGAAGGGAATGACCCAATCGGGAACATGCTAAAGCCAAGCGACTTCCACCTAGGATATAAGTGTGGATATTGGAACAAAGGCCAATATCACGAGGATTATTCCAATGAGATGGACATCAATGGACTCTTACTAATGTTGGATAATCCCCCATGAACGGAATGCCCAAATTAGAACCCTTTGTTTAGAAAAAGGCCAAAACCTTGTCTATCTTGTTGGTGCAAAAGGTCATGTCCTTTGAAGCCACCCCACGCTATACATGCGGTCTTGTTGTGGAAATGGAAAGTATGCCATGGGAGATTCATGGTTACTAATGCTTGGCTGACCCAAATAAGTGAGTGTCATGGAGGGGAGCCAGTGTGGTCAAGCATTTAGCCATTCGCACAAGATATGCACAGCTAGATTTATCCAAGTGGGAACCCAACAAGATATTGCCTCATCATCCTAGGATTGTAAAAAAATGTTTGGGAAAAGAATACATTGCTTGGCTCTTGAAAACATTTGAAAACGAACATTCACAAAGCCCTCAAAAAATTTCAAACCCCTTTGAAGAGACAAATACCTTTTGACGAATTTGAACACTCTTGCTTTCCCTAGGGATTTGATCCTTAGAGCTTTCTAAGTGTTTAGATTCTATCATCGTTTGTCCTCAATAAAGTTAAACATAGGGAACTCTTGCTCCATTTTCCTCAATTTCCACATAATGGACCTTGTGGGATGAGAAAGAAAGTGGGACACTAGACATATAGTTTCAAACCTAAGCAAGCAAGTGTCTTGGATAAATAAAATTTTATTAAACCAAGATAAAGAGACAAATTGAACTTCATGTGTGTTGTTTCCAATGATTTCTCGCAAGATCAAAATCCCAAAGCCCAAGTTCAAGAAAGTTAGCCTAAAAATCCGTGAACAACGCCTTGAGATGCTCCTTGAAGTAAGAGAGAGACTTGTATACAATTTTTACAAAAAGGCCTCAAGGAATAACCCCGCATTGTATGCATTTTATTGCCAACATAATCCCCAACTTTTTGAGAGGTTTTCTTTTCTCCCATAGGAAGTCTAGTGTGTTCTTCAATACCGAGTTCTTGTAGAAAGAGTTGTATCTAGGGTCAAGTCTAGAATCAAAGAGTCATCCCCATCCATTTTTTCATCAAAACCCAAATTCATCCCATCATCAAGCTTTTTTGAGAACCTTAAAATCACTCATGCTAAACTAAGAGGACTAAATCAACAAGATCCTATTTTGCCTTAAAATAGTCAAATCCCTTGGACGAATTTACCTTTAGGATAATACAGTTTCCTAAGGTTCACTAGTTTGCAAATCACATTGGCTTAACACAAATAGCCAATTCATCAACTTGTGCAAGTTCCCCTAGGATAACACAACTTCCTAGGGAATACAACTTCACTTAAAATCCTGTTTGGCTTAACGCATATAGCCAAATTATCACAACCAACCCAAGTCCTAACAGTTTAGCATACCCCTTCAAAGGTTCTCCAAAAGGTTTCATCCACTCATCTCATCCGTTTATCCCATCACCAATTCCATCATCTTTGATCTCTTAGCTTCCCTAGTTCTTCTCTTTTGGGCCTAAAAGGTTAAGATCAAACGATCCCTATTTTTTATGGTTCAAACAAGATCTCAATACAAGAAGAACATGGAGAATATTAATGAAATATCAACTTCTTTGAACATGAGCCAGTTATCATCTAAAGTAAACGTTGTAGGATAAAGCAATCCCCCAAGTAACTCTCCTCTCACATCACAAAATCCTCAAGAGGAGAGCCATGAGGAAAGCATCACAAATGAAGATATGGGGATGACACAATCCGATATGATGAAAATGGTTCAAGATCTAGAGAACCACCAAGTTGTTAGTGCCATGTTCAAGTACCTTAGCACATTGGCAAGAGGAGGGGTACAGTTCCCTCCTGACCTTGGCATAAGAACTAGTACAGACATGTTCCTTACAAACGTCTCCCCATCATCAAATGTCAATCAAGAAATACCTCACACCACCTTGGTCACCACACCAGCCTCACCAAATGCGAACACTGGGAGTGCCATGTTTCGAGAGTTACAAAGGCATCGCCTAGTGGCCAACAAAGAGGTGGCTACCAACACCACGCCGGATAATTGCATTCCGTAAAATCCATTACATCCATACATCCCACTCACATTCCATAATCCCGCCGGTCCATCTTCATTTCATGCCACACTAGCATATCAGTTAAACATATCAACTTCTCTACCACAAGCAGAAGGTGATTTATGTAGAGCAACCAAAGTCATGGATCCATTCTATTTCCAAGGTAGCCTACCACTTTTACCCCCATCCTCATTCGCAACCACATCACCCCTTGGATTGGGTTTCCCCCCCCTAAGCATCAATAGCTTCTTGGATCCGGGCAACATGAACATTGCGTCAAGTTCTCCTATTTTTCCCATGGCATCGCAACAACCAATCACAACCATTCACACCTCTCCCACAAGTACATCAGTTGGTCCTCAAATATCTCAAAGCATTCCTTTTCAAGGACCAAACATTTCGACCACACCTCCAACAACCCAAGTCCCAACCACTACCATAACCCCCTCGCCCACCACAACGGTTGGCACGATTCCCATTCCACCACCAATCCCACTAAAAGCCAACACGACAAATTCATTTACCACCCTAATCCAGACCCTTCAAAAGGCCAATCAACAAAGAGTACTCAAGGAAAAATAGCAAGCTCAAGCACAAGCCCTAGCACAAGCACAAGCTCAGACACAAGCTCAAGCGCAAGCTCAAGCGCAAGCTCAAGCACAAGCCGTAGCACAAGCACAAGCCCTAGCACAAGCACAGGCACAAGCTCAAGCGTAGGCACAAGCCCAAGCTCAAGTAACAACACAAGCATAAGAACAAGCCCTAACTCAAGCTCAAGCTCAAGCCCAAGCACAATACCAAGTGCAAATGCAAGCAATCCATCTACAAGCATACCAACAAGCCCTGCAAGACTTTCAGGCATAGGAACAAGCCAAACAACAAGCTTTATTGGCATAACAATAGCTCGACCAACAACAGCTAGACCAGCAGCAAGCCTTGTTAGCACAACAACAAATTGACCAACAACAGGCCTCATGGGAACAACAGTAGATGGACCAGCAATAAGCATTACTGGAACAACAATAGAAAGATCAGCAACAAGCATTGTTGACACAAATGCAAGCATACCAACTAGCCTTGAATGCACAGCAGAGCTTGCAACAAACACCCACAAGTACTCTTCCCACCCATCAAATACCTCAAACACCTCAAACCGCATTCATCCCACCTCCCGATCTGAGCAAAGATGTCGCAACACAAATCAAACTACTTTCATAGCAAGTGTTGGACTTACAAGCAGGAAAAACCATGAGAACACTAGGCAACTTGTGCCCTTACCCTTTTGACAGAAGCCTCACCATGATACCGTTCCCAAATGGATTCGAGATCCCTAAATTTGACAAGTACAATGGAACGGGTAACCCTGAAAACCACATCAGGGAATTTCAGGTGCATTGCATGGAAGTCACATATGATGAAATGTATCTAATGTGGCTATTCCCCCGAAGCCTCATTGGTCTAGCCATGGAATGGTTTTCTCGCCTACCCACGGACATTAAAACATTTGACGGAATCGTAGAAGCTTTCCTTAAGAATTATGCCTTCAATATGGGTGCGAATGTTAGTTTGGAAGAACTATCAGCACTAAAACAAGCAAAAGGGGAGCTTTTCGCATCATTCTTGCAAAGGTGGCGATCCAAGGCCAACCAGAGCAAATGAACCATGCCAGAAGAACAACAAGTTTGTACCATCATAGCGAATCTGGATGAACACTTGGCGTTCTACTTGAAAATACAATGCATCACTTCATATGATCAACTAATCCCAAAGGCGCTCAATATCGAGAGAACCCTTACAGAGTGAGGAGGCGTACCAACATTCACCCCACCGTAGGACAACCGCCTATCTAACAACTATAATGATAAACCTCGAACATGGTCAAGGAATAAAAATATCACGAATGATGGCATGGTAGATGCTAAAGTGGTCATCAATGCCCCTAAGCAGAATGTCCAATCCTACCATCAATCGCAAAATCATAATCTCAACAATGTACAGACTAATGCGGTAGTAGCACAACCACAACCATCTTCCACCAATCAAGTCAATAATGTGGGAAATCAAGGAGGACCACCTCCCCGCAACAAGTATCCTCCCAAGCAGAAATTCACAGCTCTTGGAGAATCAATTGAGTCCATAATGAAAAAGTTGGTTAAAAAGAGAACCTCATCAAAATCTCTAACTCTGAATAGTACACGGAACCCATGACCAAGCCGTCGCAGTACAATGAGAACCTCCTTTGTGACTTTCACAAATTCAAAGGACACACCAATGCTAATTGCATGAGACTCAAAAACATCATCCAAGACCTCATTGAGGATAAAATCATCAACATAGAGTAGCCGATTGAAAACCAAGACCTAAAGATATACACGAATCCGGTGCCGAACCATAACCAAGGGAACAATCAAGGAAATAACCAAGGGAATAATAAGGGCAAGCAAAAATATGCTAGTGCTAATCCAGTATATGAGGAGATAGTTGGATGCATTCACGAAATGGTCACCATCATAAATATCAAGGGAGCCAACAATGACTATGGAGTCACCACATGAGGCGGAAAGGTTACCATCGTCGGGGCACCTGCTAAGACCCCCATTTCTAATACGAAGGCCATTCCCTATGACTACAACATCATTGACCAGCTGAAAAGAACACCCGCCCAAATTTCCATCATGGAACTACTGAAAATCTCCGCCGCCCATAGGAAGATCCTTGATGAAGCACTAGCTGCGTCTACCATCACTACCACCCTTGATACAGAGCAATTTTAGGCTATGGTGGGTAACATCGTTACCCCAAATCTCATTACATTTTCAGATCAAGATTTCCCTCCACAACCATCTTATAACCATGCACTCCACCTCCAAGTCCTAATCCACAAAAAGAAAGTCAAAAGAGTCCTATTAGATGGAGGTTCAGGCCTTAATATTTGTTCTCTAAAACTTATAAAGAAATTGGGATTCACTGAAGATTCCATCAATAAGAACAAAAGCATCACAATAAGGGCATATGATGACAAAGAAAGAGTGTCCCAGGGCACTATCAAAATCCCCATTCAAGTGGGACCAGTGACTATGGAAACCACCTGTCAGGTCCTCGACCTCGACCTACCTTATAATATCCTCCTTGGATGCCCATGGATCCATGGAATGAAAGCGGTGGCCTCGACTTATCACCAATGCATCAACTTCTCACACCAAAATGAGGAAGTCACCATATATGGGGATCTGGAACCTTTTGCCTACTGCAAGAACTTGGAAGCCAAGTTTTATAAGATCCCTCAAGTACCCAAAAATGGTCAAGGACCATCTACTTCATATATTGACCCAACTAACCTCGCCTCCACCTCTGTGACAGAGACACCCGCCATCCCAGACTTATCTGAAATAAAAAACATGATCCAGGACAATGGATGTGGTGACTACAGAATGAGAAGAAATGCATTTGTTGTAGGAGAGTTACCACAATCTCCTAGGTCATATGGACAACCTCAGCTAGCCGACACACCTATCCATACTATCAAGGCAGAACCTTCTGGATTCTGCCGATGGGGGGATCTCAGTCAAGAAAATGTGGATGAGGAGGACATCATAAACACATTGTACCAAGATGAAGGAACCACCCCTACCTTACCCATGGATGAGACAAACAGAGGACTACAAATGATGTTTGGCATGGGCTATAATAGAAACAAAAGCCTTGGAAAGAATAGTGATGGATGTTTGGAGCCCATCATTGCAGAGAGAAGAATGCGGAACCTTGGCCTTGGCTGTACTCCTCTGAGTATAACCGTGTGTGGCAGAAGTGTTCCTAGTAGGGCATCCAGGCTTTACCCTCAGGAAACAACAACTACCCTTAGACCACCCATTTGCCTAGGTATCCCACTCGATAATTACACCTTTGACATCACTGATGTTCCTAGTAGTGACGATGATGATACCGTAGCCGAACTTCCTAGGATTTTTGAACATTCCACCTTTTTAATGATAAGTGCCTCCACAGCTGAGTCAAACCAACCAACAGACCAAATCACCTTAGTATACCCCCAACTCATCGATCACAACCAATGAGGACCACCGATTTTAGACTCATTCTAAGACGATGAGGTGCTCTCGAAATTCATGGGATTAAGGGATACCATTCCATGTGGAGATCACAAGGCAGGATTTGATATCACTTTAGACACCAAGGTGTACTATGGGGAGACGATTGAGTCCTTCAGTCACAAAAGGAAAATATCGAGAATAAGCTCGGAGTTATTGAGTGAAAACCACACCGTGGCACTCTCTAACCATAAAATAGTAAAAATAAAGGATGCATCCAACGGTGAAAACCTCTCTGAGGTACCAGAGCATGAAGGATTCAATCTCCCCCCTACTGCCCTACATCAAGAGAGGTCAGTAGTTCTAGCAGAGCAGTGCAACCCTGTTAATTTGGGAATAGAGACAGAACCGCAAATCACCTTCTATGTTGAATCTCTCCTACCAGAGGAACAGGAACTGTTAGCAGCATTTTTGAAAGAAAGAAAGGTAAGATTTGCATGGACATATGCTGACATGCCAGGACTGGACCCTGAGGTGGTAGTTCATCATTTGGCTATGTATTCTAGAGCAAAACCAGTTAGACAAAAGCTAAGGAAGATGCACCCACAAATAGCCTTACTCGTCAAAATTGAGCTATAGAAACTTCTGGATGTTGGCTTCATACGCCCGATTGACTATCCAGAATGGGTATCAAATCTTGTACTAGTCTCAAAACTGAAAGGGGGCATTTGCATCTGCACTGATTTTAGAGACCTTAACAAAAAATGTCCTAAGGATGACTTTCCACTGCCCAACATTGACATGATAGTGGATATGACGACTGGACATGAGATGCTATCCCTAATGGATGGTTTCTCGGGGTACAATCAGATCATGATAGCTAAGGAGGACTAGCACAAAACAACCTTCACATGTCCTTGGGGTACCTACTACTAGAATGTGATGTCATTTGGATTGAAGAATGTAGGATCAACATACCAAAGAGCCATGAAATTGATCTTCCACAACATGATCCACAAAATGGTTGAAGACTATGTGGACAACATATTGGCTAAGTCAAGAAAAAGACAAGATCATATAGCAACTCTAAGTGCAATCTTTGACAGGCTAGAACAATACAAGGTTAGGCTCAACCCAAAGAAGTGTGTCTTTGGGGTGCAATCAAGAAAAATGTTGGGGTACATAGTTTCAATGAGGGGAATAGAGGTGGACCCTACGAAAGTAAAAGAAATCCTTGAAATGGAAGCACCGAGAACGCTAAAACAACTCAGAGGATTACAAGGTAGACTCTAGTCCATCCACAAATTTATAGCACAACTAGCAGATAAACGAATCGCCTACTCACACCTACTTCACAAGGGAGTAGCATTCAGATGGGATGACAAGTGCGAACAAGCATTTAATAAAATCAAGGAATATTTACTTACACCTCTTGTGTTGATGCCACCAATCGTAGGGAAATCTTTGATTCTGTACATCTTAGCAACAATAGCCACCCTTGGTGCCTTGTTAGCTCAACACGATGAAAAGGGAACCGAGCGAGCCATTTATTATATCAGCCGAACAATGGTGGGGCACGAGCTCAACTATACATCAATCGAGAAAGCGTTCCTAGCAGTGGTGTTTGCCACCCAGAAATTCAGACATTACATGCTAGCTCATCAAATCAAGCTGATTGCCAAGATAGACCCCCTCAAATATCTATTGTCAAAAGCAATGCTTATGGGTAGAATGGCTAAATGGGTGATGATACTATCAAAGCATGATATTGAATATGTAGAATGAAAGGCAATCAAGGGACAAGTCATCATAGATCAACTAGTAGAAGCTCCTCTCTACACAGACAACCCACTCGTATTAGAATTCTCGGATGAGTCCCTTTTTAATCTTGGTATAGCTGATCACTAGAAATTGTAATTTGATGGCTCCCACACACAACATGGATCAAGAGCTAGCGTGTTCTTTATTACCCCACAAGGAGACTATATACCGAGATCCTACAAATTAGCATTCCTCTGCACCAACAATATTACAGAGTATGAGGCTTTAACCATAGGTCTCAAGATTGCATCACAATGGTGAATAATGGTGCTAAAGGTCTATGGGGACTCACAGCTTATCATCAACCAAGTCAATGGTGAATACAAAACTAAGGATGATAAGCTTACGCCTTACAAAAAGGTGGTGGAAGGACTCAAGGAATCATTCATTGACATCACTTTTGAGCATATACCAGGGGAAAACAATAGAGCAGTGGATGCAATGGAAACAATTGGATCCTTGCTGGATATCCCTCGCAATGTCTCGAAACACGAATTCCTTGTAGAGCAACTTCTCGTACCCACGTTCGAGGTACCAGAGTCATAATAAGCATGTGAACTCATTTTTCCCAGTGATCTTTGGTACCATGACATATTCACCTATCTGAGATTGGGAATCCTCCTAGCCGACATTACCCCAAACCTCAAATGAACCTTTGTCAAAAGGTCCTTACAATTCGTCATCCTAGGAGAAACCCTCTTCCATAGAAGTGTCGATGGAACCCTACTACGTTGTTTAACACCCGAGGAGGCCTTGACTGCTTTAAGTGAGGTACACAAATGCACCTGTGGTTCACACTCAAGTGGTATGACCTTGGCTAAGAAGTTGCTGAGAACCGAGTACTATTGGTCGACAATGGAGAGAGAGGCACATGACTTTGTCAGAAAGTGTCTATAGTGCCAACAACATGGAGACCTTATTCATGCACCAGCTCAAGGATTACATCCTATCATAACACCATGGCCCTTTTCACAATGGGGGCTCGATCTCATTGGTAAAATCTCACCCACCTTATCCAATGGCCATAAATTCATTATCACTGCCACTGAATATTTCACAAACTGGGTCAAAGCAATCCCTATGACCTACATCACGGGAAAACAAATATCCAAGTTCATCCTGAACTACCTTATTTGCCGATACGGTGTTCCCCAATCCATTATCTCTGATAATGGGACACCTTTCAAGAATCAGGATGTCCGTGATTTGTGTGAAAAATTTAAAATCCAACACTGTTTTTCCACCCCATACTATCCACAAGGCAATGGCCAAGCAGAAGCTACGAATAAAACCATTCTAAAAATTCTCAAGAAAACAGTCAACGACTTTGGTCGTGACTGACATCTACAGCTAAATCCCACCTTATGGGCATACTGCACTAGCATCCACACACCAACAGGCGCCACCCCATTCTCCCTGGTCTATGGATCAGAAGCCATCCTCTCGATCGAGATCGAGCTCCCATCCTTGAGAATATCTTTACAAAACCTCATCACAGATGAGGAATATAGGGTTACAAGACTGAATGAGTTGGAATTACTAGATGAATGGCGGATGCACACCCTAAATCATCTACAGGTCTACCAGAATCACCTGAACAGAAGCTACAACAAGAAGATCAGGCAACACACCTTCCAAGTTGGTGACCTTGTGTTAAAAGAAAATCAAAATAATGTGCCAAATCTAGATAGCAAGGGAAAATTTGAGCCCAACTGGCTAGGACCCTTCATCATCACTGTGAGCTACAAATCAAGAGCATATCAGTTGTCAACACTAGAAGGCGAGCCTTTGTAGGAGCCTCTGAATAGCTCTCATCTCAAAAAGTTTTATGCCTAAGAACTTGCAAGTATGAAACCAAAAATACAAAAACAATCAGAAAAAGTCCTAAAAAAATGGTTACCTTGATCAAAACCTTGCAAACAGGCATCTTGGTGACAACAAAAAAATCAAAAAAATATAAAAATCCAAAAAAAGAGAAAAAGGATTGAAAATAGTAAAGAGAAAAAATTCATCCTCTAGTGAAAACCATTTCGGTGGCGCTTTGGATAAGTACCTTGGTGAAAACCTGGCAAACAGGTGTCAAGCGTAAATAAAGCACTCTCTATCTACCAGGATTTGTAGGACTCACTCATCCATTCCATCGCGCTCCACTAAACCTCCATCCACCCATCCGTTCACATCCATATCATAGCCTGAGTTGGTGTTTGCATCATATTCCACCATACTACTACTTGGCATTTCCTAAGGTCAGTTTGTCCTGCCTTCATTAAAGTAGTATATCACACCACACTGGGGGCAAGTTCCCACATACATTGGATTGGATTCGTGTATATCATCATGATCCTCTTCAAAATCATGCAAAAATTCAAAAACATCAAAAAATTAAAAAAAATCAAAAACATCCAAATCATTCAAAAATCCAAAAACATGTCAAAATATCATAAAATCTTCAAAAATTCATCATTGAGTTGTGTCAGTCTTTCACCTTGTTGAACTACGTCATCTCTGAGATTCAACGTAGGCAAGTTTGATCTTTGATCATCCCCCAAGATAGTTAGGGTCAGTCCTTAGGCATCCATTGTGTTGGCAATCCGTTTGCCCATCTAGTCTGTATCTTAAGACAGTCCTTTAAGCAATAAAGGGGCAACTCATTTGTCCATCTTGTCATCGAGTCAGTCCATCATCAGTTGAACTACGTGGTCTCTGCGTATATAACATAGGCAAGGCTAATCTATGGATTAGCTCCTGAGACCCCTAGGATAGGTCTTTAAGTTAGTCTGTTTGTCTTAAATCTCGAAAATACCAAAAACAGCCTCAAAATATCTGAAAAAACCAAAATGGTGCATCCATTTCATCTCGCTTTCACCCATGAGTGTCATCACTCATAATAAATCAATCATCGCCTTCATCCTTTGGTAAGTCAGTCATAAGCAAGTCTAGCAGGTTATAAAGTGAAGACCTAATTGTCAAAGTCTTCAGTCTAGGACAGTAAGCCAGCAAGTTGGTCAACTTGGAGTATCAATAGCTTATCACCCAATCAGTCCCATCAAAACCCTGATCACAACATGTCCTAGGATGAAGCTTTCCTGCGATGGAAATAAGCATCAAGTACCCCATAGTAGTTAGTCTTGGCTAGCGGTATGAAGAACATTAGCTTGTTTGTTTTACTTTATCTTGGTCTTTTTGACTTATCTCATTTTGCACTCATTCTAAGGACCTCTCAATGATGCCTAAACAAAAAAGGTTTAGAGAGAAAGGAATGGAGCAATGATCATTATCTTTTTATCTACTGTGCTTGTTGAATATTCTTGTAAAATAGCTTCATCATGCATACTTTGTTTTTTTTTTAGGAAGGATGTTTTAAGTATCTTGTTGACCACATAAGGAGGCTTGCCTTCTTATGTTTTAGCCCGAGATGTTTAGGATGTCCGAACTACACCCTGAATGAGGTATGTGTATTAAGTGTGAGCAAGGATATTCCTATCTAATTGTCAAGTCAAAGTCCATCACACTAGGTACCATGCCATCCTGGTTCTTTATACCTCGATGCATCGTACCTATGTGTGTTATCAAACATAACACAATTGACCCTTTGAAAATCCTAATTCCTAGCAATGCAAATCATCATCATCATGACTAACTCATTAACTCTGCAATTCTTCTATCTTCTTTCCACACTAACATGGTATCATAAATAGTAATCAAAAGCATCGCCCATGCATACACCTTGCATCCACATAATCATTAGCATCATATAATTATCTTAAGATACGAAGAATAAAATAAAGTTGTTATTCTGAAAGATCTTAAGCACAACATTACATCATACATAATCATTATGCATACATCATCATTTGCATCCATTTCCATTTGCATATCATTACACCATCATACATTACATCCATAAAGCATGAAAAATATACAAAAAGAAATGCTTCCACTACATACATCGCATCACATAAGCATAAGAACGAAAACATCTCATAGCATCATACATTTGCATAAACATACATCTGCATACCATACATGTGCACCATACATATCATAAAAGAGTGAATCATCTCTTATATATAATCAAAAATCACTATTATGATACAAAATCGGATCAGGTGTCCATCGGATACATAATACAATAAGGCCAAAATACTGTAGCCCGTATATCAAAAATGAAGCAAATCTGTCTTGTGATCAAAAGGGGGGCAAGCCCTACTGGCTACTGCTCTCCCCATCTTGTCTCTTTCCATGTGCCTCTGTTAGTCGCCTCCTTGTCTGCTAGGAAAATTCTGGCACTCTGCGGTCTGATGGTACTACCTATCGATAACGGTGCCAATAGTACTCGGCCTCTTTGATGGCCTCTCTATAATCTTGGATATTGATCGATCAGCCCCTAGATGAGGATGCTACACTCTCTAATTGCCTCTGTCAGCCCATCTCCTGATCCCTCTCAGATCATGCCTGATCTCTCTCTGCGGTCAAAACCTGTACCTGCCCCTATAGCTATTGAATCAACACATCTCTGTGATTGGGTTGCCCTGCTGGCTACTGCTGAGGATCTACCCTCGGCTGACCATCCTGATCCCCCGCTCAAATAGGTGACTGTTGGGCTCGTCCCTAGGAGGTGTCTGATGAGGAGGTGCCTCACTTCATCCTCTTCCCCGCCCTCTGCTAGCTGTCCGACCCCTGCGTTTGCGTCATGGAACAACAACACCCAGAACTGTCAATCTGAGTGGAGGTCTGAACCAGGCCCTGTAAGCTGGAGTGACCCCCGCATCTGCCGGCCCCTGATCATATGGCCATGGTCGGGCCACTAACTGCCTAAATGAGGACACCACCTCGTCTATTGGGATGGGCTGGCCCCATGCTGTCTCCCTAGTAGTACATGCAAAAATGGCCACATACTGGTCATCGGGCCTATCCTGTACCTCCCCGAACTGACGAGCAACCCTGTTCGAAAGATATCTCTCAATCATAGTGTGCTCTCGGCCCTACATCAATCTGTCCTGCTAAGCAAAGAAGAATGGTTGATCATCATCTCGCCACGGACCAACACTCATCCACGGTCTCAAGACAAACTCTCTCATATCATTGAGAACTCGCCACCAGTGCAGAATACCACCTGCACTAGTGAAGGAAAAATGCATCAATGCCCCAGCATACCACCAAACAATGGGATCATCTATCTCCAAGGAAACTGGTGTGATATCTGGGTGAAGCACCGAAATCCTCTCCCATCCCTAGACGTGCAGTAGGGTACCTCCTGCCCTAATGGACCTGCTGTCGAAGTAGACAAACTCATGAAGGTCCCTATAAAGGGACACCAGTAGTACTTGTTCCCAAGTGAAGCACTCCCTCTGATGAACCATCTGATCCCATGCTAGTCCCCATCCTAGACTAAAGTATTGGCCTCACCGATTAGGTACTACAAGGCCTGAGTTAATAGTAGCAATAATCAGTCGGTACGTGTGCACGTGGTCGTGATATAGCTCTAGGTCGATCTGACCATCACAAAACTCATCAACATCCATCTGCATCACCCCGTAATAGGCCTCTCTGCCAACATCCGAGTCATAGATGACTCGGGTCCCGTGAATGGGCAATCGGAGAATGTGCCATACATCCTCGAGGGTGATAGTGGCCTCACCAGTAGGAAGATGGAAGGAGGAGGTCTCACTATGCCATCACTCTAGCAGAGCCGTAAGCATGCCTAGGTGAGCCCGAACAGGAGGGGTGTACGCAATATACCGAAGACCAATGGCACCAAGGTGCTCCTGGACCAACTTAGGCATAGCCCCTAATCTACTAAGCACCGGCCATCGATAATCCCATGAATAAAGTACACCAGGCTCCTCCTGCACAAGGAAGCTCATCACATCAGAAAAATAAAGTTTCAAAGTCAAAATCTGTCCTAAACTGGCAAGTGCAATGCTATTTGTGGGTGCGGTGTAGTTTGGAAAGTTCCAAACTGCACTACCACGGTGGAGTTTGCTGTTTAGCGGTCGCAAAGTGACCCGCGCGGTGCACTTTTCATATGCGGTCTTGTTTGGCGCAAACACTAATTTCCTAACTACGCCGCGCGGAGGAGTAGGGACATGCGGTGGACTTTTCCTTAACCAAATGTTAAATTGCAAAGTGGCCCGCGCGGTGCACTTCGCCTATGCGGTGCAATATAGGACCGTGTGGTTGTGATTTTGTGCAAGACCTTAACCCTATTTAATGCACATAAAGCGATAAAATTAAAAGTTGGATAGGGGTACATACCATGGGTCCTGCACTGACTCGCCGCTAATGTGTCTAAACCGTCTCCGTTACGTGCTTGGGAAGCTGTCGTTGCGCCATTTCCATCGAGACTCAGAGATAAAATATGAAATTTTCTAAAGGCTAAAATTGCAAAATGATTTGAAAATGACCCCTCGAGGTCTATTTAAGCCTAAAAATTAGGGTTTTTTGACCTAATTTGACCTTACAGCTAGAGTTTTGGTCCCTCGAACCCGTTTTCGTCCAACTGAGAGTCATTATGCGTCTTTTTTGGCATTTTAATGCACTTTTCTGGCATTCTGGGGCACTTCTGGCCCATCAAGCGCCTTGTCATCTTTTTCATGAGATCATCCAAAAATCCAAAATTTTCATCTAATCTCTTGAGGGGGCAATATCCAGCAATATCCTTTTGCTGGGGCAACAGTGGGGCATCTAAAAATTGAGAAATTTTTGAACTTTGATCACAGTAGTTTATTGTTTGAATCAATGCAACAAGTACATTGCTTCAAAGAGGGGCAAAATATAGACATGGAAAAAGTGCAAATTCATTTTGGCACACCTGATCCCGATTTACTAACAACATTTCCTCCTAAATCACATTCTCAGCATTTCATTACATTCTATCCCTTAATTTGATAAATCATCATTTATTGGATTAAGTCTTCTCCTTTCAATGATTAAATTAATCAATTAATTTAATTAACAATTGCATCCCTGTTTAATTAAATAAATCATTTTATTTAATTAAATTCTCTAAAGTCCTCATATTAAATTAAATAAATTAAACCTTATTTGATTTAATCTAACATATTCCTCTTTGATTAAATAAATCAAATCATTTAGTTGATAAATCATTTCCTCTCAATTATTGACTTAAATCAATTCACAAACCTAAGTCTAAATTGTCACATCACCTAATTCTTCATTAAATTAATCAAATCCTTGATTAAATTAATCTCAATCCCTATAATCCTCTAGAGAATGCAACTTGCAAAATAAATCAATTACTTTGATTTATTAATTCTTCTATTTTCCCTCACAAGGCATCAAAAAGGGAATATTCCTCTTTTGAATTCAAAAAGGCCAAGTGGACTTGGTCCTTCCAACAAGGCATTTAAAGCGTCTTACATGTCCTTGACCTTGAGCCAAGTGACATTAACTTCATTCTTTTTCCCTCTTCAACAAGTCATTTCTCAAATTTGAAATGCCACCTAATTGTATTTATTGGCACTTTGGCCAAAATGTGCTCATTCCTCATCCAACCACATGTGGACAAGTGGCACAATGCCATTGGATTATCTTTTGTCCCACATTGCTTAATCTTGCTCACTTCGTCCAAATAGAAGTCTATAAATTGGAGACCCTTCTCCTCAATCATCATCCACAATTTACATGCAACACATCATTGACTCCAATTCCCCCATAAATTCATCAACTTATTGGCTTAATTAGGATTTAGTTTAAGTTTCTTGCTTTATGTTCTTCATTTTCTTAATTTTAGCGTAAATGGGTGGATTTCATGGGGAATTCTTCAATCTTTGCATGCATTTTGATCTAACACTAACAATGTTTGACGTATTTGTGCACTTGTAGGATTAGGGATTCACAGAAACAATTCTCCAACCTAAACAATACCCACCTAACCAAGCTCAACCAACACCTAAAACTTCACCTACATCATCTAAGAGACCTAGATATTGTAAAAGTAACTTCGTCATGCCTCCTCAAATAAAACAAGTTTACAAAGAAAAGGAGAAAGTGGATGCACAACCTTCCATAGTTCCTTTTGTTCCTCCCCTTAGGGATGAAAATCAACCAACGGTTGATCAACCCACTCCTTCACAAACACAACTTGATAACAGAACCAAAAGAAACAGAGGAGTTAGGGAGCATAGGCGTAGACGTCGTGCCCTTGCTCACAAGATACATGACGAAGAAAATAAAGAGAATCAAAATCCACACTTTCCAGAAGAAATGCATGATGATCCTCCTCCCCAACCACCACAACATGATCCTATACAACAACCAAATCTAGAGTTACACACTTCAACTAACATCATCATTCGTCCTCCTATTGTCATTAATCTGCACGACGATGATGATGAGATTACTAAAATAGATGAAGAGCTGCATAACAATTTGAACACATTGTTTTTGCTCTTCCATGAGCTTGCATAAAAACTATCCTCGGATGAGAATTGAACTTGATGCTAGTTTTGGAATTTCTGTTGTCCCTCTAGCTAGTCGCACACCCTCACTTTACACTAAACAAGATTGAGAGGCGGATGACTTTCTCGATGGTTGATGTACATTTTCCTTACTAGTCTTTTGCTTTTTCTTTTTCTTTTTTGTTTGTGTGTAATGTGATTTCCTGTAATGTTTTTTTTTATGTTCCTTCTCTTTGTGACATTCTTCTATGTGTACCTTCATTATTTAATATGTTGTACACTTCTTTCGCTTTTCTTTTGGCCCTCCTTTTGGGGATGATGCAAGGAATTGAGACCACAATTTCTCCTTCATGTTGACCCAAAAGGCTCTTTTTTTATTTTTTCCTTTTTCTTTTTGCTTGTGTTCTCCTTTTGGGGATGATGGAAGGCATTGAGACCACAATGTCTCCTTCATATTGACCCAAAAGGCTCTTTTTCTTTTTCCCTTTTTCTTTTTCTTGTTTTTTCCTTTTTGGGGATGATGCAAGGCATTGAGACCGCAATGTCTCCTCCATGTAGACCGAAAAGGCTCTTTCCTTTATTCCTTTTTATTTTTTCTTGTGTTATCATTTTGGGGATGACCCAGGGCATTGAGACATTCCACGTCTCTTTCATGTTGACCCAAAATATTTTCATTTTTCTTTCACCTTTTTCTTTTTTGTCTTTTTCTATCCTTTTGGGGATGATGCAAAGTGTCAAGACACCTTATGTCTCTTCCATGTTGACCCAAAAATATCTTTCTTTTTATTTTTTTTTCACTTTCTTTGTGTCATTCTTTGAGTTCTATGAATCTGGGTGATGATGATAGTTTTGAGTTCTCTAAACAAACATTGCAGCAATGAACATACTGACCTCAAATCCATAGATCCCTTATTTTTTTGGTGTTTAAATTTTGGGGGCAACCCATTCCCTTTGCTTTCTTTTCTTTTCTTTCACATGATGCAACCTTGCTTGGAATTATATGGCTTGGCATAACGCTTCCCAAGTTGGCTCTCATGTCTTTTCTTCCTTTATGCATTTATGATTTTCTACTTTAAAGTAATTTCTCATAGTATGGTGCTTAGCAATTTCCTTTAAAGTGGGGGCATACATTGGCATTATTTCATTTTCACTTTTTATTTTTTATTGGTTCTTAGTGCAACCTTATTATTTTGTACGATGCATTTGTCGCTTTGTGGATGACATTAGGTTTAATTTACTTCATAAGTATGATCTATCTTAGCATATTCTATTGCTCTTAGTGGCTTGATGTGACACACTACATCCCCTAAGTTATGAATTTTATATTCTATGATTGGTCCTCTCTTGGAGACATTAGACACAATGCTCCCTAAGTTAAAGACCTCGCATGAACTAAGCAAGAATCCTTTTAACATTTCTTTTTCATTTTACATGTTTCATTTTGCATTTTTTATATGGCCACCTTGCATAACACAACCTATATGCATGTGGGACCATCTTTCATTTCTTCATGAGTTCCAAGCATATGAAGTTTTTCTTGTCTCAAGAAGCTCAAAAATATCACTTGTCTTTTGTGGCATCTTATTAAAGTTATCAAGAGATATAACTTTGGTATGGTTAAGAAGGAAGCCCAACTAGGGACATAACTTTCCCCATAGCCACCTACATGTGTGTGAGTGCATAATAACCATGAGTGTATGTTTCTCACCTTTTTGGCCTTCTCACCCAATGGACAACCATGAGTTCCATCGGCTTAGAGTGAGTGTACATATTTACGAACAAAGAGCCTAGATCTAATCCACAACTAGTTGGACAAATGGTGGAAGCTTGATATGATTATCTCTTTCCCTTTCTTTTCATTCTTTCACATCACTTTCATGTGTGTTCCTTTGTACCAATGATTGGTTTAAAATGGGATCTTGATCATCCCTCTTGATTCAGTGTTGTCTCATCTTGCTAGCATGAGTTCATTTGGATCCCTCTCGATGTGCATGTTTTGCCTACTTTAGTGTAAGTTTGAAGCAAGTTCATCCTCTCACTAAAGTGGGGGGTAATTTTTTTGTAAAAAAATGTTTCCTTGACATTTTCACTCAGTTTGGCCTTTCTTATGGATTTTGGATTGATTTTTCCTAGATTTAATGTTGTAATGTGGCCAACACATTCACATTAGGCCTTGAACACTTGTGTATCAACAAAATTGTAATGATGTCTTAAAGAGGTGTTGTGAACTGTTGTAACCCACTTTCACACTTTTCTAGGACCTTTCTATTATAATTCACCTAAACAACCTCTTTTTATCACTTACCAAGCCTTATTTCAAAGTGTTGTAAGGAGTTGTAACAAACTCTCACACTTTTCTAGGCTTGTCATCAATAACTTAACCCTTTCTTATCTTTAAATGGCCCCATTATCCACTTACAGGTCATACTTAAGTGTGTTTCAGAGGAAAATCCCATTAAAAAACATTAATCACACTCTAATTCTTAACAATTAGCAAAATTGCCTTGGTGGGACCAAGTCACCAACTTGGGCGACTTAGTCCCATCGGGCTTAAAAAACAAATTTATTTCAATATTCTTGCAGGATATTGTTCTCTAAACCCTAAGGTTGGCCTGTGATGAGGTATTTTTAGGAAATTAGGGGAAAAACCTATCTCCTAACTCACTGAACATTTCATTATTCTCAATCAAGCATTCAAGCACTCTAAGCACTTCAAGCACTCATCCATTGGAGTTGATTACTTGCATATCTTTAGACTTCTACATCAAGGGTTTGGTGAGTTGTTGCACTTGCATTTTTTTGAATCATCTTTCCCTTTCCATTTCATTTCATGTTCTAGGATTTGATTACCAAAATGGAGTTTGACAAAGGCAAACCCCTATTCTCTAACCCTAACCCTTTTCCTCTCTATGCATGTGTTTTTTTCCGGTCTTGTATGTATATTTTTGAAAGAGCAAGGTGTTAAAAGGTGTAAATATATCATCAACATCTTTCAAAGTCAAGAAACCCTAAAAGAAGCTTGGAGACAACCTACAGGTCAAAGTTTGCAGATTCAGACCCGTACACTTATCAATAGAAAAAGTACAGGTTGAAAGCTACAGATTCCAACTTCGAGATTCTCGAAAGCTATAGGTTAACTAAGTCACCATCATTAGTGAATTAGTCTAATTTTGGGCTTGGAAAGTGATTTTTGTAGTTCTGGATACCCATTTTCCTAAAACCTATTCCAACAAAATCTTCCCGAAGCAGAACTAAGTCACCCAGCTTGGCGTAAGTGTCCTAGTTGGCCTCAACAGTAGAATCTGCAAGATTCTAGTGCCTCTCCACATTACACTTCAGATTCCAGGTGCACCTCTACAGTCTTCTCCATTTCTGTTATAGTTTTCATACATTCATAGGTCATTCTTGCATACAAAAAAATGTTTTCAAACATCTTTGGCATTTCATTAATTTGCATTGAATAGTTAGTTTCTTTCATTAGTTTTGAAATTTTAGATACATTCCAAATCACATACACTGACATTAGCTATAATCTTGAATGAACCCCCCGGGTTTTGAGTGTGAAAAGCATGTCTCCTTTTAGGTGAAAACCCCTAGAAGTGTTGTGTCGCAAAAAAATGCATCCTTGATAATTTCACTCATTTGGACCTTTCCTATGGATTTTGGCCTGATTTTTCCTAGATCTAATGTTGTAATGTGGCCAACACATTCACATTATTCCTTGAGCACTTGTGAATCAACAAGAACCTAATGATCTCTTACAAAGGTGTAGTGAAGTGTTGTAACCCACTTTCACACTTTTATATGAATTTTCTATAATAATTCACCTAAACAACCTCTTTTTATCACTTACCAAACCTTATTCCAAAGTGTTGTAGGGAGTTGTAACAAAAAATCTCACACTTTTCTAGGTTTTTCATCAATAACTTAACCCTTTCTTATGTTTAAATGGCCCCATTATGCACTTACGTGTCATACTTAAGTGTGTTTTGGAGGACAATCCCATTAAAACATATTAATCACACTTTAATTCTTGATAATTAGAAAAATTGCCATGGTGGAGACTTTTGGGGGACTTAGTCCTATCAGGCTTAAAAATAAAATTTATTTCAATATTCAGGTGGGATATTGTTCTCTAAACCCTAAGGTCATCCTATGATGAGGTATTTTCAAAAAATTATGGAGAATCATGTATAAATAAAGGGTTTTCCCCTTATTTTGACCTCCTATCTCCTAACTCACTCAACATTTCATTCTTCTCAATCAAGCATTCAAGCACTCTAAGCACTTCAAGCACTCATCCATTGGAGCTGATACTTGCATATCTTCAGACTTCTACATCAAGGGTTTGGTGAGCTGTGGCATTTGCATGTTCTTAAAACATCTTTCCCTTTCCATTTCATTTCATTTTATAGGGTTTGATTACGAAAATGGGGTTTGACTAATTAAAACCCCTATTCTCTAAATTTAACCCTTTTCCCCTCTTTTCATGTGTGTTTTGAAGGTCTTGTATGCAATTTTTTTAAAGAGCAAGGTGTTAAAAGGTGTCAACATCCCATCATCATCCTTCAAAGTCAACAAACCCTAAAAGAAGCATGGAGACAACCTACAGGTCAAAGTCTACAGATTCAGACTCGTACACTTGGTAGGAGCAAAAGTAGAGGTTGAAAGATACAGATTCCAACTTCAAGATATATGAAAGATACAACTGGACTAAGTTTCCATCATTGGAAAATTAGTTCCACTACTAGGCCGAAAAGGTGATTATTGCAATTCTGGATACCCATTTCCCGAAAACCTGTTCTGGTAGATTCTTCCCAACTTGGTGTAAGTATCCCAGTGGCCTTTAATTATAGAATCTATAGGGTTCCAAAGCTTCTCTACATCACACTTCAAATTCCAGGTGCACCCCTCTTGTCTTCTCCATTTTTGTTATAGTTTGCATACATTCTTAGGTCATTCTTGCATACAACATTGTGTTTTCAAACATTTTTGGCATTTCATTAGTTTGCATTCAATAGTTAGTTTCTTTCAGTAGTTTTAAAGATTTAGATATATTCCAAATCACATACATAGAGAAATTAGCTCTAATATTGAATGAACCCCCTAGTTTTGGGTGTGAAAGAACTCTCTCATTTTAGGTGAAAAACCTTAGAAGTGCTAGAGAATCCCCTTTTCCCCCAAAACTTGTGGTTCAACTAATAATCAAAAAAGTTTATCTCTCTTGTATTCTTTTGATTGTAGACTTAGGCTGAAGATGTGAAGATCCTTTAGAGTGCAAGATTGCAAAGTTGCATGAAAAATTTGTCATCTTCACATAAACTCACATATAAATCAAATCCGAAAGTTTCAAAACCTAAGATCTGAGAGGAAGCAAGTGCAAAACTTAGAGCTTAGGATCAATTTTAGAGTCTTCAAAAATTCAGAATGGAACTAATACGCCACCTAGGGTATCTTAGTCCTCTTCTTTGACATTTTTTTCTAAGATCCGAAGATTCTACATCTACCCCAAAAAAATAGTAGGAGGACTAAGACAACAATAAGGGCATCTTTTTCCTCCCTAGAATATTCTAAAAGCTTCTTTGCATTTCCAGAATCTTCACAACATCTCTAGACTTCCCAGGTACACACATCCTATCTTGTTGTTGCATAATTTCATCATTTGCATCTCTCATTTAGCTTGCATAACAAGGTTTTGTAGGTTGAATTCTTATTTATCTTCTCCAAGCATTTGCTTGGTGGTAAACCCCTAAAAGCTAAAAGAACTCCCTTCCTAGGTCCTCATAATTGAGAATTGACTTACCTTGTGAGGTTGACGGTCAGTCCAATTAGGATTCCTATGACATCCTTGAATTATTGGATGGAGAAAGGGTGACATTGTGTGTCCATTTTTCAACAAATCAGGTAATTACACTTCAATACTATATTGCGCCCAATCTATACTTGAACCAACAACACAATGGGGATTGGAGTGCTATTATATGGCTTAGCACATAGAGCACACCCACTTTCCAATTATCCCATTAAAGGATAACCCTAGAGATCTTAAAATAGGGTTATCCTAGGCATTGATTATAAGCTAATGAGGGGCTGACCACCATGTAAGAACATAGAAGGATAAATGCAATGCAAGATGTAATGCTAAACCCTAATTCAACGCAAACTTTAACTAAGTGACCTAGAAATGCAAATAAAACATAATAACAAGTTGTAAGATGAAATGTGTGCACATAGGATCCTAAAGGATATTGAATGAGGCCTTGAAATGTTAGAAATTTTAAATTTAATGTTGACTAGGACTCATATGCTAGGTTGAGTGAATTAGTCCCAGATCTGGGTTTCTATGTAGAAACATGAATTTGGAAAATGGGTATCCGAATCTGTAAAAGTCTGAATTTTGACCTAAACTAGGACTCATTCACCAAAAGTGGCAAATTAGTCTAGTTAGGGTTTTTTGAAACATTAAATTTTGAATTTGGTCTTCAAGGTCTAGTCTGTGCTTTCCAATTGATTTCCAGATTTAAAACCATGATTTGCAATCTGTAGAAGTTCTCTAAGTATCTCCAATGCAAGGTGAGAACTTTGACAACTTTAGGCACTTCAAAAAAATTCTCCTAACTTTCTCTTCAATGTTTTCTTCAATCTAAACCTACAAATCACACACTAAAGAGAGGGAAAAAAATGTTGTTTTGTTAGTGGAAAGGGGTTTGCCTTGGTCAAACCTGATTTTCATAATAAAACTTTGAAATGAAATGAAATAGAAATGGAGAATGATGAATGAATAAATTATGATGTTGCAACTCACCAAACTCTAGCAATAAGTGGTTGCAAACATGTGTGAGATGGCTCTAATGGATCGATGTGATAGATCTTGAATGAAATGCTAGCTTGAATGGGAAAACCCTACATCACAATTGTTAGCTCCAAAAAAAACATGATGCATGAAGATTTTTACATGATGCTTGATGCTTGAATAATACTCTAAAATGCTTGAGAATACTCCCTTGAATGCTATTGAATTATTTTTAGAATGCTTGAATTCTCTTGTGAACTCAAACTTGCTATAAGGATGAATACTTGAATGCTTGGGGTGAAAATGAGTGAAAGAGACTTGTATTTATATTTAATTATGCAAGAATTCTTAAAATTACAATGCTACAAGTCGACATCAGATCTAGGAAGATAAAATCCCACCAAAAGTTTAAATTAATTTTGGTGTTGGGCCACATGAGACTCATTCACCCAAGGTGGTGAATGAGTCCTATTATGTATAATTTATTGGTCCATTTTTCAAAATTCTTAGAAAGGTGTGAAACCTGCTTCAAGATCCAAAAACCTAGGTGG
The DNA here is from genome assembly GCA_007115665.2 of Sequoiadendron giganteum. Lineage (NCBI taxonomy): Eukaryota > Viridiplantae > Streptophyta > Pinopsida > Cupressales > Cupressaceae > Sequoiadendron > Sequoiadendron giganteum. The sequence goes on along the minus strand of CM021106.1, from coordinate 150,741,485 downwards.
GACTCATTCGCCCAAGGTGGTGAATGAGTCCCAATTCACTAAATCTAGGTCATATCACCTGAAAACACTTGAATTATTATTGGATATTGATTTGTGTCAGGATTATACTCGAAAAGATGCATTAAAGGAGGCTTTTGGATGCAAAATAAGGCCAATTAAAGTATAGAGAAGCCCAATTATTAAATTAAACCCTAGGAAAGTGTTAAAGTCTGTTGCTACACTTTACAACACCTCAAATAAGGCATGATTAAGGATAAAAATAGATCTATTAGGTTCAGTTGAATTAATAAAGCCTCAGAAAAGTGTGAAAGAGTGTTACAACACTTCACAACACTTTAGAAAGGTACCATTTATGTTCATTAGTTCAAAAGGGCTCAAGACCTAATGTGAATGTACCAGACACATTATAACACTAAATCAAGACAACATTAAGCTCAGTTTTACAAGGAGGGCCCAAACAAGCAAGGAAAAGTAAAAGGGATACTTTTTCCGTTGCCATAGTACTATTTGAAATATTATTTTAAATGATTGCATCCAATGTGTGTTATTTCCAAAAAAGAATTATATACTTTTTTTGTGAGAATGTAAAGTTGACCCAGATTGGTAGTTGGTGACTACTCATATTGACCACTAAGATTTGGTCATTTTTTCAAATTACAACATGGACAAAGGAAGTTCAAAATTTGAAACTAATCAAAGCAATAGGCTCATTATCGAAATTTGAGACCCGCCAAAGTAGCAGGCTCATTATCAAAATTTGAGACTAGTCAAAGCAATAGACTCATTATCAAAGTTTGAACCTTGTTAAGGTAACAGACTTAGTTCAAACAAATTTAAGACTTGTCACAATAATAGGATTTTTAAGAAGCTTTAGATCAGCCAAGAAATATTCTCATCAAAGTGTGTGACCAAGATAAGTTTGAGTAGTTCAAAATATTGCATAGTTTCATGATAACCACTTCAGATTAAGATGAGGGATGTTAACGTGCTAATCATCAAAGGTTAACACGTAATACATTTGTAAATGTTGTAAACTATTTTCAGTTGTGACAGTCAAACTGTTCTACTATCTATAAAAACATGAATGTAAACATTCTTATAAATAATTGATTTGCAATAAATATTTTTCCATTTTATTTTCATTCTGTCCCTACGGGGCCTAACAATGATATTCTCATGAAAATGCTCGACTGAGAGAACTTTCAGCAATTCAGAAAACTGTTTTCCAACAATAACCCCTTAAGAAGTTTTAGTAATTCAGGGGAATGTAAAATTCCTACACTACTTATAAATGTTTGAGTTCACAGCCATACAATCTTTTGATTTGATATGCAAAGATCGAGGTGAGATTGGCTACAATATCATTTGCTATTATCTGCCAACTTCAAGTAGGCTGTCGCTATATTCAGCGGAGCACAGGGGCTCATTTATCACTTCAGTCGAATATTCGGACATAATTATATCCATGGCTTCTTTTATCTGTAGTACTATGTCACTTATGGTCGGCCTCTTGGATGCTTCAGTCCGAATGCATTTAAGCGACATATTAAATATAGGATAGAGAGATTTCATGTCAATATCGGACATACACAGCTTTTGGTCTATGATGCTGGTCAGTGGACCGTCATAATCGTCGTTCCCCTCGACATGAAGCATTACCTGACAAAAGAAATAAAATACATATATTTTATAGTTTTATCAGTTCTAACTAGATTTAAACCGCTACAAGTGGATTGAATTAAAACTTTCGTAGATGTTGAGGGTGATTTAAATAAAATCTAACCCATTTCAATAGGCTTATCTCTTCTTCGCATAGCTCTGGATCAATTGCTTTCCTCCCGCATATCATCTCCAACAAAACCACTCCAAAGCTATATATATAGCTTCTCTCTGTTAACTTATTCGTTTGAAAATACCTTTCATTAACAAACCAAGTGTGGGTATTAGAATAGTACAGCAATTGAAGCTTATGCAATAACTGGAACGAAAGTTTTGACATTAAAAAGGTCTCGGAGGGACTAAGGATATAAGTTATTTTACTCTGGATCTAAGTATCCCACTGTTCCTTTTATGGTTGTCGTTATATGACTTGAGATTATGCCATCACCAATGATTTTTGAGAGACCAAAATCTGCCAATTTCGCCCGCAGATTGCTGTCGAGAAGGATGTTTGAGCTCTTCACATCTCTATGAATGATTTTTGGCGTGCAGCTTACATGCAGGTATTCCAGTCCTTGAAACACATTGGACGTTAAGAGAAATGAATAATCAAGACATTAGTTAATTGATTTTGTTCTACTGGAAGAAATAACAGGGTCGGTAAATTATATTACCTTGGGCCGCGTCTAGAGCTACTCCAAGTCTAGATTTCCAATTAAGTGTAGAAGTGTTTGATAGAGATCCTGGAGGAGGACATAGTCATGAGTCAGTGTGTCTCAAACTAATGTGACTGTTTTCGTAACGAAGAATTATCCTACCGTAGAAGTGGTCCTTAAGTGATCCTCCGCTCAAATGTTCATATACAAGCATAAGTTCCTTTGAGTCGTTGCAGTAGCCAAGCAAAGAGACCAAATTCCTGTGATTTACTCCAGAAAGGAGATTGTTCTGATCACAAACAAAAATATTTGGACTTCAAATTTTGAATACCTTAAACAAATAGTAATTACCGAAGCCGTTGTTTACGTGGAATCAACTTTTCCACATAAACAAAACTTTGGGTCAAACACATCTTTAATCCAAAAATCTCAGCACTATCAGTTATTTACTGTTAAACTTAAATTTGAATCTTTTATCTTCAATCGTAGGTTAGAACTTAGACATTACCTCGTTCAAGAACTCTGCCAGTCCTTGTTTTGACGAGGACGACAGCAACTTTACAGCCACATCTTTTCCGTTTTGTAACTTGCCCAAGTAAACACTTCCGAAACCGCCTTGCCCTATCTTTTGTCTGAAATTGAGTGTGGCCGTCTTCATCTCCAGCAGATGAACGGCAACTTGAGGGGTTTGGTTCCATGATCGGTATTAAACCTGCATCTGCAATTTTGTTTACAAAATATAATTACAGGTAAGGCAACTATGAATTATGTTTCAAGGAAAAGTACTAAAAAATAAGAATTCAATTTTTGGAAGAACTATGTGAAATCCCTCTTCTTACGTAATGGGTGATGATTCATCTTATCTTTTTTCTTCAAGTATCTTCTTCGTCGGTACATAATAATGGATATCAACAACAGCGAAGCACCGGCGAGAGCACCTATAGCTGATGCCAGTACAATCTTAATTTTGTTATCTTTGGAGTGGCATTGATTTTCATCTTTGCGCAAATCTGGGTTCCCAGAGTACCTGGACAAGGAAATTCTACAAATTCACAAATTGGATCAACCTAATAACTTATAGCCCCAAATCATATTTCCGCCACTTTAGCTATATATGGGAAAATACCGAAATCTGTTATGTTTACATTGCGTAAAAAAGACCTAGATTAGAGATTTACCTAAGGTCAAATAACCTATTACACAAAAGCGCTTGAGGCAGAACTCCGCTGAAGTTATTGTTCTCTAGATTTCTGGCAGACAGAGACAAAACGAACACCTCAAACGCAAAATTTCTTTCATTATTATTATATAACAAAAATTTCGAAACATCCCAGAATTGGAAGAACGTACAGTTCCTTTAAGTTTTTCAATTTAAACAGACACTCTGGGATGATACCGCTGAGATTATTGTTCTGAAGTCGCCTGAACATACCATGGAAAGAATTATTATTTGTTTGAAAGAATCATTGTATTTAGTGAACTTAAAATACATGTCACGGATAAAAAGAACAAGATCATTAAGATAATCGGTTTTGACCCGACTCACAGTATCTCCAATCTTTCTAAGTTGCACAGATCTGGTAGAAATCCTGATAAATGGTTTTCCTGGAAGGAACTGTACAAAATAAAAGTTAGAAACGTAGTAGCGAGTGAAAATAAAATACCTATATACAGTTTTTAACAATACGTTAAGCAATTTAAATCAAAGGGAAAAGAAAGAAAGTTCTCACATGCTTCTCAATTCATTTAAGTCATTGAGGCGACTTGGCACAGATCCAGACAGATCCATTGCCGATAGATCACTAACGGAAACGACAGGATCAATAGCACAGCCTCATCAGTTTTTCGTAAACAACACTAATGATATAGCATAAAATTCAATTCAGTGGTATGTTTCAACTTACATTCCTACAACTCTAACTATGGGAATTTCGTTGCATCTGATTCCCTTCCACGGAACAGAAAAGCAAGGATCAGATATCCAGTTCTTCATACCGAAAGCGGATTTAATAGAGGCAAGCGCATTAACTGCAGGTAAAAGATATTCATGCGTCGGTCTAGATTCTTAAACGATAATTTGTATAAGGCAAATAACAATAGCGTCTCAGACATAGAGCTGTAATCAAAATCTTACCATCGCTTGCATCAGTTATTGGCGCGCTGTGAACTATTCTATAATACTCAAAAGCGTTAATGAGTGCCTTTCGGTTAGATTTACCAGGCTCATCTTGAATGGTCTCCAGGGAAACTTTTAAATTCACTCCAGTGTTGTTGTATGTCACTGGCAGTTCTACAAAGCTATTTTTGACATCCAAGCTTACATTGCCAACTACTATATTATTTATCACAATTTTGAATTTCCTATATTCAGAAGCATTAAGGACCTCGGTCTCTGCAAAATATAGTACAACTAAGTTTTGGCCTTCCTGTTTTTGTAGATAGAAAATCAAAGGCTGTGTAGCTGTTTCCGCAATAAGCGCGGTCTGCAACACAACGGTTGGAGGAAAACTCCTGCTATTATTTTTCGCGCTGAAGAAACCCGCCGAACGTCTGGATATGGATAGATTACTGGTCTCTAAATGTAAATCAGCGTCCGACGACCAAATGCGATCGAATTCATCTTGAGGATACCTAAGCAATTATATCATAATCTGTTAGCTGCTCATCATTCCAATCCTTAATTTGCCTAAAAGTAAGAAGCTAATAACAGTAAGAGCTTCTCTGTATGCTATTTTTATTTCATAAATGGATACACAATTAAATCCAGAAGCTCTTACTATGATACATACCTGATAGGATTGGGCGATTTATTGCCAACATCATGTCGGGCCACAGAGGTCAACATTATGCCTGGCTTCACTTGCAAACCGTACATCCCGCTCACAAGATTTATTAACTGAACTGCAGAGACGAAAGGATCGCTGTTGTCGTAAGATCGAATCAAGCAAACGTACACTACACCATTCGGACTTGTTAAGATCTTATCACTGGTCTGCTCTATACTGTTCACATACTTAGTCGTCTGAGTCCTCTGAGTAACGAGTCCTTCCGTCTCAAAGGAGATATTAAATCTAGGAAGTTTTTGGGATTCCATGTAATTACCAAAAAGAAACCAGAGTCTTAAGAGATAAATTCCGTTCGGAGTCACAGGCAACCGATAACAAGACTTATTCTGAGGTTTTGGAAAAAAACGGAGAGATTGCATGTGGAATGGTGTTTCTGGAATAGAAACATTTGCTGTGTGGCCAACATCTACATAGTTGGCATCCACTATCCAGGTCAAATTCGTCTCTGAATCAGTGGAATTCCTTCTCCCGCCGCAATCAATGTTGAGGAATCCTGTTTTGCAAAAAGAAATCATAATCGATTTAACAAAGCCAAAAACATAATAAGGTTTGCTCAAGTTATTCATTTTCGTACCTGGCTGTGCAGCAACCGAGACAAAAAGCCAAGGATGGTCATGGTGATGGATAGACGTCCATTTTTTGAACCAAACAGCTTCATTTTCTCACACAAATCTCAAACACCAATATTCTCAACAATAGTGGGTAGGAGAATTATATGCACTGGGTAACCTGCTGGTCTGGTGTTGGTCTTTGGTGTTTTTTCTGATTTTTTTTAATTGTTTTTTGTTCTCTTGTTTAGTCTCACTTCTGATGAGACTTTTTAACTTCTATGACTGTTTTGTAGCGAGTCCGCACATTGTCTATTTTAATCAAAACAATAGTGACGAGGGGAATTATATGCACTCTATTTGCACAGCCACGCAGAAACTTCACACCTTTCTTCAATACAACAAATAAAGTGGATCAGTTCGTTAAATCTAGAAATTAAAAAAAGATTTTACTTTCCCTGACGCATTACTTATGTGTAATAATTTCAAGTTCACCACCAATAATTTGGTATAATTCTCTACTTTTGAAAGGTCTCCAGTATTACAAAATCGAACGGAGACTCGAGTTTCTTTCTTCGTCCACACGTTTAAGATATTTTTCCTAGTCGAGTATGACCTGTAAGTAGTAAGGAATTTTTCTTACACGTGTGTGGTTGTCTATGCACAGCATTATTTTATTTAAATTTATAAGGTGTACACTATTAATACTGTTCATTCGTTGTCCACTAACGTCTGTCTAATTTTCTATTGTCAAGTGTAGTTCACAAAATTAATTTCTCTAATCTTTTTTTTGAACTTGTCGGATGCTAGTTAGTTTACATTTTTTAAAAAGTTGGTCCATTGAATTTGTACTTAAAACAAGTGACGCAGTGCGTCTGTTCCTGCTGCCAAGCGAAGAGTTTTTAGGTTAGAAGGGGAACATAAAATATGGCTAAAGATTTTGAAAATGAATGTTTTAGCATTCAATAGTCGATAAGTTATTTGTGTGAACTTTGGTCAAAATTTTCGTCAGCCACTCCAGTTTTTGAGCCTTCTGTCAGCCATGAAAAAGGTGGCGGATGTGTTTGAACGTTGTTCGGAATTTTCGTCAGCCTCACTAGTTTTTTATCCTTCCAACAACCATGAAAAAGGTGGCAGATAGCTTGGCAGTAGGTTGACGAATTTCACGTCGCGTGGATAGAGAAGGCCGTTGAAATTAAACGTTGGTTTCGCATCAACATTAATTGTTGTTTGCTTTTTATGTACTAGCGATGGTTGTAATAACTGTTGGAGTTGAGAAGATACAACACCATAGAAGCCCAAAAGATCTTTGCAAGCAAATAACCTGTTACAAAGAGAAACAAAGAGAAGCAACAAAGGAAATGTTCAAGAATGTGGAGCCATGAATTCACACAAAATGTAAAATGAATTAATGATACAAAAGATAGTTTTCAACTACATATAGATGTAAACCCTAAAAAGGAAAATCCTAGGCTTGCATAATAATAATTAATAAAGTAATTAATTATTATGTACCTAATGTTAGCTTAAGTGAAAAGAGGTAAAAATGAACTTTACGTAATATTGTTTAATTAATAAAGTAAATACCCAATTACTCTAACACCCCCCCTTAAGATAGACATAGGGAGAAGCTGAAACCTAGAAGAAGCTACTGAAAGCAAAAGCAATGGGTCCCGGCAACAAGGCTAGATCAGGTACCCATATACAAAATCAATGCAAACTAAATGAAATGGGATAAAGGAGAAAACCCAGTGGGAACAAAACTCCTCCCCAAAATAAAATGCAAGGAAAAGAATGCAATGCACTAATGAAAGAAGGATAAGAGGTGGATAACATGATACCCCCCATAGACAACTTCTATCATATAAGTACATGTACAATGATCTCCATAGGAGAGATAGAAAGAGAGAAGAAGGCCCCCCCACAAAGAAGAAACTCCTGTCACAATGGTAGATGCCTAATGTAGAATCCAAAATAAGATCCTGAAGCGGCGAATGATATTTTTCCCCTTGGGAAGAAACGGATCCATGGACCTGTATCGAAGAAACCTTGTGAAGAAGGATGAAGCAATCTGTCTCAAGATGTGTGCTATGATAGGATGCTGAAGAGTCTCACTATCTGAATGGAAACAAATAATGCCAAATCCAAACTAATGTGGAGAATACTGAAATGTTGCCTCTGAATGCATAGATAATGGTGGGCGAACAGTGATAACCTTACTGTCAAGGTAGAGGAGATGAATGTCCTCAAAATAATCCTCCAAATCTACAATATAGGACTCAACAAACAAGAAAGATATGTCTGCAACATAAGAGTCCAAAGTAGCTATGTCTGGAAGATGTATGATTCCCTGCTGCACTGAATCAAGAACAACAAGAGATGTTGATGAAATCTCAATCTGAAGAGTAGAAACTATGAGACAAACCTCTGATCCATCGGAATATGTAAGGGTGTCTAAATACTCAAGCTCCTCTAAACTATCATGATCAAAGGGTGTATTTTCTCTCCAAGCAATGGGTAAGAGACAATCTGAAGCAGGATCCTCTGGGAATGGAGATAGAATAGGGTCTTCATAGATCTCCCAAAGACGTGTCCAAAGTGGGTGAGGACAATCAATGTCCGATATAGCCAACACAGTGTCATGATCAACACTAGACAATATAACTCCTGCAATGTGATTTCTAATAATATCCCATGCTAATCTGCCCTCTAAAGTTGTTGGTTCAGGTATGAGATCATACAAATAAGGCAAAATATTAAGCCACCTACAATGTGTAAGTATACCTTTTGCCCATGACTCATAATTATCCCATTCCAGAAGAACAACTGAAGGGTGAGTAGAGAAACCTATGATAACTCTTCAAATGAAAAATTCAGAAACTAATGATCTCAGCAATGATAAAGCATATCAACATAACCCATCCAACGCAAACAAAACTCATGTAGGAGTCAGAATGACCAAGTAATTGAGCAAAGTGTAAAAACACACAAAGCTGAATAAAAAATACCTGGTAAACATATTGATAAAATGGACTGTAAATCTGGAAAGAGCATTGTAACACCTTTCCAATGTTGTTTGTAGACAAAAATAAAAACCCAGAAATATTTTGATGCTAGAAACGAAACCCAGAAATTGTTTCTTGATCCAACAAGCAGAATATGAGAAAATGGTTTTTTTTACTTTCAGCCAAGAGAAAAATGACACGCGCCATTTTTTCAACAGTGATTTTCTCTAGATTTGTGCAAGCTATGCAAAATCTAAAAGATACCCAGTTCAGGTTTTGATGCTGGCTACAAAACCCAGAAATCGTTTTTCCTGCAAATGAGTGAAAACTAAATTTTTGAAACAAAAATGATGACGGCTCCAATAAAAAATGGCTTGCAACAAACCCTTATAGCTCCAAAAATCTTCAAAACAAGAACAAGCAGCTGCAGATCTGAAGCTCTGATACCATGTTGGAGTTGAGAAGATACAACACCACAGAAGCCCAAAAGATCTTTGCAAGCAAATAACCTGTTACAAGGAGAAACAAAGAGAAGCAACAAAGAAAATGCTCAAGAATGTGGAGCCATGAATTCACACAAAATGTAAAATGAATTAATGATACAAAAGATAGTTTTCAACTATATATAGATGAAAACCCTAAAAAGGAAAACCCTAGGCTTGCACAATAATAATTAATAAAGTAATTAATTATTTACCTAATGTTGGCTTAAGTGAAAAAAGGTAAAAGGGAACTTTACGTAATTAAATAAATATTGTTTAATTAATAAAGTAAATACCCAATTACTCTAACAATAAAAAGTTTGAAGATTCTACCCAAAATACATGGTTCTGCCCTAAATTCCAGACAACAATAGTTGATTGTGACTTTTGATATTTATTGCAGCTAAAGATGGAAGACCATATAGGCAAGATTTGGGCTACTACTTTTGATGAAGCTGCAACAAGATTATTGCAGATGTCAACAAAACAGCTTTATATGTTGCAATATGAGTCTTCTACTGCAATGAATGCCAAGTCTGTTATCAATCATGTCACATACAAATCATTTCTTTTCATTGTTCTTATTAAAACTCAGACCTATAATTCATTAACAAGAATGAAAACAACAATAGTCAAAGTTGCAAGAATTAACTTTGAAGCTGAGTGCAAGTTGTTATTGTCAGATCTGTCTGCAATTTCCCCTACCCTTCAAGAGTCTCTAGAGATAGTTTTTGTACCGCCTTGAATGCCAAACGACCATGCCTAATTGCGACTTTGAATATTTGTTATAGTTTCTATTGATTGGAAATATGTTTCCTTCTCTTTCTTTGCAATGCTTGTCACATCAAAAGACCTTTCCTTTCTCTTGTTGTTGTCTTGTTCCTCATTTAAATAGTAATATATTAAAACAATGAAGTTTAACTTATAATGTTTAACCAAATAAGATACCCTTATTCTTTTCTATATTGTTTATGTTTCTTAGACTTTAGTTGTGGTTTAAGTGTATGTTCCTCATTTTATTTTATGTTGTTTGGTTATATAGTTATTTCGTCCTATCTAACACATGTATTAGTATTTAAATTTGCTCTTATATATACTTGTGGACATGGTTGTATGCATGTATATATTTATGTATGCATGTACATAAATATATATGCATATAATTGAAATTTCTGAGTACATACAATATTTTGATACATATGTTTGTAGATATATGTGCCTATAATGGATTTGTATGCATATATGCATGCATAATTGAATATTTATAGCTATCTCTAACGTGTTTTTAATATTAATATGGTTATTTTCTTCTTGTCTATTTAAATTTTCATACATAGTCTTCTCTCTCCACAAATATTCTTACTATAATGTTTGCTCCCTTGAATGCATCGCTATTAAATGATGTCCTACACTTGGATTCATAAAATCACGTCACATATGGTTATTTTCCACTTTCCTTCAATTGCATAAATTTTTTTTTTTGTTATAATATTCTCTATGTGATGTTTAATGATGACTATTCTCCATTCCCTCTGCAACTTTTTTGTGATTTGGTTCTGTGTAGCTTATTAAAAAAAATTGTTGCATAGGATTAAGATACAAAATATAATGGTGTGATTTGATTGTTGTTGTTCTGATCTTGTTTTGAATGTTCTGAGTGCATACAATATCTTGATAAATTTCTATATAGATATATGTGTTTGCGATGTATTTGTATGTGTGAGTGTGTATGTTTGTACATACATGTAATACTTCTTAAATGTTCTCCCTACTACTTTCCCATGTCTAATCATTATGTCATGTTGGATATGCATATCATATGGTTCTTGTCTAGATAATGTTTGTTGCGTATGTTGTGTAGCTCAATCTACAGCTTAGTACTAAACAATGTCTTATTGAAAATAACATAAACTTCTCAATTACTTTGGTAAGTTTTAAATGGAAGGTATTATTGCAACCAATGCCAATATATGCAATGCATACATTGAACAATGTTTTCGTGACAACTTGTGCCAAGTGATGTTTGTTTCCTGTGTGCAACCAACATACACATATATGCGCATTTAAACTTATCTATATTTATTTCACATGTAGTGGCAACTTTGGGTGTACATATGTATGTATGTTAGCAAATAAAAAAGTGACTATAGTGGCTCATAATTTTCATAGCAAAAAAAGCTATGAAACAACAATCAACAATGCCTCATGGAAAATAACATAGACTATTCAATTGCTTTGGTAACTTTAGAACTCTAAATATTATTGTGGCCATAGGTAGTATATCTAAAGCATATATGAATCAATTTTGTTATTGGTCTTTTTTATTGCTTTGTAACCATCACATGTATACAGAAACCATAAATGAAATACTATTGATTGTTTTCCAATGATTGCATCTATATGGAGACTGCTAGCCAATAGGCTATATGTGTGAACTTTGGACAAAATTTTCGTTAGCCTTTCTAGTTTCAAAGCTGCTAGAAAGCAATCAACAATCCATATATATATATTTGCATATGCCTCTACATACATATATATGGGTGTAAATTTTTTTTTTCCACTCGCATCTTTACCTATTGGATACATTCAATGGATATATATGAATCTATTTCTCTGAAATATGTTACCAAAAAAAGTATGTGATGTTTTGTTTTATTTTCCTTTTCCTGTGTGCAGATATGTATGCATGTCAAATTAGATGTAGACAACATATATTGGTCCCTATCTTTATTGTTCTCAGAAGATAGTTGCTAGTTTTTCACTCGTCAAAAGGGAATTCTTAAAATAATAGGGTTTATATTAGGCCTAATAAGAACATTGATATCACCATTCATAACAAATAGATTCAAAACCTCCCTCACAAACCATGAACCATAAATGAAACAATATTGCTTTCAACATCAAGCTAGATGAAAAAACCCATAGAAAACAAATGATTTAATTTCTTTTGAAACCATCCACATAAAATGGTGGTGATAAATGATGCAATATAGCCTAACCTAGAGAATTGCAACAATCACAAAAAAAAAGCCATAAATGAAACAATATTGTTACAAACAGTGACCCACACGAGGAAATGTGCAAAGATCATTTTTTTCTATCTTTCTGACGTTACACCCAACATTCATCCCTGTGTGTAGATATGTATGTATGTGAGGTCATATATGCAGATAATGTTCATATATACTTCTTCCCATTCGGGAACCTATAGCGGCTAAACCATGAGGAATTTGGAAATGATGCAAACTAGAGTCTCATCACATTTTGTCTATAGATTCTAAAAATATTTTTTTCAAAATTTTTGGAATAATATTACAGTTCTTTTTCCATCTCCCACGAAAACTAATTGTTTTTAGAAAACAACATTTTTAAAAAGTGACGCCCACCGTATACAACATAATTTTTTTTTTATGAAGGATAAAATTATAATTTTTTTTAATTTAGATTTGTAACTACAATATCTAGCACTTTCATTTGGTCTCATATTTTTTTATTGAATATTTTTTCCTTAATAGATTTTTGAAATCAAACCAATCGCAATTCAGACATAGGTGGACTGTATACAACATAACTTTTTATGTATGTATCAAAATTCAATTTTTATTCTTTTTAATGGATCAAGGACATCAATACCCATCACGAACATATTTTTTAAAAAATATTTTGATAATTTTCTATTTTTCCACATGTGCAAAACAAACAGCTTGATTTTCGGTGAAAAACCTATGTTTATTAAAATTAAAAAAACACATACATAATAAAACCAAAACATATTAAAATTATATTTGTGGGATAACTCATTTTGAGGACTACCATAATCATTTAAAATAAATTTTAAATGAATTCATTTGATCCCCCAAAAGGTAAATCAACACTGTTTTTTTTATCAGCATTTTGATAGGTGTAAAGGAGACTCATTTATAGGTATGGTTTAAAACTAGTGAGGTTCTATCCAAGGGGGTTTGATCTAAGGTGGTTTGATCAAACCCTCTTCAATTGGAATCCTTAAAATGGAACTTTTAAAGTCTTAAATCGTTAAATTTCTAAAAATATGTTATTTCAGCAAAAATTAGTTCCTCTCAGAAATAGTAAACCAGCTTTGTGGGATCACCCTCCGACTATGTTTATTCTTCTCAAAGCGTAGCTTTTTTATTTCTTTTTCTATATCTATACTTAAACTTCTCCACCGGAATTAGTTGTAATACCCATCTGTTTTGTTTCTTGTTCAAGTTGCTTTATGCTATGTTTGGTTGCAGTTACTTTGATACTGGATACATTTTGTTACGATGTTTTGATCGCTACTATTGAGCGACAACTATTATTGTGGGATATAGTTATCTGATTATTGTTTCACATGCATTATGAATTAATAATGTTGTAGAGTTAACATAAGATGTTATTATGAGATTACTGGATTATGATGGAAGTGTTAGTTTTGATGAGTGTATTGGTGAAGAGGACGGTTTCTCATCACTCACTTGCGAGCGCCTTACGAATCCGTAATTTTTTCTTCACGGTGTGTATTATATGCTAGATATATTGTATGATGTTGTTTACTTATTTTTTTAGGATTGCAGGTACATGACATCGACTCCACCTGGTTTCACAGGTTTGAGTATGTCGATCCAATGGTTAAGTTGAACGGGAGATAGTAGCTAGGTAACATGTGTCAAGTTTACACCCTAGCCTTAGTGTGTCGTCAGTCGTGTGTGTCGAGTCATTGTCTGTCTTGTTTTAATGTTATTTAATTCTGAAGGATTCTTGATTTGGAAATAGATATTTAGAATAATTACATTTAAATCATGTTGATGGTTATTTAATTTAAATAATGCAATGTGGATAAAAGTTTATATTTAAATTAATTAATTATATTTAAATTATTTAATTAATTAAATTTAATCCAAGGGGGTTGAATTTAGTTATTAAATAGTTAAATTAATTAATTAAACGTGATGCAAGAGAATGAAAGGAAATAAAAGAATTAAAATTATTTTTGGAATTTAATTTCAACGTGTGGGAATTAAATTAGAAATTGTAATTAAATGTTTATTTGGGAAATTAGTTGCAACTTTAGAAATTAATTTATTATTGGAAATTGCATTTTAAATTGAAAGTGGGTTTTTGAAAATTGAAATTGAAATTGAAATTGAAATTGAAATTGAAATTTGAAATTGAAATTTGAAATTGAAATTGAAATTGAAATATCTAATTTGCATGTAATATGAATTAGGGTTGTATTAGGTATTTTTGTTTTATAATGAATACATGTTTTAATTTTAGGGCAGGGAAAAAGTTTTAGAAAAAAAATACATTTTTACAGCAAAGAAGAAATTTTTAAAAATTGCACAAGAAGGGTTTGAAGAAAGTCTTAATTGTAAAATTGATTGAAGGAAAAATTGTTTGCATTTGTTGGGTTTTGGATTGGATTCATTGGAGGATTGAAGAAAATTCAAGAAATCTTTGGAGGAGGCATGCATCTGAAATTCATCTCTTCTTGTAGCTTCTTGTACCAGGTTTTCCTCTTTGTCTTTTATTGTTCTTGATTGTTTTTTTTTAAATAGTAAGGATTAAAGATTTGTTTGTTAAATATGTTTTAAAAAACAAATTTGATATTAGAAGAAAAAAATTAAATAAATTTACAGCCTTTGCTTGTAAAAATTCTTGAGTGAAAATTGTGAAAACCTCAGTTGAATTTAAATTATTTGGGGAAATCGATTATGTTGTTATTGAAATCAAACATAGAGATTGAACAATGCATTTAGAATGTTTTTAGAAAATGAAACCCCCTGTTTATTATTAAAAATTGAATTTTAAAATACATAGGGTAGTTATATTTTTTATGGTAAAATAGTCTAATTACATTGCATATAACTCCACTTACACAAACTAGGTTGTCAGAAAATTTAAAGGGTTTCTACACCTTGGAATTTTTCTTATCCCTGTCAAAAAATGACAAATACCCAGATCCTAGTTTTTGAATTATGCTTGAAACACGAGATTGCTATTAAGTTATTTTTTCATGGCTGCTCTGATAATAAAATAATAATAAATTGATATTTATAAATATTAATATTTTATATATTGTTATTATAATATTAAAATATTATTTAATAATATTTTATATTATAATTTATAATATTAAAGTATTATATTTATTTATATTATTTTAAATAAAATTTGTATATTAGATTAGTGGAATTAAAATTATAAACATATGGGGAAATTATTGTTTATTTTAAAATGACATGTTAAAGTTTAATTGAAGGAGTTAAATATTTGATTTAAAGAATGCATAATTTAAAATTTAATTGTGGAATTTAAATTCATGTGTAAAAGGTCCAATTATTAATTTGATTTAATTGGAAAAATATATATATGATATTGGGTTATAGTCCAAATATTGATCTTATTTTAACACAATAAGTTATGGAAGAGACCAAATGTTAATTTGATTAATTTTATAATGATTTAATTTGCAAGGGCAATTGGTTATTTAATTTAAAGCAAAATGTTTTGAGTTATAGTTGAAAATACTCATTTTGTTAAGAATAATTAGAGAATAAAATATTAGTGTAATTTCTCCCCTATTTGAAAAGATGAATTCTTAATTCAGTTTTATCGATATAATGAATTACGTAATGAAATGAGAAATGGATTTAGAGTATCTAAATGTAGTTTTCTTCTATTGATTATGTCTTTCGTGTTTATGCTTTGAGAATGGGTTGAATACCTATTAGTTTATAAGTCTTCTAGATGGTTTGTTGTTTGTGAGGGTTGTCATTGTGATGTCAACCTATTGTAAATTCTCTTGGTAGTGCATGGGATCGTGTTGTTTTAAAAGTAAATTCAGGAATTGATTATTATGAAGAGACAATTAATTATTTTAATTTAATCATTTTCTATTTGAACAATATATTTGTTGAGAATGTATATTTTATGGTTTGAATAAATGGATGTATATAATAAGAGTTTGGAAAGGGAAACTTTTAGATGAGATTAACATAGGGTGTTGTTGGAAAATTAGAAGAAATATAAGGTTTGGGTTAGGAAATTGAAAAGAATTATTGTAGAAGATTTATGTTAATTTTAAAGGAGAACAATGGATTCAACTTAAATTATTTGAACTAATCTATCCTTTATTATAAAGGCACTTATTTAGTTTTTTTTCAATTAATTTTGAAAGCGCAATAGTTATTATGTTTTATTTCCATAGAGCAAATTAATCGTTGTGATTGGAATATTAAAGAATCTATATAATTGAGTTTATTAATATATATATTTGGTGTATATATAATATGGAGCATATAAAAATATGTTAAGGGTAAATTCATTATCGTATTTCGTTTTAATAAGATGCATACAATATATTATTGAATAGAGATTTAAAATGGATTGATTAGTGTATATGGGTAAGTGGGTAGAGAAACGATATTTTATTATATTAAAGAGATCACATGTTCTAAATAGGAAATTGAATGAAATGTAAGATTTAGTTAGGAAATGGAAAGAGTTTACTTGCATGGATTTGTGCCGATTTAAAAGTAAATTAAGAAGTTGTTTTATTGATGAGGGAATCAATTATGTTATTTATTAATTTCTATTTAGATTAATTGAATCATTGTGATTGGATTATGAAAGAGATATGGATTTAGTATATCCAAAAGTAGTATCTTCCTCATGATTATCTTAAAGGATTTAATTCTCTGTATTCAGTAAAAGGAAGTAAGTTTAATTGTTTTAGATTTCCAATAATGAAAGGAGAAATAGGGGTTATGATTATTTTAGATGATCTAGTTATGGTGTCTTTGACTTTGTCAACACTACCTACTGAATGAGTATGGATTTAGGAAATCCAAATATTATATTTGATTAATGACTTGAATGCTTTTGTTGCTATGTCATCAAGTTGCATTGTTGGTTTTGGGATTTAGTGTTAGTCCTAAATTATAAGTCTTCTGGGAGAACTTAGAGGATGAGGGTTATTGAACCTTTATGTCATCTAATTGTTTTCCCTTGGGTAGTGCATGGCATCTTTTCAGTTTACTCGATTTCATTGAATGGGGATCTTTTGTACCTCCTGTGAAAGGAGTGGACTATGTGATTGTTGCCTCCAAGATGTTTGGAGTGAGTTCTATATTTTGTATCCTCATTGTTTTGGAGTGGATTATGATGCCTAGTTGATATGCACTTGTGTTTTCCTTCGTGGATTGTTTGGGTGTGTGTTGTCGAATAGAAGAGTGGATTTTGTTAGGGGCCGGAGCCCAAAGTGGTAAACCAAGTAATGTTCAGAAGTGAGTTAATCAAGTGATAATTAAATTAATGTACTTAGATGATTAGGATGCAGTTCACACTAATCAAGATAATTTAATCGTCACTCATAGACACAAGGGCTCGTATAGACTTGGGATGAGTGAGAAGGCCTAGAATGGCATAGTCATTTATCTTGTCAGTATGAGAGGTATTTGATGTCGCATGAGTGAGTATGAGTGTCAGGATTCGGTTGAGGCCATCAAGATTACCGGAGCCTATGAAGGATGCCTAGAGGAGATCTCATGACTACTATGTGATGACACTCTATCTAAGACAACTGTTGTTAATTGTTTTATATGTATGGTTCTGTGAACATACTTGATCTACTTTATGTCTGGAAGCAATGTGACCTATGTCAGTGATGTGAATGTTATACTTGATTTGTACTTGTATTATACTTAATTTGTACTTGTTTGGTGATTGAATTGAACTTGTTAGTTCATTTGTTTGGTTATATCAGTATGAGTCAGTATGAGTCTGCCTTTGCTTAGTGGTTATAGATCTTTGTCCATGTTACTTTGTTACTATCTCCTAGCATGGGGGGTGGGCCTTCGGGTACCACTTAGTTGGGTGGAACATGCACCAAAATCGTTGGGTCCCCGTCTATCTTCAGTACTTGGTGGCAAGACATCCAGATGGATGGCTCGAGTTTTTGTGTTATTCTTGCTTTGTAATATTTTAGTTTGTATAAGTTATTTTATCCCTCTTATGTTTATGAGGTGGAATTCTGTAATTGTAACCTTATGTACTATTGCCTCATTATGGGAATGAGTGATGTAACTATTGGATTAAGATAATGTTTATGAAATTGTATCTTGGTTGATTATCTTATTAGGTTATGTGGTATTCTTATGATGTATGATGTTTATTTCATAAAGTTCATAATGCTATGGTTATATGTAATATGTATGTGTGGGTTTAAGTAATCCTAACCTTGTAGCCTTAGAGGTTGTTGTTAATTAGTAAGTGAATGTGTATGTTAAATGCACTTTATAAAAAAAAAATTGGTTCGCTTAAGACGTTAATTACAACTTCCTTTAAGGTTACTTGGCGGGGCATTACCTTAATTGCTACTTTCCTTCACATAGCCCTGCCTCTATTCATTGACAATTATTGTGACATCTAACAAAAGAACACGTACATATGTTTCAATTGATAGTTGAAGTTTTTCTATTCAGAATCTACATCGTGCATTTATTCAAATTTCTTATATCAACTGAAACATGTGATACCTGTTCTTATGTGAAGTAATTGTCTCAGGCTTTGCATTTACAAGTTCTTCAAGATGCAATAAAAAAGGGGGGGTATGATCCATAACATGTGTCAAATTACATGTAGCCACATATATTGAAAACCTTGAGAAACATAGCGAATGTCTACAAAATTTTCAATAAGCCATTGTTGGGCCTTGTTCTATTGCTATACCTTCTATCAGAGTTGTGAGTAAGAAGAGTAAGCTTTTGTGAGGGTGAAAGTTCAATCATGCATTGTCCAGCTGTTGTGAAGGTGATTGGAGGTTATTCTATGTTTTTTCCATGGGGCAATGGTTGCAAAAGCAAAATAAAATATGTTGCCTACAATCTTTCTTTGCTCGCTTCTTGCAACAAAGCTAGCGGGAAGAGGTGTGTTTGAAGCAAGTGGGAAAAGGTGAATACCAAAAAAAAACTTTGAGATTTTTTATTTCAATTGTGGTCTGCACAGACATTTGGTATATTTTCCAAGGCTTTACAAGGCATGTACCACCTGCAACCATCACCACTACATGGAAAACATGCTAAAATTAGTCTTGATTCAATTTTGTTTTCCCTCTCTGTCAATGCAACAAATGATTTTAATTGAAATAAACAAAAAACCACATGCCAACTTCTCCCCAACCACCACTTTTCCCCCAGCCATCGGAAGGCTTCAAAACTAGGAAGGCTAATCAAAATCCTGGCCAAATTTCAATCTAGACTTCCTTCCATCATCTCGTAGTCTATGTTCTCCAACAATAGTCAAGTAACTTGTATGTAGCCCCTGTCATTTCAAACCTCGGGAAACATAACACTCACTTGTGTCAAGACCAAGCCTTTATTAAGGCTCAAGTGCAGTTCGCTATTGTGGAATTTATGTGAAGGTGTTTCATGTTATTTTGTGTTCTTTGAATGGGGTGATGGTTGCCAAATCACTACAAAAGTGTCAGTTGTGATAATTCTTTGTCCATTTCTTGCAAGCATGGATCTTGTATATAACACTTAAAAATATAGTTTATCATTCCAAGAATGTTACATAAAATAAACATAGGGATTAGTATGTATCAATATTGTTTGCATTTTCTATGACATACATACATATCTATACATAGGGGAAATACATTGTCCACCACTATGAACAATGGTGATATCACTATTCTATACAACACTGACAATACAACTTATCACTCCAAAAATGTGCTAGTATGTATCAATGTTCTTTGCATCTACTATGATATGCATCAAAATATGCACATTGCATTGTTCATCCCTGTGGTCAATGGTTGTATCAATGTTCCATATAACAATCAAAATATAGCTTGTCATTGCAAGAATGTACGAACAAAATAAACATAGGGATCAATATGTATCGATGTTCTTTGCATCTACGATGGCATACATATATATATGCACACATGGGAACTATATTGTCCATCACTCTGATCAATGGTCTCATCACGAAGAATCTTTTATTGCTTTACCAACCATCCCCTCACTCAAAAAATAGAGAACAAGTGATTTGTATTTTTGCCTACTCACTATACATAATATCAAAGTTGAATATTTGGTCCTCACATCCTTGTTTATTTTAATGGTGATTGTCCCTTTTTAGTTGTTAGATGACCTTTAATTACCCATCGTCTACCTGTTGTTTATATGTAACTCCACATACATACATTTCCATACATTTTTTTATGTGTCTATATATATCTAAGGAATAACCACCTGCAAATTCATCGAAGGCATATAACGCCTATATACTTTCTTGGAGAACAAAATCTCCACTGATATATACATATGATCAAGAGCAAGCGTCATTTTTTTGTGCTTCATTTTATACTTCATATGTGCACATATATTTTTTTCTGACAGTAAATGCAAACAAGATTCATATCTTTAAATACTACTTATGGATATATATGTGTAACATCCTATAATAGTCCATATTCCCAATATGGTAGGGTTTAGAGAAAGCTTCCTTTTGTTGTGTTTCATTTTAAGTTGTTTTCCCTATGTGTAGATATGTATCTGAGTTATTATTTCTTTCGGCCTCAAAAAAGACTTGCTTGAATGATATACTATATATTAATTATAATAAGGACCATTGATTTCACCATACATCAAAGTGGTGCACAATGTATGTTCCTTTTATGCATCGATCCACCTTTCTTTTTTGCTAGATATTGCAAGACAAATACCAATAATTATAATGCACTATGAATGAAACAAGAGGATCATCTCCAACAATTATGTTCATTTCCATCATCATGAATTTTTGGTGTTCTTAACGGTAATTGTATTGCTTCTCTTTCCCTCTTCATTTCCATGCATATAATTTTCACTATTTCTTAATTCACTTACTTATCATTTTTTATATGTGACATGTAATTCTAGTATTGCATATTTTTCCTTATACATGAAATAGAACTATTTAAATTTCATAATTTAGATATTGGTTACCAATGAAATGTGTTCACCTAACTAAAGTTCGTATTCCCCTTGTAGATACTGTAGGATACATATTAGCAATAACAATGCACTATAAATCAAACAAGAGGATCATCTCCAACAATTTTGATCATTACCATCATCATGAAATGTTGGTATTTTTAATGTTAACTGTACTACTTCTCTTCCCCTATTCATTTCCATGCTTATATATTTTCCACCATTTCTAAATTCACTTCCTTATGATTTTTAATATGTAACATGTAATCGTGGCATTGCATATTCTTCCTTTTTATATTATAGAACTATTTAAGTTTTGTAATTTAGATATTGGTTGAAAATGAAACATGCACACCTTGCTAAAGTTCTCATTTTCCTTTTCTATGCATATATTTGTGTTAAACCATTTTAGATTACAACTACATTCAATTTATATACAAGGTGTAGCGATCTCCAAAATTCTAAACAACTTTACCATTGCACTTTTGCTTGGTGTATGGAATTTTCCTGCATTCTAATTGTATACAATGTAAGGCTATATATTTTTTAGCCCATATGTTATTTCACAACTGCATGTCGATTTATTAAAAAATATATAGCATTGATTTGGAGACAACCAATTTTCTCAAGTTCCAAGCATTGTTTTCACCATTGATCAAACTAGTGGAGAATTACTCCTTTTGCTCTGGGGTTTAGTGAGAGCCCATGAGGCTCCATGACACAATATGATAGGGTGGAGAGTAGGCCTCTTTTTTGGGTGTTCATACTACAATCCATTCCATGCACAAGGTATGCTAACATTTTTTTTAATTGCTGCATTCTATTACAGCTATATTGCATATCATTTCTTATACATTGTACAAGTCTTTAAATTTCTTGATCTATTTATTGTCTATCAATGGCATGTGTTTATTACACTAAAATTCACATTACACTTTCATCTTTGCAGACCATACTCAAGCCAAACAATCCTCCTTTATGGATGTTTTCACGCCATTAGATTTTCTATGAAGTCAACAAGACCCAAAACATTACTTTCATGATTGATTAAAAAATGTTGGTATTCTTAACAGTAACTATACTGCTTCTTTGTCCCTCTTCATTTCCATGCATATACAATTTCCACCATTTCCAAAATGCTAAATACCTTTACAATTTCATATTTGCATGGTGTATGGTCATCGCCTACATTTTAACTGTATGCAATGTAAGGCTATCTATCTTTTATCGCATCTCTTATTTCACAACTGCATGCTGATTTATTAAAAAATCTATAGCATTGATTTCAAGACAACCAATTTTATCAGGTCCCAAAGTATTGTTTTCACCATTGATCAAAGTGGTGCATAATTAATGTTTCTTCTTAGGGGTTTGGTGAGATCCCATGAGGCTCCATGAACCAATATGGTAGGGTGGAGAGTAGGACTCATTTTTTGGTGTTCATACTATAATCCATTGATTGCCCTGTAAGGTATGCCAACATTTTTAAAAATTTGTGCATTCTATTACAATTGAATTTTATATTATTTCTTATACATTGTACAAGTCTTTAAATTTCCTGATTTATTTATTGTCTATTAATGGCACGTGTTTATTGCACTAAACTTCGGATTATTCTTTCATCTTTGTAGACTGTGCTTAAGCCAAAAAATCCTCCTCTGTGGATGTTTTCATGCCATTAGATCTTCTATAAAGTCATCAAGGCCCAAAACATTTCTTTCACCATTGATTAAAGTGGTGGATTTTATTTATTTTTCTCGGGGGTTTGGTGAGAGCGCATGATGCTCCATGACCCAATATGGTAGGGTGGAGAGCAGGCCTTCTTTTCTTCTCTCTATACTACATTTCACTACATGCATAGGCTATGCCAATATCTTCCATTCCTTCTATTATAGGTGTATTGCGTATTATCTACTATAAATTACACCTCTTTATATCTCCTAATTTAGATATTGTCTACCAACAACAAATGATCACTACACTAAACTTCACATTTGTTTTTTATTCTTAAAGAGCATACTCTAGCCATAATGTAGATTTTGATGAAGTCATGTGTTATAACCAACCTTTAAGAATTATCATATTGACTACAAAATTAGTTATAGTGGTCAAATAAACAATTACATCCTTATATCTACTCTATATTAACAGTAATAAGGAACATTGATTTCACCATTGACCAAGGTGGTGGATGATGTATGTTCTTGCTTGGGGGTTTTATGAGAGCCCATGAGGCTTCATGACCCAATATGGTAGGGTGGAGAGAAAGCCTCATTTTTTTGTGTTCCATTTTTTTTTTCCCATGTGCCAATCTGTATGTTTCTCACATAAGATTCAGAGAAGATTACTATATTTCATAGTCTATATATTAAGTATAATATTAAATATTTTTTTGAGCATTGATTACATTGAGACAACAATCTCTATTTTTAAATCTTGCGTCAAAAAATCTTACATGTAATCTTTGCATATTAGCTTTCAGATAACTCTATTACTCTATTTTCATTTCCTACATGTATTAGTATCTTTATCTATTCCCTCTTGTTTTTTTGTCCACGTATCATAAAAGAGTTATTAATAATTCCATCAACACTCTTAAACGACATCACTTTATCTCTCTTTGTATGTATCAATTTTCTTTCAATGAGGTATAGTATACACACATATCTGCATATGGTCTCTCACATTCCATCATTTCCATTTGTGTTCTACTCTGTGATGTAGAGAATCATATCAAAAGACACAATCATCAAGGAACTTATGTCCCAAACTTAACATGAGAAGATTAAATTAAAAAAGAAACTTCATTTCACCTTCCTTTCGTTAAAATTCATCAAATTCTCATACAAATTCCCTTGATCCTTCCTTTCCCAAAGCCATAAATCATTAACTTAGGCTCTAAACCTTTATAAAACTCAAACTCATCAGTATCAACACCTTTCTAATAGGAACAAACCCAAAACTTAATTAGACCAAACAACTCTTCACTATCCAACAAATCACTCATCAATTTGCTTTTACAAGGAAAAATAACTTCAAACCAATCATTCATGCTTGTAACCTTTCTTCAAACGTCCAATACATTATAATAATCACGTTTTAGAATGTTGCAAACCAAGAACACACTCACAAAGCACTCAACAATCAAGCCTCTTATCTTTGTTGTCAAACACCCTCTTCCGCATAGGGTTCGAATTGCTCAAATCAACAAAATTAACATGTTTTATATCTAAATATTTTCCAAAACATTGGATCTCCTTTAACATCAATACTTTAATAGTTTCAATTCAAATCTAATCTCCCCTATCATTGTTCCAACAAGATCATAGTTTGTACCATTCAATCACCAAGACCCTAGTAGGGTTGCAACATGGCTAGGTGGGTATATATCACAACCCACATTGAAATTATAGAACCCAAGAACATCTTTGCAAATCCATTTTTACCAAAACATTCTTAAAGATGAAATATTGTTTCCATGAGAAAATTCAACAAAACTTGACTGTACACTATGAAAATGCACCAAAATAGGCCAAGATTGCAAAGAAAATACCATTAATTGAACCCCTCTTCATCAAATAACCACAAACAGTCATTCATCAGGATACAAAACTCATAAATCATCCACCTTTAATGAGGAACTCATCCATTATGCAACCAAAACAATAAACCCTTGCCTAAACCTTTAACAATGATCCAAAAAGTGAGGGTTTGAAGAGAAATTACATTCTAGACCTCCAAATGCTCTGCCATTACATCAAAAAGGTTTGATTATGTCTACACAATCTCTAGGAACCCTTTCCTAACATACTTGAACATTTTTTCATCATATGCTACCTTGAAACATCCATTTCCATAGAAAACTCTATATTTTTTTGTAGGGGCAACAATCAAACTTAGTATTCTCCACCTTCCTGCATTTGCACACACACACACCACAATAAATACACACTTAATACAACCTAATTAACCCATCCAACCATTCAACTAAATCTACAATGGTGGGATGGTGGTTAGATTCCTCAAATGACTCTCAAACCCTTGATAGGGTCTTTAGGCTAGACCAAAGAACTTGGCCTCTCGAACTGAAAGAAACCTTTCAAAATACCTCTAAAAGATTGCTAACACCCTGTATTGAGTAAAAAACCAAATAAATAGCCTTTAGACTATTGTACAGTGTATACAATGGACTGGTAAAAGAGGAAGAACACAAAAAATGCTAAAACAAAGAACTTTATTTAATAATTTCTTTCAAGAATATAAAACTTATTCCTTTTCTTGCCCCCACAAGGCTTAAATAGATGTAAAAAATAGTTAAAATAACTGTCCCATGGACTTCCACCGATCAATCCTTTGATTTTTCATAAAAGACTCCTCAACTTTCTATTTTTTTGCACTTCTCTAATTTTTGGATTTTTACAACTTGACCACAAATAGAAATTTTTTGAACATTACCACCTAGATACCTTATATTATGACTCAAATACATTATATATGACCCTTCATAACTCTTTTCACATGCTTTTATATTCTCTTTTCCAATTTGTTGCAATTTTTCTCTTTTCCATCTTTTACAACAAAAATGGCAATCTTGCCTTTTTTGACAATTTGACTCTTTGGACCTCCTAAGGGCCTCTTAAATAATTTAAATACATTAATTATGAATTCACAAGACCCTTACAATTCTTTTGCACTTGAGAATTATTTTTTTACAAATTGTCCTATTGAAGGTATTTTTAAAATTAGGTGCTCCTGCACCATGCAACCAACCTTGAAAATTTTCCAAGTCCCTTTGAAATATGTTGATGTAGATCAGTCTTCATACCTAAAAACAAAAATTACCCTTTTACCACATTTTCCTCCTTTTCTCTTGAATCTTACACTTTCCTTTGCCTTGGTTCAATCTTTAGCCTTCATCTTTTGCCTTTATCTTTGATTCTTCTTGTCTTTATTTGTCTTAGTCTTTTGTCTTCACCAATTATTCTCCTTAGCCAAAAGTACACAATATTTTCCTTTACCAACACCAAACTCTCTTCCACTTCTTTTCCACCAAAGGACACATGACTATCCTTTCACTTTTCCTTTCTAGGAAATCTTCCTTGACCTTTTCTAACTTCTTGTCTTCATCCTATCATCTACTCCCATCAGTGGAGTATTCTTCAGCATGGCTGCAACTCTTCTAGTGCTTCCTCAGACAACTATCCATCTGGTTCTTACTGCAACACAACTCAACAACTTATTTTACTCACCTAGGCATCTCCTCTTTTCTGTACCTAGTCTCTTGGACTTTCTCTTTCTAGCTTAGATGGATCAAGCACCTGCAACCAATCACAACACAAAACCACAAACCACAAACTTTCTCTTTTCTCAGAGCCTTCTAGCTCTGATAAAAATTGATGCACAACATAATATCAAAACACTCAATCATCAAGGAACTTATGTCCCAAACTTAACAAGAGAATATCAAATTAAACAAGCAACTTCATTTCACCTTTCTTTTGTTAAAATTCATCAAATTCTCATACAAATTCCCTTGATCCTTCCTTTCCCAAAGCCATAAATCATTAAATTAGGCTCTAAACCTTTATCAAACTCAATCTCATCAATATCAACTCCTTTATAACAAACAAAAAACCCAAACCCTTATTATAATTCACTGAACCAAACAACTCTTCACTATCCAACAAATCACATCAATTTTATTTTACAAGGAAAAATAACTTCAAACGAATTATTCATGCTTCTAATTTTTTGTCAAACCTCCAAGACATTAGAATAATCATGTTTTAGAATGTTACAAACCAAGAACACACTCACAAAGAACTGAACCATTAGGCCTCTTATCTTTGTAGTCAAACACCCTCTTCCACATGGGGTTCTAATTGCTCAAATCAACAAAATTAACATTTTTGTTGTCTAAATATTTCCCTAAACATTGGATCACCTTTAACATCAATAATTTTATAGTTTCAATTCAAATCTAATCTCCCCTATCATTGTTCGAATAGGGTCGCAGTTTGTAGTATTCAATCACAAAGACCTTAGTAGGGTTGCAACAGGGCTAGTTGGTTATATATCAAAACTCACATTGAAATTATAGAACCCAAGCACATCTTTGGAAATACATTTTTACCAATTTAAACATTCTTAAAGATGAAATGTTGTTTCCATTGGAAAATTCAATAGAAACTTGACAGTACACTAAGACAATGCACCAAAATAAGCCAAGATTGGCAAGAAACTACCACTAATTCAATCCCTCTTGATCAAATAACCATAAAAAGTCATTCATCAAGATACAAAACTCATAAATCATCCATTATGCAACCAAAACAATAAACCCTTGCCTAAACCTTTAACAATGTCCCAAAAAGAAAGGGTTTGAAGAGAAATTGCATTCCAGACCTCGAAATGCTCTGCCACTTCCTCAAACAGGTTTGATTATGTCTGCACAACCTATAGGAACCCTTTCCTAACATCCTTGAACATTCTTTCATCATATATGCTACCTTGAAACCATTCATTTTCATAGAAAACTCTATATTTTTCTATAGGGGCAACAATCAAACTTAGTATTCTCCACCTTCCTGCATTTGCACACACACACACCACACTAAATACACACTAAATACAATGTAACTAACTGATACCATGGTTCAACTAAATCTACAGCAGTGGGATGGTGGTTAGATTCCTCAAATGAATCTCAAACCCTTGCCAAGGTCTTCAGGCTAGACCACAAAACTTGTCCTCTAATACTAAAAGAAACCTTTCCAAACACCTCTAAAAGATTGCTAAAACCCTGTAATGAGTAAACAAATAAATCAATAGCCTTTAGACTACTATAAATTCTATGCAATGGACTGCTAAAATAGGAAGAACACAAAAAATGCTAAAACAAAGAACTTTATTTACTAATTTCTTTCAAGAATACAAAAATTATGCCTTTTCTCGCCCCCGCAAGGCTTAAATAAATGTAAAAAAAATTAAAATAGTTGTCCCATGGACTTCCATTGATCAATCCTTTGATTTTTTTTAAAAGACTCCTCAACTTCTAGTTTTTTTGCACTTCTCTGATATTTGACTTTTTACAACTTGACCACAAATAGCAATATTTTGAACATTACCACCTAGATACCTTATATGATGACTCAAATACATTATATATGACCCTTCATAGCTCTTTTCACAATGTTTTACCGTATTTTTTATAATTTCTTGCAATTTTGCTATTTTCCATCTTTTACAACAAAAATGACAATCTTTCCTTTTTTGACAATTTGACTCTTTGGACATCCTAAGGACCTCTTAAATACTTTCAATACATTAATTATGACTTCACAAGACCCTTACAATGATTTTACACTTGAGAATTCATTTTTTTACAAATTGGCCTATTGAAGATATTTTGAAAACTAGGTTCTCCTGCACCACTCTACCTATCAGCTCATCATTGAATGCCACTACACGCAACTGCTATTATAATTCTTTAGCCAAAAATTTAGTAAGATCATTTAAATTTTCTATTTTTTTAAAATAGAAATGAATAATAGACTTTCTCCAACGAATGGAGAAATCGATACGAAAACACAAAAAAGATGTCCTTAATTCCCAACAATAGGATAAAGACAAAAAAAATTTAAGCACTGCAATTTGGTACACCAAGAAACTATTTAAAATGCAAGTTCAATGAATGGTAGCTGCAGGAATAAAATTTATTTACTAAACTCAGTTATTTGTTAACATACAAATTATTTTGAATGGACATGTAGGACATATTTTGTTTTATTTTATATAGAAGACATATAAAATATAAATATTAGTAATAAGTTAAAAATTTAAAAGTATTTTATCTTTGTTAGTGCCATATTATTGTGTTCAAATAATAGTAATATTTGTAAATTTCGATGTAGATGTTGATTATATAATTTGTGGATATGGTACAATCAAGGTAGAATAGAATATATTCTTATTGCATATAGTTAAATATTTTAACTGTCTTTATATTTTATAAATTATATTTAAATACTATTTTAAAGTTTAATTTATTTAGATAAATAATGTAATTTTAATTCATTTTATTTACCATGAATTTAGAACAATACATATACCCATGAAAAATAGGCCATAAAAAGTAAAGTGAATAGGAATAAGAGCTTTATACGTAGACTGGAGGTTTAAATATTAGTTAATTTCCTTTTAAATATTAATCATCTTACATCATTGAAAAGAGCCATGGAAAATAATTGGTATGAAATCATTAAAGTGATGCAATTTAAGGGAATGAAAGGACATAGAAGCATGCCTTGAGAAACACAATATGTTGAGGCTAGTGGTATGAAGCAATTTGAATACCTCGTAGGGTGTTAATGGTGTTCACGCATGTAAAGTGGAATTCTTGTTTATGCTTCGTTGTGTTGGATATCTTCCAAACGTCAACCGAGTGCATGGATAGTGAGAATACCAAGAATGTTACATGTAAACGTATGAGAATATAGACTTAAGAGGAATTTTTCACTTGATGGATGCATTAGAATATGATCTGCAAATCTTGTGAAGATAGTTGAGGTAGAGAGAAGTGTATTATTGTTTGAAAGGTAGAGGACATGTGTAATACCTTGCCAAGTAACCCTAAAGGAAGTTGTAATTAACAACTTATGCGAACCAATTTTTTTTTAAAGTGTAATTAACTTACACATTCACATACTAATTAACAAAAACCTCTAAGGCTACAAGGTTGGGATTACTTAAACCCACACAACTACATCTACAAATAATCATGGCATTAAATACTTTATGAAATAAGCATCATACAACATAAGGATACAACACAACATAGAGATAAACATCCAAGATACAATTTGATAATCATTGATAATCATTAACTTAATCAAATAGTTACAACACTCATTCCCAAAATGAGGCAATAGTACAAAATTATTACAATTACATAACTCCACCTCATAAACATAAGAGGGGTAAAATAACATATACAAATTTAAATATTACAATGCAAGAATAAAACTCAAGAACCACGAGCTGTCCATACGGATGTTTCGCCACCAAGTACTGAAGATAAATGGGGACCCAACGGTGTATGGTGCATGTTCCACCCAACCAAGTGGTACCCGAAGGCCCACCCCCATGCTAGGAGATATTAACAACATAACAAGGACAAATATCTACAACCTCTAACCAAAGGTAGACTCATACTGACACAACCAAACAAATGAACTAAACAAGTACAACTCACACATCACTGACATATGTCACATTGCTTCCAGACATAAAATAGATCAAGTATGTTCAGAGAACCATACACATAACAAATACCAATTGTTGTCCTTGATAGAGTGTCATCACACAACTCATAATAAGTTACCCTCAACGGATCTTCATAGGCTCTGGTGTTCCTAGTGGCCTCTACCGACCCTTGGCCCTCATACTTACTAGTGCAGAATCAAATACCTCTC
The DNA here is from genome assembly GCA_007115665.2 of Sequoiadendron giganteum. Taxonomy (NCBI): domain Eukaryota; kingdom Viridiplantae; phylum Streptophyta; class Pinopsida; order Cupressales; family Cupressaceae; genus Sequoiadendron; species Sequoiadendron giganteum. The sequence continues at coordinate 150,710,826 of CM021106.1, read as the reverse complement.
ATACTGACAAGATAAATGACCTTGCCCTTTCAGGCCTTCCCACTCACTCTAAGCCTTAACTAGCACTTGCGATTATGAGTGAGGCTAGAACTTATCTTTTTAGTTTGTAGTACTCCCTAAATTTTCATTACAATTTTAGTTATCACTTGATTAAACTACTTCCAAAGGTTACCCAAATCTTATCTCTTATGGGCTCTAGCCCCTACTGGAAGCCACTCTTCTATTCGACAACACAAACAATCTAATCACCAAGGTAATCACAAGTGCATACAATCTAGGCATCAAAACCACTCCATCTCTAGGGGGACAAATAAAAGAACTCACTCCAAAAAATGGAGGCAACCAAAACACATAGTCCACTCCTTCCAAAGAAGGTACAAAACATCCCCGTTCGTGGAAACTGGGTAAATACTAAAAAGACACCATGCACTACCCAAGAGAAAACAACTGGTTGACATAATGATTCGACAACCCTCATCCTCTAAGATTCTATTGAAGACTTACAATTTTGGACTAACACTTAATCCCGTTTCCCAAAATTCAGCTTGACGATATAGCTACAAAAACCATTCAAGTCATAATTCAAATCTACTATTTGGATTTCTTAAATGCATCCTCAATCAATAGGTAATTTTTGACAAAGTCAAAATCACGATAATTCGATTATCTGAAATAATCATATAATCCCATTTCCTCTTTCTTTATTGGATGTCTAAAACAATTAAAACTCACTTCCCTTTACGAAATATAGAGAAAATAAAATATTTAAGGCAATCATGAAGAAAATTACTATTTTTGGATATTCTAAATCCATATCCCTTACATACTCCATTTAGGATAGAATAATTGCCCTAATAGAAAATAAATAAATTAAAATAACTAATTGCCTCTTCGATTTAATCAATTCATAAATTTGCTTTTAAAAACAACATAAATCCATGTATGTAAATCCTTTCCATTTCCTAACCAAATCCTATATTTATCCATTTAAAAACATATAATTTATAAAATATCTTTTTCCTTATCTACTTGACCATGCATTCAAAACTTATCATTTAAGATCTCCATGCAAAGCTAAATTACATGCACTTAAATAAAACAACATAAATATTGTTTATACTCCTAATTGAAAATACTCATGTATATATATATCAAAAATATGATAATATATTTTACTAAACAATTACATTATTTTAATAGAATGTATTAATATTGAATAAATAATTTTCCAATTGCTTATGTTATTTAAACATTTAAACACAACTAAAATGTTGTATAAAATTATTCCAAAATATACAAGTTTACACAATACCCATTTTATTCATTTCATTAAACCAATAATTCAAATGATATATATATTTATACCATAATAAATCAAATGATATATATATATTTATATCATAATACTTATATAATAAATTTTATTAAAAAAAATACATTAAATAAAAGTTTTGAACCTTCATAAAAACAAACAACCAAACGAAACTGCGACCATCGTTGTTTTTAATACAATGCACATACACAAAAGAGGTGAAGGGAAGGGGCATTGTGGGTAACCACAGACATCCCCTATCCCATGCACAGTATAGGGAGGATGTGGAGGGCCTCCCTCCACACCACCCCTCCCTTATGGGGAGCAGTGGTGGGGGGGCAGTCCCTCCCCACCCCCCATACAATGATAAGTCTGTGGATAATCAAGGACATTTGTTGTTCCCAACAGCGACTCAACAAATTCGTTGTATGATGACTTAAGCAAATAAAGAAAATTTCAATGAATTTCCTACTCTCATCCATGGATGTCGTACGAACGACGTAAATACAATTTAAATCTGTATTTTATAAATACAAATCAAAACCATATATATATATATATATATATATATGTAAATTTTATATGTATATATAAAAATGGATTTAATATAACAAATAAATTGGAGAAATTTTGTGAAAATATTCACCTACAGGTGCAATTATGCAATTTTTCCAAAGAACAACCAAATTTCACAGAAGTTCAAAACTAAATCTTTTAATCAATTTTTCTCAAATTCATAGATAATAAAAGAGCAAGAAACTAAGAGGAATCTAAGTTATAATCAGAAGTTTTCAAATCATCTAGTTTTCTCCACTGCAATTTATACAGAGGTTTAATAAATAAAAATATTTTCTACAGTGAATTAAATCTTCTAAAACATATCTAAATGTGTTGTTCAACCTCTAGGTTTGATTTAAATAACAAAACTAACCATATCCTCAAATAAATTTAATTCTATAGAGGTTTTCATAATTTCCCTGAAGAAATTTCACGGGAATAACAAAAGCTTCAAAATTTAATTAATTTATTTCTATTCTCAAATAGCAAACTATATTCCTAAATGGTTTAAACAAGCAATTTCTTAAATCACTACCATTTTAATTAAACAAACCAAGAACAATAAATCACAAAATAAAACCTAGTGTTGAAGCTAGAGGAAAAGAAGATTTTTTTTTATGTAGAGCCTCCTCCAAAGATCTCACAATTTCTCTTCAACCATGCAGTAAATCCAAGCAAGAAAACAATCGAGAAGCACAAGCAACATCAATAGAATTTTCCAATTTCAATTCCACAGCCAAAAATTTCTTCAAACCATTCTCTGTGTAATTTTTCCCAAAAATATCCTCTCAAACCTGAAGAAGTTTTTTCCTCTCCAAAATTCTCTCTGTGAATGAATCTTTCAACAAACTCTTCTCATTAATTAAACATACACATGCTGGCATAATTGAAAATATCTTCAACAACCAAATCCAATTTGCATGCAATTGAATAATTTAAAATATTAATTTAACTCCAAGATTTTGAAACTAATTTCTCAAATAAACATTCAATTACAAATTCTAATTTAATTTCCACAAATTGAAATTAAATTCCAAAATTAATTTTAATTCTTTTCTTTCTTTTAATTTCCTTAAATTATTTAATAACTAAATTTATCCCCATGGATTAAATTTAATTAGTTAAATAAATTAAATCTAATTAATTAATTTAAATATAAACTTCTATCCACATAGCATAATTTAAATTAAATAACCATCAACGTGATTTAATGCAATAATTCTAAATACTTATTTCCAAATCAAGAATCCCTTTAGGAATGAATAACATTAAAATGTGACAAACAATGACTCGACACACACGACTAACGACACACTAAGGCTAGGGTGTAGACTTGACACAAGTTACCTAGATACTATCTCCTATTCAACTTCACCATTGGATCAACACACTCAGACCTGTTAAACTAGGTGGAGTCGATGTCATGTACCTGCAATCCTAAAAACATAGTAACCAACATCATATAATATAAACAACATAAAATACACACCATGAAGAGGAAATCAGAGAATCATGGGGCACTTGCAAGCGAGTGATGCGAACCCATCCCCTTCACCAATACAATCATCATAACTGACATTTCAATAACACTTCAAATAACCTCATATACACTAACATGTTATATCCACTAACATCATTACACCATTAAAGCATGTAAAACAAATCATCAGATAAACCAAACCGCATCACATAAAATAGGTCGCTGCTCTATAAATAGTGATCAAATACACACACAAGATAAAGTATCTGAATATCCAGAAACACCAATTCAAAGCAACACAAGGACACACTGTCCAGTCCAGAAAGCAAAACAAAGGGGTGTTACAACATGTGCAGAAGAACAATCAAATATTACAAAATTCGATACAAGTAAGTTGTTATTGCCTTGTAGAGTATGAGAGAGTCAATGCACAAGAACTTTGACTATGTGGTAAAACAAATATAGATAGCTACTAGTGTATTGTTTAGAAGACCTAACTTAGAAATCCTTTGAAAGTAAGATTAAATGACTTATGCTATGTATGTCATAAACATGAAACAACAAAAGATGAAAAGTAGGCTACATACAAAAAAGTAGATGTTGTGGGAAAGTTCTTGGTATTAATTATGGATTGATTCAACCTGACTTGGAAGTCATAGAAAACTAATACTATATGAGAAATTTTGTGTATGTCATAAACATGAAACAATAAAAGCAGAGAAGGAAGTTAGATATATGAAAAACTAAATTTGCAATAGTAACTTGTCTTTGAGCAAAAAGCTAGACATATGAAGTGCATATGTTTAGTAGGATGAGTCAATTTGCATTTTATTGTTAATTTTTAAATGTTATTTTAGGTTTGATGTTTATAAATAACATATTATTTTTCATTGACTATGATTGTTTCTCCAAATTTTCCTTGTAACATGAATTTTTTTTTTGGAATTGGAGTGGAGAGAAAGACTTGTACAGGTGCAAATATACATGGTTTTTGAAGAAGAGACTATGAGATCATAATTTCAGATGTTTTTTCTCTTTTGTTTGATATGAAGTTTGATTCTTTGAATATGTGTAATTTATGGCCATAAGAAAGCTACAATAATGTTGTACTAAGAGATGTGCACAATTGCAATCATGTGATATGCAATCCATATGCAATATTTTTTCTCAATACATTAATCAGATTGTAGATTAGTTATTCCCTAGAGTGGCTATAATTATGATTTTTTTTGAATCAAATATGGAAAATAGAAATACATGATTTTTTTTTGGAAAATATGAAGGAGTTATAATAGTAAGCAATACTTGTAGTAGAAGGAGGGAAAAAGTAGTGATTTGAGGGAAAGGGGTGCTAATTAGCTGAGTTTGTAGAATGAATATAGTTGCATTGATAGAGTCATGTTCCATGTGCTTGAATTAGAATCACTCACTATTGGTTGAAAGTCTGATTAGGAAAGTAGGGAGAATATTTTTGTATTTGTAAAAATAAGCAAGAAAACTATTGGAATCAAGTTGCAGTAGTCAATAAAAACTTTATTGTAAGCATGAGGATCCTATTGAATAATAGACTAGAAAGTTGTGTGAGCCATAACAATTGATTGCATGAAACAATAAATAAATTTGTTCCAAGCAAATGTTGTCAAGAGGAAGCTTTCCTATTTACACATATATAGCATTCTGAGCTGAGTCTAAAAAAGCATTGGTTTACTTGGGAAAGTAGATAGTGCATTTATTGTTGTAGAATGTGGTAGCCTATGTAGAAAGCCTGAAATTTTTTCATTTAACCTACTACTTGGCTTTAAATTTTCCATTTTTTTTTGGTTACATAGCATACGCCATCTACTGCACCCATTTCTCAGTGAGGTGGAGTCGATTCAATATTGTCACACATTTACACATAATAGCTTTGCTATTCTCACCATTGATGCACTTGGTCCACTTGTAAAATGCATGGAGGATGTCAGAGCATACACAAGCCTTACTGATTAGGATTGGTCCCTTTGAGTAAGAGTAGCATATCATGTTTGTGAAGGAACGTTTGGGTGTTGTTGGTCTATTGAAAATTTTTAATGCATTCCCTATGGTTTTTTATAAAGTGGATGTTGCTTATTAGTGATTTATGCACAATAACTATGTTAGTGGGAAAATATCTCAATCAAAACTCAATCAAGTATCAAGTGAATATTTGTACAAATTGCATTTAATGATCAAATATTTGACATAATTTATAATGTGTTTTTTTTTTCTTATTCATTTAAACAAAGTAGAGAAGCAAACCTACTCCATATGATACATAAAGAGATAAATGATAAATCAGATCTAGATGAAAAATATGTGCTTGAATTTGGAACTATAGGAAGGTAGAAAAATATTTTAAACTATTCAATTTGATTGGCTAATCAAGTATCTAAAATTGAAATGAAATAATTGCAATAGTAAGTTTCCTATTAAAAGCATGCATGTTTTATATTTCTGACATATAACATACTTAAAAGCTGAAATACTAGATTTTAAGCTATTTTAAGAGGAATAAGAGAAAATTAGGCATTGTTTAACATATAAAAGAAAGACATGTTGACTGTAAAATGAGAGTGGAATTTTTTTTTTAATCCATAAAACATGAAATGTAGTCAAAGAACTAGGAACATAAGCCAAAGAGCTAGGAACACGAGCATAACGAAAAAGAGAAGTGTAGGTTGATGCAATGGTAGCTAGCTTTGTAGGTTCTTGTGTTTCCTCATCATCTACAATGGCATTATTATGATTAGTACGCAAACCATATTTTTATATAATTTTAAACATTGTTTGCAAATTGAAGACAGAAAAAAGTACTTGTATCAGTATTGTTTTGTACCTTGTTGTAGCATATATGTTGTTCATTCAGTTAGGAAAATAGCATTTATAATCACATTGTTTTGATTCAGCCTAAAATGGCCTTTGGTGATGAAGTCTCATAGTGCAAATACAATTTTTGATTTTTCTTTGATGTAGTCTTCATATTCATGTTTTCAAGAGCGGAAAGAGTTGTTGGATGACATGGTTTTGAGATGAACAATGGATTGTTTGCTTATCATTTTTTATGATGATAGTTTGAGGATGAAGTGAGTATATGTAGCTCACTTCCTTGTCACATTTATTGCAATGAGCATTTTCCTATTAGAGCATGTCACAAGTGTTGAATCTATAATTGCAAATCGGGAAAAAAGCCTCAAATGGATTTGAAAGTGTGTTTGTTGCTCTTAATGTGCCTAAAACTTGAAACATGTGAATGTAAATTGTTAGAAGCGGCAGTTTAAAATATGTTTGAGAAAGCTTTGAGATATTTAAAAAGTTACCATAAATGTTGATTGTGTCAAAGCAATTATATTGTCGATTGTTCTTTTGTTATTTAATTTCCAAATAAATTTTGATTGGCCTATGTGGAATGTGTTCTTTCCATGTATGCTTTTTAGGATATTCTTGAAAATAAATGCTAGAGTTTTTTTCCTGTATAGATGTTGCATTATTTTCAAGTATTTTTGTTCATGAGATGGATGCAATTGCAGCTACATGGCGATGAGAAATTTAGTTATCATTACAAAAAAACTTAGTAGAAGTCAAAATGTTATAGAAAAGGGTTAAAATGGATTAGTGGTGTATGCTATTGAGACATTTATACCTGTGCTTTATTAGATTCTACTCTTCCATCTTTGATATCAATAACATATTGTTTGCGTTCTTTCTTAGAGCCAAAAACCAAAGCACCTATTGTTCCAATTGGATAGTGATCTATGACTGCTAGTAGTTGGCTTATAGTTGTATTTGGAATGAAGTAGTAGTATTTAGAAAAGTGAGGCATGATTTCAATTGTGCTAGTTTCTGTCAATATCAATATGCAATCACATTCCCTTCTATCATAATTTGTTCTATGTGTAATTTGGAAGTCTGATATTGAAACTCCTATTCCTAGAATTATTTTGTTCTGATGTTGGTGTACAAGGTTTCCATTGATATTCAATGTAATTGTCATTTTTACTTTGAGGTCCGTTAGATCTACACATTGTACTTCATTTGTTTTGTTGAATTTTTCTAATGTTGATTTGTAGACAACAAGAATGTCACCTTAGAATGTGTCGCTAGCTTTTTTCGCATTTAAGTCTTCAATTGATATGGTCCTTTTGAATTTTGTTCTGGAAGAATGGAGGAAAATGTAAATCTTATATCTGTATGATGCATAAATGTGTATGACAGGGAAATATAATATGTTGTTTACTATTTTCTTGTGTCTTTTTCCATGTGTTGCATTTGTTGTGCTCATCTTTTTGTTTGTTCGATCATTTGTCTACAAAGTAGTGATATGGCATTAGAGAGTACATTGGAGCATGTATTATTGATATATTCTTATCTATGTCTATAATACTATAAAAAAGGTTGAAAATTCCTTCTTGAAAGGTTTGCATCATGGAACAACATAAAGTATAGTAGCAAATTGGCTAGTTTGTTAAAGTACAACTACTTTCTTTCTGATGTCATTGTCCAAATACATGTTCATATGTTCAAGGAGTTGGATAGACATTGAGTACAAAAGATGTTTTTGCAAGTGCCGAATCAATTGTTGCTTTTTCTCGGCCTTGTGGAAAAGTGCATTCTCTAAATTATGCACTGAACAATCCAGGTAATTGTGGGGGGATGCATAAGGTAAGTTTCCCAGTGGATGTTACCAAGGAGGCAGTGAGTGATTGTTGCTCTAAATTGGTCATTTAGGGTGGGAAACAATAGTAATTATATACATCTATTGATTTCTTAGAAAGACATTCCCTCTTGTGAAATACACCAAATTGAATGAGAGAAACCCAAACAAAAAGCATGAATACAATCAAGGGTTTTACCCTAAGTGTAAAACCCGATCTTAATTTTTTTTTTTTTGGTTCAAGTCATTGAGGCTTAGTACATTACTTTTCCACAATAGTGTTCTCTATGCTTTGCTACATCAGACCCCTCTTTCTCCACACCTTTCTCCAATACTTGAAGACAACACTTCCCTAAAATAATAACCTTATTATATAGACATAATAGAGATTCATATATATATATATATACATATAGATATAGACAATTAAATATATAAGAACCTATAACTAATTGCTCAAATATAATTTTCAGGAATCAAACAAACAGTCTTCAACATTCTATTTTAATGTGCCTTCTCTTGAAAGCCTGTTATTTTTAAGTACATTGTCTATGTTGCAAACTTGTGAGAAACTTGCATATTCATACTTATTAACGTCTGATATTTCTATATTATGATATCTTGTCTCCATTTTGAATGCATAAAGTATCAGATTGTTCAAAATGCTAATTTTCCTTAGTATTTAGACATGTGAAATATTTATCACTTTGCACATACGTATAGTACAACAGAGTTGATATTTTCGGAAGATGGTAAATTGTTTCATTACAAAGAGAGAAGGACAATGTCGTAAGAATCTAACCTGAAATTTTCTTGTTCAAAAATTGACTATATTTGCACCAATGTAGATGTTTGTCTCCCAATGAAATTGTAAACAATGGTTCCTATTATAGGGACATTTGAGACAAATGAGCATAGTGGATGACATCTTATATGCAATTCATAAACATAAAGAAATCAATGCTCAATGAATGTAGTAAATGCTATACCAATACTATCGCAATCATTTTCTTTGCATTACATAGACCTAGCTGGCCGATCAAATTCAATGATTTAAATGAAAGGGATTATATATGGTTTTATTAATATAGTTTGAATTGAAGGGTAGATAGAATAAAAATAGAACAATATAAAGAGATAATATAGTTCAATAAATATTTAAGATTTAAATTCAAACTGTAGAAAGATTCAATTGATACTTGAGTGAGTTTTTCCTGATAAATTTTTATAGTACCTTAGTTTTTGTTGTAAATCAATAAACACTAGCATCTACTTTACAACAAAACTTGTGGGATGCAGTCAACATTTTTAGCAAAGCAATTCTTTGTTTGTTATGTTTTAGCTATGAATAAGATCTTAACAGTAAGCTACTTTCATAGGATTTCCAGATTAGGTTTGGTATTTAGGATATTTTCTCATTGAATAGACATGCACATAGATTGTGTACAATGTTAACTCAACATCTTAAACTACAACGACACCCAAAAGTTCCTTGAGGAACATGATATTCTTATGTTAGTGAAAGGGAACAATACCAATAGACGATAAATCAACAATCTTTTAGAATAAGGTTAGAATGCTAAGAAGGCTTATCATTACTTCCACGTCGTACATATCTTGTACAAATGGGAAAGTTCATGTAAACATATAGAAATATTGAATTGAAAAAAATCTATGCATTGATTGATGCATTAGAGTATAGTTCGAAAATCTTGGGAAAACCATTTTATGTAAATCAATTGTTATAGCTCAGTAAACTTTGTAGTCCATTATTAAATAGGTTGTCAACCCTTGGAATAGAGTTTTTATTAATATAGTATAGTAACATTATATTTATTTTTAAGATATAGAGTAGGTTGGTTGAGATAGATATTTTATGGACAAATGTATAGATATAGAGAGTAATCTCCATTTCAAATTTCTCTATGATGATATTAAAGTTAACGAAAAATTCTTAAATTATAAGAATGATGTACAAATTAAAACTATTATAGTATATATTTATTAAAATACTTTTATTTTGATTATTGATTGGAAATATTTTTAGAGGGTTAGTGGGGGAGAAATTTAGTATCTTACAAGTGGAGATTTTTCTTGAAAGCTATGTTACTTTTTTTTTAGTAATGACGAAAAATTGTTCCCAGATTTCTAATTAAATCTTGTAAAAGCAATATATGCTTTATGCCCTTGTCTTGATATCAGTGCCTCTATGACACTGCAACTAGAAGTATTGCTTGGAAAAATAATGTTACTATTGGTATTATTGAATTTTCCTTTTAAATAGTTTCTTGGCCAATGGAATTGTATTGTTTAAAATATTTTTGTCTTTTTCCTATAGTTGGGATTTAAGAACATATTTTTGTGCTTGAAAATTATGGTTTATCTCTTTTTCTATTGGTTGGAGTAGGCCCATTTTTCATTTTCATTTAAGTAATTAGGAAAATAGGGATACATTATATTGTGGAAAATATTCAATCAGTGAATGTAAATTGTTGGAGCTTTGGCGATGTGCTAGTGGCTACTGAAGCAATGAATGCATGTTTAATGCGTTAAATGCAAACTTTGTGAGATGTGTTGGACAGTTGGCAGATACACAGGTAGTGAATGCATAGTTAATTCATGAAATCTAAGGCATGTGTTGCGTTTTACTTGTGCTTATTCTTGTTTGTTTATTGTTTATTGAAAATATTATGTGTTTTTAGCTTTGGGTTCCCCTCTTGCATGTTCTTTATTCTAAGAATAGTGCATTACTGGTGAGCAACTTGTCTACTTGTTTATGAGTCTTGATAACTAGAATTATTGCTTGTTGTTACAAGGGCCAAGGGAAAAAAATTGTATATTAGATGACATATGGTGTGCAACCCGTAAACATGGAACAATGGAAGCAAAGGAGTAGATGAGTATCACAACAAAGAAAAATTTTCACAGGGAAAACTAAATGCTTTGAGCAAGGTGATGTCAATTGTGGATTAATTCAATGCATTAACTATGTATTCATTGCTTGAGTAGCTACGATCCTATCAAAAAAGCTTGCAAAATTTGTATTTAATGCTTGAATTTTTTGGAAAAAAATATCGCATTGGTCTTTTTTTTGCAAATTTTATCATGTGTTTCTATGTTTTGTGTTTATGAATAACATATTATCTTGCACAATCTACATTTAATATATTTTTGTTTCTAGTTTTCCATTCATATCATTTATTGCATTAAACATGCATTGACTGCTTTAGTAATAGTGGCCTCCTATTCTCCTAATTTACTTTAATAAAAATGAATAAAATGCCTACTCCAACGAATGGAAAAAGATATAAATTGTTTATTATCTCTCAATTGTAAATGAAACCATTGCAATAGTAACCTACTCCTTGGATTCAACTATTCCATGTATCTTGGTTACATAGAATATGCCATCTAATATACCCATTTATACAGTTAGGCATTAAAATAGCAAAGAACACTTGTAGTAGCAACATGACAAAAGTTATCATACATATGAAATTGTTTTGTTTCAATGTCAGGCATAGTAGAAAAATTAGAATGACAAAATGAAAAACTCAATACATTACCTAGAGAAGGTCCACTATTCATTTTTGTTCAAGAAAATTAGGGGGTATGTGTAGAATCATGATGGGCAAAAAAGTGGCAATGGAAAAAAAATCACGTTTTGGATCAACTCAAAAACACGGAAATGTCGAGTTGACTTTTCTAGGTTTGGGTGTCAGTACATTCAGCTGAAGCAAAGCCCAAACCTAGTTTCTACAAATCGGATATCCGATCCAAATCGGATATCCAATTTGTGCAAACATTATAAATAAAACAACCGACTGTTAAAAGTTCATTTTCTCACAGTTTGTATGCGGGCTCACAAGGAAAAATGAAAATCCGATATCCCCTTTTATCAGATATCCGATTTCAAAGGTAAGTATTTGGTTTTTTTAATGTTGTAATCAATTTTTCAAGTAGATTCTTAGAATTTTAAGTAGTTTTTATGATTTTTTTTCAAAATTAGGGTTTTCTATTGATTTTTATTAAAAATTAGAGTTTACAATAAATTTTTAATAAAAATTAATGTTTTTAATTGGATTTTGATTAAAAACTAGTGTTGTTGATGTATTTTTATCAAAAAATAATGTTTGTTATGGATTTTTGTGAAAAGGTAGGGTTTTTTTTGGATTTTTATTAAAAAATAAGGTTTTTTTACAATAATCTCATTTATATTGTGTAATTTCAATTAGATTATTTATTTTTTAACTTTAATCAAGTATTATGGCTGAGAATGAAAATGAAAAAAATGCCAAATGCTCCACCACCTCCGCAGCCAAATGCTCCACCACCTCTATAGCCACCAATTGAAGACTTAATTGGTGCAAAATTGGGGCAATTGAGGGGCATTTGTGAAGTTTATAAGACAATCCCTCAATTGAGAGATATGACAAACACATTGAAGGAAATAATTAAAAATATAGAAACCCTCTCCACCCAACATAATGCCTTTCATTCATGGTGAGAAGACATGAGGGAATATTATGCATGTGGATTGTCTTACGATGATGTGAAAGATCTCTAAAGAACCAAAGCCCAAATAGCCTCTTTATTCACTAACCCCCGCACTAGTTTGCCAGTGAATGTTAATAAAACAAAAATTTCTATAAAATGGTGCACACATAGGGGCATTGTAGCTAACTTTTGGGATTGTTGGTGTATGGTTTTTTATAAACCACTGATCAACAATTATGATATACGATTTTAATTTATTAAAAAATTATATGCTGAGTTTGTGTTAGGACATCATGTCAATTACTTTGACATTAAACCCTTCCAGGACATCGGTGGAGGTATGCCCCAGGATAGACCAGGGGTAGTTAGAGTAGTCTTGTGCCCAAATGATCCCCTTCCTCCCCTTCCTCTGCCACCTCCAATATATCATCCAAAGATTATCCAGGATGCAACCATACAGACTATTCAGGCTATTCACTATTTGAGTGGTCATTTGGTGTCACATGCTTCTACAGTAGCTCAGCCACAATTTGGTGATGTTGGCAAAGGCTCGAGTGTTGTTGCATCATCCTCCTTAGGTCCACATATTTGTGTGCCACATACTTGCACTATGTGCCTCCAGATATGATTGGGTCCTCTTGTACAACCCATTGAGCATCCCTTGAACAGTTATGATTATGACCTCCATGATGTGGACATTATGGATTAGTCACAGGGGAGTGGAGCGCACCCTAAAGAGTCATCTCTTGCTAGAGAGGGGGATGTTGGAATAGTGACATAGGTAAAATTTAAGTTGTAAATTCATAGCTTGCATTTTTTTTCAAATTAATATTAATAAGAGATAGTATCAAGTACTAATATTTATTTACATGGTCTCTTTAATAGTTGATTTCTGAGGAGGAGCTCACATGGGTGATTGATAACACCCTTAGGGCCATTTCATTTGGCTTGGACACACAAACACATTATATATTTTTGCACTCACTCATTTACATTTTTTATTATATACTTGCTTGTCATTTGAATTATCATTAATGTAATTATATAATAACTTATATGTTTATTTTATTTTCCTCTTGTAGGAAATACCTAGAGCGAGTGAGGTGCAGCCTCATCCAGACTATGGAGTCACAAATTTAGATAATGGGAAGGTAATTGAACTCAAATTGGATTGAATTAATATTTTTAAGATCTTATATTGATTATACATACATCGACATAGATTGGTAGTTTCATATGTACTTGTCATTTTTATGTACAGGTAATTATGAGCTATATAGAGTTGTTGACAGGTGACACACTTCCTAAAGGAGTAGGTATTGGAACACCTCAAGGAGTAGGTGTTGAAACACCTCAAGGAGATAAAGAAAAAGATCAACCTAAAGTGGTGTGTTTATTTTATTTTGTGTTTGGTAAATATGTTCCTATTACCAATAATCATATGCTAACTTGGATAAATTTTATGTTTTTGTTCACATATATAGATTGGCATTTCAAAAGTTGGTTTGGTATATTCTAGGACTCTTGACCCTTTGAAGAGATGTATATTTCAGGTAATCAAGATTTCAATTTTAGAGTTCAACTAAAATTCAATGTATATTGATTTTGATGTTAATTATTCGATTTTAAATTATATAGTATAACTAATATCAGTTGTGGTTTTAATTTTCCTTGTGAAACTACCTTCAGAGCTAATGAGTGCTTCAAAGAGGCTCCATTTTGATGATCCACCAGTAGTTTAGGATGAGACAAACATTTTGGCATGTAAATTTTGAATACATATTGAGATGGGATATGCCACATTTTGTAAAACTTTGTTTGAGTTGGCATTGATGCCATTTTTGTATATGGACATACACTTGATTATTGGATAATTTGATATATAGAAGTTAACAATCAAATTTAATTTGTTCCTCATGTGCACGATTAAACTCTTTGAAAATTTTATCTTGAGCAATGGTTAAATATCAATGTACAATAGCATAAAAAAGAATGGTTATATTATGTAGTTTATATTTATATCGCTGATTACATTGCATTACACATCTTTCAAACTCAAATCATTACTTCACATTGCATAACTAACAACTAGATGTTCATAGATGAAAAAATTTCAATTACAATATAGTTTTTACAAAGTCAGCCTAAGCAGTTATGGAATTACTTCACATTGCACATCTAAAAACTATGAGAAGTTGTTAATTGCATTTGCTTGTCATGGAATTCTATGAGACCACATTTGTTTGAAGCTATTTTTCAAATAGTCCACTGCCTTGTCTATGCTACCACATTTTTCATACATGTCTACCAAAGCTTTTTATCAAATAGTTCACTGGCTTATTGCTAGGGCTTATTGGAACTTGTATGCTCCAACATCACTCAATCCTAAAACAACTTCATTCCCTCTTAATTTTGTTTGCTTAAACTTGAAACATCATTGTATTATGTTGTCCCATAATTTGGCTTACACTTTCTTTGTAAAATTACCAATTTTTCCTTGTTTTTACCCCTTCCAACTAGGGTTTCACACTTTTACTCTTCGTGGGTTACTCTTAATCACTCAAACCTCTTAAACACCATTAAATACACCTATTCCAATACTTTCCAACAAGTTCCAACCTATTTTCATTCAACTTCTAAAAAACTCACTCTCTAGCCTTACTCAAAAGGAACAAAAATATGTGTTTCTTAATAGGGAGGCCTTCTCAAACCACTCTAATCCCTTTATCACCCCAAAAAATTTGTTCCTACTATTGATATTATTAGCAGCATTGGGTTTCTTTTTCCAGTGATCACATTAAGTTGTAATAAATTAAATGATAGCCTATGGCTATTTAATTTATGCTCATTTGATTTAAATCGATGAGGTTGACCTTCCTTGATATTATTTTGTAATTTATTATTTTCAAGAGAGGTCAATGTCCTTGAAGAGTCACCTTATTTTGTATAAATACAAGGTGATGTTTGTTCATTTCCTCAATCAAGTTCATTCAGCATAATTCGCATTCCAAGCAAAATTTCACACTTGAGCAACAACACTTCATCGCGTAGCAGCAAGACAATTTCAAGGAGAAGCATATTCTATTGTATCTTTGCATCTAGGAGAGGTGCTATTATTCATTGTATCAAATTCAGCCATGAGTTGGGCCTGAGTTGTAAGTAGATTTCTACTCTTATTCCTTCATTAAATAAGAGACATATTTGTTGGGTTTTTCTCCCTCAAGAAGAGGGTTTTCCCAGGGTATCTTGTTGTGTTTATTGTCTTATGTGTTGCATTTTTTGAGTGCTTTCAATTGTATTATTTGATCATTAAAACACTAACATGGTATCAAAGCGGGTTTGAAAAAGATAGTGATCGGATTTGTTATCTTAGTGATACCTCTATTCCTTTTTTTTTTTGTCTATCTCTATCTTAGTCAAGATGATGAATGGTCTTAAAATTGAGGATAGACTCGAAGGACAATCAAAATTCACTTCATGGAGATTCAGAATTATGCTCACTTTGGAGGAAAATGAATTGGTTGAGTGTGGAGAGAAAAGTTTATGAACCTACAAATGAGGAAGAGAATGTTCAATGGAGGAAGAAAGATATCAAGGCAAAGAAGATGTTAGTTGATTCTGTGAAGGACCATATTGTTCCTATCATCTCTAAGTTGAATACAATGAGATAAATGCTTAATAATTTGGAGGAGATGTATGAGATCAACAAAACAAGTCATGCTCTAGTCTTGAAGCAACAACTTCATCATGTTAAGATGGCGGAAGGAGAATTTGTCATCACCTACTTCATTAAGATTTCCGAATTGAGAGATCAACTCTTTACCATTGGTCATATTGTTGATGAAAAATATTTGACCATGTTGGCTCTTAATGGTCTTCCTTCATCTTGGGAGTCTTACATTCAAGGAATCAGTGCGAGATCGAAACTTCCCAAGTTTGATCGATTGAGGGTTGCTTGTATTCAAGAGGAGTCAAGGTTGGCTATGAGAGGTATTGGACAAAGCCCTACAAATGAAGACATTCATGTTCTTTCTACTCAATCCTTGAAGAAGGAAAGAAAATATGCTTCAAGAGGAATGGAGATAAAGGGTCAGATGGTGCTCTTACATTCAAGAAGAAGTGGGACCTCTCTCATGTTCAATTCCTTAGATGTGACAAGTTTGGTCACTATGCGAAGGATTGCCCTACCAGGCCTAATCAACATGCTTCATTTGCAGATGTGATTGAGATCTCTCCCCAAAATGATTCTAGTGAATTTCTACTCTAGTTATGGGCCTATGTTCAAGCCATGAAGGTCGTTTACTGATCTGAGCACAAGAGCAGTGTTTCGTTATTCCACCCTTCAGAATATTTAAGAGATAAGTATTCTTTGTTTTGATTTTAATTACCCTTCTAGGCTAAAATTTAGCTTGTTGAGCTGTGCAAATCTGACATTATTTACTTGGATTATGTGTGACTAGTAAATAGTGATCACTGGGATAAGATTCTTTAGAATTAAGAATTATTCATTGTAAGTTGTATCATGCTAATGTGTGAAGATTGCTTTCAAGAAGAGCTTGATGCATCCTATAGGTTGAAGAAAGGAGACACTACTCGCAACTATGAGTCTAAGTGAATTTTTGAAGACATCTCTTCAAATAGGAAGAATTAACCTTAAGAGGGAGTTCTATGACTCATTGGAAATAAGTAACGGTTGCAGTTCTGCAAGTCTAGATGCTAAATTCTTGAAGTACCTCTTCAACAACTGAGATCATATTTTTTCAAAGTCAATCAAATTGGATTTAGCATTAGTAGCCCCACAAACCTATTCAAAATAGAGTAATCTGAAGAGGACAACCCTAAATCTCTACAGAGGTGTGTGTTGGTAACCATTTCTCTAAGGCAAGCGTTGCAGGAAAATATTGGATGATGAGGTCAGGAGGTTGATGCAAGTGCTTGAAGATTCAGAGGGAGCCTACTGAATCTAAAGAAGATGGTACCCAAATACACCAAATCACTCTGAGCTACATCGGATCGACAATTTCCCTTAAGAGTCCAAAGTGCTAAAAGACAACAATCTTTGACGGACTATTACTTAGAAATATCGATGCTTATATACCCTTCTTCTAAGGCTGTGTGATAGTGTTGGGACCATCTACAATAACCTCTCTCGGTTTTTTCTATCTCGGAGGCATTTTCCCATGGTGATGAGTTTTCAGTTGAGGGAAAAGTTGCCAGATGCAAGCAGTGTATAGTTGCAAAGTGGTGCAAATTTCATTCTCAAACTTGTACAACCAAATGGAATATTCCAACACATTCGGATGGGTACGTTTACGCTAGGTATAGTCTTCTTTTTCACCCAAATAGGCCGAATCACTCCAAGCTACATTGGACCGATGATTTCCCTTAAGAGTCCAAAGTGCTAAAAGACAACAATATTTGATGAACTGTTACTTGGAAACTATGATTCTTATAGACTCTTCGTCTAAGGATATGGGATCATTTTGCAACCATCTACAATAACCTCTCTCGGTTTTTTCTATCTCGGAGGTGTTTTCCCATGGTGATGAATTTTTAGTTGAGGGAAAAGTTGTCAGATGCAAGCAGTGTAAAGTTGCAAAGTGGTGCAACTTTCATTCTCAAATTCGTATGACCAAAAAAATTGTTCCAAAATTTCCAGATGGGTATGTTTATGCTAGTTATGGTCCTCTTTTGCACCCAAATATGACAAATCACTTCGAGCTACATTGGACCGGTGATTTCCCTTAACAGTCCAAAGTACTAAAAGGAAAAAATATCTGACGGACTATTACTCAAAAATCGTGATGCTTACAAAATCTTTGTTTGAGGATATGGGATCATGTTGGGACCATCTACAATAACCTATCTCAGTTTTTTCTATCTTGGAGGCATTTTCCAGTGGTGATGAGTTTTCAATTGAGGGAAAAGTTGCTAGATGCAAGTAGTGTATAGTTGCAAAGTGGTGCAACTTTCATTCTCGAACTCGTATGACCAAATAGACTATCCCAACATGTTTGGATGGGTACATTTATGCTAGGTATGGTCCTCTTTTTCATCCAAATATGCTGAATCACTTTGTGCTACATTGGACCTATGATTTCCCTTAATAGTCAAAAGTGCTAAAAGACAACAATATTTGATAGACTGTTACTCCAAAACCATGATGCTTACAGACTCACCATCTAAGGTTATGGGATTTTTTTGGGACCATCTACAATAACCTCTCTCGGTTTTTTTCTATCTTTGAGGAATTTTCCAGTGGTGATGAGTTTTTCAGTGGAGGGAAAAGTTGCCAAATGCAAGCAGTGTAAAATTGCAAAGTGGTACAAATTTCATTCTTGAAATTGTACGACCAAATAGACTGTTCAAACACGTCTCGATGGGTATTTTTATGCTAGGTATGGTCCTCATTCGCACCCAAATACGCTAAATCAGTCTGAGCTACATTGGACCAACGATTTCCCTTAAGAGTTCAAAGTGCTAAAAGGTAGAAATCTTTGAAAGACTATTACTCAGAAACTATGATGCTTACAGACTCTTCATCTAAGGATATGGGATCATGTTGTTACCATCTACAATAATCTCTCTTGGTTTTTTCTATCTCGGAGGCATTTTCCCGTGGTGACAAGTTTTCAATTGAGGGAAAAGTTTCCAGATGCAAGCAGTGTAAAGTTCCAAAGTGGTGCAAATTTCATTCTTGAACTCGTATGGCCAAATAGATTGTTCCAAAACATCGGGATGGGTACATTTACACTAGGTATGGTCCTCTTTTGCACCCAAATATGCCAAATCACTCCAAGCTACATTGGATCGACGATTTTCCTTAACAGTCCAAAGTGTGAATTGTGTTGTTTAAAGCCACCTAGCTCTTGCATCAAAAAACTCTTACCCAATCAACTTGAACATCATGGACACCCAAATACCTTGTTTCCACTTTTCTAGATCAAATAATCAATTACATGGGAAATGAAATTGACATGAACTTTTTACATTTTTGTTTTTGGAAAAAGTGGCAAGCCATTGTAATTTACTATATATAAATAGGAGATATTACAAAACCTGGTTCAAATGTGTAGTTTTCTACAAAATCAACCACTGATATAATAGTGCCAATCAGAATTGAGTCCTTACACATCTTGAATTGTTGATCCAATCACTAAGACCTATGACTATGCCTTGCATACCTATAGAAAAGATTATCCTTAAAATCTGAAATAAAATTAGCAACACTACATTCTTTCCTAACTAACTCGCATCTAGAACCTTCACCTCCACTCTGCAAAGTATATTTGACTATCTCATATCTCTTTTTCTCAACAAGATTCTTTCCAAATTCATGTTCGGAACCCTCATGAAAACATTGAACAAAATTTGACATGCCACCACATTGTGTGCACTTCGCATTTAAACAATCATTTCTGTAGAAAAAGGAACCATCATCTCTAGAATATAAAAATAGATCTAGAAAGTCCCTTGATGATCTCGAAAGAAGCATTGCACCACACTCTTGCAACATTTCATTAGTATGCAAACTAGAATGGGTATATTATAATAGTTCATGGTACATTGAAAACTCCACATGGTATTTGCAACAACAAGTATTACGAATCTTAAGAGGCACACAATAAAATGACTTCAAACCTTCAAAATTCCTTTGCGATATTTCCATATTTGGATGTGTTTCAATAAAAATTTTGAACAACATTGTTTGGCTTTATTCCAAGAAATGTTTAGGATGTGGTGTATGATCTCGATTGCAAATTCTTAACTTTAAAACATCCTTTGCATTGGGTGATACTTTAGAGTTATCATGCCAAAATTGCTGAATTACCTACTTTACATTATCGGTTAGCTTCTTATCAACACGTGGAAGCCTCTCAAAAAAATCCCATGTATAATTTTGAATAGGATCATCTATTCTTTCTCTTCTTGCAAGTGCTCTATCCAAAGTTTTATGATTTATGTCAAAATCAATACAAGCTTGTCTCATAAAGTGAGCCTTTTTCAATTGATGGCTTACTAGGGCGGTTGTAATGACTCTCCGAGCAACTCTCTTATCTTTTTCCTTGTTATTTTTTCCAATAGACTTGAGATCATTAAAAAAAATTTTGACAATAATATAATTTTTTCGGTCTTCTTATTCACATGAATCTTCAATTTGGCTAGCAAAGGTCTCATCTTTTGCATCTTTAAAAATTGTAGAAAAAGTTGGCATTGCTCGGTCAATGTCTTATCGCTAAAATATTGGTTGAAAATTCTTCTAGCCCACAACCGAATAGTTCGTGTTGACCTCTTGACTTCAAAAGTGTTTATAATGTTATCATCAATTTCAACTAACCATTTAGGGGTCCTTGAAGGTCTTGAATTTGGACTATTTCTTTCTTCCACACAAGGTTCTTCATTTCTCATGTAATCTGGTGAAACATAATTTACACTTGCTTCAATATTATGTTCAACATCTTCATTTCCAACATTTTCACCTTGAACATTTTCAATATCATGTTCAACATCTTCAATTCCAACATTTTCATTATCAATTTCAATATTTTCATTCCCAATTTGAATATCATGTTCAACATTGTCAATTCCAAAATTTTCACCTTGAACATTTTCAATATCAATTTGAACATTTTCATTGCCAATTTCAATATCATGTTCTACATTTTCACCTTGAAAATATTCAATTTCCTCTTCACTTGAAAGACCATAGGGCTCAGGTTGACCAATATTTAACAGACCTTTTCTTTTCTTCCAATGACCTTCTCTATCTCTTTGTCTATATTCTTCAATTTTTTCTTTTGTAAGATTTCTCTTACGTTTTTTCTTCTGACGACTACTGCTCCCCGTTATACCTCATAAAAGATGCTAAAAAATCATTAGTTATGACAAATTTAAGTACAAGATGCTCCAAAAAGTTGATCTTTGTCTCTTCCTATCTAAAACCGTGTGTTTGTCGCTTGCATGGTTCTGCAAAAAGAATGTATGGTCCGTTGGAATGCACCAAAATGACCCACATGGGGTTTTTCTATGGCCCACAAATCTGATATCTGATATAGAAAAAATTTTAAAATATTTTGCAACGGTAAGATTCTAGCTCTACACATCAGAGTTCCACAAATCGGATATTCGATTTGTGCCCACATAGACCTAAGGGTTAATGGTAGAGAGTAGGAGAGTGGTAGATTGAGAGAGGTAGGGAGAGAGGGAGAGAGAGAGAGAGAGGGGGCCG